>OY720640.1:135516682-136122045 GCA_963169105.1 Ceriagrion tenellum
CTTTCGGAGATATTTTCCAAAAATTACCAGCCCTTTTACATGGAAAATGGTATGTGTATGCACTTCTGAGAGACCTTATTTACAAAATGAGGTACTTCTAACACTTAGATGTCGTAATAAAACTAATTAGGTATGTGTAGTTTGTATCTTTTCTAAACTTTTTTTGAAAATTAATCATATTGTCACCTCAATAGGTTCTTGGGTATCACAAAAAATCTTCTGTTTTGAAGGAGTTTCAAACGCACGGTGCGAAAAAAATGAGTTAAGTTAAAGACTTGTTTAGATATTTTCATTTAATTACTTACAAATTTATGTCATATAAAACTGTATTATTGCACCATTAATAATGCTATATTTAATTGGTGTGTCCCACAGCTGGTGAAATCAAAACGTATAATTCGAATATGGTCTCTATTATGACTAGGGAACAATCTCGCTCGGACTACCGGCGCCCATTCCTAATGGCTTTGAACCGGAATGCCCCAGAATGGCCGCTCACCTTCTCGCCTCGACCTCTGCACGCGTGCGAATCCTCGTCTCGACCCTTTCGATCCGTCTCCCCTGGACACCGAACAACGCCGCTCCGTCTCCAACGACTGCTTTTAATCCTCACTCTCCCCGTCCTCCTCCTCTGCGGTGCAGACGTCGTTTCCCTCCCTCTTATATACCCTCCGCTCCAAGGGATTGGGCTTCTTAGAAAGGGGATGTGTATTCCTCTTTCGAAAGCCATTCCCACTTCCCGCCCCCTTCCCCGCCCCACCCTCCTCTACATCCTTTACATCCCCCGTCCCACTCGCAGCCACCCCCTCCCCCACTCCTCCACAACATCCCTCCGGCCAGCCACTCGCTTCGCGTTCCGTGTTCATTCGGAGGAACGCCCCATTTCCAATGATTTCGCTCTCCTCTGTGCGAAAATTATCCCGCCTTCGTCTTGCCGAACTCGAAATTAGCAAGTGCGAGGACTCACTATAATATGCTTCTCCTACTTGTATACGGAGCACGCGGTTCACGATCGCACCTTCCCATCGGCAAAATCAACGCAAAGCCGAGGGATGTGATGCTCCTTGAATAGTTGCAATAGAAGTCGCGTGAGTAATATTTTAAAGTGTAAATAAATTTCCAAATCAACTCTCCATTAAGGCGGCGGGAGCGGTTTATTGAGTCGTTCAGGGCATATTTTAATAACTTTTCAAGTAAATTGAAAAAAATTCTTGGACCACGCTTGTTTATACGGTGTCGGAAAATTTCTTCTTAGTTAAAACTTGTCGTGAATTGGGTTTGTGGTGAATTGGGTCGTAATAATAATATGAAGCGTATTACTTCGCGTTCATGGGAAAAATCTGTACATATGCAATCGAATTATTTCGAAATTCATGCTAAGTATCATTGGCTACGAATTACAATAGCATTAGATTGCTTAGAAACCAAACGGGCATCGTGCAAAATTTTTCACTTCTATCTACACGTATTACTAAGTAGTACACGAATGCAAGTTTTGCGCAAATTTGTCCTGCAATGAAAGTCATTCCAACCATTTTAAGGGAATACGATGACATGAAGGAAACACTGTACGGGGTATTGCTTTACCTTCATACAGCTTTTCGCTATGTGTGGCACTCTGGTCTAATCCACGAAATCTACCCAAACTACATAAATACCAGGCTATTCACCCCATTGAAGTCCCGTTTACGCAGTTATCGGGACAAGCAAGCGCTAGTGGAGCCGTACATATTACAGAGAAAGAACGTATGTTTACGGGCGAAGAAATTTATGGCGATTAGGCAGTAATATGGAGTTAAGGTGAGCTTATGGCTCGTGTAAAAGCCACACAAGGTATAAACGGAGGTCTTCTGTGGGGGGTGAGGAGTTTCACCTCCCAAAACTTTGGAGAACTTAACCCAGTTCGAGATTTGGGCCAATTCTTGTGGGCACAAATGCTTCTCCCACGTAGAGGTGGCTCAAAGTAAATGTACATCACTAAGCATTTCTATCGTTGGAGACAGGAAAGGAGGCAGCCAAAGACCATCCCCATCACCCGCCCATATCCGAAGATAGTAGAATTAAATGAATATTGGCAGTGAAGTTTTTTCGCGGTCTCTTCCGCGTGTTTCGATTTTCGTGGAGACCCACGAAATGGAACTGCGCGGAAGAGATCCCAACAAACCTTCAGTACCATCTCAACGACTCTGCGGAAGCCTTCGCAACCATGAAAGCAATATTACCATACTTCTGTTTAAGATATTGTTGGCTGAGACACATCTCATTTTCCTGCGCTTGTGCGGTATTTTGGTCCTCCTGATGGAAGTTATGGTAGCTGTATGATCGCAGGAAAAATGTTGTTGAACAAAGAGGAAATATTCCGCGTCTAGGAGCTTCCCGCATGCCGATAAAATCAGCCCAGGAGTGGTCCGAATGATTCCATCGCGGAATAAGCGGTGACAAATGATACTGCCGTTGTTGTTGCTCAGGAGACGTAATCCAGAGTCACTCAAGGCTCCCCAAAAATAATATATCAGTCAACTCTATGGAAACACGAAAATATTTCAGCCCAATGGGGTATGCGATATGCTTTTTCATATTAAGGTCAGCAAAGTAATCCTGAACATTTTTAATATCAATCTGGATTACCTATGAAATCCTTCGACTCATTGCTTTAATATGTTTAAATTATTAAATTAAATTAAAATGTTTTATTTGAAGTTCATATCTTGTACAAATACTCCAAAGAAATTTACCTCTGTAGATTGCATCTCCCATTTGAATATATGCTCTTTATTGCTCCAGCAAAAGTTAGAGGAGGCTCTGAGATACTTAGTGTGTTTTATGATCACCAGAGTAGGAATTATGCATTCCATCATCTAAACATAGACAAACTTGCGAGCATTGCGAGTATTGCGAGCTGATGGAGTGAAAGTGAAGTTTATATTTATAAGCAGGCACCTTCAATTGCGGGAATCTGAGTGCTTTCGAGAATTGAAAAAATCTAAGAGTTATTATTGACCACACAGAACATAGGATTCAGGTACATTCAAATTTTCGGGAATAAGAGAAGTCTTTTTTTCCAATACAGTCATTCCAATGATGTATTTCCTAGTGGATACATCAGTGAATGGTGCAATCATGTACCTTTGTAAATGTGATGTTTCAGGCCTAGATTATTTTGTGGAGTGTGGAATAGCAAGCCTCCTGACACCTGGGGGATTGTGCCGGAACCGCTTGCGATGATCCTCAGCTCGTATCCCAGGCGAGATTTTAGTTTATCTGAACCATTTGTAAATATGTCACAATATTTTAAATCTAGTTTTTCTCACGCCAATATTGTGATTGGATTTTTATACCCCGATCAGAATATAAACAACATATCAGACGCTTAAGAGAGCTATCTGGGTAGGTAAAATTCACCAAAATCTCCAATCGTTCGTTGTTGTATCACCCGCTTTATAGATGAAAAAAATGACAGAAGAAATAACTTTCTAGAATGCTCAACTGTGTGGAAAAAAATGGAAGGAAACGATTTTGAAGAATAATGTATGTAACCCAAATGTGGGGTAGTAGTATAGAAGACAGAGGCAGTGCAAAATGTGGGCAGCAAAATGAAGGCCAAGTGGAATAATTCACTATCTGGGAATTAAGACTATCAGTGATGAAAGAAGTAAGAAGTTTGTTAGTCAGCGGGATAGTCCAAGGAGGGAATTCAACCTAAAAAAGGGTAAAATATCTACCAGTGAGTGACACCATTGGAGGCATGTAGACCCGTCAGTAAAAATATATATTTAGACTATTCATGACCAGGAGTGACGCTTTGACCATAACAGGTGCAGATTAAATAAGGTTGGGAGCAATGGAAAAGGTATGATGTGATGGAACAACGAAGACAAAAAAGACAAATAAAAACACCGATGAAGAGATACTGTGGAGAGTTAGATAGAAAAATATTATGAAAAAAGTGAAATTTAGAAAGAGGAAACTTATCGGACAGAGTTTGCGTCGATTAACTTTGTATGTGTTTACTTGTGTAAGTGTAATACTTGTGTATTAAAGCTGATTGTACGATCTTATTTGACGCGTTCATTTCCTCGAGATATCGCTCTTCAAGGAAGAGTCATCCATCCCATCGGCCGAAGGAGAGGGGAGAGGGAATGGGAGGTCATGATGGAGGGGAAGCTGTGGAGGAGCGCAGCTGTCACCGCGAGGACCTCTCCTCCGGCCTATCATTTACTGTTCGCGTAGTAAACTGATAAGCAATCAAAGTTATTGGCGCTCTTGTGCTCTTGGTTGTTTCCTTGCGCGAGGAAAGTGCTCCCGTTTGCTCGTTCTTTGCGTTTTAATTTTACAGCGTATAGGAGGAAAACAAAACTTTGGTCTCTCCGCTAAATCTTTAAGTCTGTTTTTTTGCCATCGAATCCTTGTGTCGTACTCGTTTTCAGGCGTCCCGGCATCGAGGAGGCGAACGAGGGAGATTCTTCTTTTCTCATGTTTTACATTTTTATATTTTGCCGTCGATGAGGCTTTTGGAGTTCCCACGGAGAATGGGATGCTACTAGGACGGAAACGGCGATGTATCGCTTGCAGGTTTATTGGATTTCCCAGCTTAAAAATTCATTTCAATGGAAAGATTGATGAAAATGAGTGAAGCCTTGTTCGATCCAAAGTTCGGGTACGATCCGAGGATGATTTCAGTTGGCGCCGCGTACGCACGAGGCGTGGATTTGGGTTAGCGCCGACTGGTGACAATTTTTGACATTAGCGAAACTTAGTGAGCAGTGTAGGTATGCCTCACCTAGATCACCGACCAAGAATAGAGAAGAGGCCTTTTCAATAAGAAATGTGTCTATTTCCGAGCAGCAAAATAGAGCAAAAAACAACAACAGTAACAGTAGATCGATAGGAACCATTTCCGGTTTTTTTCATGGAATAATTTTTATGTTCAATCAAATTTTCGTCCCTCCGACTGAGAACGTCGTCAGAAGACTGAACAATTCAGTTATATTTGTGTTATCTCTTTACCCAACGACTGACAACTGTGGAACATTGTGGCAACCAGACAACACAAATATAACTGAATAATTCATTATTCAGACCACATTCTGTAGGAAAAACGAAACTTTGAGTGCACATAAAATATTATACGCAGCAAAAAACTCGAAAACGGTCCAAAGTGATAATGCACATCACTGCGAAAGCCTGAAAGCAAAGGAGAACAGTAACAGGTTACAAATAACAATGACAGCAATGCCACAGAGCCCCGATCAAAGGAAAACTGTCTCTCGTATCCTTGGCTTCTGAAGCGTCAATGGTCTCAGTCAATCTTTTCCGAGAGTGTTCGCGTCTTTACCGTAACTTATTATCATTCAGTTTCGGCCCGGCACAAGCAAGTGAAAACCGGTAAGACAATTGAAAGAAATGAGGGAATAGAGTTCGATTCCAATTTTTCATTCTTTGCATGTATTCATCTTCTTTCAGTAGGCGAAGGTTTCAATGGTTTCCCTCGGCTTTGATAGATGGAGTAATATAACTATTCGCTAGATGCGTGCGGCCTCGTGAGAGATGTCCCAGAGGCAGTCGGGAGGTTCAGGACGGACTGGACGACGGCACGACGCACACCGAATCTGCCCAATGGAGGACGTGACCACGAATACTAAAGACTTGACTTTCATTTCATTTATACGGGATTGAACGAGGCACCCCTTCGCCTAATCCACTCACCGGTAAAGATGTTTCACATTTTACAGATTTTTAATATAATACAGAGTTTCCAATTATTATTCTAGGTTGATAGTCAAGCCTGCTAAAGGCTATATTCTAGAGTCAGTTTTTAGTTATTTATTTCACGGATATTAGCCCACATTTAAGTAATCTTTGAATGTTCTTGGTACTGATCTTTCCTATACATAGGGAATTTTTCTTTTCCTGCCATGGTTTCCTGTGTGGGTGCAGCAAGTGGCGCCTTGAGATGGAATATATATTAAGCTCCGCCTCTGCATACCTTGCCAGGTTTCTCGAACAGTTAAATGTTTAAAGATAAGTAGATTACATTAGAACATGACATTCAGTTGTATCATAAATCAAATGATGCATTAATAGTACGTATATCAAGGAGTATTGATTGTGATCATTATAAAACTTGATTTAAGATCTCATTATAATATAGTTTGGTAAAGCCTCAAACATCGGGTATCGAAACATGTACTTAGCTTTGAAACATTTTTGTCTATAAATATTAAAGTATAACATTTAACATAACAAATTACCAGTAAAATGTTGATGAAATTATTGACTTAAATATTGAATGAAACTTGCCTTTTTAAAACTGGTAGCACTTGATACTCCGTGAAATGATAAAATGGTGAAATAAAATCGACGCAGTGAAACATAGTAAACTTTTGGATGATAAAGAGTCATGCATTAATAAAATAAAAGTAAAACATGCAATAAACATATAATAAATGAGGTATATGTATGTATATATTCACATCTCCGATTTGTATTGTGAGGTTAGGTGTGTTATGATTTTTGACTTGTTGAGACCCTCTTTGAGGTCAACAGGTAGTGCATTGAAGGATCTTGCGTGAGTAGCTGCAAAAGATCCAGCGTTTACAATGCTCGTGGTCGTTACGCCCATCCATCAGCACCATCGCTTCTGTGCCTCCTCTAAATAACGGGCTTGAAATCGATGGCGCTGTTTTTGGTGCATCATAACCATGGTGTCTGGCATGCCGCTGAGGTTTTCTTTGGCGAAATATTTCCTTTTGTTTTACTTTCAGGGAATAAACGTTAGGTGAAAGAAAGGTCAGCGTTGGAAAAAGGAACGCACCCCTTCCCCTTGACTATTGGAAGCCACCTGTGTCGTAGCGAAGCTGGGCGGAAGTAGATGAACAGTTACATGACGAAGAAATTATTTTCTCGCATAATGAGTCCCCAAAAGGTGTTTTTTTTTGTCCAGAAAGAGGCGATAAGAACATCATATTTTGAGCGAGAGGGTTCTTTGGTAAAATTTTCCGTATATTGACCGTCAATTGTTTGGTCCGATGGTGAGATTGACCACTCTATCTTTCAATTTGACAACTTTGACAACTTTTTTGTTTTTGGGCAAGGAGGTAGAGGTAGGTTTCTATACTCCGTGCTTTCGGGTACAGCTTGCATGAAAGGAATAGCTAGGCGGCAGAACTGCCTTTTCGAGTAGGTCGCCGAATTTCAGAAACTTCTGAAAGAATGATTTACGCGCATCACAATAAGCGCCATCGACTCTCGTGTTACTCGATCCGTAATTATTGTTTGTCGCCAATAACAATTAGCGCATGGCTCTATTAGATTTGAATGCAGCCTTAACAACGGAATCTGATTGGCAATATCTCAACGCCTGGAGGGTATATACCCTTGTGTCTTCTCCTTACTCCAAAATCATCCGTACAGATGTTGGAGAGAGATAAACAAGGAGCCTGGCAAATTGGCATTTGCAATTTCCATTGATTACGTGAGGCGAAGGAGCGACCTTTTCGGGTGACTCTCATATTGTTCTCGGTGAATGTGGTCTGCGCTCATAAATTCATCTGGTTCAGGGATAAGTGTTGACTTTTTTTATCTGGAGCGAGAGCGTATCTAAATCGTCAAATCTAAGATTGTCCAACACGTCAGACTTACGAGTCAATACGATTGGCTGTATCAATATTCTTCGAGTAAAATTTCCGCATAATTGAGGGAAAGTAATCGGTGTATTTTAATCTGGAAGTGGTTAGAAAATGGCGTGTATCACTTAGATATTGTAACAAAAGGAATTATCAAGATTGGCGATCGGAGAAACACAGCCTCAGCTCTTCCGGGGATTATCCGCCCTGACAAACCTCCGAAGTTGATCTTTGCGAGAGAGGAAAGAAACGGACAGCCTCTTCTCGTCAGGGAATGATTTAGTTCCGACAGTCCCGAGACTAGCACGATGAAAAGTACCCGGTGTCGGCAGCGGAGAGCGAGCTACGCCTTGAAGACGAAGTGAATCGGGTTTCACGAGGCGCTGTCATCGCGAAGATCCGAGACATGGTTCACGCTTTACCCTACTTCTTCAATTGTTTCGGAAATACTCCCATGAGAAAGGTGTGAATTCAGAGATAAAAACTAACATAAGTGCAGGTTAAAGACATCTTTGGCCCATCTGGTCCATCTCATATCCGGCGAAACTGGTTTATTTTGGCTTACATACTAATTTATAAGTTGGATCGAGTTAGGCAATACTTTGTGAAAAAGTGACATATTAAATAAAACTTGAACGTTGTATTTTTCACACTTTATTTAGAGCTTTACCCTTGAAAATGACACGAGAGTGTCGAAACCGGTAGGGTTCCCAAATAAGCTGTGAAAAATACAACGTTCAAGTTTTATTAATATGTACTAATTTATGCCTATAATGTGTATTAATCACGGATACTTAAAATAACTTGTAATGTAGCTGACTCTTCACTTCATAGAATCGTGAAAACCGTGGTTTTTCATCTGCTAGCCATCCATCGTCGCATTGTAGATGTTGACGATCTGTAAACATATTTTTAGCGATGAGTCCTGTTGCCTTTTTTAGTGAGAGGATACTTATCTTTGACGTGGCTACGCGTGTACAGGAAGAAGAGGAATAAACAAATGAGCGACCTTGGCAATAGGATGTGAGAATGCAACACCAATGGTGGAGAAGAATGTTCAAGATCAATACGAGAGCGCGATCGTCTCCCGATGACCCTTCGTCTTACGATGACCTCCCCATTGCCGATTTCCCGTCTAGAAAACAGATGAGCATCAGATATACACATTTAATGGGAAGGCGATGCCAGTCGGCGACATGAAAGCCGACTCAATGAGACCATGAATATGTCTTCAAGGAAAAGTAAACTATGGGTCAGAAAAATCACAAGCAGATTTACAGCCAGAAGGAGGCGACGTTCACAAATTGCTGACGTGCCCCAAGTTGAGAGAAGTGTGGACGCAAATTATAAAAATTATAAAAACTATAACAGGTAAATCCAAAATAAGGAGAGTAGAGCTCCACACAGGATTGCAAATAGCACAGGCGAATAAAGGCCGCGTCGCGAACTGCATCATCATGCTAGAAATAGGTTGTATTTATGAGGAATACGTTTTAATATCGGTGGGCAAGAAGAAGTGAGTTGACTCTCCTCGTTTTTCCCGAAAAACACTAAAGAATAGGATCCTGAGGGAGTTCGCTCACCACCCGGGCCGGAATACAATGAAATTGACTTCTGGTCAGCGGGCGGAGAGCAATGTCACTTGGAGGATAACTACTTGCGGTCGTATCCATAGATTCCTTGGTAAGCTACTATCGGATTAGGAGCGCACTAACTAGTCGCCAACTAACAAAATGGTAGTCATAGGGTTCATTCAGCGGACGAAGCGCTCCAGGAGCGGTGGAGCGGACCGCTACGTGGTATCTGCTCCGTTCCCCTGAATGCGAAAGTTTAGCGAGCGCTACAGTGGGACTTTTGAAATTCGAGGAGACGACAACTAGCCGACGCTTAGTGTTTCAACTGACGAATACTGTTGAACTTAAGCTGAATTACGCTCCGTGATGATTTTATTTATTGATATCAAAGTTGAAATTATATGACGATCAGCGAGCGTAATGTAAACAGCAAGAAATAACGTCCAATATGGCGGCTGGATTTTCTATTATCGGACATAATGAAGTACATAATTGATGATGTATAAGTACGAACATTCAAAATGCTGGAAGATTAGAAAAGTTAGAGATGTATTCCCGATATTTTGGCGAAACGTTGAAAAATGCATTCTCACTTGTGTTTCAGTTGTACACTTGTATTTGAGGAGATGCATTGTGTCATTAAAAAAATCTTTTTATTACCCATCAAAAGCGAGAGCTATAGCCTTCCAGAGATACGTAATACGTACGCAAGAGTCTTATAAAAAATGACGAAATGGCTTAAATTTTCAAGTCCATGCCATCGATTATAATTGAAGATACCTTAACATTAACTTTTTAGATTAAATTTTTTAATTACTTTGTGTATTTATCTATTTAAAATAAGTATTATTCCAAGAACCATTACACATTGTCTAATAATTCTCGTATTGTAGTAACACTACAGTTAGCACCTATCTTCACTAGCAATTTGAATTATATCTTCTGCTCAATTTAGTGATAGTGACTGTGAGACTTATTTTTGAGAAACATGAATGTGATAGCTGTCCTTCATTCTTAATTATTATTGAAGTGGGAAGCCGGTACCTACTTTTTAATTTTTTATACCCCCTGATAAAGGTTGAAAGTATTGGCAGGCCAAATGTGATTGCTGCCAACAACTCGAGTTGTTGTTTATGGAAAAAATTTAAGCTTTTTGTGAAGTGAAATATTGCATATATGGTGGGAACCTTTGATAAGCCTAAAAATGTAACAACAGAAAAAGAGTTACGTGAAAAACTGCTGTATGAATGTCATGATATTAGTATGGAATTAATGAAATTTATTAGTTGCTTAAATATAATATCCAGCTTAATCTCAGGTTTGATCATTTTTCTGTTAAGAATGCCGTTTTGCCGTAAATATTTTGTTTCATTTTGATAGCACTTATCTGTGATTTACACCATACACCCAACCTTGAGAATGGGAATTAGTTGAACAGATGTTATGGGTGAAAATTAGGTAGCCATAGGAAATGAATCACAGTATTTAAGAGCCCCAAGCTTTGATTATCTATCAAAGGAAGCAGGGATCGCTCATTTTTGTCCCAGTTGTTTTGCCATGCTTATCTACCTAAGGCTGTGTTCTACTACATAATCTCATGAGGTATCTTGTAAGTAGCTACTTCTGGCTGACTAGTTCAATATAAAAGCCCAGGCAGTGTTATCATGGCAACTACTGCAAGCTGACTAGTTGATGACACAATTACCAGTAATTCTTACTGTTATTGCGTCGTGTAGTATTGCCGCTGAATCAAACTCAAAATTTTAATTATTTGATCTTAGTCTGCGACGCCGCTACTGCTTCATGAGTGTTGAATTTAAAGGAAAATAATGAGCAATAAGGTGGTTAATGTGGTTTATAGCGTAGGCAGATGCTTAACACCACTTCTTCATTTTGTTTAATCAGTGATTCGCCTCAAAACATAGAAAAATGTAAAATTAAATCAGTGTGAGTGTGATATGACTGTTTTTCAGGATGCCAATTTCATTTCTAAATTCTTCGGGTCATAGTGAAGTTCATTTGTGGAATTAGATGGATACTCTACGAGCATATAGGCTTTTTTTTAAAGAAAGCGTCATAGAGGAAGCCTCGTAAAAAATTTACAAGGGTATATTAGTTGTGGTGACTATGGTATCGAGTGAGTGAGGCTTCAGAGTAATTAACCCGAGCATATTACTTTCGTGTTGTCATAGAAATAAGTCTCTTATATTGATATGAAGAGGTACAATTGTTTTATTATTGAGTTGTAATAATTTTGCATTGATAATAATTATTATTGCAAGTCTGTTTACATCAGAGCGCTGGTCTGTTGACATTCTGTCGTAAATTCCTATTTCGTTTCTCTTTTGTTTTTGCTTTGGTAACCTTGGTAACAGGGCCTTGTCTCCCTTGAGATTATATTGAGGGCACTAGCTATGCTGGGCTATGCCAAGGTCCTTATACCCAGGTCATGACACGATCCCATAATGCACTCTGATTTCTTCATTTTGGATCGGGCTCGATGTTCCGTAGCACTGTTACTATTCATTGAGTAACCAAAAGTGTTTAGCCTTGATCAATGTAACGAATACTCTTTTCAACATGAAATTTAATTTTATCTTTAAATTAAAAAAAGGACTAGGTAAACTCTAAGAGATATATTTTGGTGTTTATTGAAGATAAAATATTATTCACGACGTAACAAGAACTATCTCTCACCTCGTATTTTAGGATAACCTTCTTATTTTGGCGCACAGTAATTATTTATGCATGCCAATTAATCACTAATATGGTGCTTAATTATAATTAAGCGTCCATGGTTGGCAAAATAAGAACTTAACGGATAAATTTTACTCAAAAACTTACTAGGCAAGAAGGGGACACCGTCCTCTAGTATTTAAGGTATTTTACGAATTTTGCGCAGTTTCCTCCCGATATATGAAGCCAAAATGGATATATACAAATAGTAATTGTTGTTGTTTACAAATGGCACATCGGAAGGAATTATAGATATTTTTCCACCAAAAAAATGGGCAACAACAAACTTGGAAGCCCACTGGAGCCTGGGTATGCTAGAAGCTGAAGCCAGTCCGCCATCATCGTTGACCCTCATTTTCCTATAGCGTTAATGGGCCAACGCACTAAATTTGCAATTTTACAATGTCCTCCATAGATAACACTAGAAAGCAGCATGCACATACTTTTTTAATGTGAATTATCCTTAGATATTTTGTTTATTTGTTTGAGCCAATAATAATCCGCATTCGCGGTGAAAGCCATAATAAAATCGAGTAGAATCCATAGCACTAAGCAGCCAATATGCGTTTTAAGAGTTACTTGTGTTAAATTTCTAACACATGGTTGATATTCTCGTTTTACATCCACCTATTAGTCTATTCCCTCATGCTATCCAAAGGAAAGTAAGATCCAATCAGGGATTAGCAATATGGTTGTTATTCCCGTTGTCAGGCATTAGTTTGATGACGCAGTACCCTCTCCATATACCTCAATGGTTCACACAGTGAAAAAAGATGTTCTTCCAGTGTTTCAGCTGTTTATAGCATTATATTTAGCGTTTTGTCCTCCCTAATGGACATATAAAATCAGTTTCGGTTTATTTAAAGCTCACAAAGGATTCATGAAGGGACAAATAGGTACTCAGATTACATAGTGACAATGTTTTTATAGAACGACCTACTGTCCATTAAAAAAGTCGAGTCCGTTGAGTTTAGGACGCTGTATCTTCATGTAGAATCAACCGATTTTAACGAAATAAAATGCATACGATAGAACAATCATTTCTACGTGTACTAATGTTTGTAAAAAATCGTATCCTTATCTACACTTTTACGATATTTTAAAAAAAAAAAGCCCTGTTTTCGGCGCTCAAAACCCGGTGGTCCGACTTTACGCTATCACCATTCTCTTAATATTTATTTTAGAGATGAGTTATTTTTATATAAGTTAGCCACACATGTTTTTAACATATCAAAGGAAAAAATAGTTTCTATGTTAAGTTTTACACGAGCTGTTGTGAAAGTTGTAAACCTCGGCTAATTCCGAAACTAACAATGCGATAGAGATTTGAGTTATACCGTTGTAACCGCAATAACGCTAGCTTTATAAATATGTACATATTTATAAGTCAAATATCCTGGGTTTCCACTAACGATTTTTAATTATATGTATTTTACGCGCAGAGAAAGCAAGGCTCTCTGCAGAAGGAACGTCGAGGCATCGCTAGGGGAAGGTAGGGAAAATAAATAAAAATCATTATTGGAAATCTCAGGATATTTGAAACTATCTAAAGCTATCGTAACTATTATGGCCCTTATTGTACGGAGAAAAATGAAATTTTAAATTTATCGGTACGGAAATCTGTTTTCTTGATTTTTTTATACGTGTGATAATCTCTACCATAACAGTTTGACTCTAGCAGAATATGTTAAGTGTCCGGCAAAAAGGAGTCTACATCAAACTTTCGTAAAAGATTTAATCAGTATTTTTCCTTTCCATCCGATAGAGGTTCCCATTCTAATTCCCAGAATAATTCTGTACCATTTCTACGGTTATCTTAACAATTTTTCACTAATCTAGCTGCTCTCCGCTATATTCGATGAATATCTGAAACAAGACCTACTTCATAAGAGTCCCATTTACTTGCGGCGTACTACGAGTGAGGTCTCACGAGAGAAAAAGAAAATCGTTCCTTCACTTTCTCGTCGCATTTTCTTAGTATTCTTTTAATAAAACCCAATTTACGATTTGCCTGTCCGCTAATTTCTTGAATGTGCTTCCCTCAGGACAGATATTATCCATGAAATAATATCCATTTAAATAAATTCTAATCGTTGTCTTATCACTTTCTTTTGTTTCTTTCTTCCTTTTTGTTTCTTGTTGCAATACAATCACAATCAATATAAACAATTAAATGACCAGAACGCCATCATGATGTATACAATAAATATATGTTAGCCAAAATGGCTAAATTAGTCGTTCTAGGTTAAACCCTAATTATCTCCTCAAAACATGTACGGCAAATTTAAATGACTTCGCAAAAGTAAAGATCTCCAAAAAGGATGAAAAGTCACCAAAAGGGAAAATTATTAAAAGAAATTTATGGGTACAGTGGAGGAACGAATTTCAAAAATAGCCCAAATGGCTAGGACCATTCTTCTAGTATTCTACATTTACATCTACGTCATACCCTGCAAGCCACCCAAAGGGTGTGTGGCAGATGGTGCTTCCACACCAGGCATGCATGAGTTATACGGCAGAACACCGAAACTACATTGAAACTAGCGTACCACACATGCAATACGCCAATTAAAAATCTACTAACCAAAAAACATTCCATTCTCAATCGTTCCAACATGCAAAGGATACAAAGATTACTACTCCAGATTCAAAATATCATGCATAAATAAGAACATCAATATTTACATCATGCATAAATAAGAACGTAGAAAACACAAAGAGAAAGATCTACAGTCTAGCTAATGTCACTATTTGCACAATTCATGACGACGATCACAGCTGTTACGGTCCCGAATGGTACGCGGAAAAAATGACATTGCATATCTATCGGTTCTACAATCTATCTCTCTAATTTTATTGGCGCGATCTAATCTGCCGTAGTACGAGGGGGATAATAGTATGTTTTTTACGTCGTCAGAGAAATGTTTTTCCTGCAATTTAGCTTAGAGGTAAATCCTATAATTTAATCTACGCTGTGATAGCGATTCCCATTCCAATTCTTCTAACAATCCAGACACACTAGTAAAGTTATCATAGCATCGTTTTACAAACCTAGCTCCTCTTCGCTGCACGCGATATAATTCCGATATCAACCTCGCTTCATATGGATCCCATACACTGGCAGCATATTCTAGATGAGACCTAAAGATTGAAAAATAACAACGTTCTTTCACTTTCTCATCACATTTTCATAGGATTCTCTTGGAAGAATGGAAGAGTTAAAAATCACCATGTGTGTGGATGCTGAATGCCACGAAATAGACCCATTTGATTTGTAGATGTCTACTTAGGTTTACGATAAGAGAAATGATATGTTATGAAGCTCCAACGTAAATAGCCTTTGATTAGCAAGAAAAATATAGTATCCGACGTATTAAACGTTAAACTATTCGCGCATCTTCTTCCAAGTACTGACGTGTCATGTCGTTTATCGTTAAACTTTATTGCAATCTGTTCTAGCATCCTTGCTTGGTTTTTCTCTCCCCTCCCTACGATCTTTCGCTTTTTTCGCCAATGTTATCATAATGCAACCGTGATAGTCATAGTTCATGGATAGGTAGCTTTCCCTGTTAGAACTCGAGACGCTTCCGTTCATTTCTATAACTCTCAATCATAGTTATTATCGAGACTCCACTTTATTCTATCAAAATCGTGGTGTTTTTTCACCGATGATTGTTTCTTAGTCTGCCTTATCCGCTACGCCATCCAAAGGGAGTCATGGAAATACTTGCGGTAATATCCAAAACTCATTTTGACATGATCAAATGAGCTAATTAATGATATCAATAATGATTACAACGAAAGCCATTTTGAGTTGTATATTGTTATAGTCATTTGTGGACATCGATGGAAGCTTCGACCTTTCCCAAAATCGTTAATGAATCGCGTGCGTGGTCATCTGATTGTGAGACTGACTCATTTATGCTTTTCCTCAGATTTGTGTGCTGTTCTGTTAAAGTTTCGTGTGTCAGGATCCGAAGTCGAGACGTCTGGCTGCATATTTACGGAAATCGCTAGAACAAGGCATCACTTCATTGATTTTCCTCTAGAATCATTTACTTTGGAGCTTTAATTCGACTTTTATTCGCGCATTACAAGGCCTTGCAAGGGGTCCATTTTTCCTGATCTTAGATATATCTATCGACACAACGTAAACCTGATGGAACGCATAGGAATGTAAGCATTAAGAAGCACTGAGCGGAATAAGATATTCTCTTATGTGATGGAATGAAACTAAGTCGTACACTTATTTCGGCGTGTGGACGCGGGTGGCGTGATTAATGTCCCATCTGGGTTGGAGTCTTTGTTCTCCGATCTCGCTTAGATTATAAGTGAATAGTCAGTGAAGCACTGATCTCTAATACGTTGAACATGCCAACCACGTATTAGGCATTTGAGGACGTCAAGGCAGGGCTCGTGAGTCATCTGGGATGAGATTTCGGTTTCGCTTGTAGTCTAAGAATAGAAACGAGAAGATACTACGGAGGAGGTTTATCTCTAGCCTCAACGTATTCACGTGATTTATGAATGCCGTATAAATTATCCAAACTGACATTTTACTGATTCCGGATTTAATTTTCAGCTTAAACCAGCGTGATCTGGAGTGATTCTTAGAAGAACAGACAAAGTGATAACATTCATCAATCTAGTCAATATAAATAACTACCAAACAGAGAAGCATTTCAAAACATTTCCGATTTTCCTTTTCGTTTTGAGGTCTCCATGGATGTGGAGAGAACTCGGGGCAAGTGTTGAAGCATGACCCAAGAAATCGTTTCCTCCCTCTGATAGAATGAATTCCCACCTACCATCAGTACGTGATATTCAACTACGTGGCCCATGTCCTCAAATTATATCTTGCAGAAGTGATTTTACAGCGTGAATGAATCAAATAGAGCTGTGCACGATTTATTTTGCTTGTGTATTCGAAACCTTTGGCTAAAGAAAATAGTAACCGTGTTATTAGTTCGCAGGTTTCCGCGGCGTTGATCAAATGATTTCAACATTTCTCGGGTTGCATCCGCGTCAGTTGTCATTCAGCACAACAGTTTCGCCAGCTATCCTGCTGGAGTCCTCTGGTGAAGGAATCCTCCTATCTTTCGTCTGTTGGAAACTGTTGTGCTGAATGACAACTGACGTGGATGCAACCCGAGAAATGTTGAAATCACTAACCGTGTTATTTCAAATCTTTTTGACCGTTGAGCGTTCCGCACTTGGTGGCAGTGGGACCTTGTAGAGAACGCTGCTGTCAGATTTAGGCTCTTTGCGCACCTATAGGCCACGTAAGCGACCGTTTTCAGCACCGCGCGACTTTTAATTAATTTACCTAGCAAAATTATGCATGGACCAAGAAAGACCCCTAGGAGTGCACTAAGTACACGGCAGTAGTCGTCCGTGAATGTTCTAGCTGCTTCCAGCCACGTCGCACCTTCGGCCTTACAAAGAACGATACTCCATAAGAGCCTATACTTTCAAATCATTGCAGAAGGGACCATAGTATATCATCATTGGCCATGCAATTCTAAGAATGGTTGACTGCAGCCCCCCGTCCTTCCGTGTCTAATGGTAATCTACTTGCTTCCTGGTAGCTCTTGTCATGCACTCTCTTCTTCATTTATCATATGTACCTACTATTTATCCATTGGCCTTTTTCTTGGGACTTTCCCCTCTATTTCTCCGTAAGTTATGTTCTTCACAAACACGCTGGGCCTCAATGTGTGCTCAGTCCATCTGGTTCTTCTCTTCTGTATAGGATTCCATAGTGTCCTTTCCTCTTTTACTTTTCTGTAAACTTCATCATTTATAACTTAGTCAGTCCATTTGATCCTCAGAATCCTCTTCCAGCTTCTGGTTTCGAAGGCTTCTAGCCTGTTCTGGTCAGCTTTTCCAATGGTCCATCCTTCCGATCCATAGAGTGCCACGCTCCACACGAATGTTTTGATATAATGTTTTCTAGTTTGTAGGCCTTTCTCGTTTGAATACAGCAGTTCTTTTAACCATGAACGCTCTCTTAGCTTGTGAACTAATCTTCGCTTGATGTCCGTTGTACTTCTTCCGTCCCACGTGATGGTACTTCCGAAATTGGCGAAGGAATCCACCTACTCTACTTTCTCTCCTCTCGGTGTGACCTCTGCATTCAGTTTCTCTCTTCCGCGTACTATGGTTTTAGTTTCATCTTATTTATTTTCATTTTGTGTTCTATGAGATGGAATAATTCTTGGAAATACGTGGAGGAGCTTTATGACAGCGAGGGTGGACCAAATTTTCCTTGATCGAGAGGATGAGAGAACACAGTGGAGGATAACCTCGGACCAAATGTACTTGACAGTGGAATAAAGAAGGCATTAAAAGAGATGAAGCCCAGAAAAGCGGTGCGAGTAGATATCATACCTTCGGAGTTACTTAGGAATCTAGGCGATGAAAGAAAAAAAACCTTTTTTCGCTCTTATTCTTGGTTTCAACGAGAAAGAAGTATGGCCAGAGGACTTCGTGAGTACAGTCCTAATTCCTACCTCTAAGATGAGGAAATCGTCAGAATGCGAGGTTACAGAAGAATAAGCTTGATATCACACGCTTCAAAGTTTTGCTTAGAGTAATCAATAAAAAGTTGGAGAGTAGGGCAAAATACTACTTGGATTCCGCGGGGAAAGATCAACTCGAGATGCAATTGCGGTGATGAGAACACATAAAGAAAGAATATAGAGTATAGCCAGGATACGATTTCTTGTTTTGCGGATTTCAAATAGGCGTTTGACGGGGTGAATTGGGAAAAACTTAAAGAAATACTCGGTAGAATGGGGATATATTGGCGAGACAAGGGACGAATGGTAAACTTGCACATGGCGAAAGAGCACAAGTGAGCGTGGCTGATGGAGAATCAGGATGAGAAGCTATCGGTCGCGGGGTAAGGCAAGAATGTCCGTTGTCGCATCTCCTTTTTAACATTTCACTGAGGAAATGGTAAGAGAGGAATGGGAAGAACTAGATATGGGAATCAAGATAGGAAGGCAGCCGATAAAGTCGGTTAGGTTCACGGACGATCAGTCGCTGATTAGTTGATCTTTGAATGGATTAAAAGCTATTTTAGATGCTTTAGAACTTCAGTGCGGGAAATGTAATAATAAAATAAAGTTTATTTGCTTCGGGTACAATACCCCTAAGAGCACCAATAATACAATATGTGGTGAGCACATTTAATACATGAAAATACAATACATCGAGATAGAAAGAAATATAACAAAGTATTTTACATAAATATTTAACAACAAAACTTCAATAAAGTGATTCAACATAGTATTAATAATATATTACAAATTTTATGCAAGGTTAAATTTAATAAAATAATAAAGATATTTAAACACACTTAGATATTACAAATCAATAATAAAAACAATACAAACTATTGAATGTTGACGTTGAATATGTGACAGTGATATACATTGACAAAGCGAATTAGAATTTGATTTCTGTGTGTTGAAGGTTGTGATAAAGTTTGAGTTTGAATGATTGTGGGTTACGAATATTCTTCAGATCTTTGGGGAGAAGATTCCATAATTATGTGGATCTAACCGAAAAAGAGTTATGATAATTAGTAGTTCAGTGGGCGGGACAGTAGAAATTGGATGCTTCACTTCTTGTATTCACAATTCGGGACTGGGGTTGTTTTGTAAACAGGACCAAATATATTTTGGTTCAGAAACAGAAAATAAGGTAAACAGAAAAACACACCGCATGTAATTACGCCTATCTTTGACATTTAACCATGAACTTTTTTCCCTCTACGAAGAGACGTGATCATCATATCGAAGGTTGTAGATAAATCTAAGACATGAATTTTGAATTCTCTGAAGTTTTTCGTTGAGTTCTACAGAGAGATCACCAAAAACGAGTGAACAGTAATCTAAATGAGGGGATACTAGAGTTTTAACAAAATATGTTTCTGGATTATCATGGAATATGGAATGAAGATAAATCATAAGAAAAAAAGTAATGTGATTCTCCAGGATGAATAAAGATTGGCCAGTAATTAAAGTGGAAGGACACAAATTAGGGCAAGTAGAGCAGTTAAGTTGCTTGGGTAGTGCGCTAGATAAATATGGGTCCACGCATGTGACATGCAATGGCTTGTTCAGATGTACTGTTTTCTCCACGATTACTCTCAGACAGAGCCTCCCTAGTACCCGTATTCTTCTTCCTAAATCCCAACCGGCATTCCAAGAGGTTGTCCTCAATTTTCCTTTCCATTCTTCAGCTTATTATTCGTGTAACTATTTTTAATGCATGTGGCACTAGGCTCAGGGTTCGGTTATTCTCACATATCTCCGTCCTTGTCTTCTTCGGTGCTGCAATCATTTTCACTCCTTTGAAAGTCACCTGGGAGACTTCCGCTTTTGTAACTATCTTTGATTATTTCGTACAGGTTGCCCTAAGCATTACTTCCGAGCGCTTTGCTGATTATTCCGTTGATGCTTTCTGCTCCAGATGCTTTGTTTTCTTGAGGTCTTTTACTGCCCTTCCGCATTCGCTTCTCAGTATGTGTGGCCGCAGCCTTCCTCGTCGACCTCGCTCTCGTCTTTCATCAGGTTTCATTCCAGTGGCGTCAGCCCTTGGTATAGTTCTTCGATGATTTGCTCCCATCTATTCCCAATGCCTTTACCCTCTATCAGTATGTTCCCGTTCGCATCCCTGATACTGTAGCTTCTCGCTTTTCTGTCTCCTAAGAGTTTCTACATTATCTTGTATGCTGTTTTGGTGTTCCCCTTCATCATATTTTCGTAGATTTCATCACTGAAGCTTTCTTTCAGATTTTCTTTAGGCTTCTTGCATTCTCTATATGGTTTATTTCTATTAACTTAAGCATATTTTTTCCAATCATAGCATGTACAATTGATATGGTTCGAAGTCACTCGCACGAGTGCTTATATACAAAGGGTTGAAATTCGCCATGAAAAAAATCACTTAACTTGACTGGGATTTGAACCCGGATCTCCCAATTGCCGGTCAGGTGTGTTAGCCAATTACAGTGTAACTTTTCATTTAATTTCAGTTCAACTTTTAATTCAAAAACGAGTTTCAACCCTTTATGAACCGTAGTATACTTACTTAAAAACTCACTGAAGGTTGCATAATCAAATGCCGCGCTGAAACACCATACCACAGTACCTACTGTCACCGCTGCCAGACTGCCGTGTTTAGTGACTCGGCGATGTAAGATAAATATTGTCGTCAAAATAAATGTTTACACTAGCTGGAAACCTGACGAAACTGAGAGCCAACTGTGGGCCAGAGGGAGAAAGGAGGTGGGGGGGAACGGCCCAGGGGGACCCAGTGTACTGTTAATGAGAAAATAACCCTACCTCTAACAATGTTTGTCAACATTTTTTTTTCGAATGTATTAAAAAAGGGTTTTTCTGAACTGGCTCTAGTATATATCAAACCCCAAATTATTAGGTCTGCATGCATCCCATAAGACGGATGGGGTGCAGGCCGTCACAAGAACCCGGAGTGTTAGAATCTTTGGGGAAAACCACTGTTGAGGGCACACCCTAATCCCGTGAGTGAGGGTGTGCCCACTGTAATCATGGTGCCCCATTGGGCACTCCCCCCTAGGGTCAGGGCCAGCGTTATTTGCTGACTGACACCACTGAGTCCCTGCTGAAATTTACGAGTCGCTCTGTGCGTGCATTCAATCTCATGAACCCATTAAAATATAAACATCCTCGCGAGCTTACGGATGCCAAATGCGCTACTTGCTCATATCGATCGATTACGTTCAAGTTGGCCACATTTAGACACAGTCTTGCTTCTGTTAACAACGTCACGAAACAGTCGTATTCCTAACCTTTAGTACTCGCGTTGGTGTATTTCGCACAGCAACGCAAGCACGCTTTCATTCAATTTTTAAAGAATACTTTTTACGATGGTTTTCAGTAAATATTTTTATTTATACAAATGGAAATTTAGTGGTGACGTAATCTTTGTTGAATATTTAGTCTCTTAGAAGAAGTAGCATTTTTAAACTCAACCCAAGAATAAATTAAAACATTCTATTCACCGCCATCACGGTGCATGTCTGGACTGAACCCTGCGCCAACTTCTTTTCCAACCGTCTTCTTTTCCACGAAGAAACAATCATTGCTTGAGAAAACCGTTACTACCTCAGGATTTACAGAATGCCATTAAAACCACCAAAACTCCCAATAACATGCATAGAGAAAAGGGGCGTCCTCTCCGTAGTGCTTGGAAGAGAGTTTTCCGAGAAAACTGATGAATGTGGACACTTTATATAATAGCGGCCAAAAGTTTCGACCTGAAGACGCTGGGTTGAAAACCGGCGAAACTGTCGTCTCCAGACTCGACGCACGCGGTGAAGACCCGAAAAAATGAAGACAATGTACCGCGCAAGGATTTAAGTTCCAACAGATCCCTAGCGCGAGTTGTGAAATGGTTGATGGGATGGGTTTCCAAGGGATGCTGCTCTCCGCCTCTCGATTTGTCCTTAAGACTGCACGCGACCCGAATATCGAGGGGAAGAGGACGAGGGAAGATGGCAGCAGCAGTCGCCATTGGCCGTGGTGGCGACGGTGCGGTCCCGGAAGCATCTGTGCGGGTGCATCCCAATTGGCCTCCCCTGACCGCCCTTCCCTGACTCGTCGCAATTTCCCAACCGATGCCCCCGTCACTCTCGCGTGCGACGGCTCCTCGCTCGCAATCGGGACAACGTGGTGTAACAGTGGCTCCCCCACCCCTCCTCCTCCTGCTTCCCCTCCCAACCCTTTTCGCCCACCCCCTCTCCAGAGCCCTCCCTCCTCGGTGGCGTGCACCTCAACTGCCGCCACGTTGGCCTGGTCAAGCCCCTTGGCGACCGCCTTGGGCTGGTCATTTCTCCCGAGATAGGTCGTGCCGAGGTTTATTTTAACTTCTTCGAATTACACCATCTACAAGGAATACCAAACTAGGAATAGGGAATATATATATCAGAATAAGTATCTACAATTATTTATAACAAACACAATGCCATTAAATTCTGATCAAATGAAAAGATTAGACTCTCATTTGCGACGGCTCATAATATATGTGCTTTATTTCTTCATTTAATCATGGATTGTAGCATAAAATGGAATATTTTGTGTTGTTTCTTAATCTTATTTTCATTTTAATCTTATATTTTTAACGTATCATTTAGCAACTGGATGCCAATCGAGTAGCTCCGTCTTGCTCCGTCTCTCATGCTAGAGGACGCGCGTCTGAACTCTTGAGAGGAAGATGAGGCTCCGAATAGTGATCTCACGAGAGGAAAATCGAGAGAAAATTAGGAGGCAATAGTATTTTATTTAAAAAAAACTTGAACACTTATTTTAAGAATGGAACTCGGACACATTAAATTGACTTATGAGAAAGGAAAATGTTTTTACTTGTTGTATATATTTATTATGAAACTAGGCAAATAACAAGAAAAACCCTCTCCTATTGGAGAAGCGAGGCCCAGGACCATTAAGGGGGTTGGTGCGATTTTAGTTCAAATAGAATTTTATGAAACTTTTCATGCGAATTCTAATCAGTTATATATGTAGATAAGCGAGGAGATTGCACCTTAACTATCCCCAAATACCGCTATGCACCAAATCAATGCTATTTTAACACGTATCCTTATGGCACACGATATATATTTCGAAATAATTCGCGGCATCTGTACATATTTTCTTCTGATCGTGAAATCGGACATTTCTTAATATTATAATTGTTGTATACAAATGTCAGAGTGTCACGCCGAGTACGATATTTTAAAAATTCGTATTTAAGAGTGATTTCGTCTAAACTTCCAATACCACGTTCGAAACTCCAGTTGCAACATTTGAAAGACAAAGATTTCCATCACAGCCTGTGTGGTTCGCACCGGAGATCAAACAGACGCTTTCGAATTGAATGTGGACCGCGGATCGGTAAATCGAAAATTTATTTTAATGTGCTCATTCAAAGAACTGCGGAACTGGCCGCATGATAACTTGGACGGCGTCAACCGCAGGCAGTCACACAATTATGTGAATTGTGCGTAAAATTCATTCCTTAAACCCTCCTAGAAATTCAAAGTGGAAGAGGACTCCTGGGAAGCTTAGTTGGTTAGAGCACTCGGTGCGAATTCGAGAGGTCCGGGTTTGAATCCCAGTTCAGGCGAATGATTTTTCCATTGTGAATGTCATACAATTTAAATTTACTGCCAATGACTCACGATTATCGCGCCAGCCACTGTGAGACGCGAGGCGCCAGCGGAATACGGCTTAAAATCCCGTCCGAAAGGACGACAGGCTCCCGTTGAAGTGGTCTCCACGTGGCTCTCATTCGAGAGGAAATTCAGATTCCACTCAGAGACGTCCGCCACCTCTGGGATTCGACCATCGTACTGTCGTCTGAAGTGTAACCTGGTATCTAAAGATCTTCAGTCTTGTTCAGAACGCAATAGGATTGATTGTTCATTTTATATGGGTTTTGGAAGCCACTCATTTCTTTGCGTCCGAAGCCGTGTTTCATCCCGACGATTCTGTACGTTTCCCTAGACCTGACATCAGGCTCTTCACATGCAGTCGGAATATTGTCATATTCCGAATCATAATTGCTTCCTTAATGAATTCATAGGTTTGATAAGTGTGGGTAAGGCAATTTATTGAGAAATGGATGCAGTTGTAAATGCGGTCATAGGAGTTCTTTGTGGCCGGAAGAAAATAAATATAATTGGTTGTGGCTATATGTGCTCAAAGGTAATTTTTTTCCCTAAATTCTAAGCTCAAACAGCGTCAATTATAAAACTGATTGTGTTCATCGTCGCTTAAATCGGAAATATCTTCATCTAGTGCTAATGTGAATAAAGCAGAAGGGTGGTTTTTTTAAATATCTGATAATATCCTTCCTTGGACATCCTTATATTCTCTTCAGTGATGGAGTGTAGTGTTATTAGCGGGTGCGTAGCAACAAAAATCAACCGTTCGACTCTTGATTTCATCTCTCGGTGTACATTCCCGGTGTTTTTCTTACGAAACTGTAATGAGTAGACGTATGGATCTCGCGTGGTATTAAAGATAAATAAATACAAATGGCGTTTTTAACGAGCAAAATTAAGTCTTCGTAGACCCCTTTCAGATTTAACTAATCTCGCATCTCATAAACTCC
The DNA here is from genome assembly GCA_963169105.1 of Ceriagrion tenellum. Classification (NCBI taxonomy): domain Eukaryota; kingdom Metazoa; phylum Arthropoda; class Insecta; order Odonata; family Coenagrionidae; genus Ceriagrion; species Ceriagrion tenellum. The sequence goes on from OY720640.1 coordinate 135,541,782, forward strand.
CTTAAGTCGAGTAGAGAAAATTTCATCCAGGTGTGACTCGAACCAGAGGTCTCCAGAGTGAAAGACGAGATCGATACCACGCCACCAATGTTTAACGCTGGTTAAAAGTTGACGGTGAAAATATTTGTAAAAATTACTGATTTTTCTTACGTTTTCGACCACTTTTTCACGCACTGAAATTCCAGCGGTTCAAGTTCATCGGCCGGTTCGCCTTCAATTTGGAACAAGTGTCCTTTTTCCAACTCGTTTTGCTCCGGAAATTTATATACGTTTGTAAATAATTGTATCTTACGCTACTACCGAGTATGGTTTTTCACCACTGCGCTCATTGCAACTTTCCCTTGACCCTGACTTTGCTCCCTTCCATCGCTCATAATCACCTGTGTTACGCGTTAATTCTTCAACTATCCACCCTTCCTCTTTCCGTTCGTAAGAGTAACAATAAGAGACTTACGGATCCTGGTTTTGCTTGCCTCTTGGTAATGACGTGTAAACGTTGGAACCCCTAAAGGAGATATTACAGAGAGATTATTACTTTTTACTCCAGTTAATGTCTATAAAGTGAACTATTTAACGATTAATTTCATTTTAATGTGTCTTGCTCTGATGCCTCACTGAAGCTAAATTGCAATAAAGTGGCGACGAGTGAAATGGCCCTCGGTCAAATAGTAATGATGTGCCTTAAGATGCGGAAATAGCGTCACTTGACTGGGATTTGATTGAAACGATTGAGGGGAATACTAATGTCACTTTTATTCCAATTCTTCCGAGATCCTTTACTTACACCTCTTAAGTATTTTTCCAAATTGAACGTCTTCTTCCAAGCCTTATTGTTTGTACTTCATAGTTCTTTGATAATTTTTGACTACTCTATGTTAAATTTATATTACTCGTCGATAATGTTAAATAATTGAACAGTTTTTAATTTATTGACGAATTTACCTAATTGACCCGAATGTACTATGGCAAAATGTTGATCGTGGGACATCGGCTTGAGAGGCCGAACGAGCAGAGGAACGAGGGCGGATCTTCTCGCCTGCCTTGGAGTGTTACACTGCATCACGGGAAGGTCAAGGGTGACATCAAGTGAAAATATATGACCAGGCATAGGGCGAGGAACTTTTGAGGGTCAAGCCGAATGAACGTGGACCTGTTACGTGGCAACAGGCTTGGGCTCCTTCAAGGGGATCGATGCGGACTCTGTCCGGGAAAGGAACTTGGAAGCTTTGAAAGCAGAGCTGCGGATAAAGTGATGTTACATTATTGTTAATCGGAAGAGACAGGGCAATAACAATAATAAGATAAAATGTTTTTTTGCTTGAGATTGTGCATGCCGATCAGTATTTTGATCCTAGACACTGAGATGCTCATGACTTTTGGATGACGATAGAAATTTGCATCGGTCATTTGCTCATATAGTCGAATGTCGAGCATCTGCGATCGTTTCGAATTTTCTATTTTAATTTTAAAATTTAAGCAGTTGTACGAAGTACAGAGAAAATGCAGTACAACTAAGGACGCAAAAATTTCGTTTGTAATATGACGGAAATTCTCAATTGTTAACTATAAATTAAACATTTATTAAGTATGCACCTCAACACTCTTTTGCGGTTAAACATGATTCTTTTTTGTGTTCTACGTTCCTCGTCATCTAGGCTATTTTTTCAGTTTACTTTTTTTACTGTGGATTATTTGATTTATGTTTTCTCATCATCGTTTGTTATAAATCCGAATATTGGTTCGCGGAAACCCTCCAATTCACTCTACTCTCCGCCAACCACTTCATTCTTACATGTTCATTCATTCCAATGTATTTATTCATTCCTTCATAGTTATTCATTTTGATGTCTCTCGTGATTTTGTTGATGTACTCCATTCTCAGTTTTGTAAATCTCGGTTAGTCTTCCTATTTATTTCTCTTTCCAGGTATTTTTCACTTGAATTGTGCAGGAAAATGTGTACAATAAGTTTACCTGTCCTTCTTCGCTGAGTTTTGATAGTTCTACTTTTCTCTCTCGGGCTCTTCGAAAGACTTCGCCGTTGGCAACTCTCTTTCTTATGTGATGTCCATCATCATTCTGTACCACCTCATCTCCATTGCTTCCAAACTATTTATCTATGCAGCCGTCATTGACCAGGCTTCGCCGTATTTTATATAACGGTATGCTATATAATATATTTTAACAAAGTACTTCCTTACTTCCAGGCTAGAGATACGAGCTGTTAGCCGGCTTCGCTTCTGATAGAATGACTTGCTTGCTTGCTTTGGCTATTCTGTTTTGTCTCTTAAGCTTCTTTCATCGCTACTGATCCTGATTCTTTTAATTCTCCCACGCAGGGTTTTTGTTGTCCTAGTCCGCTAGAGATTCTGTTGATTTGAATTTTTCCACAAATCACAGCCTGGGTTTTATTTATATCAATGTTCAAGTTTTTTTCTATCTCATTTTTTCCGTTCAATTTTGCGTTCTCGCCAGGTCTTCCTTCTTTAATGCAAGTATAGGTAATTTCATCTGCAGAGGGCAGCATGCTAATTTTTGCCTTCATTTGCTGTTATTCCTCTTTGAATTATTCGTACATTTCAGTCATTCCTTTTCAATGTTTGTATTACATATCGTGGCAAAGTAAATCCTTGTCGTACTCTTTTTTTGCCTCTTCCTCAGTACCGCCACAGTTAATTACTGCCAGGTGTTCTTCAGAGAGCCTACATAATTCTGCACTTTTGTCATTAAACGATACTCCTATCCCCTTTAATAAAGTTGACATTATCAAATGTATAGTATCTTAACTAGCCATTGTGTCTTTGTTTTCATTTTATGCTTAATATCTTATATCCAACACCAGCCTTCAGTAATGTTACGCCAAATCATTATATTTTACTTTTTGTAAATATTTTAACGTCATGCTATAACCTCTCATGCTTTATTTTTTTATTTCTGCTCTAATCCCCATCTTTCGTTGACTCGTATTCACGAAAGTGTAAGTTCAGATGTTTTCTGTTTTCCTCTCTCCTGGTTCATTTTCATCTTTTACGCTCAAAAGGTATGTTATTTTCCTCAAAAAGTGGTCATATTTAGGTGTTTTGTCATCATTTACCGCTATTCCTCTGAGAAGTTCATTAGTCAATCAAGTTGCGAGCTTCATATTCATAAGGTGACTAAACTTTTTTTGTCGTCTAAGTGGAAGCAGGGGGATTTTACCTTTTCAATTTGATTATCTTGAGATTTGCGTCTCTCTTTGCATCGTATCCCCTCTCTATCTCTGGCCAGATCCTTCAAAAACTTTCCATCATTCGCAAAATTCTCCGCGCTCGATCAACTCTTACCACATCGCATGACAACACCTGAAATGTAATGAACTCTTCAGCGTGTCGCAAGGCTTTACAAGAACATCCTCCGAATTTATTTTCTCTCCTCTCCGCTAGAGTGAGCCCCGAGCGGAGGAAGGCCATGACCCCGCTGGCGTGACCCGATGGTTCACCCGACTCACTCCGGGCGCTTCACTTGTTTCTTCTCGGAGAGACGCGAGGAGGTTTTTATTTCTGCGAATAGACGGATGTTTGCCCTTTCATCTTCTCCTCGAATCTAATTCAACGCTCTACTTTTAAATGGATATTTATGGCGGGCACCCTCGCGGACAGAATTATGCTAACGGCTTTCGGAAACTGAAGGGCCCGTGTTTTTTTATCCACCATCCTACTCCCTCTCTCTGACTAATCTGTTATACTGCTCAGGATTCTTTCGAGTCATGCTGTGCGGCAAAATGACGTCCAGTGACCAATCGGAGCGACCTTGACTTCAGCAGAAAGATTTTATCATTTTAAGACATTTTATGTTTTTATGGAAGTTAAAGCAATACATCATTTCCGATAGATATCGTTGAATTTGGCCTCATAAAAAGGGAAATTATCTCATCTTTCCTAGAATACCAAAATATCAATCACCTCACTGTGTTCGTTCAAGTAAACTCGCATTATTTCCATCAGTATCACATCTGTATTTTATTTTCAAATGAATCCTATTCACTATACTTATCCTCTTTCTAAATTGTAGGACTTTGAGGGAAAATATTTTCTGAGGTTTCTAACTGACGTTTCTTTTGGAAATCAGGGGCTCAAAACAACAGGTGCGCTGGAATTGCTCGTGTGCGGGGCGATGGGGGGGTTGGGGTGGGGGGGCTGCTTCGGCCCCAAACACGCACGCACTCTTCACTTCCCCGCGTGCTTCTAGGCAATCAGCGACCCCGATCACGTCTGCACACGTGGTCAGTGCGAGGGACTCATGATGTCCGGGCAGTGTGCCTAGCACACGTGCGATATATCTGCAGCGACCCCATCTCTATGTCGGAAGCCCGTAGCAGATAGATGACAAGCGCCGCGCGCGCTCAAATGGCGAATGGGGTGCACGATGGACATTAATCTGGAGTGAGTGAGAAAGAGGTGATTATTTTCTTAAGCTTTGATCTCGCGTTAAGCGACGACAATTGACAGAGCGAACCCCTTTAGCCTCCGCCCAAGGACCTGTTGGAGTGGCGGAGGCTGGGAAGGTGGAAGAGTGGAAGAGGGAGGATGAACCTGCCACCCTGCCTGAGGGAGACTCGTGCTGGAAGAATTAAGGTAGTTTGTACGAGATTCTAGCGTCAGAGAATGTTGGGGGGAGTATTCGGAGAATATACCATTCAAGTGCAGGCGATGTGTATGAGCTTTGTGAATTAATTTTAGAGAATATTAATGTGGAAAAGGAAATAAGCACGGGCGAGGTGGTGACGGTCGTGAAAATATCGAAAAATTAGAAATCAGCAGGCGTAGATGGAATATCCAGTAAAACGTAAATTACTCTGGATGATTATTGCTCATAAATCGCTTGCATGAATTGTATTTTATACTTTATGTTGTAAGCTTTTGCTACCTGATGGATGGGAAGAATTGGAAAATAAATCCACTGTACAAAGGGAAATATTTATGCTGTTAAAAAGCAAGACGCACTCCAATTCTTCCGTACATGGCAATGCACTCAACGAGAATGATTCAGGTCGCTCAGCTTAGCGCCAAGGTTCGGGAAGTCTTGGAAACCATTAATAAGCGCGAGATGACAGCGGAAATCTGCGTTTTCTGCCATCTTGAGGAACGTCTGTTTACAGTTTTGTTGATTAGAACAATGCCATATGACCCCTTAGGCTGACAAGGAAAATTTACGAAGTGTAACCCCCATTTTATTCATACCAGGAATTTTCGTAGATTAAAGAGGAAAAATGAATTCTGAGAAATTGTTCGTGCCCCCGTGGCCTGCGAGCCGAGATATTAGCGATTACATTCGCGAAATCCAGGCCTAAAGCTGTGACGTCGCATTCGCCGGCTATGCGAGGGGAGAGCCTCGCAGTGCCGGCGACAACCTGTGGACGGCGGCGGTGCGCAGTCGTCATTCGCCTCTAGCAAGGAGATCACGCAGAAAGCGCTTCCCATCCGAATACAGCAGTCATGACCATGTTAATGGTGTAGCAATATTGTCTCCAGCCTCGCTCCACTTGAACTCGGTAAGATTGGCGGCTGTGTGGAATTACGAGAACGAGGAAATTTGATATTTCGTGTCTGTTGGGTATCGGGAGTGACCCGGCGCGCAAATTGCAAATGTGCGTTGTAATAATTTTGTATATGAGCAATGGACCCACTATTAACTATGTGTACTTACTTAGATACGATGTAATATTTATGTGTAGCCGAGGGGAATCACTAATACGCGAGCGCACTGGTCACCTATGACTGCTATATAGCGAAGAAGCTATTTTTCGTATCGCATTGCAATTATTCATCCCATAAGAGGATACAGATGCGGCGAAAAAATGTTGCTTTGTATAATGGAAATAAAGAATCAAGAAAAATAACGTAATTGAATCGCATAGCAATACAAAGTGATTGAGAGGTGGAGGAACTCTAAAACGACAAAAATAAAAGGGAAATCTTGGCAAAAACTAAGGTATACGATCGAAAAACAAAAGATTGAGTGAAAGAGGAGTCACTGAGATATAAAAGACAATCCAAAAAAGCCGGTCAAAATGGCATGGACCAGATGATTGCGTGGGTGACCTTGAAATGAATATAGGAGAGAGGGAGGCCTATAACAAGGCGCATGGACTATATACAAATAGAAAATAGCAAAGGTCTCTCGGAGGACGAGTACGTGGATTGAAGTGATAGACACCTAATAGAAACGGCGGCCACAAACGAAAATAGAAAAAGCTGAGGAGGAGTTAAAAGAAGATTTTTAATACCCACATTGAATACATTATCAAAAAATCAAGCCAATTGAAAACTGGTCCTGAGCTCCTACTTTATTTAGGATTTCGATTGACCTTAATATTATTTTCTCGGCAATTTAAGATTTTTCGTTAATCCGCGATTATCGAATCAAATATTCAGAATAACCAATGTATCTCTAGTTTAAAAAGGCTACTCTATATATTTAGAAATGGAAAAATTAAATGGCAGCTATAGTAATATTTCAATATTTTACATAGCAAAAAAACCAGGCTTGAATTTCAATACTTTTCTTTTGATTTTTATGTGAGTGGTATTACATATATCCAAGGACTAATCGTCAGAGTCGTTGCTGGGCCACCACTAGCACAGCACGCCCAATCATCCTACCATACGGGCACTAATGGGATTAGGACATAGAAACTACAAGAATATAGGCGTAAAAACATTCATATAGTTAATTCCATTGCCTTCCGAGACTAAAGGATAAGTTGAAATAAAGCCGTGACTTGTGCCAGTCTTGCGCGCTGGCTGCCGGGTCAAATATCCTATAATTAGTGACTTCTACCCTGCAGTGCACCCAGTCTAAGGTAAAATACTCATATTTTTACCAATATCCGACACTCCCCTTTATCACTACATGAGTAAATGAAAGATAAAAGTCCACAGATAGTTTCGGAGATCGAGTCATAGCGTAAACCCTTTTTGAATTGCCGCCACACGACACGTGACACTTGCTGGTGCCGTTCTGCCCGCCTTGCTCAACCTTAGATGAGCCGTCAACTACTTAATATGCATGATCATATAGTTAGCATTTTCTTGGAAAATTCAGTTACATGTCACCTTCGTGGCCGCAGAATCGATTTACTCACGCCATATTTGGCATGACAGTACCAATCATCGAGTGAATAAGAGGGAACAGGAAAAATCCTAGGCAATGGAAAAGGGTTAGATCCCATGAGATTAGGTTTCTTAGACAGATCATAATGGGAAAATTAAAAGTCGCCGTATAGGACGATTTTATTTCGTTCATTAGAATATCATCGACTAAGGAGCGTCAAACATGAACTGCATATTGCACGAGCCTATAACAATAGATAATTTTTATTTCGAATTTTGGACATACGATCATTTTGGTCTCCACTCAATCATTTTCCTAAATTTATAACAAGCTTTTGCATGTGATAATTACTCAGGTAGTCCTCCGGTGACATCACTATTAGCGACTAGAGCACCCCTACGGTTTCCAATGGTACTATGAACCTCGGAGGTCAGGGATGATCTGAAAGATTTTTTATCCGGCAGGTAATTCTGAATGGCACCTTTGAAGCAATACAAATGTCTGTCACTCGAATTTACTTCTTTAAGAGTGAGGAAAATAGGTTTAGCTTATGAGGAAACTAAAATTGCGAGGAAATTTTCATGTTGCCCTTATGTGCGTAATTGAAGGCGAGTAATGCTGATCAAATACGAGAGCTTTTGTATGATTTCAGGTTTTCCCGGCGAATCTTCTGGTTGAAAATCTAACCTATTTTCCACTAAGTCAGGTCCTCCATTTATTCCAAAGTTTCGAAAGACAACTCTCGCATTTTATTCCGGGATCATGAAGTCCAATGTCCTTCTGTCTCTTTGTAAAACTAGCATACCACTCGTGATAGGCTAAGGTGATCGCTGTTTGGTTGGCCACCAATTTTATGTCATCAGGGTTAGCGAAGTCGCTATAATTACGAGTAGAATAATAACTGGAAGGTCGACGTTCCGTGCCATCGGTTAATGGCACGAATTGCGCATTTATATTCGTCTGAAGTGGATAGCTAGTGAGTGAATACGAAGGTGATGCCTTCGAGTGCAGATCTGATTTAAAAATCGTATTTATATTTAATTTGAATAACGCACGTCTTTAGACAGTCATATGATTTCTTAAAGTACGTGTACATGCTTATTAATCGTGGAAAATTCCCAACTTGGGCCGTTAATTAGATGATGTTACATCTTTCATGAAGTGCTGGCATGCAGTTCCGTAATATTCTCAGATCGCTCAGGGAATCAGCGCCGCGAGTGGCGACTTAGTGAAAGTAATAATATGCGCGGGCCCAGGCAGTAATTTCATTGGCCGACTCGGTAATCCTCTGTAGAATCCATGGTTTTAACATTCAACATGAATTTGAAAAGAAGAACATTTTTTTTGCCGAACATATACCTACAATGCGAAGAAATATTTTGAAATAGATAACTAATCAAAAATCACCTATGCACAATGTCTCACAGAAAGCAACACATCAGCCGAGTTAATCTGGTCGGCGCAAATTTGGGTGCATTGTGTGTTAACTTATTTTTATAAATGAAAAGGTCGTAAGTTTTTTCTTCTGATAGCGGACATTTACAGTGTAATACCGTCTTTCACAATTCAGTATTGAAGACATATAATTAATTTGAGCTAGTAGAACCCACAATGATCCCTGGCCAATCCCTGCGATTCACATTTGACTAAAACAGCCTGCGGTTGTTATTTACGATGAATGGATATTTTACAGCAAGTATCTTGGACAGTGATTCTTAAAGTGTTCGCTACTGCCCTCTTGAGGACGAAAGTATACCTAGAAGGGCAGCGGCCGGAGGGCACTAAAGGGAGAATCCTGATCGAAAAGTACCTTGTATAATTAAGTCTTGGAATGAACAGACTATCAATCTGTGGATGATAGAAAAATAAAGAAATAATAATAGTTTTAACTTAATTTTTATAATTTTCCCTATTTGATGACGCAGTTCATAATTTTAAACCTTCTATTGGGGCGTTGGGTATAGATTTGTGAAACCAAAGATGCATTAGTTCGAAAATGTTTGGAAAACACTGTTCTGGGATCTAAGGTGGAGAAAACTTCGTGGTAATCTGTTCTGTGGATCCTGAGATATCGTGATGAATCGGCTTTTTATATGCTCACTGATATTTCTTTTCTCCTCCGTTCGCAGGTCATTGTGATCCTCGATGTTATCCTGACCTGGATCCTGCTTACATCAATTGACACTTTCTTCCCCGTTGTGCCACTGGATTGAATCAGTTGTGACAGAAATATTATGGAATGCTCGTGCCATGTTCACGGATAAACTAGAGTGGCGAATTCACTCGCACAATCGGCTGTATAAGAATAAGATAGTGGCATGTGGCCATATATTACAATTAAATCATCGGGAGAAAAGGAAGAAACGTTGAGAGAAACGAAAGAGGAAGGTATTTCTTTTGCGTGTGCGAGTATATTATAATTCGCGTCCCTTGGCTTTTTTTACATTTTTATTGAGTTTTTTAGGACACTTCGTGAATAAAAGATTCGCCCAGAGAGTGCCGTCGGGCAAGATGCGATCTCGCACTGAACACAACCGTTTGGAACCAGAATCAGAAACAATTTGAGTAAAAACAAGCGGATAAGCTGTAAATGACCTAAATATCATGTTTAAGAAGTAAACTGAAAGGGGGTAAAGAGCTAAAACGAGGAATCAGGTGCTAGTAGCTTTACATTGTTCCCTTTTTTTAATCTCAGCTAAGAGGAAATATCTGTGAATATCTTAAGTTTTCTCCTGCTAAAACGAGTGAACTGGACCGGATAAGAAGGGATTGAGTATCTGAAGCGAAGACAGATAGCACCATGGAAGATTAATTGAAATTAAACAAACGAACAATGCGTGTACGTAACGGAGATACTGTGCGAGAGTGAGCGTAAAGAAGCCAACTTTTTAAATCGTACATGTCCCTTGTTGTGTTTTTCCCATCCATGGTTTGCGTGTTTATCGTGTGTTTATCTTGTGTTTAGTGTGTCTTTGTGATTGATTAGTGTAGTGATTTGCGATGTAGTTATTCGTGTGTAGGTGTGAAAGTGAAGTAAGTTTCCCGATCGGCTGAGATGTTTCTTTGGGTGCTGCTCAAACGCCGCCGCAACTCCGGAGACGAAAACTCTTAAGGTTAGTGACCGGTGTAGTTCATTGATTGCTCAGTGTTCCGGACATTTCAGTTCTTCTTATATGTACGTTGGTAATGATATACCATAAAATGTGCCGCATTAATTTCAAATTTAGCTACAGCTGACACTTGAGCAAAAGCTGAAATAGTGTTTTTTTATTTCCACTCTTTTTTTACTTCCCATTATTACTCGCCGAAATACCTGGTGTTGCCCGGGAGTAATTAATATTTATAAGTTTTTCCGGTACCTGTTGCTAGAAGCGACAAAGTGAGTGAGGGACTGCTGACGTAATGGCACAATAACTCCTCTGCTCCACGCACCTCGAGTTACTTTAGCAATAAGAGAGCAAAACTCTTAAACGAACGGTTACAATTTATTAAGTTATCGTACAGTTTAATTATATCCTTGCCCCCGACTGATTCCCTTTTCCGATTTACTCTCTTTCATATTACTTATGTTCTAATCATTGTTGCCTATGTGGGGTTACTTCCTCCAGATCGGGCCTGTTTCACCAACTGCCTGGGATAATAAAATAGAGCAGTAATAAAATTTCGTGGGCAGCTTCATCCTCTTCCTCCGCATTCTGGAAGACGTTCGGCATATTTGCTTACGCAATCGTTCAACTCTAGTTACAGCCTTTCTGGTTGAAGGGGAAGGATGAGAGATGGCTATTGATATTAGAGGTAAGAAGAAAGATGTGAATTCTTCCAATGAAGAGAAGGAACATAGGAATAATCCCACAAATAAGAAAAAAGTAGGGTGCGAAAACATAAAGACAAAATTTTTATTTGACTTTAAACTATACAAAATTGACAACAACGTGCATTAAATTCCAATTAAAACGTTTTCTGATACCTATTAATATGCCCAGCTCTAGTTCTTTCACTAAACGTATGCTACGAATTTATGAATGCATAAGTAGAAAAACTAAGAAACTGTTTGGCACTGCAGAACTCAGCCCGAATCTGGATGGATAATCTTCAAATTCGTTCCAGGTAGTCTTGTCCCCCTTGGAAAAAATCTCCTTCCTTTATCGTTCTCAAGAATTAGTTCGCCGAATGTCCTCAATATGTTGGCTTCTTCTACCTTTCAAAGATTTCACCAAAGTTAGCCCAAGATATGAGCGCATTGTACGGTTATAAATGCAGCCAGTTTGTAAAATCTTCGAAGTTTGGGAAAGGGAATCCCGTGCACTAAGAGTCCGTGATGGTGGCCTTTGTTTAGATCTCAAGATCGTTAAGTAATATTTATTTTAAATTATTTCTAAGGGAAATCAGTGTGTTATTACTGCGCTATTATTTTGGATGGAATCTCATCTCCTTTTCCCTCCAACTGTTCCCAGAACTTCTTCAGTGCTGATCTCTCCAATCGATCTACATCATCCATCGATAACGCGATATTTTCAGCCTTAATGTAGTTTGAGCGAAATACCATTTTATCTAGAAATCAATAAATTTGGTCTCATTTTAAAGAAAAATATCTCACCTTTCTAATGACACAAAAAATTCAACCCCTTTCCACATTACTTTCGGAGTTATTTGCAAAAAAATTCCAGCCCTTTTACATGGAAACGGTACGTGTATGCACTCCAGAGAGACATTATTTACAATATGAGGAGTTTCTAACACTTAGATGTCATAAAAAAAAACTAACAACGTGTAGTTTGTATGTTTTCTCAACTATTTTTGACAATAAATCATATTTTCACCGCAGTATATTCTTCGGTATTACTAAAAACCTTCCATTTTGATGGAGTTTCAGACGTACCACGTGAAACAAATGATTAATTTTAAAGACTTATTTAGATATTTTCATTTAATTACTTACCATTTCTGTCATATAAAACTATATTATTGCACCGTAAATAGTGCAGTATTTAATTCATGTGTCCCATAGATGGTGAAATTAAAACGTATAATACGAATATGATCTCTATTGTGATTTAGGGAACTATCTCGCTCGGACTACCTTAATTAGACTCTTCTTCCGGTAGAATACCTTCTCGACTTGGGCTACGGCACTCATTATGCCTTCCTAATGGGTGGATAGAATCTGCAACTCCTGCGCCTCCCTTATGATCCACAATCGGGGTCAAATCGACGTCGAGTTCAATTGCGGCTCCACGCGTGGCGCCACCCGAGGTCGGCGCAGCAATTCCCTCTCGTTCGTCTCCGGTGGCGAGGTAAATTGGAGGCCCTCCCTCCGTCGACGAGGCGGGCCGGCACGTGTCGAACCCACGACCCCTCGATTCACGTAGGCGGCGGACCAGGAGAGAGGCGCCCCCGGAAGGTTAGGCGCTACCCTCCTTCCCACTTCGCCACCCAACCCAATCCGTTTTCTCTCCGCGAGGGTCAGGGTAGTCGGCTGCGCGTATGGAACCGCTAAAGCGGCGACCACACGAAAGCTTTGGGAAGGTCTGCTCGGACGTGTATCACGTCTATTCCTATACGTGTTCGCCATCGATAGCGGAGCAGTTCGATACTTGGGCGGAGTAGTCGCCGTCCCAAATGTTGAGGCGATTATCGACCAATTGTTCAGTGGGACGAATGCAAACCTCAAACGTTTAAAACAAAGGCTGCGTGAAATACCACAGATATGGAAAAGATTTGCCCTCTGAAGTTGATGCTAGTAAAATATATAACCCTTCATCAAGAAATAAACGTAATGTTTGCTTTACCAAGTTGATGCTAGAGCAAGTTTAGAACCAGACTGAGAAATATATGTGGATTTTGATGTCTGTTTATTCGGGTTTTTTCCCGTGTTGATTCATATTAGTGGACAACAGTTTCGCTAACGTTACAGCTAGCGTCGTCAGGTCCTGAATGAGCTGCAGAGATTCTTGTTCCTTTAAATATTCCTAACGCTTGAGCTAGTCAGGCGCACGTTGATTGGCCGGATGGACCTTTGAATTCGATTGTTGGTAAATTGGATTACAAAGGAACAAGAATATCTGCAGCTCTATCAGGACCTGACGACGCTAGCTGTAACGTTAGCGAAACTGTTGTCCGCTAATATGAATCAACACGGGAAAAAACCCGAATAAACTAATCTCAATAAATCATCGCGGAAGCCTCCGTAACAAATATGTGATTTTACCTTCTCAAGTTTTTGTCAGTGCAAGTTCAGACCATTACACTTAGGTGTATATGAATCCTTCGCATTTTCAAGTTGATATATACACATGTTAAAGGCCTTAAGAGACGATGTGTATGATATGCGTGAATTCTAAAGTTGATGTTAGTGCAAGTTTAGAACCTTCCTCGGAGATAAATATGAAAAGTTTAACTATTTAGAAGAAATATGAGGGGGCGAGTTACTAGTCTTTTGAAAGGCATACCTAGTAGACATATTATAAATTTTATTGCATGATTTGTGACTAACAAAAAGGTTTGCCTATTTATTTCGAGTTTTTAACATATATAGTGCGAGCATTGTCTTTAGTGCAGTAAAAATTACGATAGTCTTGAGATTCCTTGATTTCTTTTTTTGTTATTCTACTATTACGTAGTGCTAACTTAAAACTTTGCCTAAAAGTTGCTTTTCCAAATTTTTCAAATTTTTATTTCCAAACCTGATATTCCAAAATTTTCAACATTTTATTTCCAAATATGAAATTATATCTCCATGGCAATTATCTCACGACTGCCCTTATTGGCTACGGTTTCACCTTACTTAGGAAAATGGTTAACCAGGAAATAGAATTGGCACGCCATCATCTACTAAATTTGGAATTCACAAATTTGCCTGAAAATATTGCAAAATATTAGTGAACGAAAAATGAGCTAGAGGGAAACACATTCGAAGTTCAAATGGTGAAAAGTTGCCTCAGCCATGACATTTTCGCCAGAATCCTTGAAAAACTTCAATTGCACTATCTCATGTGGTGAGATGAGGTTCTCGCTTAGCACGTGGAGAGATCTTATCTCAAAATCTTCTCTCTCAATCGCCCATTCCCATTTTGATCTACTGTTTGAATCTTTAGGGGGAGAGAAGAACGATAAGATCGACTTTGTCGAACTGTATTCCTCGCTGCATCCAGGGGCGACTCAGGTTAACGGCATTTTTCTCTCATAAGAAGTTTAAAAAAGAATAGGCTATCAAACAAAATAACTCCCTTAAAAATGAAGAATGTGAAAGGAAACTTCCTCAAACTGAAAGAAAAACGCCACGAAAGCTGCAGTTCACTAAATTCTCACCAACTCACCGTTCACATGTATCGCAAGGAATATAGTTCTAGCAAAAGTTCCAGGCACTGTGCAGTGTACGGGTCAACAATATGGACACATGGATTGGCCATATTTTCCGACAAGAAAGCTTGGTTAAGACCATACTAGAAGGTACAGTAGAGGGGAAAAACCAGAGGGGCAGACCTAGACTGGACTACATGGGACAGTTGACGAAGGAACTAGGTTACCAATCGTACAGAGAAGTGAAAAGATTGGCCCAACATCGGATAGTGTGGTCCACTGTTGTAGACCAATCCTAGGATTGTCACCAGAGAATATTTGGGTAGCTACGGGGGAAATAAATCTGGAAATTAGGTTTTGAAAGTCAAAATATTATTGTTTTCAATAAGTGAGGAGCACCATTTACGGCCTTGTCTGTTGATGTGAGCACTGATAGTTTTTTCTACCTTGCCTGTAAGCTTTGGAGCTCTTGTTTGCGTTTGTCAAGTAACTATGCCCCTAAAATAACAGCATTAAAAAAATTAAGACCTAGAAAATCTGGAGCAGTCTTTGCATTCCATAACCTGTGGTTTGTTTCGACCCTGATTACGCGCTTGCCATTTTCCAGGCCTGATGTACCACTATGCGCCATTCAAGTGGAAAAAACCGTGGAATCAGTTCATTGTGCAAAACTGAAGTCCTGTTAGGTCACCATCTAAAATAATTCCTGATTAAATGCTCTTGACGACCATTCACAAGGTTCTTCGCGTTGCAAACGGCCCTCAGCCGTTCGCCCAGCACTTTGGTGATGGTCCTCGTAAAGCAATACTTCCAGCCTTTTTTATGCCCCGCGCCCCCAAAAAATTGTAATATCCTCTCTCACCACTTAAATTCATTTCTCGCTCCTGTGGGAGTAATCGTTCATGCGATACTAGAAGTGAGGGTAACCAAAACAAAATTTTATATTGATTTTTTAACGATATGTGCATATAAATGTAAAAGAAAACATATTACAACAAATTCAAAGTGCATAAACCTCACAATAAAGTACTTACCCTTACTTTCCCGCCTCCGCCTGATGTATTCAACTCTGCGTCTAGAGACAATAGCGCGGTCGAGAGGTATAAATCAGCCAAATGGTAAACGCGTCCAATGCCGTTTGGGGAATGAGATCTCGTGACCGAAGAATCCACGATTGTGGCATTTTTATAATGATACGATTTTTCGAAGTTGTTATCTTTTGGATAAATGTTTCTCGGGTGTTGTACCAGTTAAGAGGGTCCAATGCTCCCGACGTTTCGGAGTGCGCCTTGATCTCCATCTTAAGGGAGTTCTGATGCCGTGTTTTTCATTTTGGTCTATATATATATATATATATATATATATATATATATATATATATATATATATATATATATATATATATATATATATATATATATATATATATATATATATATATAGAACGCTCACGCATACGGGACCACGGAGGATCGTACGCACCGCGTGATAAAAGGAAGGAAGGGTACACGGAATGAAAAAACAGGGGAAAGAAAAAGAATGGGGAATAAGAGGACGCTCACCTGATATGCCGCCGCTGCACCTCCGACAGACCATCGCCGGAGAGAGCGCGTTTCCTTGAAGCACACATGCACAGCTGCCGATGCGATCTAGTCTCTCACTGTCTCCGGGAGCATAAAAAAAAACTTCTGGGCGCTACCTTCTTGAGCGCCCTCTTATTCGTCAAACAAAACAGGGACGAAAAAAGGAAAAACGAAGGAAAGGAGAAAGCGGGAGGTTTAAAAGAACAAACAAAAAAGGGCTCACGCTGGTGCGCACGAACATATACACACACACTCATTGCACTAGGTTCAGGTGCCATCTGATTGGCTATGGCGCGTGAGAGTTTTCCCGCTCTCCCGTATGTCTTTAAGAGAGTTCATGATGGTTTTAGTGGGTTTCCCGTCGCCCTAGGGCAAATGCCGGGCCGACATTTCCAACAAATGCCATATACAACTTACCACACACAGCCAAAGACTTATTAACTAAACCAGGGGTGGCGAACCTATTGGCGATTGAGTTCCAAAGTTTATGAAATAAGAGTATACTCGCTCGACTCGCGTGCCAACCCATCGAGTGAGATAGAGGTATCCATTAGCGCCCTCCCAGCTCCGCGAGCCACTTTGGGCACGCGTGCCATAGGTTCGCCACCCCCGAACTAAACCCTGAAGAGGCTGTAGCCTATAACGGGGACCGATCGAATGTTGTTGTATCTTTTGTTATTTCTTTCTTTCTTCTTTCTGTACCCTCTTTGATCGGAAATAAACACATTTTATTTGATTTGATTTTGATTTGGGTCTCCAGGAGTTACTTAAATGGAAACCAGTGTTGAAGTTTTTTTGGGTGCAGACGAATCTCAATAGCTTCCTTGGAGGCCTTCCTTGATTTCTTTTCATGTCTTTCTAAGCCAAATCAGTGTATTTCAATTGTCCTGTTTTCTGGGACGGATTCCAGTCACTGTGATGGGGATGGGAGGGGCTCCTTGTGCTGCTCCGCGGCGTCCCTCCTCCTTCCTGAGAGGCTGTTCTTATTTTCGCCCCCCGCTGCCGCCTCTAAAGGGCGCCACTTTCCCCTCCTCTCCCCCTCCCCATCCGCTCCCTCTTCTCCTCCTTTGGCTCTCCCTCGGAGTGCGGTGAGTGGCGGGGAGTGTGAATCGTGTGAGGGATACGGACGGAAATCTCTTCGTTGGTAATATCAAGCCATGACCGAGAAAGCAGCACTCTCAGCGCCCCCTCCCTGCACCCCCCCCCCTCCCGCACAAAAGGCGCCAGCTCCCCGCCGCGCCAGTCTCGGGGATATGAGCAAGCATTGCTCGAGTTTTACACTGGCGCCGAACTGGATTTTACGTGGATATTTTTGCTTAAGGTACAGTAGAGCGTCAAAAATCCGGACGTCATGAATCCGGACCGTCGATAATCCGGATTCACATTCGGCGAAAAATAAGTTGAAGTGAATAAAATACAGTACGTATTTGTCTAAAGCGTTGATGCGAGACGTATTGCAATGTATTTCAATATAATACTAAGAAATGAGTTCATATTAATGATTGGTTTTATTTATCTGATCTCATTATTTAACTACAGTACTAAAGTGAATTACTGTTTTTAGCAAAGTTTCTTTATGTTTAAGGCATCAAACGGCCTTTTTTTGGTTCTGCTCGAAAAATCTTTGAAAAATCGGACTTTTTGATAATCCGGACTGGGTCCAGCAACAATTGATCCGGATTATCGACGTTCTACTGACGTCCGAGCGAGATAGCTCCGTAGTAATAATAGAGACCATATTCGAATTATACGTTTTAATTTCACCAGCTGTAGTTCACATGCATTAAATATTGCATCAAATATTAATGGCGCAATTAAATACTTTTATATGACTGAAATTCTAAGTAATTAAATATAAATATCTCCAAAAGTCTTCAATTTGATTCATATTTTTCGCGCGGTACGTTTGAAACTCCTTCAAAACGGAAGGCTTTTTGTGATACCCAAGAACTTATTGCTGTGGCATTATGCTTAATTTTAAAAAATAGTTGAAAAACATACAAACTACACGCTGTTAGTTTTATTACAAAACCTAAGCGTAGGAAATGCCTCATTTTGTAAATAATGTCTCTCTGGAAACCATAAACGTAACATTTTCCATGTAAGAGAGCTGGTATTTTTTGGCAAATAACTCCGAAAGCAATACGATAAGGGGTTACATTTTTGGTAAATTAGAAGGATGAAATATTTTTCTTTAAAATGAGACCAAATTCATTGGTTTCTAGGTAAAATGATATTTCGCTCAAACTACCTTAACAAAGGCAATCTTTTACTGAAAGAATATGGTCTACAGTGACCGTCGTGATCGACGAAATCAACTTACTGGACACATAAATCTGAAATTACCGATTTGCGATAACGTTCCGCAATTAGTTAACCCGGTATACTTTCCTTGAATTAATATTGTATGACTTCATCTCTCTCATTACCATTTAGTGAGAACAGCCCCTCAATCATCTCTATCGTGATATCTCAATGATTGTAAAAATATTCTGTACCTGCCATCGTCAACTGAGGACCTTAGGCAGGCACTTTTAAGGTATTTGATGAAAGCACTTCAACTGTTATCTATCAGCAATATCGTGAAAAATGGATCTCGAAAGTTCTCAAGGCTGAATTCATGTGTATTTCATGTGCGAAACGAATTGTAAATTTCTAATCATTTCATACTTTGAATGGCAGTAAAAAGTTCTAAGTTTTGACTTCGTCTTTTTAGTTACTGCCAGAATGAATATTTTTCTCCGTTAAATGCTGTGTATCCTGGGATGTTTGTTCCTTCCTCTCACGTTTGTTATGTCCGCCATCCTTCAACATCGATATCCTACAATATTTTCCCAGTTCTTTGACACTCATTGACATTTTACTTCATATTATATTAATTTA
This sequence comes from Ceriagrion tenellum, assembly GCA_963169105.1. Lineage (NCBI taxonomy): Eukaryota > Metazoa > Arthropoda > Insecta > Odonata > Coenagrionidae > Ceriagrion > Ceriagrion tenellum. The sequence goes on from OY720640.1 coordinate 135,560,638, forward strand.
TTCAATAAGTGTGCGGTTGACTTAAACTTTCCTTTTCATTACCCTCCTCTGGTGTGAGAAACATTTGAAAAACACACCAAACCGCTTAACTTATTGAAAATTCACTTCTGTAACGGACCGTGAACTCAGCCGTCTCGAAGGAACTGGCGCTGATGACTCAAAACTAATTGTAGTAGCTATAATAAACATTCATCTACGAAATACCGTACAAGCCACCAATAGAGTGTGTGGCACGGGGTGATTCCACACCAGGCATGAAGCTCTCATCCCAACTGAAATCCGAACGCCGGGCGGAGGCCAAAAGCAGTCAGGATAACAGTACGCGGTCAGTCAATCATATCCTCGGCAACCCATTTTTCCCATAGCACCAAGGTTGAATAAGATTAAAACGTGTTTTTTTAAAACTTATTGGTCCCCGCACTTTGTCAAAATATGTTCTAGATGGGAAAAATCATGTGAAAAATTTTTCCTCGCTTTTAGTCATCACCTGGTCTCGAACCGACGACCTGTTTTCTGACAAACTCATTTAACAATACATTCCACAAGAACTCTCAAACGCAATGGTGTCTTATATTGACAAAATGGAGGGGTCACGGTAATATTTAGATTACTCCCCATTGGACGTAGGTAGGCCAGGCGAGGGCTTCTCCACCTTGTCGCCTCCATCGCGACCCCTCTCAGCCTAGCGCTCCAGTTTCCGCGGCCACGGACCCCTCCGACAATCACCTGCGTTCATCAGGCTTTTAACTCGCTGCATATATAAGCAATAAGTAAGATTGGTTGAACTAAACTACTTAAATATCATTTTAATTCTTATTAAATTTCTGGAGAGCTGACTTATATATTACCGTAAGCATTTAACATTTCTACATCACCGTCGAATAATCGGGTGTCAGATTAATTATTATGCACGCTTCTTCTTTTTCGGCAGTCATTTAAAATCTGTGTGAACCTAGAGGAGATTATTCCATATCTTTATATTTTATAATCTTTTTTTTCTAGTAAAATTCACTGTAAGAATATACCCATTACACTTCACTCACATTTCTCTTACTTATTTCCCGCGTTCATTCTTTCGGGTGGTGGTTGTCATGGGAGTCACTCATCGTTAACTCCCTCCCTTTAGAAAGCGCTATTGACGAGGTTTCATTGAATAATGAGACATTATCAGTATACATTGTGCTATTGCTTTCGATTAATAAAGTTTTCCTGAGTTCAACAAAACAAATGCTTTTTCCATCAGTGTAAGGTACTAAAATAGTCTTAACTAGTCTAAAATTGGAATCTCACGAGCGAAACTCAAATGCAGATCCGGATTTTCCCTAAATATTGGTTAACATTACTATCCCCCCAAAGCTATTTATTTATAACAGTTCCTGCTGTAAAAATCACATTCTATTATGAATTTATATGGAATGAAGCGGGAAATATTAAGGGAAATCGGCGTTAACAAAGATGGACAGGTCACGCTCACGTTAGAGCTTTTATCATTAACCATCATAGCAAAAGCCCGCTCCTTCCACCTCAATGATTGAAAGTTATTTGACATATACATACGTACCAATCAGGCCGTTCCCTTCAGCGGTCGGCAGAGTCACAAAGTTTCACTCATAAATACATAATTGTACACCTAACTCTGCTTCAATAATTTCCTCCATACTGACCTATCCATGCAAATCTCTTTTGCCTCATTTACCCCCATGCACTGCTTCATACACGCCCTCCTGTTTTTAAGACTCCTAATATTCCTCCTAACATTCATTTGCTCCGGGACATTTCAGTACCGTGGAGCATGATGAAAAATTTACTTCCATTTATATGATTTGACGTGGTCTTTCGAAAAGAATTTGAGCTCAATAATTTCAGACTAGCATACAATAAAAAATAAGTAAGATAAAGAAATTTTCGTAGTAGAAAAAACAAAATAAGGTGTAACAGTATCTTCTGAGGAGATTTATAGTGCTCCGTATTGAAATACATAACTTGTCTAGAAATACTTGATAGAGTGCATTTCAGTCAAATATTGTTTCCCTGATTTTTGCCCTAAATACCTACCTGATCATTGCTTACGTATTTGCTCAAACTGACTGGCTAAGGATTCCATAATTCACACGAATATGTGAAAAATATTTTTTTGATGCATGTTATTACGATGTGGCCAATAAAATTAGAAAACCGTGGTCTACGGAGGGAATGATGAAGGAGATGCAGGAGAGAAAGAAAGGAAGAGCGTAAACTCAGAGCTCGCCATGACAAAATGCAGGGAACTCAATTAGAGGCTCCGGAGAGAAAGAAAGACAGCAAGAAAAGTATGGTGGACAAAATTCATCGATTTATTGGAAAATTTCACCAATAGGAAAGATCTGATACCCTGTATAAGGAAATGAAGGAATTGAAGGGGGATTGCAGAGGTAACAAACGAGGCAGGTAAGGTGATCTTAGAGCCAAAAGGTATCCATGAGAGTTGGAAGAAATTCGTAGAAGAGCTCTAATGTGATGGCACTTTAATTGCAGCCATGAGCCCACCCTCCAGATTCTTTCTCACGTGTACCAATTGATAGAGAATTTTTACATTCTATTAAATATTGGCGATATTCTCTAATGGTAATTAGTGACTACTGAATGTTTAATACATATCTAGGTACTATGATATTACATTATTTATGTAACAGGTTTACTTTCCAATGTTCGGTGTTTGCACACCTAGGACATTATATTTGTAACATTTCACCGAACATTGGAGAGTAAGCCTGTTATATATTGTACACCTGTTGATGAATTGGAAGGTATTTAATGTAGTTAGATAGGAGAGGAACCTAGTAGTGGAGGTTTGGAGGAGACCAAAGAGATGGATGGAGGACGTGTTAAATAGAGAGGGAATAATAATGTTAAAGAGTGTAATAGAGGGTAGAACACCGGGGAAGCGAGGAAGTGTAAGGAAGAAGATAGGATTCATGGAAGAAATTAGGAGAGGGTTACGATATGAGGATTTTAAGTAGGATCTAATGACGGATCACCCTTAAAAGGGAAAACGGAACGACACGCCAGAGATTAGGACGTTAGGATATATACTGTCAAAAAAATCTTATGTTTAGGATGGTGAAATACTCAACGTTATGAGAAAGTACGATATGATGAGATTCAGTGTGTCAGTCATTCATACAATGCGTTTTTCTGAATTAATATTAAACGTCAACCTATAAAAAATCCGGTGGTTTCCAGATCTTTTTGTGTCTGTTGCTTAATCACACTGAAACCTCTGAACTGAATGTGCTGTAGTTACGCATGACCACAGCTAATATACCTGGTTCAAACATTGACCTAGTACCTATTAGAAATGTTTCACTATTTCAAGAATACGGTTTTTACCAACTTTTTCGAGAAGATGGGCCTTTTGTTGCTACGTAAACACGTATTTATATTTACGCGGTAAATGCTTGTATATCTGGCTGTAAGGTAAGACTTGAGACTCTTTAAAGTTCTCTTAAGGGAACGTTGAATATGTTAAAATTTTCTCACACAGTTGTTTTATTACTGATTAGGCTGTAAATATTGTATGAATTTCTGTTGTCTCTCATCTTTTTTGCTGTTTTGATGTTTTAATCTGCCGACATTCACATAAATAAATACACAAAAACGCGAAAGAATGACTAAAATATGATGAGCGATTATCGATGTAAATTATGTAATTCTACCCGTACGATGGACAGATGTTCTGTTCTGTTCACGTATATGTTAAGAAGGAAGCTGTGTTTTAATATTTTTTGTGTGAAAGGATTATTGCCATGATGAAGCCGCCCGGTTAGACTCCACACCAAAAGCCGACCCGTCGACAGCTCACTCAGTGCCGCAGCCGCCGAGTGGCGCTCGCTGTCCGAGCTTTGGCTTTCATCCGCTTCACAGCCATCCGCCCCCTCTTTCCCTACCCCTTCTCCTCCTCCCCACTCCATCCATCTAGGGGGCGCGTGGTGGGGGAAAGGAACCCAATCGCACTCAATCAGCTGTTCCCTCGACGTATCGGCGCCGCCGGGTTCCGGGTGCCACGAGCGTATTCTCGAGTGCGCCTACTACGTACATCAAATCGGTCGTGAACTCATTTTTCTCAATATTCTGAAAATTAGGGAGCAGTTGAAATGAAAGTCGGCGTCCTCCGACTCAAAAATAAGAGTCATGTAGGTTGCTGTAGAGATGATGTCAGATGTATCTACCATCGTAGACACTGTCTGATGGTATGGACACTTATATACATACATACCAATCACGCCGTTCCCTTCCGGGGTAGGCACAGTCACAAAGTTTCACTCATAAATACCTATTCGCACACCTAACTCTCCTTCAATAATATCCTCCATACTGACCTATCCTTGCAAAGCTCTCTTTGCTTCATTTACCCCTCATTTACTTAAGGTTTTTTATTACGTTGTCTTAATGAGGCAGGGAGCTCTTACTTAGTGATTATATGAACCTAAAATAAAATTTATGATCCTATTTTTTTTAAATATGCCAAGAAAGGTTGAACACTATTTCTTCTCGTGATACTCGTTCTTCCCCAATTGCGGCCGAGACCTAAGGATGATATTTCATCAGAAAGGAAGCCGATTTTTCCATAAAGACGGTGCTCTGTATTTTTTGGAAAACTTAATTTCATCAGAGTAGAGGCGTGAATGTGCAGTGCTCCTGCTCTTGTGCCTTCTCCTTAGTACACAATCACCAAATAACAGATATTTTCTCCTGGAAAAAGGAAACTTTTGGCCTGAAAAACCTGGAAAAGTCCTGGAATTACTTAGGTCTGAACTGTGGTGTCCCTCCATTTTGTTTATTTGATTTTATTCTTCCTCCATTTTGTGACATCCTAGTGTCTGGGTTAACTTTAGACTTCATAGCTATGATCAGCAACATCAAGAACTTTCAAGAGATCATTTTTATTCAAATTATATGCATAGAGTCCATTCAAATGATAGACAGTGGAAATATACTGACTTGGCTTGTAAAGAAATTAAAAGTTAAAATAATGTACACGTTCGTATATTTTAACTGAGGACACTGCCGTAGAATATTCTATCGCGTGATTCCCTTCCCAAAATGGCAGTAGATGAGTTTATTGATTGGCTATATTTTGTGAACTTCGCCAATACCTTGGACGGATTTTTCATTTTTTTTGATCCGACGGAATTTGTCTAGGAAATTCTATTTTTCATTATTTACTTCAAATCCGTAATCAGTGATCTCGTAAATCAAAGGCTATCATATTCCGTTTTAATATAACGCGGTTTTTCAGGCCTTGTCCATCTTTTTGGATTTCCGTCCTACGATGCGCTCAGGCAAAACTATTTGATCTACATCTACATACTACCCAGCGAGCCGCCGCATGGGCATGTGGCATGGGGTGCTAGGTCACCAGCCGTGTACAGATGTGACATTTTTGGAGGTGAAATGGTGACATGTACTATGGGAGTGTATTTAGAGGAGATCAGTTTTTATTGTGGTCGCCTATTGTTTGCAGAAAGAACGAGTCTTTGTACCTATCTGTTCGGCAGAGTATCTCTCTCAGTATCAGTCTCTAGGAGATCGCGACCACATCACCATTCGTAGGTGGAGCAGGATTCCCTGGGAGCACGGACGGTTTCCCACTCCCCCGCAATAGGGGTGGAGCCGACTACGGCCCTGGCGTGGAAAAATTCTCGGCTTCACTTTCCTCTGGCGCCCAATCAACAAGGAAGACGCGACGGTGTCACCTTTCGTCTCCTACCACTGCTCCAGTCCCATCCAACGGCCATATCAGACCTCCTCCCTTCTAAAGCTTCAGCGCACGCAAAAAAGTCACCGCTGGAAGTTGATTTGTTAAATTTCGTCTCCGCCCCTGCACTTAGATGGCGGACAAATCTGGAAACTCGGGGGATTCCAGCCCCCCTCTTTCCGTTTAGGCGCCGTCGAGCGGTGAGAGAAACCTTTCCTCGGTTGGTTTTTCAGCTCGTCGGGGTCTGTATGCCATGCTCACTGCTCGGGACTTGAGTGGACTCTTTGAAAATCACCGAAAGCCACTGCGAAACGATTTCACTTGGTCGGCTGTCTCCAGTTTCTTCTCCGGAGCCATTTCAAGGCGAAGAAGAAACGGAGACGATTATTTAAGCGGCACGGGGGGAGAATAAGAGAATTTGTTTTAGACAGATATTGAGGGGCTTCGTGTAAAAATCAAACTAGTCCACTTATACCCAAAGTGAGACAAAGTATGCACAGTAAGACGTTCTTTAGTCGTTTAGCGCACACCAAGTTTGCTTCCAAACTGTTTTAAATTGCGTTACCTATTGCGAATGGACCGTGACGAATTGAAGGCGAGTGCGCTGTTATGTTGTCAAGTGATTAGCGTCATAGAATGTATGGATTGCTCCCATAATTCCTCATTTTGCCATTCTCAATTGTTTTTATGCATTCATTTATTCACGCAGATCAATACGAATAGACAAAGGTCAGGTGGCACTGTAAGGTTACGCCAAAAGATACGAAATGTGAGACGAAATATAAACAAAATCACAGATACTCAAAAACATCGTTAGACATAAACATAGACATTGATATCACCGATCAAACTGCATAAATGGTGCACATCAAAGTCTTTGCATGCATTTATTATATTTATTTTTGAATGCCTGTGTATATCAGAAGGTAAGGGTTTAAACAACCCTAAAGGTAACCGGTTCCATTCAATAATTGTCCCGTTGAGGAATGAGAATTTTTTACTATTTGTATTTTGGGATCTCTGTTTTACTTTGAACATATGATCATTCTCGCTGATGAAGGATGGCTCTTTGAGTTATGTTTGAAGCTCGCCCCATGCAGTTTCGTTCTTAATTATTCTATACAACCCGCAAATTCTACTTCTTTTCCGCCTGCTCTGTAGACTCTCCCATCCTAAGACTCTCATCATCTCTGTCACGCTTTCATTCCTCTTTTGCCTATTTAGAACGTACCTCGCTGCCTTCCTTGGAACTTTCTCAATATTTTTAACGTGACCTTCTTCAAAGGGGTCCCATACCATCGCCGAGTACTCTAGTATTGGCCGAACAAACACTTTATACGCCATTTCCTTTGTAGCCGTCCTGCATCCCTTTATATTTCTCATTGTCCAATGCAAAACTTTGAAAGCTTTGCATGTTACGTGTTCTACTTGATGCCCACATCCTAGATCGCTCGTCAAGTAAACTCCTAGGTATTTGCATGTGTTGCTATTAATTATTTTATTTCCCGAAAAGCTAGCTTGTTAGCTTCATACATTCCATTCTGGGCAATACTCTCCTATCGTGGTCCAACCATTACAGTTTAAGGAAATTGAAACATCTCGGAAGCCGATGTGCTGAATAAGTTTCTCACTTCTACTTCACTGTGTTTTCATTATGCTATTACCTGCGCTCGCCTCTCTCAACGCGAAGGCCATTGGCCCGCGCTGGTCGCCCTTATTGGGTAGCGAGGCGAGCGCGTCACTGTCCAGCCCCCTCGTTCCCGTGGCCGTCTGAAAGTATTTCCGTGAATTCTCCTGTTTACCGTTCGCTTTGAAAAAATCAAAGAAAAATAAACTGGACTCCGTTTCAACCCCACGAAGCGCTCTTGACGGGATTCGAACCCGCAAGCCGCTGCCGTAGGGCCGGGCGCCCTTGCCCATTGGGTATGCTTAACCCTTTCACTCATCCGTCTCGCTGGATCGGCGAATGACCCTCGCCACTCTCCCGTTACCCCCGCATCTCCCCTTGAACTTGTAAGTTATGGCATCTCTCGATTCTAGTGCATATTTTTGATTTTTCATAAAACAATATTGTTCATTATCTTTTTTTCATGCTTTTATTTAGCTCACTATAGTTTAAAAGTGTCACAAATCTTGACGCCGCATACTCATTTCTCGACGTACTGCAAATATGAAATTATACACAGGGGCATACGTTAGGTGAAAATAAAATATTCTACCACTACTTTCATAAGTTTCTATGTATTTGCGTCTTATGTGTGTTTATGAGGTCCTTCCGGTCCCAACCTCTTGTATTTCCAATAGATCGCGCTGAATACGACTTATAACGTAATGTATTACTTTTATTAGGATCGTAAAGTACAGTTACGCGACCAGATCATTTCCTTTCTGGTGATTGCAGTGAAAAGTTATACCGCTGCTGTTGTGCTGAGTTCGCGTACTTTTGTAAAATTCAAAAATAAGCTTTCTTAACATATTTTATCTTCAATGTGATTGTTGTGTTGTTACGTTTATCCGTAAAATTGTTGAAGATTCTATACGTAGGATTTAAATTTCTTGGATTCAAAGATTACATGCACTGTACCACCTTTGCATCTGAATGAGCAAAAGACTAAACTTAAGGTGTGTGGAACTACTATATACTTTGAGAAAAATTGCTAGAAGTTGAATGGTCGCTTTCGTTGCTTTCCTAAACGCGCCCTATGAGATATAAAAAGGCAAGATGTATTTAAAAAAATAAAAATATTAAATTCAATATGGTGCATATTTATTATCTTATAAATAGATGTTTTCTAAGCTTGTAAAAATATTTTTAATAGATTGTTTGAAAAATAGTCTTCATGGACAGTAAGTATTTTTATCAAAATTGAAATCCGTCTTGTGTTTACATTCATTTTGAAATATATTTGCAAGAACTGGGAAAGTTAAGGAAAATCTAATTAGGTTGAAAAAATTGCTTCAGAAGGTAATGAATGAATAATGTTTTCAAAGAAGAATCCACGTCGGAGACTAGAATCTCCTCTTTTTCTCAATCCCTCCGATTAGCTTTTGACGGGATTCGAACCCGCAAAGGTCACTTCAAGGGTTGCGAACGCCGAACCGGGATAAGTGCCCTCTCGCCCAGCGGGCCGAATTAACCTTTAAACTCTGTCCAGACCACCGGCGAATTAACACTGTCTTCGCCCTCCCTCGCCCGTCCCACACCCCTTCGCCCCGCAAAATCCTCTCCCCCGCAACCCGATCCTCCAGTTGGCTTTCCAGGCTAAGCAATCACGCCCCCGCATTCTTGCGAGAGTGAGGTGGGTTGGGAGGGGGTGGGGGGGCAAGAGAGGCGGCTAAGGGGGGGGGGGGAAGGGGGTCGCGGCTATGGGAAACCTTCTTGGGGTAGGTCCACCCTTGTTCTCGCGTCTGGTGGATCCGTAACCCGATCTCCGGCGCTAAAGGGTTGAGTCGGATGCGACTTAAAGAGAAGTGAGAGCTCTGCAAAGCACGCCCTCCTCCTCTGGGCAGTTTTGGGTCACTCGTTGACCCCCACCCCCTCCCCCCTCCCTTATCCAGCTTCGTCTGATTTCGCAGACGGCCGTCGGCGGCGACCCTCCACCCTGCCAAATTCCTTAACTTAATGGAATTTAGAAATGACAGCATAATCGCATTTTCCCTTAGCATGATCGATCACGTGAGCGGGTGTATCCGAGAGGTGTGAGGGTGTGCGGATGGCGTGACGGGATGGCCAAACTCCCTCGGGGCAGGGCTCGCCGTCGCTCTTTCCCAGTTGTACTCGGAGGAAATTGCTCAAGGAGTTTGGGATCAGATAGAGATAGGAATGAAATTGGAAGCGGAGTTGATTTTGCCAGTTAGATTGACACATCGTCGGCGAACCTTGCCATGTCAATCTTCTCGCCTTGTACTTTACAGCTGCTCTGGTGTCTACTCAAAATGCTAAATAAGAGAAGGAACACCTGGATTGGCCATATTCTCCGACATGATAGCTTGGTTAAGACCATACTAGAAGGTACAGTAGAGGGAAAAAACCAGAGGGGCAGACCTAGACTGGACTACATGGGACAGTCGATGAGGGAGCTAGGTTGCCAATCGTACAGTGAAGTGAAAAGATTGGCCCAAGATCGAATAAAGTGGAAGACTGTTGCAGACCAATCCTAGAATTGTAACCAGAGAAGAAGATTGACAGATGAGCAAGCTTAAGTTAGCCCCTCAACCATGGTGCTGCACCCTATTAATTATGCGAATAGGTACCATTTATGACGGATTTAGGGAAGGGTTAGTCGTAGTATGTCTAGTAATCTCCGTATTTCCATCATCTCCCAACCTAAATGTCTAGAAGCGGTGACTAGTGGCCGCGGGGTAAAGTCTTTGCCTGTCAACCATAAGGATCGCGGGTTCAAATCCTGCCTGGGTAGAATAGTTAATTCCCGAATCGTTCGAGATAATTCCTCTCACATAGCTTAGGATTCACGTGGGACAACCACAAATGATTCGAGATTTGGGTCTAATCTACTTGGACGGATAACAATAAAGTTCTAATGCATCATTACTTGCGTCTCTAATCTTTATATTCATCTTCATAAACAATATTCCCGCGAGAAAAACTTGATCAGGAGGGCTGTGTGAGATTTTTACACGTGGTTTGAATATATCAAAATCTCGAAACCTTCGTGCTTGTACAACGTGACTTCTTCGTTACGTGATTATCTCGGACGGTTCGAGCACAACTCTTCAGGATGTGATTGTGTGCGTTCATCTTTATAATACACAGGTGGTAACTGGCGTAAGCTGTTACCAAGAAAGAAATCATAACTATCAAACAAGAGTTTGGTCAATAGAGGGGACTAAAAGAATAACGAACCAAAGAGAGATTTCATAGTTTGGTTGTCGTCGGTTAGGCGGCCGACGGCTGAGGTCGTTTGTGCCTCTGAGCTCGGTTGAGTAGGCTGAAATAAAGGATAGAAGAGTTTGGGAATGAACGAAGGGTGAAGAGAAACCTGAGGTCAGCATTAGCATGCTTTGCACGAATTGTGCAAAGAGGTACACTACCAAACATCCAATCTAAAGGTGTGATTCCTGCCGTCGAAGTACTTTCCGTCCTTTCGCCGGAGTAAGAGTCAAGATTTCATTAAAACTTGACGGTAGGCTTTCGTAGAGATTCGTGTAGACGAGATAGAGACGAGCCTAGGGAGGATCTCTAGTTCGGCTACAAGGTGAGCATTTATGACGAGACCGCGTTGCGTCTGGCGTTGCAGCGAGTGGTGTCTTGAGGAGCCAATTGAATTTGCGGTCGTCTGCGTCTCCTTAGTAAGCCGAATACTTGAGGAGAGCGCGGCAAACCGCGACTTTGCTCCGGTCCTGAAGATGTTCGCTGCAAATATATACGAAAATAACAGATTTTTGTTGCAAGGATCGTGGCTTTCCCTTAGAAGTCCTCATTTCCCATTCTTTGTCACCCTTCGTTGACCGTCGGGGCAGTGCTTCATGCTCCTTTCGTAGTCTGACATTGTCACTGGGAGCCTGAGTTCCGTGTATAGTCACTCCATGACATGATGCCCGGCTCATGTAAATTTTTTCTCGCTGGTCGCTTTCCTCACAGCTATTGTCATTCGGTGGAGAGAATTGAAAAATTTCTCTCGCGATGCACGATCCGACAGTTTTCGCTAAATCTCCTGTACATCTCATAATTGACATTGTAAGCGTGGTATTTTAGTTAGCTCCGGAAGCAATATCGCGATTTCAGGAGCCTTCAAATAACGTAGAATTTGAATTTAATATCGATTATTGATCTAAGATTAGAATCACCTCGTGGTGATACAACCATAAAAATGAAAATTTTCATAAGAGCACCCGGCAAGAGATTTGGAATTTCATAATATATGTTGCTGGTATAATGGGTGGTTTCAGGCTTAACTTGTGTTGTGTAGTTTGTTAACATTTTAATGATAACTGGTTACTTAGTAAATCCACATATCTTTCCATATCTACTTCGAAACGCCCCCCTCACTCTACCCACACGAGGCGTTAAACCGCGTTTTTACTACATGTGTACTTAGATGGAGTGTACCAAAACGCAGCCTTTGATTGCTGGCGAGCGTGTACTCTCAGATATTAAATCTAATTCAGTACTATATAGTGTTGATGGAAAGAAACTTGCATCGTGAAAGTGTTCACGAGCCCAGGAAGTAACACAATTGTGTGAAATTCACAGAGGAAAAATCGTTCGCCTAGACTGGGAATCGAACCCAGATCCCTCGATTTCGCGCCGAGTGCTACGTAGTGTACCTACCTAAGTGAAAGCTCCATTTAAATGTAGACTTAAAGTGGCCAGAGTACACGCGGCGTTAGTTAAGCGGTTGCGCTAAATCAGGGCCCGCGGCACTGGTGCGGTGCTCTGGGTCGCGTCGGGGGTTCCCTTTCGCACCGAAAGGGCGGCGTTCATATCAAGTGGCACGCCGATCGTCAGAATGAGTGAGGAAATGGGTCGTCCTACTTCTCCTTCGAAAAGGGGACAAATCCCCCCGCTTCCCCATGCGCGTGGTCTAGTTTCGTGGCCCATCCACTGGGCGACGACTGATTGTCATGCGGTGCCATGGTGTAGCTTCGAAGACGATCCAGGGCCAGTCCCTCCCGAGCGGAGGTGAAGCGGCATTCCCATCGGAAACAGACGAGAAGGAAGTCATGATATGAGGGAGGTAAAGCTCTAAATTAGGAAACAAAAACTGATACCTACTAAAATTGATGAAACTTGAGTCAGTAGACTTACATGCAATGCCGCGGACGTATTCTGTCGCAAAAATGGGCCTTCGATTGGTAATTCTGCGAAACCGGCGGCCATTTCATCTACTCTACATCTACGTAATACCCTGCGAGCCACCACGAGGGTGTGTGGCAGGGGGTGAAGATCATCAAACATGCACTTTTGACATGCAACTAGGATATTAAATGGAGACATGCTACATAACAGGGTCACATGCAACTAGATGGTTAGTATCTACATAATAAGAAAGGGATTATTGGTTGTTATTACATGCATCATGCACTAAAGACTACTCTAACTATATTTCACCTGCCTATCCCTTTGCTGCGCTGCCAATTGTTCTCTCTTATGGTACGTGGGAAAAATGACATTTTAAATCTGTCGGTACGACAATCTATCTCTCTAATCTTGTTAATCTGATCAAACCTAGCATAATACGCAGGGGTTCTTAATATATATCTAACGTCATCTGTGAACAAATCGGTATCGAATTTACTTAAAAGGTTTAACCTAAATTTTAACCTGCGTTCTGATAGTATTTCCCATCCTAGTTCTTCTATTAAACTCGTAACACTTACACAGTTATCATAACGGCCTTTAATAAATCTAGCGGATCTCCTTTGCACACGCTCTAATCCTTTTATCAAACCTTCCTCGTACGGATCCCAATTACTAGCGGCATATTCTAAATGAGGCCTGACAAGTGTAAAATAGCTTCTTTCTCGTACTCTCTCATCGCATTTGCCTAGAACCCTTTTTACGAATCCTAATCTACGATTTGCTACACTAGTTATTTCCCTGATGTGTTTCTCCCATGACATGTCTTCAGTGATGGCGACGCCTAAGTACTTAATTGAATTTACGTTACATATTTTATTTTCTTTGATGCAATAATTATTCCGGGGAAAGCCATTCTTTTTCCAAAAGTTCATTATCTCGCATTTCTTCAAATGTAATTCTAGCTGCCAACTATTACACCAATCATCAATCGCATCTAAATCCTTAGCTAAAGACTGACTGTCCTCTTCATTTCTAATTTCCTTATACAGTACTGCATCATCGGCAAAAAGACAGAGCTTGCTATTTTTAGTACTGTATTCAAGTCATTTACGTAGAAAAGAAATAAAATTGGGCCTATCACGCTCCCCTGGGGAACACCCGATGTAACCTTTACTTCGCCTGAGCTGACACCATCTAATACCACCCTTTGAACGCGTTCATGTAAGAAGTCTCCTATCCAACCTACTATATTACTGTCTATCCCGTATGATGCTAACTTCGCGAGTAACTTACAGTGGAGAACCTTGTCAAACGCTTTTCTAAAGTCAATAAACGCAAACGGCAAAACGTCTTGGGTTGAATTAGCCGGACGAAAGTGAAACAAAAAGGTTTGTGTAACCAGACTTTCTGATACCCTACGGCGACTTAAAAAGAAACGGCTAGTTTTAAACATGTTGGCTTATACTTACGTCACTAATAATATGCGATAGTATATATGCAATATACGGGCAATGAATAGCCCTATGGAGCCACTCTCTTGAGGACGGAAATAAATATGTAGCCGGAAATTTTTGATTAGTTCATACTTTCATCCTTTAATGGAACTCATTACTTTAGCGTCTCCTCTTTTTCAAATTTCGCTGCAGAGACTAAAGAAAAGCTATCGGGAGGCTTAGAGTTTCTTTCATTGAAGATGAAATGTTTCTTTCATTTCAGCTGTGAGCCGAATGGAATTCTTCAATGGGCCAGGGTGTGGGGAGGAGGGGAGGGGAGAAGTTGGGGGAGACAGGGGAATGGGGTTTTCGTGTGATTTTTCATTAGATCATAACTGAAACTTTATTCTATCCAAGACACGAAAGTTTATGTTTTTATATCATCTGGGCGTCATTTGGTTTTTTATAGCTGCTTAATTATACGTTTCATTACGGCCGCCCTCAAAGAAGTCGGGACATCATTTGCTTGCATCCTTTGATATTCTTCGCCGTAAAAGCTGCATTCACGGCCTTCATTTGAAAGATTCTTCAAAGGTTTGAAAAGTCGGAAGTTGAAGCGACCCATTTCGATTCGTCTGACTAGTAATATTTATCCATGCAGGTGACACAGCGTTACAGGGAGCTTTCAAAACCGATAGACTCAGTGGAATTTATTTTGATCTTTAGTCTCTATTTAGAAGCTCAGCTGGAAAGATAGAGTCACGAATGAAGAGGTACTGAAAAGAGTTCAGGAAACCACATCCCTGTGGAGGCATATCCAAACAAGAAGAGACTAACTCGTAGGGCACATTCTAAGACATGACAACATCATTTTAACAATAGCAGAAGGAGCTTTAGAGGGAAAAAATCGCCGGGGACGACCAAGGATGTCATGCATGCAGCAGATTGTGAATGATATGGGTTGCACCACATACACGGAAATGAAGAGGAAAGCAGACAGAAGAGAGGAATGGCGTACTGCTGCAAACCAACCCCAGGGTTGAACACTGAAGAAGAAGAAAGTCTCTATTTAATCGATCTCATTATATATAACCTTAAGTGCAGAGCTTGGAAAAGTGGGCAGACCATGTCATGGCCTCCATCATCACCGTCAATACCTCTGTGTATCTGTTTTCGGCCACATCCACGGGGCCTGCTGCCTTGGATATAAGTAAATGACGCCATAAGGCGTTTCTCGTTTCGAGGACATCTTCACTATTTTGCCGATTTTATTGGTAATGTTCGAGATAACTATGCATCTTGTATCACGAAACGTGCTTGCATCTTGTATAACTAAATGTAAACGATATCCTCATTTAATTCTTTACACGATGATAAAGTTGTTCGAGAGCAAGTTTTAGATGCATACATTCCGTTGGCGGACGATTCGGGAGCCGGAGGGGGACGTGGAGCCTCACAGTGGTCCCAAATCAAAGAAAAGCTAACCAAAAGTCATTATTTCAACTCATTACGGGGAATTTCGGGAAGCTTTATTCATATTTTACACCATAGGGTCCACAATATGAATTAATACCATGGTCATTGCACTGCTCATAGCAGTCTGCGGAACCCGTCAAACGTGAGTCCGAGTAAATACGCCTGTCGCACGAACTCTGTCAATTTTAAAGAAGTTTACCTTCATTAAACATAGCGTTCGGGTGATGTAAGTATTTTCAATAATTACCGTACGTAAATTTGTACTTTTAAGCCTCACTACTAATGATTTTTTTACACAAATATTTTAACTCCACGCTATTTTTACTAGTAGTTAGAAATAAAAAGAGCGTTATCGTTTTGTGCGGCGCAGTGCTTCCACGATATTTCGACATTAATTGAAAAAGCTTAGTATATATAATACATTGGAAAAGAAAAAGCTTTCATTTGTTGGTAAACTCAGCCGCTAGCTCGTATTCAGTGGAGCGGTTCAGTGACCTTCCGCAGGTAGTGGCCGTGCCGGCGCGTGGTTAACCCGAGCAATTCCCATTTTCGTGGCTAGGTTCCCGTGTTGTTGTTTCGATTTCCATATTTGTCTGATAAATTATTCTCATGCCTCATGCACTAAGGATTCTCAAATTAGTCCGACGTATTTCAATATGGTTCGACTTAAATACTATCAGAGAGGCTCGATATTCAACAGTAATATCTACTGAGAGATACAACGGTGGCAAATGGAGGTGATAGTGGAACATGTATACTGTACGAAGAGTTTTTAAGCATTCCTGAATTTCTAAGTTTATTAAATAGCCAGGCCCCCCTTTCGACCGAATCCATGAGGAAATAGGTCTGATCGTATTCCTCTTTTAGGACACTTGTTCATAAATGCTTAAGGAGCCGCCACGTGGCCCATAAATAATATCGCTGACGAAAATGGCGATGGAAAGAATGAAAAATATAATACAGCACTTGTTTAGAATGAGGATGGGACTCAACGTAGACTAAGTACCCTACATATGGCTTAGGGATGATCAATGGCGGAAATTACGCCAACCGTTTTCGGCGAAATGTGGTGGAATAATATTTTCATTTCGGTGGAAATACGGCAAGACGTATTGTTGCTGATATGAAGTTGTCACCTGAAATCACTAATAAGTGTACCATTATGATAATTCAGAGCTCGTGTCTTTGGGAATTCCTTTGTCTGTCGCGTATAATAAGAGGTAATACCCCATTCATAAACGTAAAGATTCTTAAAAGTTGCAGAGATATATAGCCGCCAATTTTTACGCTTTTAGTGACAGAATTAAATGCATCTGATCCCATTATAGTTATCAAGGAATCGATGAGAATCTTATTTAGCAATTTGCTCTAATCTCGATGGTATTGACTAGTTTTTTCAGTATTTAGATAATATTGTTTCTCGTCGAGAGATGTATGCCCAGCTTTACGCATGATATTGTATGCCAATCATCCTGCTCCAGCTGCTAAGTTACAAAGACGGTTTCCAGCACTCAGCCGTCTTTGCCAAGGAGGCAATCCTTCCTATTTGACAATCGTCAGAAGTGAATATGGAGGCTAGGAACCGAAGATATTGGGGGCACCACAATAGGAAATCTTCAAGGAAGGCTACAGACGAGGATCTATAGCGAAGACTGCCAATAACCTCGTCCACCATTTCAGGCGTCCAGAGGAAAAAATCGAGCACTTATCTCCAGCGGTGCGGAGTCTTCTCATTCTGGATGAATCGTAGAGCGTAAATGAGACTGATGAACTATCAATAGATGGTGATGAATATCTTTCATTGTTTTACCCAATAATGAGTAATATAGCTACGGAAAAAAACTTATTTGATTTCTTATTGCCCATAATAATAATGTCCAGATAAATTTTGAAAGATAGAATAATAAGCGCCATAATTAGCGTACTATTTTCGTCTCCAATCCTGGCAGTTAACACGCGAAACGGCTCCTCTGACGGTCACGGGTTCGAGTGAATTAAATGACGTGATAATATACAGCAATCTGCTTCTTAAATTTCACTGTGCAGAATAACCTAATAGCTGGGTTTTCATATAAATCCGATAACAATGGCCATTAGTGTACTTTTTCACTTTTTAAACAATTCTATTGAAAAAACATCAACATTTAATACCAGTCAAAATAACTTCAAATTTGATTCTACGGCTTGAAAATTTTTCAAACAACAATTATTGCTCAATTTTAACTAGTAACAATCAAATATTTAAGCAATTTCACTAGTTAAAACTATAATAATCAGATATACAGCAAATATAACTTTTAATTCAAAATCTGAGGTCCATGAAGGATTCCTTATGGAGGTAAACCTTAAGGTAGGATTCCTTATGAAGTTTATTTCAATTTGCTATATGTCAAAGTTTTTATTTGTTTAAACAATTTATTCTCTTAAATCATTATCATTGACAAATACAGTAAAAATAAATTCAAATTTGGATTCTACGGACCGAAAAATGTTGGGACATCAATAAATGTTCAATTTTAATTAGGTACAACCAAATGTTGAACAATTTATCTACTATAAGCAATAATTTATCAGAGATAAAGCAAAAATAATTTCGGATTAAAATTCTACGGACAATAAATAGGGACAACCAATTAAGTTTAATATCCATTCTTTTAATGTAAATGTTAAAATAATGATCTTTCAAAAACTATAAAATTAAATTTACGACATAAATTACTTCAAATTCAGATTCAGCGGATCGAAAACCTAATATGGCCACCGTCAAAGTTGTTATTTATTTATTTTCACAATCCCGAAAACAGCTCAATAAAGCTGATTAACATTAACAACGCACGAAAAACAACACCCTTTACTGGTGAAGCACCACCTAGGCGGGACTCGAACCCGCGACCCTCGGACTGGCAAGCGAGGACTTAACCCCGTCGCCACCGAGGCCGACGATGCATGTAGACATAACAGCGGTATTACTGTTGGCCAGCTTTTTTCGACCACTATAGTATATGCGAGTTCGCTGATCACTAAATGTGATAGTGACCGCAAAATGAATGGATTCGGACGCTTCCAAGGGTCACAATATGTGCTAACCCTTTATTTTTTCGAACGGTTAATTTTCGAAGGAGGATGATTGTTAATTAGGGCGCACTGAATCACTCCCTCCCCCATAATACACCATTTTCATTTTATTGGAAAAATTTTGCGACCAGATAAAAATATGGTGTAATTGCTGGTGATAATGAGTACAGACTAAACTTAACACCTTCAGGCGTCACTTCTCGGAAGTATTTTATATTCGAATCCATATTGAAAATAATCCTTGTGCTTTTCCATAGTTATTTATTAACAGTTTAACGTAATATGCGTTTCGCAGCTTGCTACATCTTCAGGTACAGAGGAACAACAGCTGTACCCGGTACGGTTCAGTCATAGCGCCTTCGGCGCAGCCATTCACTTGAACCCCCCTGAAGATTCAGCAAGCTGCGAAACGCATAGTACGTTCAACTGTTAATAAATAACTGTGGAAAAGTACAAGGAGTATTTTCAATATGGATTCCAGTACAGACTAGTTGATTACCAACACTGATCGAACATTCTATAATAGTAACTAAAAAATTCAGGTTTGACTTTGTGGAACCTCTCCATATCGGAAATCAAAATATTCAAGTAATGGTCCGTTAAATAGATTTATTCTTCACGACCCGGGTTTTGTCACATAGCGTTTCGTCACACACCTGAAGATGTCATTATGTGACGAAACCCGGGTTGTAAAGAATAAATCTATTTAGTGGACTATTACTTGAATATTTTGATTTCCGATTCTATAATATATTTAAGTATTCCATTGACTTCAATACGGCAGAAAAATAGCGCGAAAGGTAACATCTTTTTGTTCCTATTGGATAGAGGACATGTTTTTTCCATAGGTAACCCAGAGTATCATTTAAATACGATTGATGTAATTTTTCGGTGGACCCACCTCAGCGTTCTCGGTTATTGGAATCCACTCAGCTAAGAGCCACCTCGTGTCTATCGGGACCAACCAGAGGAGGTGGTGGGGGCGGAGGGACAGAAACTCGGTTCCGTTGACCGCAAGTGCGATGACCCCTGTCTCTCTCTCCCTTTCAACCCTTCCGACTTGCCTTCCTTCTTTTTTCCCGCAGATACGCCGGGGGGCGATATCCCTCCCTCTCCCACGTTGTTGTGACCCCTGTGGGGGTGTGCGTTCGCCTACTCCTGGGTCTGTCCCTTCCTCCTACGTGCATGGAGGGAGCGGGGATTTTTTTGTACCGCCTGCGAGTTGCGCAAGGCGAGGAGGGGCGTCTAGAGTTACCACACTAATGTGCGACCCTTCCTTGACACCATAGAAGGGGGCGACGGGGGAGAGATTATTCCGTCTGTCCCCAGTGGAGGGGTATGGGAGGGGGGTGCCCGCTCACGGCTTCCTAAAAACGGGGGGTTGGACGCGGGTGAGTCACCCCACACGAGGAAGTTGCCGGCCGGAGGGGTGGCGGTGTCAATGGCCTCCTACCCCCTCCCCCACCCTCTCCCCTCGACGCCCACTTCCCACTCCCTGCTGGCAGACAGACCAATAGCTCTAGAGCACTTACCACGGCATGAAAAAATCCCCGATTTTTTTTAAAGAATAAAATAGAACATGTATTTATTATGCTCTGAGCATCACCCTTGGAGCAAAAACAATTACAAAAAAGAACTTGGTTCAACAAAAAAGAGTAATACATGAAAACGAACGTAGACATGATGGTTATAATACAAAACAAAAAGAGGAAAACAAAGAAACAACATTTAAATTTTTACAATATTCACAATTTGCAGGATGTAATTCATTAAGCTCACTGATTTTTATTTTGCTCTGCATGGAGTAGAGTCATGTATAAAACATTTTTAAATATCAGATTTTGTCAGCATTCTATGCATGTGGGTGATGGATGAATCATGTGAAAGTCAAGATTTCGGCCCAAAATAAACACAAAACCCACACATCATTTTTTGGTTTTTTTAAACTATGGTATAAGATAACGAAAAGTGGTTTTGAACATTTCTAAAAAAAATGATGAATCAGATCCGAGTACTTCACAGAGATGAAATGTTAAAATGAGCCATTGAATGATAAGATTCGCTCATTCTTGTTTCTCCGAAAAATGCAAACAAGTAGAGGCTGAAAAATGCCTGTTTTTGCAACTAAAAATTATTTGAGCAACTCACAGAGTAATTACATGTAGGCAGATAGGCATGTAGGTATGATGTTGAAGAACTTTTTATACTGAACAAAATGTGCTCCATAAACAATCTGTGAGTGCAATACTTTTTGCATACTTGCTATTTGTTTATAAATTGATGCCTGCATAATTTAATTCCAAATATCCGGGATCAGGATATATTTGTAATTTGGAACTCAGTTTTGAAAACTAGAAGAGTTATACAGCAAGTCTTCAATTGGGAGCATTTAAATTATTTGACTTGCTCACCCTTTGAACCTGTCCTTCAATACCTGCAAACCTGTCTCATTAGAAAGACCATGTTTAAAAGACCTGTAGAAATTAAGTTTAATTAGCTTGCAACATACAAGCTAATGAAAGTCAATTTCCTTGGTGGTGTAAGGTCCGTGAAAGAGGTATAATAAGCCCTCATTAGCACCTCACAACAATGATCTCCTGTAGCTACATGCATGGGATGTGACTTCAGAAATCCTTCGAGCACTCATTTTGCATCAATGCCTCAACAATGCAATTCAGAAGTCATCGCCATGTCAATAGAAAAAATTTGACCAGGAAATATATGAAATAATTCACAGTTAACAGCTTGAAGTGTGCTCATTTAGTTGATGCAATCAGAGACAAACAAATACAGTGATGCTAGTGAATTTTCCCTGTTACACAGCATAATGGCCTCAGCAAGAATAATTTATAGCCAAATCCATCAACACGAATAACTTGGTATCTGTCTATTCTGCCTTCATTGACTTAATATTTTTACTTTGATGTCTGGTATGTTTTCAAGATCTTTCCATTGAGTTTTTGTATGAAGTAATCCTCTGTTGGTACATTTGTTTCTGAAGATTCGCTGTCAGTGTGCACCTACTGCTCAAATTGAGTATATACATACCTATATTATTCGGAACCCCAATCTTTGAACACTTCTTAATCATATGTTTTGATTGCCTCTTTACCAGGATGGTTTTGATACCACTGTATAATGCTATTCTTGCCAAATTACAGTCTTTTCCTTAAGGATTATGTACTCCTTTATAATATTTGCACTTTGAGGCATGAGCTTCACATTCTAGTGAGTGGTGCAGATACGAACTGAATGTGAGTCCCTTGAAGCCCTGGCAGTCACAACTTAACCAGAGATCAGAGAAATTGGAGTATCTAATTTCAGCTCCATGTTTTCTGTGGCATACCACTGATAGCTCTTTTATATTACAAATGAACAACCACCTTTGTTTTGTGCCTTCTCACTCACTCACAAGTGAAACATTTTTTTGCCTAAACTAATACTACTGATGTCATCATCATCATACAATATTAAAATTTTATCCATTCCACCAATGCCTTTTTAAATTTTCTGGCTGTCTTAACTACGTGCTATGATACTATCAACTTCATTGGTGTATCCATTTATGACCAACTTTTTGGTGCCAATGTCAGTAAATGAATTTTGTCATTGGACATTTCCATTTTCATTCCTTCAATGAGGTCAATGTAATCTTGACATAAATTACACTCAGTGCAGTGACTATGTTGCCAAATGTTTTCAGCTGCTACTTTTGAGACAGTCACAATCTTTTCTGCCTTCACTTTTGGTGCACAATACTCTTATTTTTAGGAAAAGGACCCATGCAAATCTGCATAAGACAATTTGCATTGAATGTAAAATCTGAGACATTGAATTGGTTGACTGAGCTATAGTATTTTCTACTTCAGATGATTTTGATATGAACACTTAAGTCGTTGTCAATCACAGATAGGCTTCTATGGGCATTTCTTTTTTGAAAACTATAAGGTTAGGTAGCAGAATGGGCTACTTAACAAATGTCTTTTCACTTTTCCATCTGTACATGCACAACGCTTCAGAGAGGACAATGACATCAGTTGTGAAAAAGAGCAGTCAACCTATTTGCATATTGTAGAGAAAGACGATTGAATTCCCTTACAGACGAGCGACTGGGGAGAATGAGCACTTTGGTTATGGCTGCTTTGTGATTGTAGCAATAATGGCATTTGTAGGCTTTGGATGCGTGAAGAGATTTATGACCCTAGAGCCATCCAACCAGAAAAATGATGTCCCCTGTGTTTGGATGTCATAGCCCTCCACTTAGAAATGAATTAGGCTTAGTCTTCAGGACTGTGCTTATTGAAATAAAAAAATCATCCCTAGAGTCAGTGGTTAAAATAAAAGAAAATAATGAGGACCTTTACCAACCAAGATTTTTTCATGATTTCTATTTGTTTAGAATAAAATTTTAGTAGCAGTTTTTTTTTCATTATTATGGGAAGAGACTGGAATTGGAAGTCAATTATACCAATGGGGATAGGTTAGAAAGGAAATTATCATTGCAGAAACAGCTAAAATGAAGAGAATGTCCTGAATTGGGACTTCACGTTAAAAATATATACAAATTAGTTCCAAGTTGAATGTCCCATCTGACGGACAACTTTTACTACTCTATATGCTATAGCTCATAAGTAAAAGGTAGGACTCTGCTGCAATACATACCTCCAGCATGTCTTCATGCAAATTCGTGTCTTTGGCATAGCAGAAACCATGTAATCAATCTCCGCTGCTGTCTACACCGGCATTTGAGTTATTGTTATGGCTGCTACTCTATATTGAGTCATTAAATTCTCCACTCTAACACTGATTACCAAAGAAAAATCATAGTGGGTAAAAAGAGTACAGAGTTATAGTGAAAAAGAAGCCATCTTTTACTGAATACTGAAACAAAAATAGCAACATTCATAAATCTGTGAAGTTATGGTGCTTACTACTACTTTTGTCTCATTATAATAAAAAGTCAGAGGCTTAATAGAGGGAAGCTTGATACTTTGTGGATTATTTATAATCAACAAAGTATCAAGCTGTGGGCAAAGTCTAGGAATTTAATTTTTGCCATTAGCCTTAGAAAACTGGCTCTCTTTCATTCATTGCTCCACAACAAACTACCCTTTCAAACCTCTTTTTCTTCTCTAACACTTATGTATTGCTTCTTATATTCTCTCCAAATCTTAAAGACTCCTAATATTCCTCCTCATTAAGAGTGTCTTCAACCAAATTAATGCACAACTTTTGTGGTTTACCACTTCCGCTCTCACAGTTATTTGACTCTCTCCCATTCTCTCCACATGGCCAAACCAACAAATCACATACACGTCATGTATGCCCATTATTGAAGCATCTAACCCACATTCTTATATCTCCCTCCTTAGGTAAACCTATCCATCCTCCTCTTGCCGCTAACTCAGATCAGGATTTACAGATGGTGGCAGACATAAGCCAGAGAGGTGCCCCTCACGTTTGTTTTCAATTAAAGACATTTTTATGCAAAATTCCACAGAGAAAAAAATCATCCGCCTTGACCGGGATTCGAACCCGGATCTCTCAATTTCCGGCCGAGTGCTTTAGCCACTTAAGCTACCTAGGCGTCCTCTTCCCCTGTAGATTTTTGTGACCTTTACTGTATCAGATGTTCTCGACTGCCAGACATGGCTAGTCTAGTCTCCGTGGTTAGTCCCGGAAAGCTTAAAATTTGTGAAGACATTTTTAGCTTGTACACATTTTTTGTTACCCTTTAAAATTAAGATTCCAAATGACTATCAATGTAATTAAGAATTTGGTGCCTTAAGGTGTCCCATTTTGCATCAATGTCTGCAAGTCATGGGTCTCAGATGGTGACATTTGATGAGAAAACGAGGTGTGCAAAATATTTCTGAAATCGGACTATATTTAGGGGCTGCATGCACAGCTTTTTGTTTAACATGGGGGCTCCCATTAGTATGCGCCACCCATTTGAAAAGCCCACGCTCCCGGGCCTCCGCCCCTCACCATTTCTTCCCCATCTAGCGAAGGTTCTCATATGCAGGTTTAAATTAGTTACCACTTTGGGAGGGGGGTGAGACTGGTATGTTAAGAAAAAAAGCCTTGTATTTAGAACAACTAGGTATGTACTAATATAATGGAAATAAGACACTCCATGGTTGGGATGAGAACAAAATTCTAATGTCACTCTTTTTCAGAATTTTGATTACATTTTGTTCACAAAATATTGCATTGAAGACTGAGTGCCTTTTCGGTCATCTTTGGCATAGCTTTGCGGTGCCTGGAGACTATTTGGAGTAGATGCTGCATTTGTTATTCATCCTTGTTCAATCCAGTTTGAGAATATTCTTTGATGAGAGCTGGGCTAGGTCGTTTATGACCCCACTCTCAAAGAGGTAACCAATTTAAGCCCACATATCAGAACCTTCGATAGGTGGGTGAAGAAATAGTGGGGGGTGGCGCAGAGGCCCGGGAGCACAGGCTTTTCAAATGGGCGGCGCATTCTTATGGGAGCCCCCATGTTAAACGAAAAGCTGCATGCGCGACCCCTAAATATAATCCAATTTCAGAAATATTTTGCACACCTCAGTTTCTCATCAAATGTCACTATCTGACGTGAGACCCTAAGACCCATGACTTTCAGTCATTGATGCAAAATGGTACACCTTAAGGTGCCTGGCCCCTCCCTTTCCTCCCATGCCCCAGTGCAGTGCCCCCTTTCCTCTTGGCTCCCAAGCCCAGGGCCTACCTAATAATAAATTTGGCCCTTCTAACACTTCTCAGGTACTCCATTCCCACATCATTTAGCCTACTCTTATCCTTATCCTGACATACACAAAATAGTCTGCTTGTTCATCCACTGAATCATTTACCCTCATTGTACAATCATTCTTACCAATCACCAGAAATTAGTTTGCCAAGCTCTCTTCACCATTCTCTTCTCATTCAACCGTTATTTCCTTTGCATAATAATCTATTGACACCCTCATTAGTAACTTCATCTAATCTTTCCTTCTGTCCTTTCTGTCCTTGTTCTTGGTTCTTTTTGATAATTCTTTCCATACACATCTCCAATAATTATTGATTACAGTAGGCTGTGGTTATGTAAAATGTCTTGAGTAAGTATGTCTCTAATAGTTATCATATAACAACTTATGCTACGTTCTCAAAAAAAACTCACTCCTGGGGGTTAGCCAGCAGAAAAAAAACTCACTACTCAGAGGGTTAAGTTCCACCAGGATTAGGGCTTCCATTTAAGCAACATATGGGAGCCCATTCTTGTAGCCATCCAGAAGGTTTGGGATAACCACCTAAGAAGGATAGCAACAGTCGACCAATCAGTGGTTACCTAACATCATGGTGGGGTTTAAAAACCGCCCAACCTGGGCATATAAGACGCCCAATTTTTTGTAATTTCTATAGCCCCGATGATGGTCAGTCAGACACTTGTCGAAATGTTGACCAGGTGTGTAACTGGAGAGGATTTCACTCATACCATTAGCTGGGAAAGAATTTGTGCACTTATGTAATTGCATTAACTGATATGAATTCAACATTCATAAAACACAGCACTAATTTGTTCCAGAGTTGATAAATAAAGATTGAAAATATCCTCAATCATTATGATGTTTAGTAATACATATTCACATAAAATCCTCTGTTGACTTGCACTAACTCTATAGTGTAATATCATTAGCATATCACACATATGGACTAACATTGAAAATTCATGTTAGGTTCAAATGACTGACATTGAAAATTCATACGTCAGGTTCGAAGGACTGACATTACAAATTCATAAGTCAGGTTCCCCTTGCTTCAAGAAATTTATGCCGAAGTCTAAGGATAAAAGAATGCCGAACCACATCATACTAATATTTTACATGCAAAATTTTGGAAAGAAATGAAAGGACAGGTTACGAAATGTGAATTATCAGGCCATTAGAGTCCGATGGATCACAATGAAAGCAGCCATCATGCAGTGTCATGTAAATCATGAAGTGGTGAGGAAGAGAGTATGCATGGAAGACAGAGAAGAGGGACATGAAATTCAACTTTCATTATGCTATTTTTGTCATGGTATTCATTCTTATTTCTACCACTATGGTCACTTTTTAAAAATACAGTACCATGGTACTGCATTGTACACTGCAGTACAGAAAAAATATGGTTTTTCTTACTATCTCAGATTTCCTTTCTTTGTAATAAGAGGCATGAGATAAATTAGTGCCACAAACAATGCAGAATTGTTTTTGAAAAGCTGGATTTAAGGTCATCACTGATCAAGAGGATCTTTTTGATCTCAGGAGAAGAATTTTTTCGCTTAAGTTTGTATTAAATAATCAATACAGATGGCAATGTCTGACAAGTTACACATTTCACATCGCACAACTTTGAAGCATGGGTTCATTACATTTTCAGTTCATTTTTTCTGTTTCTTCATTACTATTCGTTGAATTAGCTACTATAGGTTTGTATACATTAAAATTAATATGAAAGTTTCTGAAAATAGTAAGGAGTTCTCAATAAAGAGCTTTCTCTTACACTAAACACCCAAAGGGCAGGATTTGCCTGCCAGTAGCAGTGCCTCATGTTGTTGCCCTGAGGGGGGCTTAAGCGATGGTCATGACTGAGAACAACTTACGGTGTGGAAAGGGGCAGTCACATGATTAAGATAATGATAATTTCATCATGAATAAAGGTAATGATTGACCAAGGGGACCCAAGAATATTTCACAGTAGCCAGGATTACCTATCATCCGTATTCATCAAATGAATGGGATATATAATATCTGCTACCATAGGAAAGTTCAGGGAACTAGATTTAGCTTCATTATAGGCCGGACTACATTACAGGCATGATTGTTATAAACAAGTGTTAATGTATTACAGATAAAATCTTCAAAAGAGGTGGTCTTAGTCAGTTCTAAGCAAAAATTTCACATGACTAGTGAAACATTAACATAGTTTCCAGGGAAAATTCTCATTTCATCAGGTTTTCATATTCATTTATTACTCATTTTCTATAAAAATTTTCACTCAGTGTGTCTTCCAAATCCATTTTGCTTCAGTATTCCTGCATTCTATGTACTATTTCTGGCTCTCTAGTTTACTATTTTTTGAACCATTTTATTAATGAATACATACTCTGAAACAAGGATTAAAGGCACCAAAAGGATTAGTAACAAGATTTAGGTTCTTGGACATGTTGCCTTGAATCAGTTAAGTTTGAAGTATCAAAATTTATATTAAAGAAATAGAATGCAGATTGATAACATGCTACTCATGACCAATAAATCTATGGACTGGGTATGGCAAGCAGGCGTTTGTCAACATAACATAATTCATGACGAAGCTCAAATGTATGTCTTTCTTTCTATGATTTAAATGGTGTAGGTGAGGGAATTGCTGGTGAATTGAAAGTAACCACATTTTAAATAATATTTGATATTTTTCTATACTTTTGTTACAAATTCTCAAGATTTACCACTTAAAACCTTAGCTCATGCACAGTGGATTGTGTGAGCAAAAGTAGAAAGACGGGAAATTTACACTTTTGCATCTCAGAAGAGGAAGGACAGGTCTCCACATCCCCTCACAGTTTTGACATCATATTCAAAAACTACAATTATTTATCTTCACTTAGGATTGTCACAGCTGATGCAGAACACGCTTGGAAATTACTATATTAATATATGTATGTACTTTCAATATAAATCCATTAATATTCCTACTTTAGACACTTTATAACACACAGACAGACATTGTAAGTTTGCTGCTTTCCACTTGCACTTACAATAACTTACTTAAGCATACAGACTTCTCTGTTTTTTATAAACTTAGCCAGAATATTATGCAGATACTGCAAAAAAATAGACATTATAACCAGGCAGCTAACACCAAGTTTAATCGGATCATAATTAACTTCTGTACGGCTCTTCAACATGGATGAAAGAAAAAATTCCACATCTACCATCAATTCACACAAATACACTAGAAATAATCAACAATTGATTAAATGAAAGAGGATTCTGCTCCCATTACTCACTTTGGAATAAAAATGACAGCAGTTATTGGTAATGCATGCGCTCTGCTCAACACAAAGAAACATAGTCACCTGATTAGAGACAACTATTGTATCAATTTTCAGAAAGTTTTACACTCAATATAAGTGAGACAAACAGCTTAGGTAATGATCACATAAAAAGCCTACACAGTCAAATTTGCAAAATGAGGTCATAAATCCATTGAAGTGATTCTGTCACCTATATTTTTTCAAACGATTTTACATGTTTTTGCATTCATCCCCTTTTCTCAATTTCATCCCACCAAAATATAATTTATGCATTTCCTCCATACACATCAATCATTTCTAGAAAAAATGAAAATACAAATATGACAGGCATCCATCTGTAATGTGTAAATGTCTTGCCATCTATTCAGGGGTGGTTATTTATCAACAGATACAATAGAAATGAGGTTGGCTGTTTTTAATGGAGAAAAATGTCCACGTCACTCACAAATTGTGACAGAATCCATAATTCATCTGGCTGAAAAAGAAATACAACACATCACAAATGGTTCCTTTATTACAGTTAACGCAGTGGCTACATCAAAGCTCTCGCTAGAAACACATCAGGCACAGAGCAAGGTGTGTGCACAAGGTCACCAGAATGGACTAATATCTATGGATTAACGGCTGATCACATTACAATACACATTAATGACTCTTTTCTAAACAATATGACTTTAGTCTCTCTTGTCATACTGTAGCTTTTTCCTTATTTATGTATATATATATATATATATATTTATGTATAATTTTTTTGATAGCAGTCCAGCCTTCACCATCCTCTCTCACTTCCCATTTACTCGGAACATATAAAAATATTTATATCTTACAAAAAACTCATCTGCCTTTTTATAAATTACTTCATTTGTACAAGGCACCAATATAAAAAAATTTTCTCATGTGCTTTTTTTTTGGAAATCACAATATATATATATATATAATTACATATATACATATATATTTCCTTCCTTCTTGCAATCTATCTTCTGCTCCTGATCAACAATTAAAATTCTTTCTCACTGCTCTCTCAACACATTCACAAAGTCTGCATGCCACAGTCATCACTTCATTGTGCTTCGATAATGTCATTTGGCGCATAATACTACAAAAAAGAAGAAAATATCAGAAGATTGGGAAGATTTAAAAGAATGAATACTGATTGGTGGGTTACAAATTTCAGGCATTTAGCCAACCGGTAGGCTTCAGACGACTCTCAAATGAGAAAGTATGTATGTTTCTTCAGATGGCACATCTAGAATTGACATTGCCATCACCAGGTCAGAGTAAAAGAGTGCCGTGAGGCAAAATTCATGTAATCTCAATACTTCTTAAAATCGATCTGCTTGTTCTTGAGCAACATGGTCTCACCTGTCACCTATAGGCTTCGACACCAAGGACATACAATACGTTATCAATTACCCAGCCATCAGCCACATTAGGTTGGAGGAAAGTGACCCATGGACAGAAATTTTATTGAGAAAAAAACAGGAATGGGTGCCATGGATGCTGTTTCAATGTGGAGGGAGGGAAACTGATTCAGCAGCACATTTTTTGATGCACCTGGCACACAGTGGGTGAATGTGTCGAGCATATTTTCAGGGACAGGTTTTCAACTAAGAAGTCAACCCAACAATCACAATCCTGAGATCTTGTTGCACCCTAAGTGTCCTCACCCACTCCAACCCCCAGTCATAGGCTAGAATCATACATACTCACCACATTCAGCCCATATACGCATGTCCAATGGTTGAATGCTCATAAAAGAAATTGAGGCTCCCAAATGGGAGCTAGAAACATTTTTAAAGGTTAAAGAGTAATATATAAATCCAACAGATAACTAGTGGTGGTTACTCTAGGCCACAGCCACACATGCTTTTCTGAGGTGAACAATCACATAATGGCATGGTATTAAAAAAATTTTCATAGAGAAAACACTTAAAAAGTAAAACAAAAGGAAGAGCAATAAGGCTCCTAGGAAAGCAGTAGTAAAACAATAACAACAATATAAAAATAATAGTATTAAAATTTGCAATGGAAATCAAAGAAGAAGAAAGCTTGGAAGGATGGCTTTGGTTCACCAAGCAAAGGCTATCGGTGAAACCTCTGGCCAACAGTCTTTAAAAAAGCCATGCATGCGCTCTGCAATACAGACAGACAGAAAGATTTGAATGGATACCTGAGTCCTTTACTTTTTTTTAAGCAAAATATTTTAAATTTTTTTTGCCAGTCTCTAAAGCAAAAAATTCTTTTTTCCCTAGTAGAAGAATTTCATTCATTTTGCTTCTCTGAAATGTCTAAGCATATACAGTATCATTTATATTCATATATATTTTTCATACATACATATGTATAATCTCCATTTGAGTAGGCAATGGCTTGAATAGTAAGGGATTGAAAGGGCATCTGAAAAGACCTAAGGGAAGTCTTCTACAAAGACAAAATTAATTTCAACAAAAAAGTTGAAGTACATAGAGATGCCCGGAGCAGTGATTGAGGTCGTTGGCAGGTGGAAGGGGTCAGGATAAGAGGTTCGTGCATGAGGAGGTGAAGGGGTGGGGAGTCTAGGAGGAGGGGGGAGGAAGGAGATAAGGGGTTTAGGAAAATGGCCATTGAAGAGGAGCACTGACTTTAGTGAATGTCACTCCTTTCAGAACAATTAGGTTTCCATTGTTTCAAGCACACTGCACCTTTGTTGCACACTGCACCACAGCTGTACTCAGCAAATCACGCATGCAAATGATTATTGGCCAGGTTGGTTTAAGAAAATATTGAGTTTTGACCAACTGACTCGAAGATTTGTGGCAATAAAAAAATTGCAAAATCATGTAGTCCAAATGTCCAGACCAATAAGTAACCCAGACCAGTAACACCTATCACCGTGAGGACTATTTAAAGGCATGGCTATAAATTTACAATATTCTCTGATGCTTACCTGGAGGTGCAGTTCTCCTAATGTTTCCAAAAATGGAAGGATCAATAATTTTGACTCGGAGATGGGTTCTGAACAAAAGACTAGCAAACAGAGATAGGCGTTTCACGGCTCACAATTTTCACAGAGAATCTCTAGTTAAGACTTCATGAAGGGTGATGGCTTTAGAACTTTTTATCCAGTTAGGATTGAATTCATTAAAGAAAGAGGCATGGACTGCTAGAAAACATCAAGGGGAAGGGTAGGAAGCCATTAATTCTAGGGCACTTGATTGGGGATTCTCATGAATGTTAGCATGCGTACATATGTATGTATTTTTGGCTTCATCAATGCCCACTGCGCGTGACCTCCATCTCCCAAAGGCAAACCCTGCCATTGCAATCACAAAAATGGCCATCCAATTGGCTCTTGGTATGGCACAACAAGCTGCCTGTTTGCATACTGAAGAAGTGATGAGATCACTGATGCTATGATGATGCTGGTCGCTCTGTGCTGTCTGGTGATGATGCTGCCGTGTTGGGATAAGGAGTGTGGTTGGGGGCATCGAGGCGCCTCCTGGTTTCCGTCGCTGTGGCTTCATCTGCCACCCCCTGCTCCCACGTCCTCTCCTGCTGTTGCTGCTCCTGCTGTTGTTGTTCCTTAGCACCTGCCCTCGTCGCTCCCCACTGGAACTCTGGGAAGGTGTGAGTTGGTGGTAGGTCGTCATCCATGCCATCACCTTTGTTAGGCTGCTTCATCTTGGCAATGCGTGCCTGCACAATCTTTAGGTGTCGCAGTACGTAGTCCTCACCTGGGGCAAGGCGATGTGCCTGCTGAAGGCAAGACTCGGCACGCTGGAGGTTGCCCCGCTCAACATACACCACGCAGAGGTTGTGCAGGCCCTGCACATTGTGCGGATCCTGCTGAAGGATCCTCTTGTAGCACTGCAGTGGAAGGAAGAGAAAATTATATCCTGGTCATCATTTGAGCCCTAGGATTCAAAGCTCCTGAACTTCTATTAGTTTGCAGAACATAAACTAATGGAAAAGTGACTGTTCTCAACCATATTTTTACCAGTTCTTATTTTGGTTTCACAAGATGATGGTCATTTAAAGAAAACTTCTAATACTATTGCTGACACTTACATCATTACAGTAAAATCTTGATTTTATGTAGTTGAAGGGACCAAAAAAGACACAGAACTTATAATCAAGGGTAGATAAAAATGCATCATGTAGCAACATTTTTCAGGTCACTATGTTGCATGAAAAAATCTATCCAGAGTCATATAAATTTGTTTTATTACTCAATTTTATTTGAATTACTGAATTTGATGACACATAATAGATTTCTTATACCCCAAAAACAAAGCTAAAAAATTACTGCACGGTCTTTTATGTCAAGACCACTACTCATGTAAGTTAAAGTCATTCCCGACGCTCTCTAGTGAAAGCGGATAACACCCCAGATGGTCTCCACTTCCCAGCCCTTCCATAAGTGTTATCAATCATAACTAACATTGGTGTTATGAATAGTATTAGGGTTGATATATTCCATGTTCATCGAAATATAGCCCTCTCTGCACATTAGCTCCCTCCTCCCATACTTTACATGCCCATTTTTGGAAATAAATACCTAATTTCTGCCTGAATATACTCCCACACCTGGGATTTCCTTTGAATCAATTTGCTTTAAATAACAAATTACAATTATTTTTTTAGGGTATCCCTACATCTATTGTGATGATGAAATTCAAAACAATTTTATAATATGTTGCATAATAGACTTTGTGGCATTATATATTTATAGTAACAATGGTATGATGGATGATATATGAGATTGTGAGAATAGCTAATAAATTCTTAAATTATGACTGATAAAATGATCAAAGTTGTTTGTCAATTTTGGACAGGTACCTGTATTACATTTGTACAGGACAGAAATATATTTATGACATCATTTGCATAGAGAGTTGATAGATGCAAAGCAAAAAATAATCAATTCAAAATGAAAATCATGAAAGCAAGATCATGAGACAAATTATTTATTATTTTGAATATCCAAGGCCTTAGGAGAAAGCAGCATTGCAATGACATATGAAACACTACGTACTACTGTCGGCACAGAAATTATGTGCACTCAAGTTTGGGTACAAATAAAACAATAACGAAAAGACCCTAAGAAAAACTAATTACACCATAATTTTCCTCATATTATTCTGCCTTGTATAATGGTAAACTACGTGATTCGCCAGGGTAAATCGATGCCGTGTACACCTGCTCAGGCCGCCTACTGCAAACTATAGTATTCAGTTTCGCTCAAGATATGACGAAGTGAATTATGCACAAGATGCTTCTGAGATCTCCATTTTCAGAGAGCAAAATTGGAATGATTTTATGCACTATTTTTTTAACACTTTGGCAATTGATTTCTTAGGGTTGTTAAGACCCCAAAATGTGGAATTTTGTTTTCTTGCCATCCTGTTAGTGGCAGAGCACATCAATCAATGCGCTCTGCCACTGATAAAGATGCGATACCATGTCAATGAACTCTTTCCACACTCAATGTAAGTTAGAAGGTGAGAAAATTGGTGATAAGCTCTATCCAGTTAATCAGAGAGTTGCCGATTGCCTTGGTGTGTCACTTTGCTCGCTGAAAAAAGTATCTTTGGAGAACAGTAAGAACCTGAGTGAGGAAAACCTAGGACCAGCAAAGAAGAGAAGATAATTGGCAGCACACCCATCCATTCACATTAACCAATTTACCATAGGTGTCATTTGAAGATCAAAATATATGTTTTATCTAGAAAAATTATTTCCAACAATTGAAAAACTCTGAGCACAATTGGAAGAAAATTTACTAGACTTCCCAAACATGACACATTCCTAGCTGCAAGATATCGTGCAAAATATCGGATTTCACCATAGGAAATCAAATAAGAAGCCCGTTTTGATGGAGTTGACACCCATTGCTGCATCTCAGCACACATTTCTCCGAGGAACACGTTTCTCCGAGGAACACGGCAACTGAGAAATGGCTACAAAATCTTCTACACGGACAAAACATGGTGCAGCCAACATAGCACGACGAAGTATGCGTGGCAAGAAAATATAATTAAGCGCATAATAGCAGATTTTCTAATTATGACCAATAATGCGGGTAGCTTGAAGAAGTTTTTGGATGGCAAGGTGGCTTCAGGGTTCCTTCCGGTGCTGGTAAAAGCGTAATTATTTTACTTTTAGGGAGTGAGGATAGTTTTTAGAAGGTGCAGGTTAATGTTTTGTTGGAAAGAAAGGGACTGGTGATTATCATAAGGAGATGAACTCCCAGCACTTTGCAGAGTGGTTCAGGAGGGTTTTGGCCGTGATTCCAAATAAATCGGAGATTGTCAATGACCAGGCTCATCACACAATGCTAGATCCTGAAACAAAAAATCTAGGTCTGGTTAAAAGCAGTAATCTGGTGGTGATTAAGTTTTGTACCAGAAAAAAGCTTTGTATCCTAACGCAGAACAGAGAAATAAAATGACTTTTTTAACTCTGCTTGAGATTTATTAACACAACTCGGGTTTTGACAAAGGTCCTGACAATGACACAAAGTGTTGTAACCCGGGCCTTGCTTATAAATTGCAACAGGAGTCAACAAAGTCATTTTATTTTTCCATTATGGATAAATTCCACAATTTAAAGCCTGTAACCCTTTCCTCAACTAAAACAGAATTTTAGGCGGTGACAGGCGATGGCGGCGCAAGCGGGTGTATGCACCAACACTGCTCCGATTTGCCCTGGCGAATCGTTTTATGGGAAAAGTCACTTCGTACATTATAAATACCACTCGATTTGAATTAAACGCGCTTATTGATGTATTGGACAATTACATATTGGAAACGTTCAAGGCATGCGAATTGCAATGAGACCAAGAGCAAAATCATACATAGCCCCAGTTTTGAAATGCAATAATTTTACAAAATTAATAATGTTCAAAAAACAAAACTGAAACAACCCATAGCAAACTCATCTATCCACTATTTACAGAAATATGGTTGTGATTGAAGAACTTGTGTTTAAGTTACGAAGGGTCAAAGTTGGAGCTTTGCCCACACACCTTCAAAAACCGGTACTTTTAACGTTACACCCATAGTAAAAAATATTAAAATGCATTTAAAAAATGTAAGTTTACCATTATACAAGGCAGAATTAAATCAGTAAAACTATGGTGTAATTAGTTTTTCTGAAGATCTTTTCATAATTGAATTATTCGTAACCAAACTTCAGTGCACATAATTGCTACACCAACAGTAGAAGCTAAAAAATAGTGATAAATGTATTTCTTGTTATCAATAGGGAAGGGAGGATGGTATTTCCAGTGACATAAGAAACACTAACAATGCAAGAAGCAAGATGTACTTTACAGTTGTATCAGAAAAGGACATGTTCAAAGGCAGTTTACAAGCCCTGAGTATGTTCATAAATGGAGATGAAGCTTAGGGAATAAAATTTTGGCAAGAATAACAAATAATAGATCAAAATGACACTTAGCCCAATGATGCTTCATCATGTAGCAGAGCCCAGATGCTGCCCCCCCGGCAGCTACGGTGAACTTAACTGTTGCACTGATACACTACTGATACATAGAAATTAAGTGATTGGCACAAAATAAGTTCAAAATGCCATGGAAATAATCCATGTTTTCCCAATTAATTTTGTTTGAATTCAGCAATACAGAAAATAGAATCATACTATACAAATGATAACTGCAAACATGCTACATTTGAATGTAACAAGATATTTAAACTTAGCCTTTATGAATTATGAATATTAAGCAACATATTTCCTATATGCATGGTAGTTATATTAAGCCACCATTTTCACTCAGGAAGGCCTACTGCCTCTCGGACTGCCTCAGGCAAAAACAGAAAAACCCTGTGGTGAACGAAAGTGCAAGAGCAAGACTTACACTCTCAGCTGCATCCAGGTCCTTAATGTTGTTGATGTAAATCTCGCCGAGCAGAATGAGACCCTTGACATGATCAGGGTGGAACTTGACGAGGGTATTGAGGAAGGGTGCAGCTTGCAAGGGACGGTGATCATCGGCCAACAGGAGTGCCAAGTTGAAGAGGGCACTGCGGAAGTCTTCCTTCAGTTCAACGGCACGCCGGAACCAGTGCTCGGCACCTTCAACATCCCTGTCATCCATGGCAAGCATCCCAAGGTTGAAGTGCACCCTCTCATTCTGGCTGTCTTTCTGCAGCAATTTGAGCAGCCGCTCACGAGCCACTTTTCGCAACTCCACCCTTCCAAGCTCCTGTAGCAGGATGGCTGAGTTGAAGAGGGCCTGCTCATGCTCGGGGTCAAACTCGAGGGCTTTATCCAAGTAGGCGAGTGCCTGTGATGCCTTCCCTTGCTCAAGAAACACCACTCCAAGCTGCGCAAGGATGTTTTTAGGGTGGAATGAAAAAAGAAACATTGAAGTAACTACAAAAATGAACCAGTTGCAATCCATTAAATAGAAGTTTTTTATTCAGAATAAATGCTGTTTAGATAGTATTATGCATTTCACCATAGTTACTAGTTATTAGTTTTCAAATCTCCCTCTCTGGTTCTCCCATTCTGGATAATGATTGCTAAAGATGTAAACAGATTTCTAATACGATAGATCTGGAGAAGCTTTTGGTCTGAAAATTTCTGTCTGGTCTGAGGTAGCCAACTCTTCCGACACACAGCACCAATTTCTAATCTGATGGCAATCATATTTATTTATTATGCCTTTTTCATTTAGTCAGTTAAATTTGGTGCTGCTCCTTGAAGGCATTCTCATCATTCAGTAAGGGTATTCCAACTATAAAAATTAGCAGTGAGAACCATGAGAGGAATTGAATGTTACAGCTGCAGAAATTTTTTTAAGGAACTCACACATAAATATTCCCCTGTATTGATATCTGCTCTCCTATTCTTTTCATCGAGGACCATGATACTACTCTATGTAAGGATGGGCTAAAATTTCCAAGTGTTGAAAATTTAAGATCTTGATGCTTTAATAATTTTCATTTTGATGCAAAATTAATGTAGACGTGCAAAATTAATGTAGACGTGCAAAATTTGAAATCAATAACGCTTAGCAACCCGAATAAAACATAATCTTCAGAAACTTAGTGGTATTCCACCACAATTTTTTCTTAATAATCTGAAGTGTCATTATAGTTTCCCTATGAAAGGCATATCCTTCTATTATGTACATATTTTAAGGCTATAACATTGGTTAAGAGCCATATTGAAATCAAAGTGTCACCATTATGGGCTCTTCATAAAAATAAGAAAGCATTGTACTTCTGGTGGCAAAAATATGCCTGGTTACAGCAAAAATAAAAATATTTGAACTACCCTGATTCAATAAAATCTACTCATTTGCCAAAGAAAGTTTAGAAAAATAAAAATTATAGCTAAAATCATATGATGCAGACAACATCATCTAATTGGCCACAATCTTTACTTGGTTGATCACATAATTCCCTTCTCCTGCTAGCATTGAATGTGTTAATGATAAGCTGCATTTATAACGGTCAGCAACACTAATAATGAATGAAATTTGATAAAGGCATTTTGATGCTTGTTTCATTCATGAGAATGCAGTTACAATTGCTTATAGAAATCTAGAAAGACACACGCCTTCATCACGTATGTTTCTGATTGTGAGCACCGCTATCATATCACTCAATGGGAGTGTGTATACAAGTGTGTCTAGGCCAAATGAGAATGTTGCACAGAAACATGTAGCTCCAGCATCAGTGTGATCGACAAAAACTTTAATGAAAAGTATCACAACACACACAGCACAGCATAATATAGGGCAGTACAAAGTTGAAAATCACGTGGTGCATGTTGTTAGCATAAAAACTGGCTACAAAGCATCTTGAGCCAGGCAATGAAGTACATTCTAAATTTGACATTAATGAGTTGCTTTTAATAGTTTGGTATTGCAAGGAAATTTTTGGAAACAGCACACACATGGAACAGCAAAAAATTGAATAACATCCCATGGTTGGTGATGCTCAGGACAGAGTTGGATACCAAATGAAGCTGGGTAAATATGAATCTGGGGGAAGGGGGGGGGGGAAGGGTAAGCCGTGTTCAGCAAAGTTTCAGTGTACTTGAGCAGTAGGTATAGATAAAAAAAATGGAAAACCCTGCAGTTGAGAAATCTTATACTCAAAACTTTTACAGCAAATAAGCAAGGGCTGCAGCAGAGAAAATCTTGGTAGATTAGGAAACATAAATTTACTAATCTGTAACATTGTACAGAACAAAGCTCTAGAGTGACTTTACTATTGTATTAAAGCATGAAGCTAAGGAATGGTTTGTGATAAGAGCGACAGAAAGCTAGAACATGAGAAAAATGAACTGATAATTTTCGGGGACAAGCCCACACCCATGGACCATCCAAAACCATGAAACACTGAGGCATATTATATCAAATAATGAACAAATTTAGCTAAATTTTTAAATGTAGTACAATTGTTTCCCACTTAACTGAAGACAAATTATGATGCCCTTTATATGTATATGAACTTCTATATATATCTGTATTATCTGACATTCACATCCCTTAATATTCTAACTAATAATTTGAATTTTGTTTTTTACTCCTAATGATCAGTTTTGTCACCCTTTCATATCATTACCCATCTCTAGGTGCTGTAAACAATATGCAATGGATACTTTTACCATGATGAGCCATACATTGGATGTGTACGAGGGCAAGTTAATAATTGTCAAAGCTTAAGATATAATTGTCGATAGCTTCGCAGTACAGCTTCTTGCACACGCCAGCTGCTAAATAGTACCATTCTTTTTGCTTACGATAGTTTTCTGGATTATAACATCAGTTTGCTTTGCAATGTAGTGAAGTAACCATGGTTACATCACTTTTTGTTCACAGCAAAGAAGAACAGCACTTTGTAGTCTGATTTTTGTGGTCTGAAGGTGTACCTGGCAAGAAAATCCATGGAAGACTTTCAGCCCAATACGAGAGCAATTTTTTGCAATGGAGAAGCGTTTACTAATGGAATGAACA
The DNA here is from genome assembly GCA_963169105.1 of Ceriagrion tenellum. Taxonomy (NCBI): domain Eukaryota; kingdom Metazoa; phylum Arthropoda; class Insecta; order Odonata; family Coenagrionidae; genus Ceriagrion; species Ceriagrion tenellum. The sequence continues at coordinate 135,600,154 of OY720640.1, forward strand.
GTTCAAAAGTGGTCCAAAAAGCAAGATGGATGAGAAAAGAGCAGGACTTCTACCCACATCTACTTCTGATGCCATTACTGAGCAATTCTGTGCCCTAATTCTGAATAACCCATGAGTGACATTTGATGAAGTAGCAAACAAAAAGTAGCACGTTAGTCACGGTCGTCTCATAGATAGTTTTCCATGGATTTCCCCATCTGATACACCTTCAGGCCACACAAAATAGATAATGAAACACTGTTCTACTTTGGTGCAAATGAAGAGTGGCAAAGCCATGTTTAGTTCACATATATGCAAAGCAAACTGACGTGATAATGCAGAAACCTCCCATTAGCAAAGATAATGGTGCTAGCTATTGGCTATATTTAGCACACTGAGTCATACAGCCAACTTGTGGTTGATAACAACATAAGTGCAGATACTTATTGACTTATCCTTGAACCAACCCTAGGACAAAAATTATAATAATATATAATTCACAATATCATACTAGATTGATAAAGTTATGCAAATGAAGAATGGTCAGAATGATTGTAAAACTGAAATCAAAACAAACATCTTTCATTCAGTTTTAAAGAACTTAATATGTGAACAAAGCTAATTATAACCAGCATCACTAGTATTTAGCTAGTACTAGCACTAGTATTAAAACAACTCCCAGTAAAGACCTATCTGGCCACTGATCTTCATTTCAGGTAACACACTCTGAATTATAAGAGGTATGGAAAAATACCAACATAACTAATACATTTGTCAATGAGCATAAAATTAATTCAACTATATTCCCACTTACATTGTAGTATATGTCTGGATTATTACTGTCATAGAAAAGAGCCCTTTCATAAACTTCTTGGGCTTCCTTAGTCCTGTGAAAAGAGAAATAAAGCACATTAGATCATACTGTTCGCTGGAAAGAATGCCTTACACAGCTACCTGATATTATGCTAGAATGGTATGGATATTCCATTCAATTAATTGATAGGAACATGGACAATGCCCTGTTCATTATAGTTTATTTATTATGTAACAGGATTAAATTAAAATGCATATGGGTCATCAGACACCTCATAGTAAATAATCTTTCATTACAGCATGTTACATCAGTAGTACTGATTTTTAGACAGCATTCCCTTTGGACCTGTTGATAACACTTAGAGCAGAAAATCTAATGCTCTCGCTCCAATACATAGGTCATCATCTTAATGTATCCTACCAGTTGATTAGTACATTTTTAGACAGTACTTATCCTGAATTGTTGTCACTACTATGAATGGTCTGCCATAACATCCCTCTTCAATTCCTCATATCGGCTCATGCTTTTTATTTCATCAAGAATTCTCTTTCCTCTTCCTTCCTCCAACCTACTTCCCCAGTATTCTCCCTCCAATTGCCCTCTTCAGCATTCCCCCTCCTTTCAATAAGTCCTGCATTCATCTCTTCTGTCTCATACAAACCTCTGCCACTAGCTTCCTCTCCAAGCAAATCCAATACCTCTTCTTTCACCCTTCTCGCCACCTAGCTCACCCACTCCATCCTTCTCCACACTCACATCTCAAACACCTCAAGTCTACACACATCCTCCCTTTGCCATGACCAAGTCTCCGACCCATCCAGCACCATGTTCCCAATTAAGAGTTTTCACCAGCCTATTCTTCACGTCTCTACTCAGACCCCCCAGTCACCAATCCCCTCCTTTTGAAACTGCTTATTTAGACATGGCAATTCTACATCCAATGCCCTCATCACTAAGCCCATTCTCCTCCAGAATACTACCCAGATATGTTAATTGATCGACTTGTTCTATTTGGTGCCCTCCCACCCTTATGCTCAGCCCCGCCTTCTTGCTTCCAAAGAATCTTATCACTTTGGTCTTCTTATGATTAATCTTTATTCCATACCTTTCACACTGCACCTCTAATGCATTCATTACTGACTGCAACAGACCTACACACCAATGCTTGATCATCTGCAAATCTCACTCACTTTATTAAATCCCCTCCTTACTTTATTCCTACCTCCATCTCTTCCCATGTCTCCCTTTCCATTTGTTCAGAATACATGTTAAAAAGCAACGGTGATAGTGGGCACCCCTGATGCACTCCCAGTCCTACCACAGCCCATCCCAAGTCTCCATTGCCTACCCTAACCTGGGCTTTGTTTCATACAAAGATTCCGGACAAGACCCTTCCTCCAATCGACCCCTAATTTATTTGGTACTGTCATTAATTTCAACAAATCCACCCTATAAAATCTCGAATTTCATGAAATCCACAAAGCAAGTAAAAACATCATTCCCATATCCTAGGTTTCATTCCATTATCATCCTCATAATTCCTAATGCGTCCCGTGTTTCCATCCCTCTCCTAAATCCAAATTGGCCATCGCCCAAGTATTCGTTAGCCTTGCACTCTAGTCTCCTATTGACAATTCCAAGGACAACTTTTCCCATGTGTGATATTAACCTTATTGTCCCCTAGTCCTTGCAAGTTTTTGCTCTGCTCTTCTTTGGTACTGGAATTAGTGTCGGCTTCGTGAAGTCTTTCGGCCACACTCCATCCTCATAAATCCTAAGAATTGGTGTATAAACTTTCCCTCTTCTATTCTGGCTTATATGCTTAAGAGACTGTGCAGGTATGTTATCTATTCCCACCACATTATTCTTTTTCATGTCTAATAGAGCTTTTTATGTATGATTTTACACTTTCCCGGTGAATAACATTTGTGTAAATTTCTCGGGCTCGCCACCGGGTAAGAAATTCATAGGCAGCTGACGTTTCAGGTTCCGACTCGTTACCCATTCTCAAGGCTACACACAAATCTAATAGAGCTCTTTCAATTTCACTATCAAGGATTCCAGGAGCTATTCCATCTCTGTCAATGCCCTCTTCCCTATCTATATATCCAACCTTTTGGACCTTATTTATATATATGTGTTTGGTATATTAATATTTAATAGTGAGTAATACACAACATGCAACAAACTTATATGGAAATTTTACTCTATGGCAGGTGTAGGAAATATATTTGGTATCATAAGGCACTAAACTTGTCTCATTTTGTAAATCTAGACCTATTTGGAGTGGTTGAAGGACAGGAAAAAATTTCTTATGTCAAAACACTTCAAACATAGTGTATCTCCGAGTTACTGAACATATTTTAAAAGATTGAGCTAAAAGATTTTCTCATATTTTAAATCAAAGCACTTCGGTTCATGTCTGGCAATGATTGTTTTTCACAGGTGGTTTCAGAGGCTAGCTTTTAAGCATTTAAGATTACTTCAGAGGTTGTTAGTGGTTTCCTGCAGTAAAATGCTGTGCAGCTTAAGAAATTGACCCTATACACTACCACTCTTTTAAGTCCACATTACAAAAATCATACTTGATTAAATATTTAGCCTCATCCTCAAGGGATGAGCATAACCACCCACTCTGAAATCAACACACATCCACAGAGCAAGACTACCTCACTAAGTGGATACATTTCCGCATAACATTCTTGCACGGTTTCCAGACTGCCTCAACCCCAAGATCTCATTCAAGAGGCAGTAAAAAAATGCATATGGCATGCTTTGAGTGGTAGTGGCTTGCCCCAATTCTTTTTTCTATCTCAATCTTACATACGATAATCATGGCGAGATACGTAATTGGATGTATTGAGAGAGAGCGTAAAATGTATAGTCAAGCTATGGTAGCATTTATGGTTGCTGATTTTTTTCTCTTGGCAAACACTTTTAAGATTTTGAAATGGTTGACATTCTGAATAAGAAAAGGGACTTCCTGAGCACACAGAATGTGAACTATACTTTTGTAATAATACATTGGCTGCAGGATCGAAAGTCACAGTATTTTGTTCTAAGTATTTAGGTCATTATAAATAAAGGTTAGTCACTTTGAAGCCCATGGGCTAAAACAATGATAAGGGCTTTTTAGCAGTGGAATGGGTCAGAGGCTTTTCGTCAATCAAAACACCCTACAGCCTTGAAAGGAAAAAGTTTCTTCATTACGTTTGAGGTCATTTCCTAAGAATGAATACTGACCAATGGTTGGTTACTAATGATACAAATTATTTTATTAAGGACATCAAGTGTTTTTGATCAAAATTTTAAAGACAAATACAATTTCCCTGTTTTCCCAAGCAAGAAGAAGGCATCACTTCCAGCTAGAGTCAAGTTTACTCACCTGTTCAATTTGAGCAATATGTCACCACGATTGATATATGCCTGGGTGTAATCAGCTCTCATGCTGATAGCTTGCCTGTACAAGAGGTCAGCTTCCTCCAGCCTTGTCTCATTACGGGCAATCAAATTGGCTAGGTTGAGGAAGACGTGTAGGTGGTTGGGGGCGATCCTTGCTTGGTATGACTCCCCAGGCTTGACTTTTGGAAGAAGGGATTTTGCCTGTACAAGAGGAACAGTGGAAAAAAGATAAGTTGGCTCATTTCTCTCCATAGGGAAAACAAAATGTCTTGAGGAGTCTAATGCCAACATACTTTGTTCTCTGGGCTGTCAAACTGAGTAAAAAATGACCATCTACATTTTTAATCATACCTCAGAGAAAACTGTCCACTAGAGACCAATGACGGATTTTAAAGTACATTAGAGCTTACCAGATTGTGGTTCTCATAACAAAGACATTAAAAATAGAAGTGCATAAAAATGTAATGAAGCAAAGTCATTAGACGCGACTCATAAAATTAGAGGTATAACATGCAAAGCCAGATATTCGAGTTACTTTAATACAACAGAATTTCTGAATGAACCAGGAGGCAAACACACATGTACTGTGACAATTTTCAATCTCTACTTTCTTCTAAACTTCTGGGGTGGCTCTGGTCAAAGCCAGGATGTTTTCTTAGTATATAATGAGGTCATAAGAACCATGGTTCATTTACAGAAAAGAGAACTATGGAATAGAGGTTATTTAAAAAAGAAAAATAATGTCACTTCCAGCTTCACAGTGCTGTAGGACTGATCTTAGCTCGATACACAGTATTAATTTTTATAGATTCAATGTAAATTTACATCATGTAATACAAATTGATATGCATTTTTATGTATTTAATCATAAATTTACAAAATCTCATAATTTGCCAAAATAGGTTTACTCAGAAATAAAAAGTTACAGAAAGATTGTTTTCTCGTGAGGATCTACTGATACAATAAAACGAGTATTTAGCGGCCACCACTGCACCCATAAAATAGTGGCTGCTTAAGGAGGTGACCGCTGGATGGAGGTCAAACTATTCCAGTATGACTTTATCAACAAAATAGATGACTTTAATTAATGGATTGGAGTACATAATTTTTATGAATTTTTTAAACACTGTAACTTGTTTGAACTAGCTTTATTAACAAAATCTTTTATGGCTCATTGTTTTGAATTTAAAAAATTTACGGCAGCACGATATTGAAGAAAATCTGTTTTTTTCCAGGCATGCCCTAGTTCCCTTGAAGCTCCTGACCAAACCCACTGCATCTTCTTCACTCTTCTCCGATTGCAATTAGAATTTGTACATTAGTGCTGTTTTTCATGATATACTTTTCAACTGTGCTCTCACTCACTCCATGCCACAATAAAAAGTGTCAATGAAGAAATGGGTCTAACATACATGAGCTTCAGAAATTTGAAGACATTATCGGCTTCCTCCATCCTAACAACAAGAGATCGCAGGCCTAGCTCTTTTGATACCGGAGTTTAAACGACTCCATTGACAAGGGGCTGTAATATAACTGTAGTGTCAGGACGGAGAGACAACAACTTCTCATTTGAAAGCAATACTTTTGGATGGCATGGGGCACAGTCAAGTGCATAGTAGAATCTGCCTCCATTTTCACAAACCATTTTAGCACTAAATAATTTCCACCAAATATGTCAAAAATTGCCAAAGTCTTAATGCTCCTCCATTTGCATTCCATTTCAAACCTAAATGGATGACATTCACTCGATTAAAACAGTCTGGATATAAAGAATTCCCTTTTATGAAGGGCAACTCTTTTCACTGAGTTGCATTGCATCATTATTGTTATCCAAATCTTCGACATCTTCTCACCTTTGCCCATATCATTTCTGAGAGTGCATGATTTATCGGGAGCTAAACGATAAAATACAACCACTCGTGTTGACAAAATTTACGGCATGAGAGGTATAATCCTTCAAAAAAGATGGCGTTCTCTTCCTCTAATTACAAATCTCTGAAGGAAGGCTTCTTTAGGAATACTTTACAGCATAAGTAAAACATTACACTAATTTTGTGAGCCATGTTTCGATTGATATTTTGAGTTGTTATTTAAGGTTTGGCATCATTTAAGAGCCATCCAATCACAATCATAAGTATAAATGCCCCTTAAGAATCGCATTAACCCCAAATGAGCCACACTAGCAGACAGATTTAAAGTTTGATCACTCTTTATTATACCTTAAGATATGCCTCCTCTGCTTCCTTGTAAAGCTTCAGGTGGTTGAATGTCCTTCCCACATTTATGTGTGCTCCAATGTCATCCTCTTGGACTCTGCAACAATTGATGGGAAGATATTTTGAACAAGTGACAATCAACCTCAGATAGACTACAAGCACACCAGCTAGCGAGCAAGCTCACTATATGACTCACCTTACAGCTTTCTGGAAATAATCCAGGGCTTCTGGGAACCTCCCTTCTTTCTCAAGGGCATGCCCGACATTGTTGAAAAGTTTAGCATTCCTCTGGTTTACTTTTAGACCAGACATAAATATTGTGTACTCAGACTCCCAATCTAAATTTCTCAAATAAGTTTTACTCCCGTGGACGATCAAAAGAAATCCAATGCCTAACCATGCAAATTTTCTGAACCTGTAAGGCACAAGGAAATAAGTCATTAAAAACTTTTTGATCACATCATGAAGCTAAGTTACTTCTCTAATACTTACAAAATGCCTAATATGAGATCATAGTAGTTTCAAGGCAGATATTTCAAAACAATCCAAGTCAAAATTCTACAAATTATCATACAGCTATTGACATGAGCATTTCTCCTGAAATGAGAGGTTAAAAAAACTACCAGGAATCTACTTGAAGCTCTCTGCCACTAATGAATACTTCTACAACCATAACTATCCTCAATTCTTATTCAAAACCTTAATGAGATTCCACGGTGACTACTAGTGTGTTAAAACTTATGTGTACTAAATTCCACCTTTCCATTTGAGCTGTTTGAAAATACTTCTTTCATTGATTAGACACAACTTAGCGATAAAAATATAAAATTAAGGAATAAAATCAGATTAGTCAATTAATTTATTTTCAATAAACAAATTTCCTAGCCATAGAAGTTGGTTGAAATGCAATTTCCATGGAATTGAAGAACTTGAACTGTTGAATTAATTTGCAAATATATAGCCTGAAAAACATGTTGGCCAGGAGCCTATATTTTATTCTTTCAATCCCTAGAGAAAATTCACTTTACTTATTTTTTAGAGAAAATGTATTAGTGCCAGGCAAAGTAATTTTTTGCCTCTATGTCTTACCAATTCTTGCATTAATTTTATGAGTCATCATTACATCTTGTTTGAAACTATCCCCGAGTATGCATTTCAGAGAAGGGTGAAAAATGCAATTACCATGTATAAACTGATTACCCTATGTGCAGGATGCTTATGGCAGAGCAGTTTACATCAATAATTTATATGTGTGAGTTCGGCCCCCATGAGGGTGACCATGAAGTAACTTAACTAGCCAAAATGTGATGAGAGTTATTCATTATTTTTATATAGTATTTGCATTGTTCGAGGGGAAATATTTAATCTGATACGCATGCACTGAAGAGTAGTGTTGAGTTTTGTTGTTTGCTTTTACAGGTACGTACAGAGTACATTATGCAGTACTCCAATTTATTGATAGCAAATTGACATGTTTTTACCTAAAATTGATCCCCAAGGCCAATTGTAAGGGTGCACAGCTCAGTAAGTCTGCCTCAATTTTAATTCATTTTGATCTCGCAATTAGTTAAAGACAAAACGTTCAAACGTTGCAAGGTATCATTTTCTCCCCTCACACCTACTGCTATATTCTAGCAAATGGGTTGAAATTTCAGTAGAAAACTAAGCTCCATGATGGCTCTGGGAGGAAAAGTGGGCTATGTTAAAGATGACTGGTATATTTGCTGAGCTTAAAGCGGTTAAACACAGGGAAAAAGGTCATCACAGTGCTTACAAACTAAATTTGTAAAATGCATTGATTATATTTCAGTATCAAGAGTAATTACAATAGGGAAAACCTATTCGATAATTTGCATATGACTTGAAAAATTTATGTGCACACATAAAACTTGATACTACTACTTAAAATGTGCGACAGTCAACTGAAGACTCGAAATGAAGGGTGCATTGTACTAAATTCATCGATTAATATATATTTACACAGAAATCTACAAGATACTCACCTTTTCTCGGCTATCATATTCCAGCCATAAGCAACAAGCATGCACCAACCCATTGATGGCATGTACAGAACCCTCTCTGCTACCACAAATCCAACAGGAAAGAACAAGTTGGAGGCTGGCAGGAATGGCAGTACCATGAATGCAAGGCTCTGAAAGACAACATATGTATGTTTTAATAACAGGAACATATAAAAATATTAAGGATGTCAAAGTGGAAAATTGTAAGTAATACCCTGGGGTTAATATGGAAAAGGGAATAAGTTAGAACGAGGCTGTTATGGCAGAGACAATATTGAAAAATGGGAAGGCTACAGGCCTAGTAGGGCATATCCCGTGTAATTCTGAAGCGTAGGACTAATCTACGCATACATCACTGTCATAATTTGTATGGTATTTCTTTAAAAGCTTGTTGTTTCAACAGAATGGAAAAATATGGCCATAGTTTCATCGCACAAAGGGAAAGATGAAAAGACTGAATGTAAAAATTTCTGGGAGAGCAGCTAGTTTGTTGAGCATTCTTGATAAAGTAAACAGTAACATAATAAAAGAGGAGGAAAAATAACCATTGATAAAATCTGGAGGGTAGAGCTCAGGTTTTGTGATGGTAGGAGGTTAATGATCAGCTTCTTGTAATTGAGCAATTGATGGAAAAATGTACAGATGTCAGAAAGGGAGTATAAAGTACAATAGTAGATGAATGATTGAGAGATGCATGCTGAGATAATGCCTCTTTAATAGTCAGAGATAAATAGTGAGGCTCTATTGTACACAATATGAGTGTTGCTGTCAGAGAGCCCACAGGAATTAGCGGGGCTTCTGGACAAGTTATATGAAGCAACAAGGAGTACGAGTTTGAAGATAAATACATCAAAGACCAAAGCATCGTTTTTGTTAGGGACAGAAGTCAGAATGATTGTATGGTGAGGGTAAATGACACAGTAAATGAACATATAGACAATTTTTGTATCTTGGTAGCATGTTTATGAAAGAGGGTAGGATAGATGTTGAGGTCATAAGGCATTTGAATGCAGGCAGGGAAGTTTTAGGTAGTATGTGGAGTACGTGTAGGAATGAACGTTTGCCCAGGGAAGCAAAAATTACAGGGGTGAAAAGTGATTTCCTCTAGACATCGTTATATGGCAATGTATATGGCCTGAGAAGTGAAGTGTTTATTGCTTTGGCCATGTAAAGAGAATGTAAGAAAAGCAAAAACCAAAGCAGGTATATGATAGAGGAGTGAACTGCGAGAGGAGGAGGCAGACTGGATAAGTCATGATGAATGCAGTACAGGAGACTCTTAACAGGAGGAATGTTAATGAATCTTAGAAATAAGAGACTGTGCATACAACAATACATGAGTTTAAGGGAAGCAAAATGGTTTATTAGGATAGGGAACTAAAGAGGAAATCATAATAAGGGAGCCAGTTTTCTAGGGCTAATACTGATAACTAAATTCTTTGACTATGCTAACCCTTTAAGGGAATCTCATGATGGGCAAAAGACATTATCACTGTCTACAACTTGGGTGCTTCCTTTTCAAGTTATTGAAAGGTGTAATCAACTACTTAAACAATATTGGAGGGCTTTTTCGGGTTTAAGAAATTAAAAAATCAAGATCCTACAAAGTCTTTAAGTAGACAAGATTGCTGATCACATAATTTGAGAAGTGTTGCTTGAAAAGCTGAAAAAGCTCATATTTCCATCCAATTTTAATCAAACAATTGCCTAAAAACTGGTAATCTCATCCCTAGTGTTAACAGTAATTGCCAATTATTCTGCATTTCTTGAAAAACACTTTCATTCCTCAGTCAAATATTTCCTGACAGTGCTGAACATTTGAGTATTTGTTAAGAAAGGGATAAGCTATCTGAATAAGGAATGAAATGTATTAATTGATTTTAACTTTTCCATACGATCACCTCTGTTTATGTGGAAAAATATTAAACTCTCAAATGAAAAAATTCACATCAAAGAAACTCAGAGAGTTATGATACAGCATTTCTCTGAATGTCTGCAAACATGACTTTTGACCAATGCTGGCACCAGAAGAATTTACAGTTCTTCAATTGAAAGCCTTCCACAATATGAATTTTATACATTTTAGGAGAAATCTGTACCATCCTTCGATCATCAGTCATTAAAATCTATTAATTATCCATGAGTTATGTTTTTTTCCTGAAACATTTTATCATGGCCTTCGGGAATGTTGTCCTTAGGCCTTATTAACATGTTCACTGGCCACCTTTCAGTTTTTCCTCTCTCCAATGTCTTAATTTGAAATTATTGTTAGTTATGAAATATAATATTGATTAGATTACAAAACCAAATCCTTCCACCACTAGATATATCCCTCCTCAGTGCATTTTCGACAGACGCACAGAATAGATGTGTGCCTGATTCTACAGAAGAAAAAGCAGAATGACTGAGAGTGAGCACACTCGAGTGCATTTGGGGTATGGGATGATAGACATACATAACCATTCAAGGTGCATTGAGGGCAGTGAATATGCCGACAAATAAAGTAGGGCAGAAAAAGGAACTTGCCATAGCGTACAGCAGTGTTTGAAACAAGTCATCAATCTTACAGAAACAAATATATGCTGACATTTCTCAGAAAAAAAAGCTAAGCATGTAAAGACGCCGTCACCATGCTTACCATGACAATCACAGTTGCTTGCCTCCGGTTCCCAGAACACAGCGCCACACAGCACAGAATTAATAAGGACGATGTCGTGGCTACAGTCACCAGGTTTCGGGGATCGAGGAATGTTTCAACAAGGGGCACTGTGCCCATTGTCCAATCACAACAGAGGTCGCAGGGAAAGAGCAACAGCCACAGGTTGACCCCGACCAAGTAGCTGTATGTTAATTGCCTCGTTGGACTTGGTGCCACCGATGCAGGGTTGTCAAACCTAAAGTATGAGAAAAAAATTACAAAAATTATGATAAATGTCAAATGAACTCCTAATGGCTCAATAAGTTTTTAGAGAAGGTATTTTTACATAAGCCCTTACTTGTACACAAAGACATGTTTTGGAGAGACAAAATCCATGGGATTGTCTTAGAGCAATTTAAAATTGAATATCAGAGACTGACTATTTTTGATAAGTTTTGGGGTCTAGCAGATCACAATGAGCAATTCAAATATTTATTCAAACGTGTTCGGGAAACCCCGTTACCGGATCCTTCTAATGCATGCAAGAAATTCCATCTGGAATATACGTTTGAAGTTAATGGCGGAGTTCTATAAATTTGTAAGAAAATGTTTCTCTCAACACTAGACATTAGTGAAACTTTCATGAATACCAGTCTTACAAAGTATCGCACAAAAGAGTGTTTAACGGATTGGAGAGGACACCAGAACGTCAAAAAACCTATGAACAAGGAAAGAATTTAGACTGCCAAAGACCACATTCATGCACTCCCAAGACAACCGGCTCACTATTCTAGAGCCACATCCAAAAAAGAATTTTTTCTGAAAGAAGGGTTTACAAGTGTGACTCAATTGCACAAATTATACCTAGAATTGATGAAAGAGCATGGAAAAAGTGATAGAGAGACCGCAACATTAAGACAATATCGCGATATTTTCAACACCTGCTTCAATATAGGATTTTTTAGGCCCAAAAAAGAGCAATGCGATTTTTGCAATGAATTCGCTACCTCAACAGGCCCGGAAAGAATAAAACTGCAGGATAAATGAGGCACATAAGCTCAACAAAAAATACGTTCATGACTTGAAATAAAAAGACAAAGAAGAAGCGCTCAAGTCAGGTAAAATCGCAGTTTGTTGTTATGATTTACAAAAAGTTCTCCAGACACCTAAAGGGAACATGAGTGCTTTTTATTATAAAAGAAAGATCAATGTATATTATTTCTCAATCTTCGACATAACGCGCCTTGAAGGTTCTTGTTATTTATGGACAGAGAATGAAGCTTTGAGAGGCTCCAATGAAATTGCGACTTTCGTTTTTGACTATATCTCGAAGAAGGTCACTCAAGGTATTCGGGACTTAAGGTTTTATTCCGATAATTGCTCCGGTCAAAACCGAAATAAAACCATTTTCAGCATGCATGCTTATGCTGCAGAAAAATTCGGTATAAATATCACGCACCGTTTTCTCGAGAAGGGCCATACTCAGAACGAGGGTTACTCAAATCATGCATTGATTGAGAGAATCGTTCAAAATAAACAAGTGTTCGTCCCATGCCACTGGGAAAAAATCCTTTTGACTTCAAAACAGCATGGCAAGCCTTATACACTAACTAGAGTAACGTCAGATATGATTTACAATTTCAAAGATCTAGTGGATAATTATAATTGGACAAAGAATATTGAGAAAAAGAAGTTTCTTGTTTCGGAAGTGAAAGAAATTTGTTTTGATAAAAAAAGTAGTACTTCAATTCGTTATAAGAGTCTGTCTCGGTCTAGATATCCAAGACACTATTGTCATTGGAAAAAAGGGAGATATTAGCACCCATCAACTGAGCAAATGTTACTCTTCAGATGTTGGGATTTCACGTGCAAAGAAGTTGAATTTACTTGAACTGTGCCGCAAAAAAGCTATTCCACCTGAGTTCCATGAATATTATGAATTTTTAAAAGAAAAAGGTGCGAACGAGACTGACGAAGAAAATAACACTTGATAAAATGTGCCTGAATACTATTTGGATCTTCATAACATACGGCCCTATACTATACACGTATACTATAATTATAAGGTTGTTTTGATCATTGTTTTGTTGTTGTTATTGTTATTCTTGAATAAAAGAACTAAGAAACATTCCCTATAACAAAATGTACTTCCGTTAAAATTCTAGAAATCATCCCTCACTCCTTATAAAATGCAAGCAAAATAAAAAATGGGTCTTAAGAAGTTTTTTTCAAGAGCAAAATTTCCAACTGGGATGATATTACAACAATTCATTCCTATATATGGGCAACATTGCCAAGAAGGGGATTTTTCCTGTCCCAGGGTTCCATACGCCTCAGTACCAGGAATTTGTAGCCAGAAGCTCGTGACTCTATGTTTTTCCTTGTAATCCACAAAGGCCAACATTATTTCACCCATTAAAGGCTGCCAGGAACCAGGAATGTCCAAAAACAGGCCCAAATCCGCTCAAATGTCCCCTCCGTAATTTGAAAGTTGGTGACATTTGCGCCCGATTTCCCAATATGCGAAGCTATCTGACCCTGATCACTATTCGAATCAGTTGGTCCCCATGAACCTCAAGTTTTATTGGGCATTACGGAGTCTTAATTGCTCCAGAAAATGACTTGGATGGGTTCCCAATTGCGTCCTCAAAGAAACTTGTCCCCTCCTCATCCTGAATTAAACGTCCTGAAACACTTAAGTTTTTTTGCTCAAGTCAAGGGCACTTATAGTTGAACTTATGCAATAATTTGCTGTAAAATTTTCTCTTCATGCTTAATTTTTGTCAATACATCTACTTAAAAATCGATTTCACAAAATTTCTTAGCTAACTTTCACTTTCATTCTGAAACAAATCACTGCTTTAAAGGGGTGCAAGAACATAAAAATGTTTTAGACGGGAATTAAAAAAGGTAGGAAACCACTGCTTTATGGCTCGCCAAGTCAGCATTTTCCTAAAAACTTGACAGAATCCCTGGCTTTTACCTGTTTTTATCCCAGTTCTGTCTAAGTCTCGGGTGCTAGACTACCTTTGTATCACTTTCTATTTGGATGCCTAATTGATCGTTTTCAGATCGCACGAGACGAATTCTGAGACACGAGGTTACCACGTGAGCAGGTGCCTCTCCGAGACGCCTTGCGCATCGTGGTCCCGACGCTTTACGCGGCCGAGCGATGAGTGGACGCCGAGAGGGGGCACAAGCGGTGACGCCACCTCCCGGGAGTTTATTTCGAAAGGGGCACTTGAGCTCTCGAGGGCGCGGGGTTCTCGGGGACGAGGGTCTTCCGCGTCTACCAGTAGTAATAGAAGTAGAGGAGCACGTGCTGCGGAGGGACGGAGAGGGGAAGGGGTTGGGGGCAGGGATGGAGACGAACGTGAGGGTCGCCTCGCTCACCGTGCCTCGCTCGCCGAACGTGGTGGCGACGAGAGTGAAACGGGGGCGCCGGCACGAGTAGTGGCCGAGGAATATACGCCCACGGGAGGTCGAAATGCTCGCTGAAGACGCCATCTCGGAGATTTTCGTGAGGTCAAAAGTCCAACGCCGTCGTTCGTCAAATGCTGGTGGATTTCCATTCGCTCTAGTGCGCTAATCACTTCGCAACATAACGGCGCACTCGCATTCCTCTCATTTAACAGTCCCTGCGCACTACAGAACGCACTTTAAAACATATCAGGAGCGAAGTTGACGTGAGCAAAAGAACGTGGATGACGGCATCCGTGATTTTTGATCAACCCCTAATGTTATGCACCTGGCCAAACTAATACCTTCAGTTACTACGACAAAAAACATCAATAATGGCCAAGGTCATGACGTATTCTCTTATCTTCATCCCTAATCGTTTTTCATCAATCTCTAAAGCTCGAGCGTAAATATTTTGAAGACAGCTTTATTTCCGATGCCCAGAACACGCCTAATCATATATATCTTCGGCAGATGCACGGTGGAACTTAGCGTATGAACATATAACAATCCTGGTCGACCGTTTTCCGCGGGATGGTCGACGCAGTCATGGTTGATCACTCTGTGGAAATGCAAAAGCTATTAGTTGATGGAAAATGCATGGGAGTTTTAATTAATATGCCCTCCCTGTTTTTTTCTCGGCTGTTCCCGGGTTGAATTTATATAATCAGTTTGTAAATCGCTGAATTTTTAGCCGTAATGTCTAATTTGGTCGCCAATGCACGGATACCTGAGAAGTGTTAGTGGCAAAAGAAGGATTGTAGGGTGAGTAATGAGAGGAAGATGAAAGAATGGATGGGAAACCCAACATCTCTTCCTTCAATCTTCCAGTGTGCCCATAAGCGGGAAGAAGGTGACGGTAAAAGCACCGGCAGATTAAGTGGGGCGCGTGAGTATGGCGGCCGTCCGTAATACCTGGCATGATAGGCAAAATGAAGATCATAAGGTACTCCATACCCTAATGACCTCCGGAAAGTAGTAATACACCCCCAAAACAAATGCCCTTAATCTGCCCCGGGGTCAAATGTACAGGCTAGTCGTTCCCTCGTACATTCTCACTTAGACATGTACACGCCCGTTGCGCAATTACTCTCTTGATAAACTACCGATGCAGTGAAAACGCCTGGATATAGCAAGGTGCAAAGGTTAGTACATACTGCAACGGCCGAGATAATGCATACGAACGTTTTCCGCAGCTACATGGATAAGGAGGCTTTCATGAGAGGCATCATTCAGGAAGAACTCTGCCTCGACAGTACAGTTGACGTGAAATTTAAGGCGAGAGCAATTAATAAGTAAATGAAATAAAGGATGACTCCCAATTGTGAATAAAAGCTAAGGAAATTACACTCCTAAGCATGCATTCCATTTGCTTCTTTAACAATTTGGAGCGACCAGTTGAGTTGAGGTGACTTCGCATCTTCGGCAAATCCCAACTGGCATTCCTTGAATTTTTCGGATATCGTTCGCGTCGAGGCTCGGGAACTCCGAGGCCTTCCTGAACAGGCAAGTAGCATGTTGACACTGACTACCCCGTTTACTATGCCGCTCAACGGGTGAAAAACTGAGGCACCGAGAGGCTGGGAAAGCAAATGGAGGCCATATTCTACCCAAAGACCAAACAATCCATTCGAAATAAAATTGGAAGATGGTAATGATTGCTTAGGCAAGATCACGAGATGCAAGTTCCTAAATCGAGCCCCGCTTAGTGGGTTGCCTCACAGTGGAGAGCCAAGAGGGTTACACACTCCGTGCGAGAGTCGCGTGTCTAAGGTCACCTTCGTTTTGCCGAGATCGATGGCGGGCGAGGACGACCTCAGATACGACACGGGTCTCGTAACCGCATAAGTGAATACATATTAAGGATACTCTGGATCTATATTCGCCACTCTGTATTGCAGAAATCCACCCCGAACGAACTCTTAATTTTTTTATTCGGCGAAGAAAATGTAGGAAAAGACCGGTTATCATGTGGCCCAGTTTGAAGTAGGAACGTGTAGTACTACATTTATAAATTATAACTTCAAATTACTGCTTTAAACATGGGAACTGGAGAGCCTTTTTCGTCGGCAAATTTTATGCGAGCTTTCAGCAATCCATTGAGGACGCACGACAGAAGGGATAGATCCCCAGCTCCCTTGACAGTGTCGAGCTTTGAAATGGGTGTTCGCAAATAGCGTCAGGCTCTTTCCATTACTCCTTAAAAAAATCACAATCCGCGGACGGCTTTTGAGAAACCACAATGCACAGAAGATGAGGCGGGAGTGGGAAGGCAAGGAGTCTCGTGGAGGATCACCGCAGCGTTTATTCAAACGTATAATGTCATCATCGCGTTCAGAGCGGAGTAGACAATAATTAACGGAAAGAAAGGAGGGATAAAAAAATGAAAGGAGTCATTTCGTCGTCCTAAGGACGGGGCCGGAGCGAGAGAGAGAGAGAGAACTTCGAGAGATCGATATCTCGCGATTCTCCCTCCTCCCCCACTCCTCTTTCAGCTCGCGCGAAAGCGGCTCCCTCTAGCGACTGATTGTGGCGGCTGCTCCCCAGAGATGCAGTCCCAGTGCACACAACCGGCTGCAGCGGCGACGGAGTTCGATTCCGCGTGCGAGAGTAGGTGGCCGTCTCGAGGCTCCAATTGGCTGCCACTGTCATTAGTCATCCTATACTTATCCAACCAAGCGAAGCTAGCCGTCTGCCAAGACGAAACCTGCATAGTTGCGCGATGCAGGAAAGCCAGCACAAGCTCCCGTACGCATATATATTCAAGGCAATAGTCAGGGGGAAGACTTTTTAACTAATAACTAAACACTTACTCATAACTGTGCCCACTCTAAATTATTGTATATTACTTGTTGCGGTATAGAAATTAAAAGCAATCGAGAGTGTGACTGCTAATACGTTTCGCTTCATTCATTTAAAATATGGTCTGATAATATTCGTGATGGTTGCGCTCTTAGTATGAAGATAGAAGAAATATTTGTACTTCAAATTGATTAATTATATTTAAAGCTAATTAGGTCTTTTATTTTAATTTTAAGAACACGGAGCGGCCTAGTTTCCCTCAGTCAACCCTAAAATGGAAATGGATGGCTGGAAAATGCCACAAAATCCCTTACGATTCGTTTACATTACTATATTCGAATGACGGTTTACACGGCGGCTCGAATTTGCTCGGGTACATACGATTTCAAGTTTACCGTAGTCTTGATTCTGGCGACCTCTGCCACGCACCAACAGCAGTAATGAGCAGTATTCACATCACTAGAATGATAATTTAATCAATGCATCATCCTTTGAATGGACTGGCTGCCTGTATATGATGAGGAGAGTTTCAATTTACCCAAGTAGCTCTGCTCGACCCTCCACTTCCTCATCTCTTATTTTAACCACGATTTCTACTACTCGGATATTTTTCGTACCCCTGGCGTTTAACCCTTAACTACAATCGTGGTTTTTGGCCACGTACACACTATCCTCGTGTCTTTTTTGACCCGATTTTTCGAATTGCTCGTCTACAATAACCGTCACCCCGTAATGTCTCAAGTTCAACTGGCCTGCTCCCCCTCTACCCTAGGATTACACTGTAGCCAAGGTTGCTGCGAGCGGCCGTTTTACGACTACAAATAAGAACAAATTAAAAAAAGACGGGTCATCTTATCTTCGGGTCCAAAAAGATCCGAAGATAGCACATAAAGGTAGTTTGAGCGAAATATCATAAAACTTAGAAATTAATGAATTTGGTCTCATTTTAAAGAAAATATCTCACCCTTCTAATGACACAAAAAAATCAACCCCTTACCACATTACTTACGGAGATATTTGCCAGAAAATACCAGCCCTTTTACATGGGATATGGTATGTGTATCTATGCACTCCAGAGAGACATTATTTACAAAATGAGGTATTTATAACACTTAGATGTCGTAAAAAAACTACCAGCGTGTAATTTGTGTTTTCTCAACTATTTTTTAAAATTAATTATATTGTCACCGCATTAGGTTCTTGGGCATCACAAAAAACCTTCCGTTTTGAAGGAGTTTCAAACGCACCGCGCGAAAAAAATGAGTCAAGTTAAGCACTTACTTAGATATTTTCATATGATTACTTACAATTTCTGTCATGTAAAACTATATCATTGCACCATTAATAATGCAATATTTAATTGAAGTGTCCTACAGCTGGTGAAATTAAAACGTACACTTCGAATATGGTCTCTATTATGACTGGGGAACTATCTCGCTCGGACTACCTTAAGGGTAAAAATACCGGTAACCAGTGACAACTGTACAACCCTTGTAGCGGTAACTCCAGCGTGGTAAACAAGTTCACTAAGGTTGGCGCTAACTTTCGATCCCACGGCGAAATTCTCACATTCGAGTAACTTGCGTAATATACTAGTAGATAATGTAAACGGGGCACTAGGGAAGAGGACCGATTAATTCACGTGGTTACAATTATATTTATCAATACATCGGACTGCACCGTAGCGGTGGAAAGAACTCGACGCATTGCCGGAACACACTTTGATTTCCAAAACACTTCGCTAGATAACACCCATCCCTATACGATGACACCCCACCCCATTCTCCCCTGTTCACCCCAACCCACATCCTCCTCCCTCCCCGCCCCATCCCAGCATCCCAAGGGCCGCCCCTCCGCTCCCTCTACCACATCTCAACGGCCCTCCCCTCCTTCCTCCGCCGCCCTGACCTTCCTCAATCAAATGGGGCGCTCGGCAGACAGTCCCTCGCACAGGACAACCCCCTTTCGCATTATTTCGCTGTGGGGAACCCTGACCCCCACCCACCCATTCAGGGTGCCACGCGCACCTATCGCCACTAGACGGCGGTGCCGCCGCCTCACCCATGACTTAATCGCCACTCGATTCATATTCTGGATCATTACAGAAGAGAGAGTCCTTTGTTTGATATGAAATACAAAACTACCTCTCTTAATTATTTTTTTGCGAATTGGAGTTGAAATAATAAGGTGATGAATCAGGGTGTCTACTGATATCCAATTTTTAAATTCCCACATTTTTCCCTGATGAAATTACCAATTTCCCTGACCAATCGCCAAAAGGTCACCTACTAATGGAATATTTTGTTTTTGCTGAATTTAATCTTCTACAACATCTTTAAATTTTCTAAAATCTCTATCATCGTCTCGTATATTTAGAACTGCAAGCATGCATTTACTACGAGCTACTGTGCTCCAGCAGTTACCTCTCGACCTGAGTTTCGGAAGTTAAAAAAAAACGCGAGGGAAATTTTTCCGAACGACATAGCCTCGGATTCCTTGTGTTGAGTGTAATAAATTGTGATCATGCATTTCAATACTACTAGGCAAATATCGCAATAAAGATTTACAAAAGGGATACATTGCAGGTCTGATTCACAACTAAATAACTAAGATTCACAACTGAATATTTCACGAATTGATGGGGCTTATTCCATGCGCGTCGGGGACGGACTTTAGTTTCAGTTGGTGAAATAAAGGGCGGGAAAGACTGGCCGATAAACGCAATGGTAGAAAAATATGAGGATTCATATCCCAGTTTCTCCCTGACTGTTACGAGAATTCCCTGACTTTTCCAGAAATTCAAACTTCCCTGACAATGCTAGGTTTTCCCTGACGATCGCCACCCTGTGAATGCAAGAATGGGTAAGAAATGAGGGATGGTAACTTTATCAAGAGTAAGCATTTATCCATCTCGTAAAAATTAAATGCTCGACATGACTAATGCATAATTATTGAGTGGGTCAATGAGAAAAGCGCAGTTGGCAGCGGGGAATAAGGCCAATTTGAAAACACGTTCAATGCAGTTTGTGAAAGGGTATCACTAGGCCCCAGAATCAATGATTTGTCTCAATCATAGTGTGTTAATTTTTTAAACTTTCACTTCTTTCCGAGCCAAATCCGTGAACTATAACTGCGCCATTGCCTTAGAGAGACTCTAGAAAGAATGCCCCTTGTTTGATAGGAACTACAAAATACCTTTCTACAATACTTTTTTCATGGGTTGAACTCGAAATGAGACGGCGTTGAATGCAAGAATGGGTAATATGTGGGGAACATTGAATAGTTCTCAGAAGTATTTTTGCATCTAATTAAAAAGATATTTTGGCGATAAACTGTTTCTAATACGAAAATTCTCCCAGGGTACTGAATGGAAATAAAATGAAGGCTTCCCTCCACCTTAGTTTTCGATTTATTAATAAATGACAGAAGTGATTGAAGGTAAAATGCGGTAATTCGATGGAAATGTCGCTGCTGGGGGCTTTAATAGCTGGAAAAGTGTTCAATAAACAAACAAAAGTACATTTTTTGCTCATTTATCTGCAAATTTTGTTAATCATTTGTGTTGATTGAATATGTAACACATTTTATCAGCCACTGCAGTATATTTTTAGAAATCCAAACGAAAACGTGGAATACACAATCTTTTTGGATTCACCGAGAAGCGAGAAAACCTCTTTGAGGGAGGCGAAGGGGAGGAAGGAACACCAACCAAGATTTCTAGGACAACGGTTGCCATGATCTCAACACTTGATATAGCTCTTACCTGTCGGTCAAAAATTACGTACACTCGAGTTTGGATACTGATTAGAAATGAACTATAGTTCCCGCATGAATGCGAGTTACATCAGGCTTTAGCTAATTCTATTTGGCGGTTAACCGTGGGAGTCGTTTATTTGTTCAATTCACCTTCGTTTATTTAATCGAAATGAGAACAAAAAAATGCCAGTCTATTTATGTTTTCTAACAGAACTGACATTTTATGATGAATAAATTTTAAGTAAGATTGGAATGAAATTTTGATACTGTACGGGGGATAGGTAAGTTAATTTTAGTTCTTTCTATTTTTCCATAACAAAGTAATCAATTTCATGAAACAAGTTTTCATTGGTACTGAATGGGCACTGAAAACAAGTTCCTGGTCTTGTTTTAAAGCTCTTTACAGCAGTTTTTCAAACAAATTACAGTCGTTAGTTCACATAATGAAATCGATTTTTGACGCGTTAATAAGCAACCGAGCATTTTACAGGGTTAATGCTGACGGGGAACCGGCCGTTGTCGCGAGTGGGGTGGTGGAAGTTTGTTCGTCGTTGCCACTCGGGGGTTGCCCACGGAATCCCTTATTCATCCGCCTCTCCACTATAATTGTACAAAGGGCAACAACGCACTAACTACGACCATCCCATTTGCTAAGACGGCCGGCTCACCGCCAGCTTAAGCTCAGTGAAATGTTCGGTATCAACGCGGTAAAAATAGATTTCATTGTGTGGATTAACGGCTGCCATTGTTTTGAAATATTGCTGTAAATAGCTTTAAAACGCGACTTTTATTTAGGAAAGTTAAGCATCGTCACATGGGTGATCGTGCCGCTCGTCCCGAGAGCCAACTGCCAATGTCTGCGAGTGGTAGGGGGATTGAGAAATGACCTCGGACGAAAAGCTTTCAGCTTCAGATGGCAGGAGCGGCAATCTTGAGTCATTGAGAGCAAATCTAAATAACTTTTAAGGTTAATCGAAAAAATTCTTGTACTTACTCTCACTTAAGCACATCTCTTTATATTGTGGAAATAACCAATCACGTACTAATATAAATGATGCAAGAATAAAAAAAAACTTCTTAACTAAGCAAATGTTATGACTTGGGTTCACGACGCGGAACTCGAAATCATATGTATATACTTTTTTTTTCTCCTCATGATACCTTATATGTTAGTAACCATTAAAATACTAAGAAACGTATTGCTTCGAGCTTATGGACAGAAATAGTATTACTTTGTGAAGATACTAAATCGATGACATACATTTTTTCCAAATTACAGTAGACCCCCGCTTCACGATGGGTTCGACTTACGATGGATTCGACTTACGATCTGAGCTGATTTTGCGCGCGCTTTTTAAAATTTCAAATTTCTCCGATTTTGTTTTAAATACCGATAGTGTTTTAAATATTGGTTTAATTATATTTTAAATAATTTTAATCCAGGATATTTCGTATGCATTGGCTCTGTCGCGTACACTGTATGGATTGGCACTGATGCTCTTTAAACCGATTCCTCGTCCGGAAATAATACCGGTTCAACATACCATGGAATTCGCTTTACGATCGGTCCTCCGGAACGGATTAATATCGTAAAGCGAAGGTCTACTGTATAAATATCAGTTTATGCCCACCATTGACCACTTCAAGGAGAGAAGAATGAGACATTGATGCTAGTGGTGCACACCTGTTCACATCATCCAATTGCTCATTCCTTCGATTCTGACACCATTCCTTAACGCGGCACGTGTCATAACACAGACTGCCACACGCCCTCGCCTCTCTTAGCAGGGCAGTATGTATTGACAGACGCAGAACCAATACTCAATAAATATCACTCCACTCGACAAATCGAGACTGCTGGAGACAGATATCGAGAGCCTAATCCGCCAATGCGCTCCTCAGCACTAACAACCATTTGCTCTCTCAGTGCAAGTAACGCGTACTCCTTGCGCATGTTACATCTGCGTATAATTTAGCTTTAGTGCATTTATTTGGGTAGGATTTTAGTTAAGGATTAAATCCAATTCCTGAATTCTCTCCCAAAACAATTTTCTTTCTTACATTTGTACATATTTTTGACTCGTTTTTATTAACAGAGCATAGCATTGAGTCATTGTGCATATGAAGTAACGCAAATTCAAGTTTTTACAGATCGTAAATATTTTTGCTGACCACTAAACATTGAAACTACTGATATCACCTCCTCCTCATTAACTTGTTAGTCAGTTAACTTGGTAATACTACATACCACCGCCATTAGAATCCCGTTGTTCATAATGGTTTTGTTGGGTATGGCCGCGAAAACTATCGATTTTCAACCTCCCCCACAAAATAAACAGTTAAACTTTCTGATCCCTATTTTTTCTGGCACCACCAATAAAATGGCTGTTATCTCAACACACACTGGTGGTGGCTCGTAGGGCAGTGCGTTTATGTAGCCGCGGAGGTCACTGCGAACGACCCAGAAAATGGGCAAAAGATCGAAGTAACCAAAACAATACAGACAACACGGGTCGTGCCTACATACGCGTCAAATCTAATCGATGAACCCGTGCTTAAGCGCCATAACATATATTTACTTCTTTCGTGGAGTTGATTTTTTTTGCTGCGGTGATACCTCGTAGAGTATCAATATTTTCAGAACGTCGCTCGGCCTAAACTCGACTTCCTTCAGGATATTCCGCGAGAAAAATAATTATAAACTTAAGGGAAATTAAAAAAGAATGCGCCTTGAGAAAAGAAAATTGCCTAATGTTTGCAATCGATGCGTTAGAATTCCTCAATTCTCAGGCAAATGTGGAATTTTTAAATTTGCATAAATTACATGAAATACGTATATATCTTATAAAGCGCCATCTCAATTGTTTATTTCAAGCAATCTCCAACAGAAACAATTAACATCTCTGAGTGCACATATATAGTATTTGTCATATTTGTATTCGTTTGCTTCTCCTGCGATAAATCAGTTCGTCGTTACGAATCGTAATTCCTCCCGGCAGTCACGTGACGGCATTCCCCGGATTGAATGCAGTATTACCGCGGAATCGAAATGCCAATTGCAAACAACAGAAGGCCATCTATTTTTCATAGAAGTTCGATCCGTGGTCGGTAGCGTCCTGATCACCACCCCTAGCGCTATCGAAGTCTGTGCTTACATATCGAAGTGGCTCTTGTTGGCGACTAATAGGCCACTGACGTAGAAGTGAGCTTCCACGTGTGAAGCCACTACGGAGGTAGGTCGATATGTGCGACACAATGCCTCAGTCGCCCCGTCGTGGCCTCGCCATATAAAGAGACGACTCAAATGATGAGATAGCTGGGTTAATTAGGAGTAGGGCTGCGGCTGCTGCTTTAAAGGAAAACTCCCACACCTTCATCTCCGCCCCGCGTGCACCACGAGGAAAGAACGCCATTGGCACGGCGCGGATATGAGTCGTCTCGTCCGCCCCCAGCCTTCAACCTCCCCTCCTCCCACTACGTCACGTCCGTTTTGTCACGTCCCCAGCGGCTCAACTTATATCCATCTCCGTCCATCCCTCGGGAAACACGTATCGCACCCCCTGCCGCCCACCCTCCGGGACAGGCGGGGGTGGAGGGGGTCACTGCTCGCCGCTGACCTAGGCGACGCTAACGGCGCGCGCCTCCCCCTCCTCCCACGCCTCCATCCCGATCCGGAAAGAGGCGGACTTCACATGTTATTTTTTCGACTCTCTCGAAATAACAGGTGTTGGGAATAGTCATTCCGGATCCGGGCCATTCAGACACGCGAGTACGCGAACGTTGACATCGGAAAGGCATTATCTTTGCGTTTAATTCCCCTCGCCGACAATCCGCCGCTTTACACTTCTTTCCCTCGCAACGGCCCATCACTGGCGACTCGCAGCGTCATAGTCCAGACCGTTAATCTTGAGCAGAGTGTTGTCATGCGCGCTCAAGGTAACAGGTAATCGAAACGCATACGCCTTAACTACTTGCAGGTGGTTATATTTTTGCAATTAACGAAACCAGGGTGTCCAGCAGCCGGGCATTTGAAAATTCCCAGAGATTTCCAGGTTTTCCAGACATAATTTTTATTTTTCCAGAAGAAATATTGATTTTTTCTCGTGGATTATAAGAGAATGTTCGGTATGTTTTTTGGGTGATTAAAAGTAAGGATTATTTTTAAACTTGCATACTTGGAGGACAATAAACACAAAACTTGAAAATAGTTTGAGAGAAAATCACATCAACCTTTCTTATATTTAAACATTGTCATGCTGGTTCTCAGGAAAAAGGTTATATTACAGCCAGACTTTGCTATGAATAGCATTGATATAAAATGATCAACAACTTAAAAAACTGAAGGAATTGACTTTTTTCCTTATTTTGCTAAATGCGACAACGCAAGGGAAATTTGAATTCGCAACTTGCCGATAAAGGCACGTTCTTTACGCCACTTTTACAGACTATGACCAATAAGAGCACACTATACTTATATAGAAAACATTGTACCTACTTTCGGTGATTACAGGAATGCAAAATACGACAACGCAAGGGAAATCTGACTTAGCAACTGGCCGAAAAAGGCACATTGCTTCCGTTTCTGTTTTATGTATTGACACCATAGAAAATTCCAAAGTCAATTCGACATTTCCTTGAGATTTACCAGATATTTCCAATGAAAAGAAAATTCCCTGACATTTCCCGGTCTTCCAGAGCGCTGGACACCCTGGAAATGTATAATAGTTGGAAACGATGCGATTATTTCTTCCCAAAATGGGTCTTGCTATAAGATTGGAAGCATTCCATTCCAGTATTTGAGGTTAGCACAGATTGAAGTAACACGGGAGTGTTACAGCGGAAAACTGAGCAGTGCAGCGCCTACTCTTACCACTTGTGAAAATAAGAAATCCATTAAAAACAATTTCAAGGTGCGACTTCGACAGCAAGATATCCTCTAGTATTTTTGCTGATAACTGGTCGTGCAGAAGACTAACAATTTTTTTCGTTTCGGAGCTGCTTCTCGATCAAGGCGTCGGAGAGGATTCGCCTTCTGAGCCGAGTTTCTCTTGTAGTTGGAAAAATAGGTTGGGAATGGCGGCCTTTTCTATGTTCTACATCACAACCTTTTTTTCTTAATTTCCCCCACAATGATTCCACGGTAGATCGCTTGCACTTCATTCCTCTTTCCAGCATAACGAAAAGATTTCAAGCTCTCTGCCAAATACGAATTCACCCCTCACTAAGCTCTACGCACGGCCGCAAAGCTTTGCTCACTAAAATGTTTGCTCTAGTCTGCATCAGCGATTTTTTCCTTCTAGTAAATCTCAGTATCTCTTCATTACCATTTTATATCTTTTTTCGAATAAAGAATTTTTCGCCATTTTAGGTCCACATTAACCTCTCATTATTTTGAATCTCAATAATGGGTCATTCCATGTTTCTGCCTCGGCGTTATTGCCCGACACGTAAAATAAATAAACACTTCACAGGCGTACAATTAATAGGCACAGTTAATTCTTCATCGTAACTTTGGTTGCGTCATCTTTATACTTCTCTTAAGCACCACAGTATTAGTCCCTTTAAAATATGCGTGCTTTTACGCTTTTTCTTGTTTACTAAATCTAACATTCGGTCTATATTTCCACAGAAATAGCTTTTAAAGCCGCAGATGACTTTTACGATCGCGTCTGGTGAGGGAATTGATCGTAATTGAGCCATTATTTACTCGTGCGCTTATTTTGTGAACTGCTTGGTTCCAGGAGAGAATGCTTTCTTTTTTTTAAGTCGCAGCACATGAATCGCGGTAAATAGCAAGTTTATTTGCCTTTATAATTGTTGATGCACCTTAAGATTTCGATGTAATTTCGGAGAAGAATGATGAAATGCCCAACTTTATCACAGAAAAAATGGTACTTTGCCGGAATTCTGTTTAAGAAAGTTTTTTTTTAATGGACCGTTTCTTGAAAAAATTAATTCACTTGGGAGTCAGGCGAGCTCGGAGGATGTTGTTTCAACTCCATTCTACATTTTTAGGCCAGAAAAAAGCAATGAAGCAGCAGATGATGACACCTTTGTATCGGAACTAGTCGAGCCATGTAACTACTATTATTAAAAATCAGCGGAAAGGTACAACTTTTTTGTCTGTCAATCGCTTAATTGCAGCCTGACGCGAAGAATGTATAAGCGGCACAGATTCTTCAAGGCGCGAAAATGTGACGCTAAGCCATGCGCGGGAAAAATGAATGTGTGGGCAGAAAAAAAAGCTCACACTCGGCCTCATTCTTTCCCCATCGCCGAAGAGTGGCGCGCTAAACGATCCGCGATCTATTTCCCGTGGACGAAGAGGACTTTGATCTGGAGTGGCGGTGCGGTCTCGACGCCCACTGGAATCGGACAACGGCCATCGGACCACGGTTCAACACTCATCACAAACATCTAAACATTCCATGGATGCGGAGGTCGACGTATTGTTTGTTCCGACACTGCATCTCACTCTCGATCCAAAAAGAGCTGAATATAGGTTGGAAGGAAGAGCGGTACGGCGAAGACCCATTCCGGGTGGTTCCTGGCAGGTGCTGCCCTGAAGGACGGCTTCCGCAGGCCCTCAACCGTCTCAGGGATCGAAGTGTGATTCGCATTGGGGATTATTTCAAAGGGAAAGTGTCTGTGGTGACAAGGGCCTCTTTAACAATTTTCGCTAACTGATTAAGAAGCATGTAATTCTCAGGGCCTAAGGGGTTGCCGACAGTCTCTCGAGGTCCCCGTAGTGTATCTTTGTAATAAACAATATTTAGTGAACTGATGAGCATTTGCGGAATTTACAGGGAGAATTTTTTTTAACTTCAGGGAGAACAAAATATTTTCATTTAAAAGCAGTCCTTTCAGCTGCATGAAAACTCCATGATCGGCCTAATACACTCAATACTTATATTTCTTAAGTTTTTAAATATTCCTGTCTTTTCATGCTGATGGAATTGGCATGGTACCAACTGTTTTCTGTCTCTCAATCATGAGTTTCACTTGCAGATAAGGGGTAAAGTTTCTATTATATCACATTGGATACAGGGGACCGTTATACATCGCGACATGCAATGTTCATATGCATCATGAGTAAGCTATTCTTATGTCTGCCCTCTTTATTTTAAATGATAACATCAGTGCAAGAAAGTTTTCTGAACTATTTCTTCCATTATTAAATGAGAGCAACCAGTTATGGCACACTGCCTACAAGTTGGTACCCTTAAGTTGAGCATGAGTGTTCCTCTATACATCACAAATACTATTTTAACTTCAATTTCTCTCATAAGAGCGAGGGAGTTAATGAGACATCTGCCCATGGCTTACACTACAACTTTGACTTTCTCAATGCAGATGGCAGAAGAACCTGAGCCAGTGGAGAATCTGAAAGGAATTTCAGCAGCCAATATGCCAGGAAAGCACCAGATCTTGTAATATCATCAAATGCTTTGAATTCTGGGCACAAAATTATATTTTACCATTATACTAAGTACAATTTTTGCCAGAAGGTTTTCGCAGCTTCTTTCATCAATGTATTGAATTCCTTTCAGGAAATGCTGTGTGCTCTCAAGAGAATGAAAACACTCTCAGTAGCTGTCTTGAAATCGCTCCCAGTAGGAGTGAAACGTTGAGAAAAAATGATCAGCACCACGCAGCATTTCCTGAAAGAAATTCTATACATACTAAGTACAAGTTTTATGTACAAAAAGTTTCCACCAACTTGGGTGTAGAATTAATACAAGGAAACACACAACGCATATTTATGAGTTATATACAATTGTATCCATCACTTCAATGAGATATCCAATGGAAACATTCCAGATGAGATTATGCTCAGTCCTGCCAACTCACAGAAAGTGAGTGCATTATTTAACACATAGAAAAATTAATGAGCAACAAAAAGAGCTTAATATGCTGAAATACAATGTAAAACAGAGCTAATTGATGATATCACATTATGCTGGCCCTCGCTAGTTGAATGCTCTGAAATTTGTCATACACTGAGCTGCCCCTTGCCCAGTCATTGATGAGATCTATAGGGCAAGAAAAATCTTGCTCATAACAGTTATTAACTCCCCAGATAGTGAGAGGACTTAAAATCTCTCATTGGATTCGAGATCCAATTTAATTCCTGTCGTTTTGTATTCGGACTCAATCTTAACCTAAGAAAATGCAATGCATCAAATGTAATATGAAGAAAATGACATTAATACCATTCATGTGAGTACTCCAACAGCTGACAGGTAGACTTTTGAACAGTTCTTGCTCTAACATCCCAATTTTCCATTTCATCCTACATCACATCCCATTTCTCTCCTATAGGTGACCTGCCATTGGATTCCTCTTAACTCCTCTCATCGGCTCCCTCTTCTTACTTTGCCCTGGGTCCCAATCCTCTTCCTTCCCCCACCATGCATCCCAAGGATTCTTCCCTCTATTACCCTCTTCAATATTCCCTCTCCTTTCAAAACGTCTCCCATCCTCTGGCTCCTCCTCCAAACCGCCACCACTAGCTTCCTCCCCTCTCCAATCATACCACTTTGTTTGTTCTTCTCTCCACCCCGCTAACCCTCTCCAAACTTACATCTCAAATTCCTCAAGTCCACCTACATCCCCTCTCAGCAATGAACAAGACTATGATCCATACCACAACAAACTCCATATTAGTTTTCACTGGCCTTTCATTATGCCTGTTCTGAGACTCTTTGAAAATGCTTCATCAGCCATGGCAATTCTACCTCTTTTGCCCCCACCACAAAACCCATTCTCCACCAAAATACTACCCAAATCTGTTGACCGCTCAACTGACTATATTTTATGCCCTCTCAGTATGCAGTCCCACCTTCTTATTATCACTTTCGTTACATGCCTTATCTGCATCCCATACCTCTGGCACTAAAACTCTAATGCGTTCATCATTGATGGTAACCCCTCTGCTGACTGATGAACCAAAGCCTGAACACCTGTAAAACTAACAGACTTATATCAGATCCTCTCCTACCTTTATTCCTAGCTCCATCTCCTCTATGCCTCCCTCACTATTTCTCCTGAATACACTTTAAAAAGCACCAGTGATAGTGGGCATTCTTATCATAGCCCAATGCGATTCTCAATCAGCTAAACTAATCTGCACCATCTGGTTCATATAAAGATTCTGTATGTCCCTCCAATCAACCCCTTATATCTTCAGCATTTCCATTAATTTCCCCCAATCCACCCGAACTAGTGTACTGAGAAAACACATCATTTGCAAAAACTAGGTCCACGGCAGAGGAAGAATTGCTATGCAAAATAAATGCAAAGGAAAAACTTGTACTTCATTGTATAAAAGGTATGAGCTAACCTAGTGCATCACAAAGTGAGGGGAATATTTAAAAAAGACAGCCGTGTATTTGTTCCAGGACACATATTCCCAATACGTCTAACACACACAGAATATATTAGCTAAACATGAAAGAAAACAATGGTAATACATATTCATTGACATTGCAGTTAGATTTCATATATCCCCATTGAACACCTCCTCAAAGATGAAATTGTTTAAACATTCCCTTAACGTACCAAGATTTTGACAAGGAACCAAAGTTTTGGCATGTGCAACTTTTATACTTAGTTACAGTTTTTGTAGAAAACATTCAAGTACAGTCTAAATCAGTTATTATGGCTGACATGATATGCACTGACTAGGCTGTGGAGAATTTTAGGGAGAGGTATTAATTTTATATTCTAGGGTTATTTCTAAGTGCCTAGCTTATAATACTATCTCTTTCAATGGTAAGTGCTTCCATTATAGTTCTAACTATTCCATTACATATTTAGAAATTTTTTGGCAGAGTATTATCTGAAAAGTCAATGATAATATCCTGGCATCCCTAATCTCTAAGAGTTTAATTGGTTTTCAGAGAACTATCATACGATTCAGAAGAAATATTTTGTTTTCTGAGATTCTTGTTTATCCATTCCCTGTCAAACCCAGTCAATTCCAATGCTTTGATAGAGTAAAGCCAGCCCTAGATTTTGATAAGTAACACTTATATTTCACCTATGGTTTAAAGAAGTATGTGAGAAGAACAGCATCAATTCCTCATTAGATTATGGGTTTACTATACAGTACCTAACACAAAAGAGCGATGAATTAAATTCTAGCAATTTTATCAATAGTATTGCATTCAAATTAGCATGTGTTCGTGCAGCCAGAAAAAAAAATGGAACTCTTAAAACTCATATTTTCCAATCACTGCATTTGCACAAATGATGTGGTAGGCATTCACCCAAAGCGTACTTTAGGCTGGATACCACGAGGAATGACATGAACTTTTAAAAAGATCCATTCATTCAAGCAATGATACAACTGATACGATTCAAAATATTCAAGGTAGATGAAATATGATTGCATCCAAACGAAAATGGGGTGCTATGCCATTGGTTTCAAAGAGGATTAATGAAGATATGTGCATTGATTAAGTGTGGGAGAACAAAATTTGAATTTTACTGAGAGTAAGGTTTTGTATCTAATTGAAGAGCCATATTAGAGGGAGTTGGCCCTTTTTGTTTGCTTCTAAGCATAACATTCCCACAAATATAAATTAATATTATTGAAATGAATTACTTCCAATGCAAAGGTTTATTAGCAAGGAATCTTGGCTTTGGAGAAGCTTAGTATGCATAAACTATGATTTCAAAGAGTTAACTAGGCTTGCATACAATCTGCTAGCAGTTTACAATCAATTTGCTCTTGTGAATTAGTGAGGGTCGGGGTTTCAATGAAGAATTGGCTGAGTTAATTATTTCGCTTTAGATTTTATCACTGGATCAAGCCCTCATTAAGAGAAAATGGATTGCGACGTGGAAATGAAAATATAATTTATTAATTAAACATAAAGCAATTTTTCATAAATCCGTGAACATTTAATGAATGCCACCATTTTTTAAAATCAAATTCCTATTGAAACTAATCAGTTGCATTGCTAAATCACAGGTGAATCACATCATTCCCTCCACACCTAAAATATTTAAATTTTATATCTATGCTACTCCAGGGGACATAACTTCTTTTGTTTTGTTATTCTTTATGATCCTTCAGGTTTGGCTTTGATCATGACGAGCATATATTCTACAAAACAGCAGTTCTTTTTTGGGACATAAATTGTTTTACTGAATTCAAGCATGGTATACTCAACCTAGGATAATTTCCCCATCACAAAACATTGCCGTAGACATTTTACCAATCCTTTGGAACCAAATGAACACAGATATGGCAAAGCCAATCCCATCTGCTATGACCCATGATTGGCCTTTGTAGTGCATTTGTCTAGATAGAGAACTAAAATTTACACCCAGGTGTTGTCTATCGAAATGAAACTTAGTTGTTTAAACATAATTAATGATGTAATCACTGCAATAATGGCTGTTCAAAGAAGTGTATGACACTCTTCAATGCTGTCTACATATTTTGCTAGTTTTTCAAATGTCAATTGGGTAGATTTTTTTCTTGAATTGACTATCAGAGGAACATACCACTCTTACATAAGAGCAATGCAGTTCCTGACAACAATCTGCTTCCTTCTGACACAAATATGTCTCCATTACGTACACAGAAACACTGAATCCTTATATATTCTGATGTGACTGTTTAAGTTACAAGTTTAGAGAATGCAAAAGCAATCCAGGTCCACTGGAAAAAGTATTTTGCCTTAATCCAACTGACATTCACCTATTCACCAGGCCTATGTTTGATTTTCATGTGCTATGCACATCAAGAGATATTTGATGAATGCAAAACAAATTCCGAGGGTAGAGAGAGCTAAGTTGGGAACACTAAAAACTGTGAGGGGTGAGCAAATAGTGCGAGCTGTGTATCATACTTGATAACCAGATGGGAGTTTCAGGAAAGTAAATAAATGTAGTGTTTATCAGGTGCATAAACTAACAAACTCTGAACTGAAAGGAGCATGCTTTGCTGGTTTGGCTAAGTTGAGAGATGATGAGAACAGAATGACGAATCAGATATGATCAGGAATTGAAAGGTGATACACATACTGATGGGCTAAATGGAGTCATGCCTTGTAAATGAGGTGAAAGGCTCTCTTACAAGGAAGGATATTTACCTCATATGTACCTTGTGAACAGGAGAGTGCAAGAGGAAATGCTTGAATGCATTAGAAGTGGATGAGGTTTGGAAGGATAGGGGATTAGGGAGGTCAAACAGAGCCAGTATTCTAGGCCACATGCCAAGATTGGGATGTTTGCTTGTAAGTTTTTTCTCAACAATACCATACCATCAAGAAGAGAAGAAAAATATATGTTTCTGGGGTGTTAAATGCAAAGTCATTATGAACCAATAAAAATAAATTCATAAAAATACTTAAGAGTCCAGCAGAGTGAGATAGTACTCGTGATTGGTTGGTACCATTCGGATATAATTTCCTCGTATCAGACCTCGCAGGCACTTAAGACATGGCCATAAACAGATTCACAGCAGCATTGGTGTTGATAGGGCTGGATCCATCCATAATGCTGATATTGTGATTGGCTAATTGGTGTCCACAGGTATATCAAAATGCATATAATGTCTTATTACCTTCATGGATATTGTACACTGGTTAGATGACTCACAGTTTAACTTTCCAATCATTCTCATTTTTCTCTTATAAGTCATCAGCAGTGCTTTCCGTATCTTTATCATTTCTTCTATCATTTGAGAAAGAACTGATTTTCATGGGCCTTTACAGCAACATGCATGAAGACCACACCATTGAACTTCCGAAAAAAAATCACATCACTGTCAATACAGGAGTGGGTTTGATGGTTTCAAACTTAACAATCATGTCAAGAAAATTTTGGAATCAGCCAAGTATTTTGAAAGGCTGGAATCCCATATTATCATAAGCATGGGAAACTAGATCAGTAATGACAGATATAAAAGCACATTTCCTTCGTTTCATTAACAATGCATGGTAATGGAGGCCACTGAACTCACACGTTGGAGAATTTCTTTGTTTCTTTTGTATTGCATTTAATAATCAGTAATCCATGGTTGGTGCCTTTGTTTCTTTGATGCATAACACATTTAGTACTGACATCATTAGATTTTTCATTTTCTTCTGAATGAATTCCTGAAAGGGGTTTCAATCGAAAAACAAACCTATATTTGATAATACATTTTGTATCTCCCAATTTGTGAATCATATGCCTCAACAGAATACACAGCTGCCTAATCAAGGGTGATATAAAAATTATTTTGCATATCCTTAAGTTTAAGTAGAGAAATTTCATTCTTTTTCCATCCAGTCTAAACCGAAACACCTCTTCTAGCTGTACAAGTCAATGAAGTTACTTTTCACTGTTAAAATTTTTTCAATGAATTGGCTGCATACAATCATATGAATATCTATTATGTGTAAGTGACAAAGAATACTTACTGAGAAATGCGTTAATTCATGTTGTTAGTTTTTTTTTTTGGACCAACCACTGCCTAATAGCTCTAGCCCTTTGGCTTTGCCATATTGGGAAAGCATTTCCTAATGCCAGTTGTATCATACCTTACATACCCTACCTGAAAACACTAAGATTACTCGATAATTATGGGTGATGCTAGAGCTGTAAATATGCACTGATCAGTAGGTTATACATTTTTTAGCCTGTGTAAATCACTTTTAGGAAAATGGTATAAAATATTTAGAAAACTGAACTCAATGATGTGGTTAACCCAACTTATGTAAACTTCTCACCTTGAAATCAGGAATTCCCCAGCGTCCATGCTTCCTGATACACTACACATTTAGATGACCAACTTCATCAGCTAAGACTCACAAATAGTTTTATAAATCCTGTTCCTAAATCTTTCTTTCTGTATTTGGATTTTTGGAAATATCCCTACTTCCGGCAAACATCTTTATCTCTGGCCATCTGCATCAGGGGTACCTTGCTAATGGCAACATTAACTGCAAGCGTACATCTCATCATAGACTCAGAATAATCCTTTCAGCACAAGCAACTGATGTACTGTCTACACTACAGTTGCAATAACCACGACAAATGGTGCTGGATTGATGATGATGATACCCTCAATGAAATTCACGGTGACAATATTGCCTCATCACACAAAAATGCTCAATATTGCTTTGAAGGACGTGGCTTATATGAACAAAGCCAACTCAGTTGCTGCTTAACACGTTGCATACCGGCTATTTAAATCCCATCTCATCGGGTGGGACCGAGCATTTAAAGGAGTTTTAACCTTAATGACATTGATACATGAAAACCGGTATAGTGAGTTTAATTTTTAACGTATTTTAATAAAATTTGAAGCGTTTTACTCACCAGAGATTCTAGTACTTTGTTTTTGTATGGTATTTGGTGAAACATTGTCCTTTGTGCAGGGGAACCTTGCAGAATCCACAGATATACCGAGTTTCCTTCCTAAGTTTATTTGCTGAACAAACTCGGCACATCCGCGATGGATATTTCTTCTTCCCATACCCCACTATCCTCTCTAGTGTGTGTCTCATCATTCCCCCCGCCAGCCTTGCCGGGTTATCTCGGCGAAGCGCATGCTGAGTCGGCCTTTCTCTCCTGCCATCCGTGTCGTCATCGCTGGAAGACGCACTTTTTCCCTCCTCACATTTAGCCCAAGCCTTGGCTACTTCCAAAACAAATTTTTTGAAAGTTAGACGGGTAGTTGTGTTCAACGTTTTATACACCACAAAAGAATTAAATAGGGCACTGTTGATTAACCACAACACAACTTTTTTCGTTCACTTCATAGTTTTTCTAAGCACTGAAAAGTAAGCCAAGTACATATCTGCTCTATCTACTCCTCCCATGTACTTATTGTATTCCAATATGCATGTTGGTTTTTTTTGTATATCTCCCGTCCACCTGTTTCGTTTTCCTTCGCCCATACTCGAGTTATGAATTGTGGAAATCATCCTCACCTCCCTCTTGTCCTTCCACGCAAGCAGCATAACTTCGCCCCTTCTACAGAACGCATACTCACCTTTCTTCAAACTTTTGATTTCATGCCTAAATTCAGTGGGAAGCCCCCTGTTGGCACGAATGGTTCCACAAACTCGAGTTTTTTTCACTAAAAGATTTTCAGCTATTTGTACGCTGTTGTAATAATTGTCTTGGAACACATGATGCCAGCGGTGTAAATACGGATCTAGAAGAGTCAATATGGTTTCCTCTAATTTTTTTCCCTCAGCTGTGTATATTTCTATGTTGCAAATATAACCAGTTTCACTCTCACACACCATTCGCACCAATAATCCGTACTTCACCAATTTCCCTGGATTATATGTTCTAAATCTCAATCTTCCCCTCCAAGGTATTACTCCTTCATCGAGAGATAGATCACGTTTAGGCATGTACACTGTTTTAAATTTTTGTAAGAAATGTGCTAGAATTGGCCTGATTTTATGTAATCTATCGGAAGATTCAGAATTTGATTCGTTATCGCTGAAATGCCAGGAATTCCAAATTTGTTCAAATCTGTTCCTGCTGAGCAAATTACTAAAAATGGGTGTCTTGATAAATTCATCTGTGCTCCAATATTCCTTGATAGAATCTTTCCTGACTTTTCCCATCAAAATTATAATTGCTAAGAAAACTTTCATCTCTCCCACTGTTACATTTTTCCATTTTCCAGTTTTCTGTGAACACTTGTATCTGCCTTCGTTCTGCATGTGATACAAATTGGTCTCATTGCACATCATTTCAAGAAGATCATCCCCAAAAAACAATTTTGCTACGTCTAGAACACATTCACAATTACCAGGTGCATTGGTGATTCCTGCCACTCCCTGAAAATCTTCCAAACTTCTTGGAAGATCAATTTTACTCCATGTCACAGAGCTGTCCTTCACTAAGCTACCATCGCTGTCACTTACTTCAGAATCACTATCATCAGTGTAAACTAACTGTGCAGCTTTTCTTTTAGGTTGTCTTCCATCAATAGCAAATCCAATTTCACTATCTGAGCTCTCACAATCGTCTGGCACGTCCGATAATTCATCAACACAAAGTTCTTCATATATATCCTTATCTGTCATTCCACAAGATGCACCACCACTAGTTGACGCCATTATTATCGATGGGGCTTATTATTACTGGAGTAATTTTTCAGTAGACACGATATGCAGGAATTATTGCTGGAAATTATTGAAAGCTACATAGACTATGTGTGTATGCGCTTATTTTTAGGGTAACTTCACAGAACATTTTACCTAAGGAAATGATTCTCAGTCAACTACGTGAATTCAGAACTCTAAGGAAGAGAGCAAAGAACTAAAGAACGTCCCAGAGGAGACTAACATGCATTCTAAGCAGGGAAAAAATAAAAGACTAACAAAGATAAGCACTGTCGCCATCTGGTCCCTATCTCTCAAGGACCGAAAGATGGGATGAAGGCTCAAAGGGCCCTCAGATTCCTTGGCGCCTCGGGAACTTGTGTTTACGTTGAGCAATGTAGCAAAGCAACTTTTGATAATCCAAATCAAGGCGCGTGTGAAGGCCAGACGTAAATACGCATCGAGAGATGACCTATTCATTAATCACTTTACGCCACTATACATTAGGCGATCATAGAATTACCGACATTAGGATTTTGTATTTACACTGATTGAAAAAAAACCATTCGATTATAGCTCTTCCTAATTAGTTATAAATTATAATTCTTGATTTCAGAACAATGGAGAATTTATAGAGTTGCTTTATTGGAAAATGGAATATTTAATCAAGTTTTATTCACACAGTATGGCTCAGTGAAATTTCATTCATACGCGTTATAAATCTCTAAAAGTGAATTACGATCATTTAAAAAATTTCATGAAATTCAAGATTTAATTGGCATAAGACTAGTATAAATCATTGACAGCACTTTCTTATATACACCAGAA
The DNA here is from genome assembly GCA_963169105.1 of Ceriagrion tenellum. Lineage (NCBI taxonomy): Eukaryota > Metazoa > Arthropoda > Insecta > Odonata > Coenagrionidae > Ceriagrion > Ceriagrion tenellum. The sequence goes on from OY720640.1 coordinate 135,638,139, forward strand.
GCAATTGGGAGCATAAGTAACTAATATTAAAAGAAGCGGGATAACTTTTGTTACCACATGTGAAAACACGGAAATCTCCGTGACCGGTCCTCAGCGTTCGGCGCCCAAAACACGGAGATCTCCGTGACCGGTACGCAACGTGTTAAGATAATTCTGATCATTGAAATTCGATTTCTTTATTATGTTGGACACCCTTAGCATCAACATTCACCCAGGTGACTGAAATGGCTTGTTTGTTAACTGCGAAATTAAAAAATAAAGCAAGTTTTTCACCTCAACTTATCTTTGAGCAATTGGCTTAAGATTTTACTTTTGGCCCGAAGAGAAGACTTCGAAAAAAGATGTATGGTACATTTCAGAGGTAGATACTGATGCAGTCCTTTTCTTTTCTTGGTTTTATCTTTACTCTATCCTTGAGCCATATTTAGTAGAAAAAGAATACCAAAACCACTGCACAAGAAATTAAAATTGCCATTAAAAATGTAATTTTTATCCCAAAAAATCTGGAATACCTCTTGATCATGTTGAAAGAAATAATGATGGTCACTCTTGCATAGGAGAGATAGCATGGTGATGAGAGAAGGGATGTCTAGCCAAACTCTAGAAATTTGTATTCTAAATGATGAATTGTTTTAGAAAAACATTAGAGGAGCAGAAGTACTGCCTGAATCTCTAGATTTCTCACTGTAACTTCACACACTGTTGGGCTCAGTACTAGTTAAACTCCTAATTCATTCTCAGCATTGAATCAAAGCTTTCTGTTGATAATTTTTATGCTAACAAGAGCTTTTGATTCATGGTGAAATGGATGCAGATTGGACCAATAAAAATCTACTCCTCAATGCACACTGATTCTTAAGAGACTTTGGCCATTCTTCTCGAACCATAGAAATTACCTATTAGCATATTTTTAGGTGAATGATAAAAGATAAATACTAGTTTTCCAAATAACATAGCACACTCATCATGAGGCAAAATGTAACTTTCAAGGTCACGCACGACAGGTTTAAGGTATAGCATATTTGCCATTCTGTATTATGTTCTGCCTTTTCTTTGCATGAGAAACAATTTCCATTTTTCATTTGCTACAGTTTGCCCTAAGGGGGAACCATTTCAGTCTATTTTATAATGAAACCTATTATTCACTTGAAAGTGCATTTTAAGGTATTAATTTTTAAGAAAAAAACCATTCAATTTTTAAAACCTTTCTCACTTGAATGTCAAGTTATTCAGAAGTGAACTTAACATCCTCAAAACATTTCTGCAGATTCCCAGACGTGACAATTAAAATCCAACAACATTGAAGTACCTTTCAAGACAATACATACATACACAGGGTGGCTAGTGATACCCAATTTTCAAATTCCCTGACTTTTCCCTGATAGATTTACCAATTTCCCTCACTGATCGCCAAAAGGTCGCCTCTTACTGGTATATTTTTTATACTGTTGTTGAAAGGTTGTGTAATTTTTTTCTCAATAAAAATAACATATTTATTATATATTATATAAAATGACAGATTTTCTGATGTATTCATGTTGCTACTATCTTCACACCCACAAAACCACCACTCAGATCATCAAATTGATGCACAAAATTGAAAACTGCTGTCTTCAGTATTTCGAGATCACTATTCCATTCCGTGAAAAATAACATATATGAGATAGCAAGCACTAAAGTTGTGCTGATTGATTCTTAGCTCTGAAAGACCTAAGTTGTTTCTCTGATGGATAAGTGAAGTGAAACCTGATATGAAAAAGGTAAGAGCAAAATTAAGCTTTGACTTCAGCATTCTTTCTGATACTTAGAACTTCATAACAATTATTGGGTTCTACATTAGGCATATAGCCCCTAAAATTCAAGGAAGTTGACATTTTTCTAAAAGCAGTCTTTTTCCTTTTGATGTAAAAGAATCATTAGAAATATGGAATCTGATTATAAAATTGCAATTGTCAAGTGTGTCATGTCTAGCAACAATATATTTTTTCAATAAGGTGATTTGAATGCTATTGATTTGTACACCATATACTAATACAACCAAATAATGCAGTAGAAATTACAATCCAGTATACAGATGCTATGAAACATTATGGATTTACCTTCTCAATATTAATTGAGATTCCAACAAAATGTGATTGGTATAATATGCACATTTAAACTCAAACATACAAATGTGCAATTTTTACATCTCCAGGATAATTAAGAGGCATAAGTTTTCAAATTGATGAGCCTTACATTTTCTCCATTATTTTACGCATTATCTAGACGACATGACTGCATGCCAAGTCAAAAAATAATACAAGAGTTTCATTTTTATTATCTATTAAAAGCAACATTCTATCAAGAGCCTTTCCATTTATTTACCTTTCATTTACAAACCTTTCTTCCAGACTTATCTATCAGACTATCTATCTTATCTTATCTATCAGACTATAAACCTTCTTTCCAGACTTTCCATTTATAAACCCTTGCTGACCATCTGAGAGAAGTCTGTACTTATCCAGATGTGAACTAGTCAAATGAATAAATACAATGAGTAAATACAAAGCTCAAAAAATTTAAGAAAAAGAGTCTTGAAGAGCAATAGGTCTGTGGTTGTCGACATCATTCAGACTTCCTTGTTGGTGAAGGGGAACAATTTACAACAATATCAGAGAAGCCAGGAAGATGCCCAGTCTCGGAGAGACACCTCTAAGTGAGGAATGGCTATTTCAATAATGTCATAGCTAAGGAATATTACCTTTTCAGGAATTTCATTTAGATCTGAACTTAAACTGTTTTGGCTAAATTTGGACATGGTTGACTTTACTTCCTTGTCATCACTGGGCATCATTAAAACATAAATTAGATTATTTACCTCATAAGGATATGCAGAAGTAGAAACTAATGAGTTAGGAACTCAAGTAAAATGGCAATTTAAGACAAGCCAAGTCAGAGTAGCATTTTTAAGGTTCAATCACCAAGAACTTGAAGACTGAGCTGAACAGATGTTCTATCTTGAAATGCATTTAATTTGTTTTTGATTTTCCAGGCAGCCTTAGTTTTGTCCCTTGCTGTACATAAAATGGCTTTATTGAAAGCCATGTTTGCTCTGGCAAGAAGTATCCTGTACTGGTATTTATAAAGCTAATGCTGTTTTCTTTCAATACTATTAGATAATTTTGTTTCATTTGCTTGCTTTTAAAAATATGATGAATAGAATGAAAGAACTACAGTGAACCAGAATTTTTTCAAAGGACAGTCTGAACTAATTTCATTTAACAAGGAAAAGCTGTATTAAAATAATGCAGGAAGATTGAATAAAAACTTTGAGAACTCTTACCCTATGATTTAGCTTAGAAATGCCTAATCAGTCTTGAGAGTACAGATTTGTTAGAAAGTATGCCATACTTTGATAAGAAAAATTTCTAGTTCAGAAAGTTGTAAGGTGAAGACAGGAGTTGTTAGGTGTGGTGAGAAAGCATTAACTGATGCAATTGATGATGAATTAATGATCGGAGATAAGCTCATCAGTTACCCTAGGGATTATAGACATGAGGTCAATATTAGCAAGGATATTATCAATCTATATGAGCAGTAAGAGAAACTCTGGTGGGCAGAAAATTGGTTAACTCGATACAGAGAGCTGCTATGGTATAAAGGAAGTTGATTCTGTCACTTGTCTCTTCAAATAAAATACAGCTGCAGTCATCTGAGATTATTATTTTGGAAAATCCTGTAATAATTATGGATCCCCCCCATCAAATGGTAGAACTTTTTCAAAAATATGCAGAAATCCTCCTTAGGTATTCAATATAGAGAGAAGACAATAAAATGTGTGCCTTCTTCAATTATTTCAGGGACATTAAATTCAAACCACCTATCTTCAGCTCTCAGCAGATGAGAGCACTTCAAGGGCATACGATAAAGAGATTCATGAATAAATATCTTAGCACCTCCATTTTTACAGTTGTTAAATGAAAAACATCACAAGTACCACAATAGGGGAGATTTATAGAACAAAGTTCACTACTTTTGAGCCAATGTTCATCCAAACCAACATCAGGTTTCTGTTCATAGACCAACACTTCCGGTTCCAACACATTGTTTCAAAGCTAATGCACATAGAGGTGTAAAAGAAGCAACTTTGAGGAGATTAACCCTTTGGGAGATAATGTAAAGCCTTCCAAAAAAATAATTTTCCACCAGTTGAGACATAAAAATTGGAAAGGATAACCATTAGAAATGGAGTCATTCTAAATTCATAGTTATTATATATTACTTAAGGCTGAGGCAATAATGTTGATCAATTCATGAACACAACATAAAGAAATAAATATCCAAGTAAACCTGTCCAATAATGGTAGGGACAGACATTTTATGGGGTAGACTCAAATTTTAGGAGAACACAAGTACTCCCAGAATAGTCAATTACAGTTATGTTTCTCAGGCTAAAGGGTCTGTCTAGCCTATTAGTCAATTTACTTACCGAGTGAAGACAGGCAACCTTGCACCCATTATGTGAACTCGCAGCAGGAGCAAAGCTAATGTAGTAGTGCCCAGGACTCCTAGTCTTTTTGCCACATCTGGAGTCCACCAATTTGGGGCCCAAACTTTTCCTCCAATTGCAGATCGAATGAAATGTTGGATGTCACCCAGACGAAGCTGTGATCATGATTAGATACATTTATTTTAGGTACACTATCCTCAGTATGCTACAGAAAAAAATTCACTAATGATATGGATTAAGAAATAGGAATACTAAATGGTATATAAGAAGCTGATGCAAGAGAACACATCAATAACTCTACCATGATGTAAGTTGTCATTGCTTGAGACGAAAACCACAAGCAAAAAATAAATCTTCTTGATGATCATGCTCAATGTAAGGATGTGAGAAGCCATAATACAACTGTGATATAATATTATACAATGATGTACAATGATACAGTTGCTCATGCAATAGCGATGGAGTCTTGAATGGTTGAACATCGTAGCTAGCAACCGCCACAATTTATGTTCAACCAACTTCATTTTCATTAAATGCCATTTCTACCAAATCTTATCATTGACTAACATGATATTTATGCGTGTATACATAATTATTATGCAATTTCTTATAAATTAGGGCTTATTACTACATTGGGGATGAAATTCTTTTCATCCTTATTAAACTTAATAAGAACTTGCAATGAAAAGGGGTTTAGTTGAAGAGACTGGATGCATTGTAATCTCATGTAAGAGCTCATTTCTTAATTAATAGTTGACTAATTTAAATACCATTAATAAATAATGGTAATAAAAACAGTAACACTGTATGCATGTTGAATTATGGAAGACTCTTTGAAGACTTAAGTAATAGGCCAATTTCACAATAGTTTTCAGCATTACAAAAGTTTCTATACTACACATAATTGACATTCAACATATTTAGAAGAAATTTATTTTATTAAAGTCTGAAAATTGCTTTCCATAAAAATTTCTTCATTTCTTTTTCCCAATATTTATGCTGCTTTGGACTAGCTCCATTAGGTGGGGAATAAATTTTTGCAGAACATTAATACTAAAAAAGAATATAGGGCAGGAGTTGCAAGTCTATGGTGACCATTCGATCAGTAATCAGCAAGGGGTGATTTCTTTAAAATTTTAATTAAGCCAAAATTACTTCAGACTATTAAGTTTGCCTCAGTCCTTGAATCTGTCATGACCAATTTTTGCCTTTTGACCTCATTTAAATATCTTCTGCTATAAAGACATAAGAGGTAATAATTTAAATTTGGAGCTTCGAATGATACTTTTCTTCAGGAAAATGTCAACTTTATGATAACCAAACAGCCCAAGCCCACATTATTCCTAGAACATACATTAATTTAGTATCAAATCTTCTTTCACTTCCTGCTATTCATTCTTAGCAGAGCAACTAATTTTACTTCGACATCCATGTGATACATCAGTTCTACCACTAAAGCTCATGATTTTAGTTTATATGTGACAAGCTGAGAAACTGCACATGTATTTAGATGAGGTATGGGATTTCAAACACTGACTAATTCTAAACAAGGGAGCCTAAATATAATAAAAAGGACTTCCACGACACAAATTTGTTTCACTCTATAGTGAGATGAGTAGAGTGGCATTTAAGTGTTATCAGTCAAAAATTAAGCTAAACATCATCTTGTTTCATCTCCTCAGCGCTGGCATAAAATTGAAATTTGAAGGAGGAGAGTATATACATTGAGCATACACTACTGACTCCATCTACTCCAGGAGAATAGGCAAATTAATCATAATTTTTTTAGGTAAGTTTCCTAATAATGCTTAGTCTCCCTTTTGTCCTGTAATGGCGCTTTCCTCATGCATAACCAATCTATTCTGCAAAAATAAGATTCATGGATAGTCCATAGCCATATTTTTATAAAGCAAATAATTCATTGGAGCAACAACAGCATTAGAAACAATAAACTACCTTGTTATTATTGTGAAGTCAACAAACTATCATAGGCCTCTCCTCTTTTACCCAGGTTCAAAAATTCAAATCACCACAGTGACACTGGTAGCATGATACTAATATCCTTTTGAGCATTGTAGGTAATTGAGACCTTCATTTATCTTGTTGACTTAGTAAAAAAGTCTTTTCAATATGAAGAGTGACACCATAGAATCAATGAAAGGATATACATTGTCTTTTATGGTTTGAGACATCCGCCTTCAGCAAATAAACCACTCCTATGAAATGCAACTGCAACTTTACGCTACTCAAATCACTTTAAACAGTGAGCATTATGCTATCACCCTTAAAGGTACATAACATTTGAGGATGCATGTTTTTACACATTTCATGTTTTTCATAAAATACAAACATGGCCTTCAATTGATGAGAATCAAGAGAATGTACAGTGGAAATATTTAAAATTCAATAACTAATCATAAGAAACTTTAAAAATTTTGCCATGGAAATCCAATAAACATAATCTTGGTCACATCTGTGGGAATTCTTTTCCTTCCAATACAATGGATTGCTCACTCCATGTTGCAGCTTCTAATACCAGATTTTCATAAAGACAGTAAGAGCATCATCACTTTATTGTATTTAATTGTAATAGAATGGGTGGCACTCATTCCAAGTGGGCAACCATATATTTTGGATGTATATTTTCGATGTTAAATTGATCTGATTTTGATGGCAAATGACTTGAAAAGAGGCTTACTGTATTTTAGAGATCACAGGCTGTGACTAGACATAAGAAATGAGCATTTTGTGAGGGTATATAGGGAATAAAACAATGTTGATCAAAACCAATTTTAGGAGTAAAATACGAAAAGTATAAGGACTCTTTCATGAAAAGGAGTGATGAGTATTTGCAAAGTGATATTAAAATAGTAACAGAAGGTGCTATAAAAATATACTACTTTATCAAGCATTCCTTCTTGAATCACAAGGTACAAGCTAGAAAGGGAATTTTGAGATGATTTTAAGTGCAGGAATCGCATAGTGAATCCAGATTTGTCTATCGATGACCATTTACTTTTCTCCAAGAAGCGTGTCTGAGGCAGAGTTTCCAGTAGAAAACACTAAAAACGCCATGCATTGAAATTATAGCAATCTAACTGAACATTTACTATCGTGTTCAAAGAAGGCTTACCTTTTGCGCGACAAACAATTCGTAAACAACGCAGACTCCCGTTATTGTTATTCCTTGTTCTTTGCAAAACATAGCGGTGGCCACGGAGATCATCGAAAACGCCAAATATCTCCAACCTGTGACAACACGAACAGGATTAACAAATTTCGTAATCGAAGCACATAACCAATTAATTGAATGCCAACATGATAATACATACTTGTTTCTTTCCGTTTCTTGGCCGCCTTCGTATAAAATATTAGTGCTGCCAAGAAAAAGACAGAGGATAACGTCTCAGCTCTCCCAACTACCCCCGTAACCTGTATGGACGACACAACACACATATATCAGTGAGAGGGGATATAACAACGAAGTCCAAGGAATTCCTAAATTCTACTCGTGAAGAATATGCGGTTTAAATATACGGCCCGGAGTAAAACAACCGCCCACCCTATCGGCCAAACTAGCTGCAGTTAATGGGGTGAAATGTAAATTCCAACCCCGAAAGGATTTAACCATGAGCAGAGTCCCGAAATATATGAACGCATTTCTCGAAGATGCCTTATTTTCGGGAGTTCGCTCTTGGATGGGTGGGTTTGGCAGATGGGCCGGGCTTCCCGGCGCCACGGGCGATCACAGCTGGCTTCTCCGGAGGCGCCCACCGACCAAGTCGAGCAGTCGACCATCGAGGTCGTTTAGACTGCAAAACATCCCGCTTTCCGAACCGCAAGGTGAGACGGCAGTTTATGTATCTGTCATTGAATCCCATGATTACGTCCATTAATTTCAGCATTGTACACACAAGCCGTCAGGGGTATTCTGAGATGAGAACGGAGACTTGGAATTATCTAGACAACCCGACCACCTCTCGCGAGGAGTCGCCGAAAAGAAAAAAATTACATTAGCCACTATTTATAATAAACTAATCGCAAAGCGTGCGTATAATATGGGAACCAAATGTGGACAAGGAACGTAATCAATATCCGCGCTACCCGATGGATGGTAAACCTGGAGTTACGGTCCCGTGTGAGGGGCCCGAGCAATCCTTTCCCATGCATGCATAATTCAGCTGCCGTGTGGGTCAATCAATGTTATTGTGTCTCGATCACGTCCCCACTACTACCAATAACCAGAAACTTCTGACCGGTGGGAGGGGATGCAATGCGCCCGGAACGAGTGACGTGCATTTAGATGCACCCACGACGGCGAAGTGCAAAATATCCAGATGATTATGGCGTAAAAATTGCGAGAAAAGTTTCAGGGAGTCGGGTGAAAACAGGATATTATCATCTCCCAATAACTTGCTACATCGCTTACACCTGGCTCCAAGATGAAGATGGACAAATATACTTTCTGCCAGACAATAAAAAAATGAGGAGGGGAGAAGACAAACAATTTATTTCTCGGAGCTCGGCAACCGAAGTGACCTAAGGTCGTGCAACAAATTTTCCAGATTGGAAACAGCCGTCACTAAATAAATAGCACTAAAATAATATAGCTCTTCCCTAGCATTATGGGTTCCTCCAGTTCCCACATGTTAGCGGTCAGAATACAAATAAACCCCGTCTAGAGTGGAATACTTACGGCCTCGGTATGGATGGGATGGACGGCGAAGAGCATTGCGGCTACAAAACTCGAAATTTCTGGTAGAAACATGGAACACATTCTGGAAGGAATCGAGAAACATATATAGGAGAAAACGTAAAAATGAAACGTTGGTTATTTAAAGAGTGGTCCTAAGAAGGATTAAATGACACGAGTTATTACTCAATGACAATTATCTACACACTAAGAACAGCGAATTGTTTATTTCCCCTCACCTGAAATACATCAGACAAACAACACCATGCAACAGCATGTTCACGAGATGATAGCCCATCGGCTCCAGCTGATGGAGGTAATAATTCCATCGAAAAGTCAAAACGCAAAGGGGCCGGTACGATTTGTGGCTTTGCTCCTGGGGAGTAATAAAATGTACATGTCGTGCAAACGGATATCTACCAGTTGTGATTAAAATTGCATGCATTTTATGGACTGAAGACTCTTACCTTTTGCATCGGTGTGCCCCAGAAGTCATTGAGAAATAAATTTTTTAAGGGCGTATGCGGTCGCAGGTCTCTGTTATCCTTAATAGCACTAATATCGTCGAAAGCGAATCCACAGTAACAACTATTGTAGTAGCAAATAACGCACGTAAGGAATACAACCGTGGACAAGGCATGTTGAATAGCCATGTTTCTGGAATTGGAATAAACTCAATATTCTTGGAAAACTGTGATAATAATCACACAACCGTAGCAGAGAAGAGGACACTCAGTTTCACAAATCTTGCAAACAACACACGCAGGGCTTTGTTGTAGCTGCGATAAAATTTCTTCTTCACTATTTCATTGAAGAAGGCTTCAAATAGTTCTTTCAAGTAACAACATTGCGAAATCTGTCATCACATACACTGCATTTCAACTCGACACCGTTGTATTGACGCTGAATGAGCCAAGCACGTCTACTGGGCAATAGAGTGATGTAATATTTCGGGCCATGAACAGTGTTCACTCTTCTATCCGTCAGTATCAATTCTGTGTTTACGGAAATCCTCGGCGAAGCAGGCATACGTTTCCCATTTCCACCAAAACGATGCATAACACTTCCGTGTTCATATCTCACTTTCCTTTCCTGACGAACTGAGTTATCCAAGGGCGATTTTGATGTTCACTTAGCACTAAAAGACATTTCCTCACTAAAGCACTTCACACACAGCACAACACCTTAGTCGAAATCATCAAAACTAAACAACACGTCTTCCGTCATAGAAAAGGCTCACTTCTGCATAAAGTCGCAGTTTGTAAAATCTTGAGGTGAACTAGGTAAATGGTGTTGATCTTGCTATGCTGAATCGTGTCTTAGTCATAGCTAGATGTGTACCTGAGCACATCTTGTCACTACAATGGTGAGAGATGTATTCCTTTACCGTTGTTATATTGGAACTGCTCCAGCGACCACAGCTGCCATACTGCAACCTGGGTCACGTGACGCTCGAACCCTCAGTCCTGCAACGCCATCTCTGTAGGTGAACGGCGAACTAACCACAATGCGGCCTTCGGATGAATTAATTGATGTTTCGAAAAAGGCGATGTGGTGTTCAACTTATTAGGCAGTCTATTATCAATTTAAATTCGAATTATGGCATATAGTAACTCGAACTCAGTAACAATCGTTCTAATATCGATCATCCCTCCACGCCTCCTCTGCGCAGATGCAGAAATTCCCGTAAAAATGAAAGGGGGCGGACGGTGGATCGGGAGAGGGGATGAAGCTCTGTGGAAAGGAAGCCAATCACTTGCGACAGTAGAGCGGCCGCTGTGATGGTAATAGGGGTACTGCGGACCAGGCGCCATCGCTCCTGATCATCCCGTGCTCTCGACTATATCAGCAGAATTCATGAACTTCCGGTGGGAATTCTCGGCTTTGTACTTCCTTCACCTGTGCTCCCTTTTCAAATCTTATCTACTAATTTGGAAATAAATAAAGTAATTGGCGTATCTCGATAGTACGCCTGAAATTAGCATTGTATTGCTTTTGCTTGTTTATTTGTCGTTGAATGAGATGTGGAATTTTGCAATAATGTTACGAGCATGGATGGCTTTTCACGAAAGACGTCTTTCGAGCCGAAAAAAAAAGTTTAAGTGGTGAGTGGAAGAATTTAAGCAGTTCGCTCAGAGATGGATAAGGGTCGTCGGATTGGGAAGTCCGTTTTTAAAAAGTGCCGTCATTCGCCGCCGCCGCCGGATATATCTCTTTCTCTCTCTCTCGCTCGGTGTTTGGGGGCGATCGATCCGGGGCGTTTGTCTGAAGCGCCCCCCCACATCCAAGTATTAGAAGAGCGACCCTTTAAAGGGCGTGCGCTCGGCACCCACCTCGGCGCCTCGGAACCCCCCCCCCCCCCCCAATTTCCCGTGCACTGCGCGCGCGGCTCCGATGTCGGTCAGTTTGGCGGGAGGAGGTCACATCGGTGGCAGCGGGACACGGGTGCCGCGCCGCTCCCCATTCGTAAACCACGCGGATTCGTCCCTCTACCTCTCGAGGATCGCGTCTCTTAAAAAAAAAAAAACTCCACAACTCAGCAATCATTTGCATCACGTGCGTGCCATCATTGTGTGCACGTTCGTGAGTATGGGATTGACAGGTTAGCGAGGTGACTTCGTGAGAATACCTACAGAGTTATAAGTACTTTTCCTTTGCTTTTAGTGCGATGCTTACTCCGCAGCATTACATAACGCTTGCTTTCGGAAGCTTTCCATTCCAGGTGTTGAAGTTAGCTCACGTCGGAACACTTCTTAGCTTAACGCTCACGAATGACGAAAGATGGAAAAGTGTGCGGTAGCGAAAGGTTTTGTAACCTGCGCGCAGGTAGAGCATCCTGTGGGTGAATGACGGTCACGGCCGAATGTTTTGCACGAGGCGGTTAAATTCATTTGAAATTAATATTCAAGAACGTAATATTTGTATCTCAGAGTAATTAAATCCTTAGCAATATCCATTTCGCCCTCGTTGTATATCAACAAACTTTACAACAACGGGTGCTTTCCATTCAAGCGACTCGCACGTCGTCTTTTGCTAACTTGCGAGAACTCAAGTCGATTTGTGACTTTTCGAATAAAAAGCATATTAGAGATTCGCAGTGGCTAAAGCGCTAAAGGCTTACTCAGCGACTTGTGACTGGTGCCCTTTGGCGGCTTTTTTATAGGGTAACCTTAGGCAAAATTGTTAAAGTATTCTCTGAAAGCACATGTTTTATGCTTTATAGAAACCCTTATGAGATGAATGTGGTAGAAAGTTGTGTGTAAATATAAATATACATCTCCTAAAATGCAGCAGTTGGTTTCGTTGCTAAACATACTATATTGTCACTCTTTTATTTCAGAATTCTGTACAAATTTCATGGGCTATGTTCCCACCCATTCCATTAACCTTCAGGGGCATCGTAGATAAACTGAAGACTTGGGCTTTTGGGGATCGTGTTTTTCCTGTGTTAAATATGGCATGCACGGAGTTATTAAACCAGATTTATTACGAAATTGTCAAGGTAGAGCCAAATTTTGAGGTAAAATTTCCTTATGCGATAAAATGTTATCGCTAAGGAAAATATGACATGAACTTCTTTTTGGGCAAAATCACCAAAAGTGTATAAAAATATGAGCATCGATGCTACTTTAATCCCAACAGAAACGGACAAGTCCTATGTGATTGACGTTAATTTTCAAATAAAATATCTTCGAAGGAAAATGTTCCTCTTGTGCCAAGAAAAAATAGCTACCCGGATCAGGCAGAAACGGTTTTAGTTAATCACCATGAGGACTCTTAGTGTCCATGTGTAAGTTATGTACGAACAAGTTGACATGAAGGGAGGTTAAATGAAAAACCCTAGCCATAAAGTTTCTTAAGGAATTTGATATTCCTTCACAACTTTCTTTCAATTGCTCTCCATGCACCATCTAAAAATATTTAGACTCGACAGCGATAATAAACTAACACGGGCGCCAAAATATTAATTACTCTATCAGCAAATTGCATATTCTATTTCTCTTAAACTCACTTTTCGCGTGTCTCCATGTCTCCACGTCAGGCGACCCTAGTTCACAAACTGATTGGAAACTGACACGGATGCCATTGTCGACGTTTTTTTTGTGATGTGTGGCACTCTTCAATTTTGCTCTCGATTAGTTTTGAAGTGCGTTACCTAGCGCGCACATTTTATAGTGAATGGACGGCATGTGCACTGTAGTGTTGCGATGTGTTCACCGCGCTAGAGCGAATAGAAATCTCCTTTTCGTGTCTGACCCTGTGCACTTCTTACGTTGTACGAACGAATTGTACAACGCTCCCTTTCGGCCGATTGTTTCATCAACGTGCAATTCGGTCCATCGACCGTCGTTCGTGTGTGCTGTGTTCAGATCTGCGCATACTTCAACAATTTGAGCAGAAAGCTCTCATTGTGAAGGAGGACACTTGGGTATTAACCTTGATGGAGAAGTAAGAGCATGGAAATCAGTTGATTACTTAGAAATTATGCGCGGAATAACGCAGAGGTGCCCCTCGACTCACCCATTGCTGTGAATAAGTGTTCGTACTTCACTCTAATTACATTTTCACTATTATTCAAACCTATTTGAGCTTCCTACGAAGCACGGTGTCTTCCGGGGTGTTTGCACACCAATTTGAAGAGCGCTGAAATATAATATTTACGTATGTACTCCACGGAAGTTTCATTCCCGAAAGTGTGCATGAGAAATTCGCACGTGCGTGAAACATGCGTAGGAGAGTGTTGGCTAGGCCTGGTCTGGTTGGCTGATTCCCCGTCTCCATCTGTATTTAGGGCCTATATATATTCGATTCCTTTCATTTGACGAGAATTTGCTTCGCACGCATCACACGTCTAGGAATTCCTCTTAGGACACTGTCGACTTTTCCGTCGATCGTCGCCAATGCGAGAGAATTTTATATTATTACGTAATTGAAACTTCACCAAGTAAGTCTCTGAATTTCCTCATACATACTGGCTTCATCTAGTAAAATTATTCTTGCCGTTTATTTTTTAAATGCGAACTTGATAGGTCTATAGCTCCTAGGCGATGATGGCCACGGATTATCTCTAAAATATTAATTTAGTATTGTATAAACAACATCTCTTACTCCTTCGAAGGGGGGAAATCAGTGAAAGCGCATTTTAACTAATTTTTACTGTGACATTCAAGGGTTACCGAGAGCCTGGGAAAGCCTCTCATTTAAGGCCATAGCTATGATTTTTTTTGCGTGTAGATTGGCTTTACCATTTGAAATTCCCCCTAAAAATTCTTCCTCAGCATTTTCATTACACTACTTCAAGCATATTTCTGATGGTGAATGTGCTTCCAGAGCGAAGCGCATCTCACGAGGGCTACTCTACGGCTAAAAGCACTGCACATACAGTTAAGGACCATAATTTACCGTGAGCACGGTTAGGCGGAGCTAAACGCAGCCAATTTTTGCACAAAATATTTTAATGAACCATCCTCTACGGAAGCGTGCCGCAATGGGGACGGAACTCCGTTTTTTTAAGTCAAAATAAAAGATATTGATGGCAATTTTGAAATTAATTATTTGTATTGTGACTAATTGTGAGTGAACATTAGTATTGACAACCACATGCAGTAAACTTTTAAGTCAGGTTCATTTTCTACTAAATCTGGTGAATATATGAATATTGTCAGTTTTTAAAGTGACTGGTTCTGAAGTATGTACCAACTTCATCTGGTTACTCTAGAAAACTATGGCCGATTTCTGAGCGGCCGATTCGAGACGTTTTGATGGAGTGGCGGACGTAACCAGTAAAAGTGATATCTCTCATTGGAGCTTAACATCTTACAAGCTCGATCCATCAATTTCTGCTTATTTTACCCTCATTTCAAATTATCACATTGGTCCATCCGGATCTGACTCTCCAGGCGCCGGGACTTCGCCTGAGCCCTTCCGCTCACGAAACCTTGGAATACTTTTCAAAATAGTGGGAATCTATTCCTTGATTAGTCATCCATGAGGACATCTCGGATGAAGAAGTCTGCAAATGATAATAATTTCTCTTGCGCGCGACTTACCTGACTGCATGAGCATGTGGGAGGGGGTGTCGGTGCTCAACCCGCGTAATGATATTTAAAGAGAGGATTATTGGGAGATGAAATGGTGAAGAGTACTTAGTGTTTTGAGTGGAGATCAGTTTTTATTATGGTCAATTAATATGCATTGGAAGGGAAAAGTTTTGTTCATCTCTGTTCGGCAGTGAATATATCTAATTTTATCGCTTCTGGCGAACGTAGAGATGTGGTGTCAAAATGGTATCCTCTCTGCCACACTCATACACCCATGTCCTTTTTTTCAAAAATTTTGAATGATCAACATTGCTGCATCTCTCGAGCAAACGAAGCCTATCGTGTAATCTCCGAATCTCCAGCGGCTCCTAACCTAACACTCTAAAAGCTGAGAAACACTAAGTGTTCGCTCGCGGCAGTTTTTAACGAAGTACGCAGCTTTCCATTGTATTTTATCATTTTTTGTAAAATCTTTCGGTTCATGGTCCCAAATGCTCGCGTCGTATTCAAGGTGTGGCCTAACCAGAGAAATGTAGCACCTCTATTTCACTTTTACATCAGAGGACTTTCCTATTTTACGCATAATAAAACCTAGTTTAAGGCTGTACCGCATATATTTTTGTGCGTCTTTTCCACGATAGGCAATTAATACGAGGTAATTCCACGGTATTTAACTCCATCAAACGCATTTATGTTCCCTCCATCCACTGTATAATTATGACGTTGGTTTGATGACTTCCATAAGAAGTTTACTGTATTACATTTATAAATATTTAGTTCTAGCCCCCACTTCTAGCATGTTAACGTTGTTCAGGTCCGATGATAAAACTTCCATCCGATAAAGTCTGCATCTTCGCTAACTTCGCGGAAGATGACCGCATCGTATGCAAATAATCTATGTTTGCTTCTAACTCAACAACTTAGGCCATTTACATGAATAATGAATAAACGGGGGCTGGGAGAGTTGACCGATGCACTTTGGTAAGGGTTGGTGGGTCAGCTGTCTATAGGAGAGGACTGCTGAGGGAGTGCAGAAGGAATGATGGGGGTAACATGGCGTTGGACCTCCGCTCACGAGTACGGACGTATTCAAAATTTTACGTTACAATTGATGCACAGAGTAAATTTCAGGAGACTTTAGAGCAATTTAATGGACAGAAACACAAAACTTCAAATATATAAATCACATATCAGGCCAGCATAACATGCGGAGCAGACAACTAGACTCTCACAATCACACAAGAGAATGCTTTGAGAAGTTTTGAAAGGGAAGCACTGGGTAGAATATGTGGGACGGTGATATGAGAAATGATTGCGGCGAATGAGAAACAATGAGGTATTAAAGGCAATTATGAGAGGAGAGGGTGTAGTTAAATTCATGAAATCCCCAAGAATCTGTTTGGAAAAGGTGCAGCAAGCGGCAATGGCGAAGGGGTTACTGGGAGGGAGACTGAATGCGACAAGACGGAGAGGAAGGTCGAGATTGAAATGGCTGGATGACGCGGTGGAGGATCTGAGGAAGATGAGAAGCTGGAGGGAGCAGGTCAGAAGCAGAGAGGAACGGTGGTGGCTGATCGCGGAGGAGACCAAGGCCCTCCCGGGGCTCTAGTGCCGGATAGAAGAAAAATTGGTGCATGGAGTAGGTGCTGCACTTGAGCACGTCTCTGGGAAAATGTGAGGACAGCACACAAAAATGCTATTGAACACTTTGACCTGTTGTTTTTGTAATGTCTGATAAGTTTCAACCGTTATGTGAGGTAGCTATAGCGTAAATGTGATACAAATGGAAAGTTGGATTTCGTAAATTACAGCGAACTGTGAGCAAATGAGCATCGGTGTTACCGCTCGTGGTTCGTAGAAGCCCTCTATTCAGGGGCGCAACAACCCCCCGAATCGCAGGGGGGGGGGGGGATGGGAGAATCCTTGAAAAATCTGTATAAGCTAGCTAAGCGTGGGGAGGGGGGAGGAAGAGAGTCTGCAAATAAATTTTCATCCAAATGGGTCAGAGAGCCTGCAAATTTCAACCCACTAAGGGATGAAGGTGCAAACAATTTTTCAAATCGGGCAGTGTCCATTAAAAATTGAGCCACAACCTGTGATTTCAGGGGGGGGGGGCTAGACCCCTCCACAATCATGCTTGGGGGAGGCAATGCACCCCTTCCCACAGTTGTTGCACCCCTTCCTCTATTAGGATGATAATACAGTGCCTCTAGTAGTGCACATCCTATTCTATCCATCCATAGTCTCGCCGAGAAAATGACAGCTAGAGAATATAAAACTGTTCCTTTTTCGTGAATTCTGTCAACTGTTGTGAAAAGTATTTTCAGGAGCTGTCTTCATGAGTCTCGTGCATGAATTTATGTTACAGTGACCGAGTCTTCGCATCTGTCGAGAGTCGTTCCCGGGCTCTCGGCGAGGGAAGACAGGGCTCTTGTGATTGCGGTAGCCCGGTACTGCCTCGGTCACCGAACTAATCCGTATATTCCAATATGAATGTTTTCATGTACCTAATCGTCAACTTTTTTAGCTAATTAATGCTACTGTGAAACTCGGAGCAATGAGAAATTAATAAACCATTAATTTACTTAGGAGCAGATGCAAATAAATATTTGACCAATTTATTCTGTGGGTTAATCGGCCCTGAGTTTGATTTCGCTGCACGCGAAGCAATATCGATTTCAATCCTCCAACTGCGCCAGTGGCCAACTGTGATGTGTGAATTAAAATTAAAATACTTTGAGTGATTTTTGATCCGGAGGATAAGGGCGGATGCTTAACTCGTAATGACTTTTCTTCATTTAGATGTGCTAATTATGAGTCCCATACCAAATGCAATTGGTTGATTATAGCATTTAAAATTTTAATTGGCAACGGAAACGGGTAAAATGGCCATCGGAATACGATTGGATTTGTGAAACGATGAAAAGGGGTCTTCAAGCAACAACCTTTAAATTTCATGTCGAGTGTACTTGCATTGAAACCAGTGTCCTAAGCTCTTTGTTGCGCCAAATGAAGTGTACAAAGTCAAGCTTAATCAGAATCTGCATCGGCTGGAAAAAATATCTTTAAATTACCGTGGATACCGACTTTTACGCATATGTATAACCAAATACATGTACAATGTGACCTTGCCGGCCGCTTCAAGTACGTGTGGCAGAGGTTGTTTTGCCATGGAACCTGAGGAAAATGAGTGAAGTGGAAAGATGTGCAACGAGAGCCGTTGATTGCATTGGTGCGCAAGAGTTTCGCTCTGCATGCATTTTGGGCATGAGTGATGGTGCGGGATAAATTAATTCTTAAATTCTCTCTCGTCGACTAACTCCTCACATGTTGAAATTGAGTAAATAAAACGTGGGGACATTCAATGAGTATTTTTATAGTACAACGCGTTTTGACACTAAGGTGTCATCATCGGGTAAATTGTCAGTTGAAGAGACAATGACAACTTTCTTTACTTTTCAGAGACGGGGAAGGAGAGGTTCGGTTCTGGAAGGAAGTGGATGTTTTGGAAATGCAGAAGAAAGGGAGGGTTTGGGTCATAGTATCTGGGTGGGAAGGGTGAGTTATGCGGGGATGGTTTTGTTAATTCCATTTCGTTCGTTAGATTTGTTTCTCTTATTCTTCTCCAAATAATCTCTCATGGTTGGAGAATATCGATGCAGTGGCCCTTATTTTCGAACTGCAGAATTTTTGGGGAGAAACTGCTTCGGTGACCTTCGTAGATGAGGCGCTTGGCGATTCGAGATTTGTTGCCTTTGTTTTGGAAGCATCACTCAATCTTTTGCAGGGGTCTTAAATGTCCATCTCGCCATATATCGTTGTATATATGTATTCTTTTACCTGTTACTTTGCTGGTTTCGTTTTGCTGACCTGAATATTTGAGTGCGGCTAAAATTATAATAATAATGTAATATCATATATATAATACATAATATAGCGCATAATTTTTAGTTCATCTTGTCGGTTAATGCTAGCGTGTCACCTTGGGGGATTTGTTTGGCTTCCATTTTATTCTCTGCAGTAGTCGTGTGACAATTTACCATCGGTCGTGTGACTGTTTGGGTGAGGGTTGCCAGATGAGTTCAGTCCTGAATTTCCTAGACAAGACCAGTTTCGGCAGTTACGCCATCATCAAATACACTGAATTCAGTGTATCTGATGATGGTGTAACTGCCGAATTCGGTTTTGTTTGTAATAATAAATCTGTGGAAGGCACAAAGTTCTGTTGAATACAATGTCGACCTTCCACCAAGTGAAGACTTCACAATTTGAACCCAAAGTAAATGCTTCATCCTCTTCTGCGCACCTCATTATTTCTTAATTTTCCTTTTCTGTTAGCAATTGAATGCTGAGCAGTATAGCAGCATTTTGAAACACTATCCCCCAAACAGCATCGCTGATGGGCTCGGCTCACATTTCGGGGATCATTTTCCTATTCATCCGAGTACTGTTGTCTGCAAGGGGAAAGTGACCGTATTTTTAGATGATCTAAGCAGTTGAAGTACGTTAAACTCAAATGCATCAGAACTTTGCTTAATCGAAACAAAGGAGTCGTAACCGTTTCGTAAAACCCGTTTTTTCGGATAATCGACGGTTGAAATTCAAAGGTTAATTTGGTGAAAATACGCAGATCTCTTACTTTTGAACATAACTTTAATTACGTCGTTAAAACCATTAACTTCACACCATAAATTATTTATTTCTTGAAATAGTCGAAAATGTTCTTCTGCACCTTTTCTTGACAACGACTGCGAGCACCTTATCTCTCTACGTCTGCCGCGGTTTGTTGATTATTTTGCTCAACTCGTGTTTCCGTTTAGCAGAGTTTTGCTGAGCACGGTTATACTGTACTTCGATTCCCAAATCCTGAGAGTGATATTTTTTAGGATATTCTACGAGGTACTGGATTACCTCGCGAAAACTCGGAAGATCTTACGGTGCCTGATGTCACAGCTATCGCATTGTTCTAAACCCTCGGGCTTCGCATGCCCCAGGTGTTCGTCCTCTACCTCTTCTATGCTAAGATGCTCCAAGGATGAGCGGCTAAGCAGCGTAGGAACTGCAGTGAGCAATATCGAAAGTATAGAGATTTATGATTGTTTGCTATTGCAACAAATACGAGGACAATGGTGACTAATTCGCAATTTGACATGCTTTTTGGAAACGTATCGCTTTGCAGTATCGTGAATGACAAATACGATATTGAAACTGGCTCGTGTAAACCGCATAAAAATTGTCGTGTCAATGTTTCTATTTGCGAGAGTTTCCGTCCTCTCCTCTCAGGTTTTGTTTCACTCACGAATTTGATACCTTTCCATTCATCTACGAAATACCATGCAAGCCACCACCAGGATGTGAAGCTCGGCGTTACTTCCATCGCTTTCTTTGCCACTTCGTTGGCCGCGTTCCATTATTATATTTCAGAATGTTACCATATCTGATGAGCAAGGGTAGCTCTTTGCTCGTATCACAGGTGTTCTTAAATATATGGTATTTCTCCAATTTTAGAATTCTTGTATACTTTCTGTTTCCGTTGTACTAAACTGCACAACGGAATCACTAGTTAACCTTAGAGGAATGTTATCGACGACTTAATTGTGAGAGTATAATTTAATGACGTTTAATTTTGGTACATCCTTCATTTTCCGACAGGTAATGCATCCCTCGTGACCTTGTCTCCGGTTTGCTCCTCATGGGTGTCATCTTTGCGTTTTTGGTGCTATGTGTAAGAGGTTCGATTCCCGGGACACGTGAATTTTGTTCTCTCAGCAATCCATATGTCCTGGAGGAGCAGGTGAGGATGGCTGTCAATGAATCGGATTGGGCAGTTATTGGTCGCGGGGTTCGTCAAGGGTTCCCATTGTTGCCTTTACTTTTATGGATTTATGTTGAGGAAAGGGTAAAAGACGCATAAAAAGTAGCTAGATGTGGGAATGAGAGTAGGGTAGAGTTGGTTATAATTGTGGACGACCAGACTCTGGCTTGAAGGGATTGGAAGCGGTCGTTGATGCATTAGAAAAGCAGTACGGGGAATACGGAATGGAGATCAACCTTTAGGAAACAAAGGTTATGAGATTTTTTGACTAGAAAGACCTTGTAGATTTAATTTAACTGGTCTTAGTTTCATCAGCGGTAGCATTAGGAAACTTTAAATTACCCTGCCACTATGGCTAAACTAATCAGCATAGGTGATGCGACCTTCCAATATTTCCTTCGATTCCGCCCTCACGTGGATTTTCCACTTTCACTCCGGTGAAATTTTGTATTTTACTGCGCGTACAATTTCCTCCCTGAACCTTTTATTTTGGAAACATTAAGAGATGAATTTTACGTGGTAGTTTCATCTGTTACTTTTTGTACTGGCTGAAATTACTTGATGGCAAATTGTGTGGTGAAGTATAATTGCCTTTTATAGTTGAATACTGTTTCAAAAAATGTTTTATTTTGTTTCTGCATCTTCCATTTGCATATAACCAGAAGGTTATGGAGCAAATTTTATTAAAATAAGGTATGGCATTGTTTTATGAATTATTATAATGCAAAAAAGTTGTTTTCCGTGAGAAAGTTTCCGAGCTGTTGGCGAACAATTTCGATGTTATCTCGCGGTATTGATGTTGGGAGTTGTCGATTTTCAATTGCAAATCCATTTCAATGACGTCATCAAAACCTATAAATTGCATGCGAACGCACATGAGCTCTTTAGATGTGTCTACAAAATGGGCGTAAGCTACCAAATACTCTCAAATGCGATTTATAGCGTTCGGATTTTTTGGGAAACATTAAATGTTAATATATCAATAGAAATCCAAGTTTTCACTCGACAGATTTGTGTGAATATTTAAATGCAAAAAACGCATAAGTTTAGTTTGGTAACACTGTGGCATTTTTAAATGTATTTTTCTTCCCTTTTTTGCCACATATTCCTCTCTTCGGATAAGTTTTCCCTCGGTGGACTGTTTATCATTGCGGACTTAGCTGAAGGACTTGCCCGAGGCGCGTCTCCTGTGACGGGACCGCCTCAAGAAATGATAATTTCCGACTTTTGTAGCTGGAAAACATCGGTTTAGACTTGGATGCACTTTTCTGTGGGAGCTCTGAAGGGCTCGGGGGAAAACATTTTTGCTGAATGTCGCGGATTTACAACGAAAAGCGGCTAGACTGGTGTATCAAACGAGTGTTAATGCAAGGTAATTTAGTTATATGCGATTAGTAATATGGGAATTGATAATAATAATAATAAGTTTTATTTATCCAGATATCAAGTAGTTACAAAGGTTACATTGATATAGGACACGTCAGGTTAAAGAAACTAAATACATACAGTGGATACAGGACACATGTCAAACATTGTTAAAAAAATCAATGGAGTAATAAATTTTTGATTTCAGATACCTTAGTAGAATAGTCTTGAATGCAGCTACACTTTTTTTGAGCCTTTAGCTCAGCTGGCAGTTTATTGTAAAGTTGAAGGCCCATATAATTTGGACCAGCACCTGCATTCCTAGTGCGTACATATAAGACGTGCAGCTGATCAATCTGTCTAGTAGAATAATGGTGAATATCACAGTTCTTAACATACTGAGATAGATTTCTTTTTGTATTTACAAGTACATGAAAAATATAAACACATGGGTAAACACTGGTAATATATCCAATTTTTTGAACGGGGATGGCAAAGGGCGTCATGTTTAGAAAAAGTCATGAGCCGAATGTCTCTTTTCTGAATCCTGAAAATGACCAAGGCCTTAGAGGATGAACCCCAAAAAATGATGCTATAAGATATGTGAGAATAAACTTCTCAATAGTAGAGTGCCCGAAGAACATCGGCAGAAACATTGGGTCTAATGGATCTAATTAAATAGCAGGCTGAGCTTAACTTACAAGCTAAAGTATTTATGTGTTCGTCCCAACATATTTGAAAATTGATATTGAAGCCCAGAAATTTGGTATTTTGTACCTGTGGGATCACCTTCTCATCAACTTCAATTGAAAATACTTTACTTGCTTTATTTTTATTCACAAAGTATATTAGGTGAGACTTTCCTATATTTAAATCTAGAAGATTATGATGACACCAGGTAAGTAAAGTATGACTCACCTGTTTACATTCTTCTGTCAATCCTCCAAAAGTAGGTGCTGTGAGAACAATGTTGGTGTCATCAGCATATAACACGGGGGTAGCACCATTTATGTGTAGAAAACTATTTACAAGATCATTAATGTATGAAAGAAATAAGACAGGCCCAAGGACAGAGCCTTGAGGAACACCTCGATTTGAGATCTTACCCAGGGAAACAAAAGTTGCACCATTTACAGAGATAACAACGTGTTGAATTCTGTCCGACAGGTAGGATTCAATCCAAGCATTAGGTATGCCACGAATACCCATCCTGTTAAGTTTCTTGAGAAGCAATTGATGGTCCACACTGTCAAAAGCTTTTGAGAAATCAAAAAACATTGCAGCAACTTCCATTTTGTTATCTAGCGTATTCAAAGTCTGGTTTATTAACTGATAGGTTGCAGAAGATGTAGATTTCTGTTTCCTAAAATCATGCTGAGATGGTGAAAGGACATTGGTAGCCTCCAGGTAAGAAATTAGCCTAACAAAGAATGCCTTCTCAAATATTTTGCTGATTTGGTTCAGCAGCGAGATTGGGCGGTAGGAGTTAATGTCATGTCTATCACCCTTGTATTTATAAAGTGGGATAACTTTGGAAATCTTTAGAGGGGATGGAAACACTCCTAATCTGAAAGATTCATTTACGAGAAAATGAAGAGGCTGCATAATGAAGTCAATAGATTGCTTAATAATGTAACTGGGAATTCCATCAAAACCAGAGCTTGTTTTATACCTACATTCTGCACAATATTTTTCAGTTCAGATATTGTGAGGGGGTAGAGAAAGAAGGACTTTGAGTGGGTAACAGTGATGGCTTCTAAATTAGGAGAGCTGCCAGGCTTAGCAATAGACAAAGGTTGAAAATGATCTGTAAAGTTACAGGCAAGTTGGGAATAGTCTGATATGATTATTCTTGATGAGTCATTTATCTGGACTTGAGACTGCTTCCTGGGTTTGTTTCTAGAGGAATTTATAATTTCCCAGATTTCTCTAGATTTATTGTCAGCATTAATGATCCTATGATCATTATAACAACGTTTAGCTGACTACAAAATTTTACGGTAATACCTTTTCCTTTCTATATATTCAGTCTTACAAGACAGAGATTTCAATCGCTGAGATAGGGAAACAATTTCATCAGTTACCCACTTTTTTCTTGTATTGACATTTTTGACAATTTTTTTTCTGACTAATGGAAAAGAGAATTCAAACTGAAATAAAAATTTTGAATAAAAGGATTCAAATCCCTCATTGAAGGTTTTAGAAGTAAAGACATAGGTCCAAGATTCTTGAGATAGCAGGTGTTTAAAATAAGTAATATCACTGTCATGAAAATTTCTAGCATCATAGTACTTTGGTGTGGTGAAGGTTAATGTGGTGCAAAGCTGGAAGTTAGAGTGTAGAGAAAGGTGGTCAGATAACCCTAGATCGATAACACTGGAAGAAGATACACATGGGTCAAAGTTGGTAAACACATTGTCAATCAAAGTTGAGGATACAGAGGTGACCCGAGTGGGGTGGGTGATTAGTTGAGATAAGCCATATGCCTTGATAGTGTTGACAAGCGGAGAGGCTCTAGCATCCTCCAGGAGCAAATCACAGTTAAAATCACCTGCTATAATAATTTTTGTATTATTGCTGTAGAGGTTATCCATTAAAAGCTATAAACTAGATAGATAGATATAGAAATAGAAAGCTAGATAAGCTATGAAAATCCCTCATAAGAAATCAGGAAATTACAAACAGCTGATTTCAGGCAATGGAGATATAATAATAGTACTAGGATGACTAAGGACACGAAACATCTCCGTGCCAAATTAGACAGAATGGTCATGCGAAGGTAATTAGAGTTCATTGAATGAAATACTTAATGAAAGTTGATCATTATGAATTAAGTAATTAAACACATTTGTGGAGTTTACATTGTTTATTTCCACTCACTTATACATATTAAAACATAAAAAATTACACATTTATGTAACGCCGTCGTTAAAAGCTCGAGCTAATTGTTCGTAAAAAAAGTCATGAAATTATAGAAAAATACTAAAACACTCGTAACTTCCGTTATTTTCTATAGAGTGACGCACCGCTAACCTTTATTGTTATCGAAAAAAGATGAAATTGAGGACCGAAAGTAGTGATGGCCTCTGAGGAGTCTCTCATGTGAAAATTTCACTCAGATTTTTATGCCTTGGGGGAATCCTTAGAGTTGTACTGGCTGGGGTACTTGTTTAGAGGTCACTCAATACGAGCCTGATATGCAGCCTTTTAGGGTGCAGAATTTTAAAGTCTTTTGTGCATGGTGTCATCTTTGCACTGAACCCCTTACTTGTAGGCCTTCTCCTCTTTCTTCAGAGCCTGCACCATAATCAAGGAGAGAACGATGGACACCGTCTGCGAGGAAAAGAAGAGAGAATGAGCTAATTTTAAAGAGTTTACAAAAGCAACACTGACAATCAGTAATGCATTCGTGAAAATATTTCATTTGGAGCCTGAAACTATAGCTATTTGCTTCACTTACTTTATTTCCAAACAAAGTTTATCAAAGTTTATCAAATATTCCAAACAAGGGTGGTCACCTGCTGATCAAAAAAGTATTATGCGCCTTGAAAATCAGAAAGTTGGTTGGAACGATGTTAAGAATTGAAATCTTGTGAACATACAGAGTCATTATATTTATCATGTAATTAGTGTGACCATTGTTTTTTACAGAACCTGCTCGGGAGTTTAGAGCAGTTTGGAATAAATTTATGGAAATTGAGAGCAGACGATAATGATAGTCACCATTCCCTTGCGCCATAGATCGGAGACTCTGCAAGATATGGTATGTATATGCGAATTAAAGAGATTCATGTAGCCCCGTTCTAATTAAGATATCACAACGAGGCTATTTCTTATTTCCAACCGTTAACTTCACTGATGGGGACAGAATCGTCGATGAAGAACTATTGCAAGGCCGCATGCAAGGCCGGTAATTGATGATTGCCCACACCTGGCGTCTGCATCGAGAACGTTTGGAGTGATGGAGGAGAATTTTCTGCCGAGAATAAGCTGAATATAAGCTCAGAATATTTTAATTTCATCGAATTATGTGGATGTTGATTGTCATGTGTAATGGGTTACGTGTCAATTTAGTACACGTATCTCAAAATTGATTTAATATTTTCTGGTAACAGTAACGGTATTTGCATGATTTGCGTCGGCATATTATCAAGAAATTAGCACTTGAAATAGTTCAACTGTTGAAGGCTCTACTTTGTGGAATAACATTCTGTTGGGAGAAAATAGAATACTTTGTAATATTCCACTGCGATTCATTCTTCCCCGACCAGTTTCAACGCTAGTGCGTCATTTTCAAGGGTACATTCTCCAAGTTTATGGGAGTGCGCGTCACATATATACTAAATTCTCGGGGGAGGAGTGGTAGTGTTTAAGTAAAAAGGTGGGAAGCTTGGGGGGGGGGGGAGAGGGAGGAGAAGTGAGGGTTTTTGGTATATATGTGGCGCGCACTCCCATAAACTTGGAGAATGTACCCTTGAAAATGACGCACGCGTTGAAACCGGTCGGGGAAGAATAAATCGTAGTGGAATATTACAAAGTATTTTATTTTCTCCCACTAGCACCTGAAAATTATAACTATGAGTGTAATATCAAGAGAAAAACATGATATATACGACAAATATATTGCGGAGGAGGATGTTTTGGAAACTGGCCAGTATCATTTTACGTAACATGTAATTGGATGTCCATCGACTTTAGAGGGGATGGGAGATGAGTACAGAAACGTCATTGGTCACCTGCACGAGGGCGAGCAGCATGCAAAGTCCGCTCGTCCAGCCGGACTTGTCCTCTACAAACCACGTGAACTCCTCGACGCAGCCGTAGAAGTATGCGTTTCCAGTCACCGTGTCTCTGCACTCCGGGGGCAGCGGCTGGTTCAGCACCACGTAGTCGTTCGGGCCGTCCGCTCCGCAGCAGCCGACCTTCGTGCGACGGAAGGGAAATGGAAAGTAATTTTATCAACAAAGCTGAAACAGGGAGAAGGAACGTAAAATGATGGATACTTGGTTTACTTGGTGGAAATCACCGGCGTTAAACTTAATCATTATTAAAGGGTGCGGTAGCATAATTTGCTAATTTGAATTTGGCGCCAGGAAGTGAGGTTTAAATACGTTCCTGTGATGAAACAAGTTTGCCCAACATGTTCACCTTGACATGAATAACTCTTTAAGGCTTGAAATGCATATTGTAGAATATGGAGAAAAAATCATTACAACGATCCTATAACATCTGTTTTTTACTGACCCTTAAAAACAGCCAATTATGCTGCCTGTATTTCATATTATAGGGAATTGATTTGTACAATTTCAGGTCCTTATTTTCTTACATAGCAGTAATAACGGCTAATATTCAAGAGATAAAACCCTGCGAATTATTACTATGATATAAATTTGACAATATGTTTGTTCGGACACTTATAACTCGACAACGAAATGGATTTAGGATGTATTTTTTGTAACGTAGTGAAAAAAATCGTAGCGTGGGCTATTACGAATCGCTAAAAAAAGCCTCAGGGCTTCATCGGCCCCAAAATGGGACGCTATATTACACTGTCAATAGAAGAAGATTGGAATTAGCATAGAGATTTATTTTTATCTTTTTTAAATCACTTGCAATCAAGATATAGAGCTGAAATTTCCAATATCGGTTAGATGCACAAATGTAGTATTTCTTTCCTGAAATCCATTTTGTTACACGCTTTGTTTCTCCTTAATAATTAATTACCTCTCAATTTCAATTCTGTCCGATTTCGACAATTACGTATTTCCTTGGCAACTTGAGCAATGACTATGAACAGGAAGTTTCGCTCTGGACTTTAACGGCTCATGCTAAATTAAATTACTAAATCCTAAAAACAAATGACTGTGAAATTTCAGTTGCGGTATTTTGTGCCCCATCCTCCTCTGCAAATGCTTATAACGGCTTTTACATTGTACCTGCGTTTGGTGCGTCGCATTGTTTCTTATAATATGGGCCCATGGTTAAGCGTAGTCGATCACTTTTGCTGAAATTTGCACACTGCTGTACTCCCATATGTGTATACTACAACCATTAAACCATGAAGCAGTTTTGGAGCTCTCGAGGGCTTGAAGGGATAAGAAAGTGGAAGCCTCAAGTAGCATTACAAAGACGAGGTTGATTTTTTTTACATCTTTTTGCGCCCCTTGAGGCTTCCAGTTTCTTATCCTATTTTATTTTCCACTACCTTTTTATTTTTATGAACAGTGTTTGCATTGGTTACTAGAAAGCTGTGCATGTTGAGTTCACTGATCTGGAATATATTCCTCGGATTATGTCATTAGATTGTTATCTAACCATACCTCTCTCAACGTTTGCCTACGACTGTCAAAGTTTTCAAATCATATTGTTGTTATCAACCCTTTATCTGTTTGATGAGTCCGACTACGTCATTTACGTCATGTACGGGAAAAAAGATGAGTGAAAAAATATCAGTTTAAGCAGACTTATTTAGATATTTTCATTTGATTACTTATCATTTTTTTCATATAAAAGTATATTATTGCACCATTGATAATGCAATATTAATTGATGTGTCCTACGGCTGGTGGAATTAAAAGTATAATTCGAATATGGTCTCTATTATGACTAATGAAATATCTCGCTCGGACTACCTCAAACTTGTCGGTCGAATAACTACTCCAAGATCTTTCAATCCTTCAGCCTCCTGAATCAACTGTCACTGTTGGCGCATGCGTATTACGTCACTTAGCTCCTCGAATTCTATAAGTCGCTCCATCGCTGTCAAGGCCTTCCCTCTGCCGCTCTCAGCTCATCATTCTTTCCTTCCCCTCCCCTATTGTTTCTCCACCCCTTTCCCCCCTTGTTGTTTCTGCGGCCTCGTCTTTTCGTTATTGAGTTACCCCGTCGGGGAATGGGCTTCGGGAGGGTAGGGTTCATATTTGGAGCCCTTTTTTCTGAGGTTTTTTTATTCAGTCAAACCCTTGCGTTTACCGCCCATCGTCCTCTGCCGCTTTTCTCGCCAACCTCCCCTCCACCCCGCCCTCGCTGCTTCGTATAAACCACCCCCCGTGCGTCCCCCACTCAACCCTTCCAATATTTGCGCTGCAACAAACCAATCCCCCCCACGCACACACACTTCCCCCGCCATTTTATTCAGTCCCCTCCACCCTATTCCCCCCCGTCTATTCCATTTCATCGCTGTTCTTTCTGTCTCTCTTTCGCCTTCCTCACTGCTCCTCCTCCTCCCGCACCAACGCCACCCCCATCCCCGTTTCGTTAGCGAAAGGGCTGCCTCTCTCTCGAAATATGGGTCCGCATCTCTTCTCTTTATCGTGCGTCTTCTGTTTTTTTTGCTTCCCGTCGTCCTTCTTCTGTTCGCTCGTTCCCGAGGCTCACGGAGAATGCGACCGCAGGTGTCGCCGCGGCTGCGGCTTCCGGGCCAAATGAACGGGGAGTGGCGGGGGGGGGGGGGGCAAGGATAGAAGGAGGGGAGGAATAAAATGAGACGGAGAGAGACTATCGAAAACCTATCGCGGGAATTTTTTTCCTTCCCTCTTATAGAGGACCTTCCTCTATCCCCCCACGCCTGGTCTTCCTTTGCGTGGGTATGCTCGTGGGTCGTGGAAAGAGTCGGCGATGCGTGGGGAGAGAAGTCTCTTTTTCGTGAAAACTCATTCCGGGATTCCTTCCGTCTCTTCTCCCTGAGTTGTCGCCGCTCTGGCTGCCTTCCAATTCACCTTCCTAATCCTCGCAATCCGATTGCCCGGGCGATGAGACACACGTGGAGCGGAGGAGTTGTCCACACTGTATTCTTAATTCTCCCGAGCGAGTGTTGAGCGCAGTGTTGGTCCGCGTTCGAATAAAGCCTTCCAAACTCACCTCAGCTGAACCTCCCGACGCAAGTTGGCATATCTATCCAATCCGAAATGTATGTCTTTTATCAAAATGGAATGTTTAGTTTACATTCCTCGTCGGTTGAGTGCGTGATTGGAAATTTCCACGAAGAGAATGGAGGGATAGAAATGGAGTGGCTTCCGCTATGGACCAGAATGAGATCTCTGACGTGTGCAGTGAGTTTGGAAGGTAAAACAATAGGCAGGAATAGGAGAGAGATGCAGGTGTATCTTGGCGACAATACTTTATACTCATGTTGCTAGAGAAGCAATACTATGAAACGTTATTTGAGCGCTGATCATCAAAATTATGGGAAGGTATATCAACCAGTTACACCGTTACACCAGCTCAATTCTGAGGTATTAGTAGATGTGTTCGAATTCCCGTCTAGTCAAATCATGCACCAATAGGATTATATTGGCTATGAAAAATTAATTTGCCTCAGCTGGAATTTGAATCCGGATCTCTCATTTTCTGATCAGGTTTGTTAGCCACGCCACAAATCCGAATACTGTAAGTCAAACAATTTTTTTTCAAGGTGAATGCTTACATATTTGGTATTGTATCTTGTCCAAGGCTTCTGGCTGCTTTCCATATGATTTGAATAATTGTCGAAAAGTAGCTAGTATGATTTGAAAGTATGTTTTGACAGTGTTGAGCATTGCTCATGAATTAAAGATTATATAATTTGTATTAAGCTATTGCTTAGTTTAACTTAAACTTATTTAAATTAAACTTGCTGATTTTATTATGTTAGCTATGTAACTTTGATAAAAATGTTTGATTTTCAATGTCCACAAAAGAAAAGAGCCATATGTGATCTATCTTACTCATATAGTTTACTTAATACTGGAGAAAATAGCGAATTAATAAGCAAAATGAATTTCGTAGTGCCTAGTAACAGTGTAAGGTTAAAAAGAAAATTCAAGTTGAGCATGGTAAAATTAAACTACTGTGAAAATTCACCACTGAATAGACTATGCCGAAATTTTAATAACTACTGTGATAAAAATGATACATGTCAACAAAGAAGTCTCTTTTTTATAGTGATAAATGCTATAGTTTCTTGATGTGTTTTGAGATTTCTGTATAATTTAATTGATTTCACTGTGTTTTCTATTTTTTGTTCACCCTGTAATTATTTTGTTGGGCAAACGTTAAAAACTAATAAATTAGGGGAACATTTCGTGAAAGAAGCTGGAAATGTTGCATTTCTGTACATGGTAATCTGATGTAAATTTTGGAGTGAAATTTGTTATCCCAGGGATTGGCTTACTGTTGATGGAAGAAATTAAGTAGGTAGTAATAAGCAGAGCACCCCAAATAAAGAAAATGGCTCGTAAATCAATTATCTGAGTTAAAATTTCAAAGCCCCCATTCTCTTAAGAATAACTTGGACTTTGTAAAAAAAATTAAAGACTATTTGTTTACTGAGAGAGAAATAATGGTATCATTTGATGTTACAAATTTATTTCCAAATGTGCCAGTAGATATAGCTGTTAATTCATTAAAAGATTGGTTGAATTCCCTAAAAATCGATGTTAAGAAAATTGACGAATACATTAGGCTCACTAATCTAGTGATGAGCCAAAGTTTCTTTGTTTCCCATGGTAAATTTTATAAACAAGAATTCGGCACAGCTATGGGTCACTTCCTATCCCCATTTTTAGCCACCAACCACCAACTCCCTTTTTTAGATCTTCTGCTGACTAGAAACGGTAAAAAACTTGAATTTGACATCTACCGCAAGCCCACACATACCAATAATTACATTCATTCTAATCCCTTTGTTCACAACAGCAGTAAGCTTGCTTCTTTTCATGCACTTGTCAATCGCTTGGTTAACATCCCACTTGGCAAGAATAATTACTCTAAAGAGCTGAATAACATTAAGAGTATTGCAAAATCAAACTGGATATTCTGGTAGAGAGGCTGTAATTGGTCCCTGCTGTGGAATCCCCTTTCCCGCAAACCAATATAGTAAGTGTTGTGTGGTTGCATGTTAGACGAGTGGTGCAATTTTTACGGCTATTGGAGACTCTTTTAACTTTGCTATCTTAGGAGACCGTAGAGCTCAATCTCCTTTGATTTAATTGTCGTTCGTGTTCACTAAAGCGCGCTGATGTGCTCAGATACATTTTATTCCAACACATTGAAAGGAAAGCTAGCGTAATTAGCGATTATATTGAAGATAAATACTCTTAATAGGTTATATTAAGCCACCTTTTGAGGAACTGGTGCACCGTGGGTGCCAATCTTCACTTTATTTTTTTGCGGTGGGAGGGATAAAGATAGGAAGTCAGTGGAAAAGGGGTGGTTGGCCTCACACCTCTCGTCTTTCATTTATTTTTCTCTAGACGTCAGAGGTAGCTCTGCGTTGGAAGGAGAGTACCGTTGGCTACGTATCGGACCGCCCTCGTACATGAGATCCTGTTCCATCTCCCTTTTGTTTCCTGCTTCTTTGGTGTACGAGGGAACCTCTCCCGGTTCATTAGTGCCGAAAGAAGGGAGTATGTATCGTAGATATATATTCTCTGAATTCGCCCGGGAGAGGGAGGCTGAGGCGGCATCATCGAATTCAAATCTCCTCAAATGTCGCTCATTAATGAGGCGAAAATAAGGAATGACAATGGCGGCCCTTGGCGTCTTTTTCCACCTCGAGGCGCCATCGTTGATGCCGTATGACGCAACGTAGTGCTTCATGAGTGACGACGCAAACGGGAATTTCATTAACCTGAAAATATTTCCTGCCTTCCTAGCCCTCGTCTGGGCTGGCTAAAAGGCGAGGCTCGTGTTAATATATCTTCCAGAGTTTGCTGAATAGAATATTCTTTTCATTCTTATAATTAAGTTTAATAGACTATTCATTCATGTGCCTGCTTCATTCTGCGGCCTTTGTAGCTTTTGTTGTGTAAAATTTTACTAGCTGTTGTTAGAAATATAATAGGAACGAGATGAGCTAAAAAGCGTTATGAAGATGATATAAAGTCTGTTTGGTATTCGCGCCACTAATTTGTTGTGTTGTTTGCCACCAGAGTGCAATTTGTGGCTTTCCTTTTACGCGACATCTATCGGAAGTTTTCTTTTGTTTTGTGACATTTCTCTTTTGGTTTGTGAGCGATATGTCAGTCGCTCTGGTGATATGGGAGAGAGACGTCTCACCAAATAAGAAGCCAATTACTACCAGTCATAGAAGACAACGTGGGTAAGTCATGAATTGCACAAGGCCATTTAAATCACTTAAATACATTCCACTATTTTGTGTTGCGGTTTTCATTTCTTTCTCTCATGTTTCTCCATTGCGGGCGGAAAAGTAGAACAATGCCAAACACTCGGAAACTACATTGACTCAGTAAATTTGAACTTTTGACCTTGAAAATGAAGGTCAAATTTTGAAAAAAATTACTCATATAATTTAAATAGCACGCATAGAAATGCATATAATTCATACCGGCTAGGAAAACTACGATAAATTCCACGTTCGACCAGATACATAACATAGCTTACGACATTTGACCAGATGAATATCAGCATTTCACCATAACTCCTAAACCCGGAGAGGTTTTCTTTTGTAATTGACTTGTTCCAACACCCGAAAAATGCCGTTTCTTCCTTTTCTGCTTGCAATTAAATAGTATTTTGTAAAGCCGTCTATAACATCAGCATCGTCTCCATATCTTCTAAACCGTGATAGGTTTTTTTTTGGTGATTCACTTGGTAACCGTGTTCCACTCTATATACGCTATAAATATGATCACTTCTGGCGTCACAATCGTCATCAAATGTCTCCCTGAGTTTCAATCTCTGCAAATTAGAGTGCATGACAGTAGCTGGCAAAATTTTCTCTCGCGGTTGTTCTTTACTCAGTCAACTAGAGCCATTATTTTGCAACATGCCGCGGGTAATTACAAATTCTATAGTGGAGAGCCCTTTAAAATTAAGAGGTTAAACGATTACACAACATTATTTGGAACATAAGCATGCCAGTCATATTGTTGTTTACTTGAGATTGATTCATCTTTTACAATCGAATTTAAATTATTTTTTGAAGGTTTACAAGTTTTTCCGGCGAATGGATTCCAGGACTGTTTCCTGGATTTTCCACAACGTTTCGGTGTGTTTTGTGAAAATACGTCCATGAATTCATTAAAATGACACTGTCTTCATTTGCCTTTCATGGATGAAGAGCATTGTTTACTTATTTAGCTAATTACTCTATTTTATTGCCCTTTTTCATACTGAGTTCTTGGTTTGTTTCATAGGCGTGTGCATTTTAATGAACCTCCCAGAAATTTGAGAGGAATTGCTCTATACAGATATTAGCAGGATATCTTACGGAGAAGTTCGTGCAACTGGGGGATAGCTGCGTCGCTCTGGTTTTCATCACACAAAAGAGTAGATGTGACATTTG
Organism: Ceriagrion tenellum; assembly: GCA_963169105.1. Taxonomy (NCBI): domain Eukaryota; kingdom Metazoa; phylum Arthropoda; class Insecta; order Odonata; family Coenagrionidae; genus Ceriagrion; species Ceriagrion tenellum. The sequence goes on from OY720640.1 coordinate 135,672,828, forward strand.
CTATCAGCTGCATCTGGGACTGTAATACTCCTTAAATTTTATCAAATTCGTTGCCACTCTCGCGAATGACTTTCGTGACACTGATGACGTATACAAGCTGTAATCTGACTTGAAGGTTGCGTGCAGCGGATTGTAAAACTCTTAATACTACCAAATGAGGACCTTTAAAATTGCATTTTCTTTATTACACTGCCTTAATTACACCTCTATATTTTGAGTGCACGTTCACTCTCTCAATTGCGCTTATTGTATAACTCATGAGCATGTAAACATCTCTCGTGGACAACTCGGGAACATTTATTTTTCTCTACCCTCCTGTCGTCATCTCTGAAGGAAGCATGCACATCATTGCCAGCTGTTATTATCCTTGGATTGTGTTCAGCGCTCGTTCCACGCGTCTTTTGCTTAAAAACGTTCATTTTAGTCGTATCAACATGTCATAAATATATTATTTTGATTAAACCTCTATTATTTGTTTTAAATTAACTCGAAGGTGATTGTGTTGTCGCCAGTATGCAATCTCGTCGGGCGTTTTATTTCAATCGCTGGTACCCTGAGGCTCACATAATCAATGTTCATTGTCCTCTTTCCCGATTTTGCATTTCAAACTACAACTTTCACATCAACTCTCATATTCTCCAAAGCAAATAATCATCCAACTATCGACATAATCATCAGCAATACCCCTCCATGTTACCCCACACAGGCTCAAAGCATCAACTTATCTAGCTTCATTTCCTGTTTAATGATTTTCCAGCTTCCAAACCCTCGCCATTATTTTAACATGCCAAATTTTTACCGCTGCTCTCCTCCTATTGTTCTTTATCGTTTTCTTCTTCCTCGTAGTCCTTGTACCCTCTGGTTCAGTCGTCGAGCTACGATTTCGTTCGATGACGATCGCGGAGGCCTCGCCTTCCCCACTGTCGGGTACTATAACAAGTCTCGTATTTGGCCTTCTGTATTGTCCGCAGATCGATTCTCTATGATTGACTTCTATGTTCAAGGAAATTGGTATAAGGAGGTGGCTTCCCTTGGCCATGCCCAATAGTAGTTTAAACGTGACACAATCACGTAACCACCTTTCTCTGGCTCCTATCCTTCGATCTATCTGGTTAGGTTGGCCTCCCAGGAGAAATTGTAATAGCTTCTGCCAGCCCAGCTCTAGGGGTCATTGGAACGTGAATGCCCTCCCAATGCGTCAAGGTTGTTGTCATAGAAAAGGGCCTGGTAAAGAGCTACACCTTTTACGTTAAATAACGCTAGCAATTTTTCTATCCCTGGCAAGTCCACTTCGAATGTTTGTAGTCTTGATTGTACTAACCGTCCCGAGTTGGATACCCAATGTCCCCCTCTTTTCCCCTCTGCCTACGAGTCCATGGGAGAATCTTTTGGGACCAGCAAAGGGTAGCAGACAGGGTTTTTCAAGGAGTGGCGTAGTCGAGCATGGAAGGACAGAAGCGGTGGGAGACGAAGGAGGGAAGGGGGTTTGAATAGGTTAAGAGAAAGGAAGAGGAAACAAGGGGACAGCGTCGAGAGACCAAAAAGGGTTATTCCGGCTGAGCAGGGGGTGGTTTTCAGGGTTTCTGAAGCTTCCTCAAAGCTTTAAACGCTTTAAAGCTGACGGTAATGAATCGCTCGGTTTTGAGAGCGGCGCGCCCGGACACACACACATGAGAGGATCAAGGGTCTTGAGTGTTTGTAAGGGGCGGCGGGTGGCGAAGGGGAGCGAAAGGCCTCCTCCTTGGCCGTTTCCACCGCAGTGGTCCCCGGGGGGGAGGGATGCCTTTTAAATCATCGACTTAAGTGGAGTCGAAATCCGCCCAGATTACATGGCTGGTGCAAGGGGGTGGTGGCGGCGGGAGGGGGCGTAGTCGCCGAGTGGCCTGGCGGTCGGAGTGGGTGGCTCCGCGGAGGAATCGACTTTTGATGTCCGGGGCGGTTGGCCCTCGGACACGCCGGGGAACTCACATGGTGAGGAGGGTGGGGGGGAGAGATAGAGTGGAGCGACTCAGGGATATGTGTGACGCACATAGGTAAGTGTTGGCCGCGGAGGGCGCTATCGTCTTGGAGTTTATATGCGCCATTTCATACCGCCGGCGGTATGCGATCATCCGTAAAAATGTAATCTCAATTAAAAGCTACTTTTTTTCTCTCGAAACTTAATTCAATACGAGAAATATCGAGTTGCGTGGGGGTTTTTTTTCAGAGGAAACCCGATCCCTACTTGAGTGTCTTGTGAAGGGCACTTCAAGTACTGTACTCCGTCTGTCGGATGAGACGTTAAACCGTGGTCCCCTTGGTGCCTTTCGTTAACAGCAGGCTAATGCCGATGCCGGGTTTCTATCCACCCTTCCTCCCTTACCTATCCCCTACGGCGCAAATGACCTAAGCTGTCGGTCGCCTCCCCAAAATCCAATGGAATCAATCTAGATGCGTTATTATTCAGGCTTAATAAGTGTTTTCCATCCAAGGTATGGAGACATTTTTTCGTGCGGAGCTTGAAAATGTACTGTCATTAATACTCCTAATTTTGTGCATCCACTCAGGCAATGCTGAAGTGAACTGTATGAGATGGAGAAGCAGATCACGAAAAAATCAAGGGTGAGTGTGGTGGAAGAAACTCTAAAGAGGAAGAATATTATGAGTCTTAAAAATAGGAGGTTGAGTGAGAAACAATGATGCAGGAATGAAAATATTTTGCAATTATCCACATAATAAGTTATACTACGACCCAGGTTTCGATGTTTTACCATCATCATCAGGTACAAATGAAGTTAGGTGCACATAATGTACAGTGATAGAGAAAGGATAGGATAGAAGGAAGGAAGGTGGGGAAAGGGGGGAAGTGGGTGGGAAAAACCGAAAGGAGAGGTGACCGGAGGGATGGGAGGGGGAGGTAAACGAGGCACGGAAGTTAGGGTGAACAACGTGAAGTTAAATTACAAATACAAATATGAGAACAAGCATTTCGTAACTTCGCCCCCAGAACCTAGAGTATGGCTTCTACTGGAGGTCTGCGAGCGTTCCCAGTGACCTCTTGGAGTGAGTCCCTCGTGCAGACAAGTACGCAGATTGGTGAGGGAGTTGATGAGTCCCACCCTCGAGGGGGGTGAGGGCTGCTGCACCACTCTCGAGGGTGGGACTTTGACTTCAGATCTGAAAGGTGACACGAAGTATCGAAGCCCGGGTCGTGTTAATAAACCTCTAGTGGAGTATACAAAGTTAGTTTTATTTAATATACTATGAATAAATTCCACAAAGTCAAGCCTGGAACCCTTTCCTTCATGAAATTCTTTGGCTTTGCTCGCTCCGAAATGAAATGGCGTGCTGGATGTGTATATATGTATAAGATTGATTTTAAAGAGACAAAAAATGAACTGAGTTTAACCTAGCCTAACCGGAGGGCATGATTTCACAAATATTGCTAACTCCCTCCACTGTCGTGGAGTTCGCACTCGGTAAACTCCGAAAGCGTTAAGTTAATCGCCACAGAGAGACTTTCTTCATAGTGATTCATTCAAGAGTCTAATACATAAATGATAACATATCTGGAGAAGAATATTAGAGACCTCTCCTAAGCCAAATACGAGAATCTTGGCTCACCAATCAGCCAATCAGGGACAAGAAATTGTGTTGCTGCGAGACGAGGCGAGACTTAGGGTCAGTGTTGTCTAAGTCTCATTTTCCGACCTTGGGTCTCATCTCGAGAACACTGGTACCGTCTAGTTTAAAAAAAATTATAATTATTTGATGGAAATAAATTTCTGTATTGGACGTATTGAAGTGAAAAAAGGAGATAATTACTAATGTAACTTTTAGATAAAATAAAAATGGCTAAAATAAAAAACTCCACAACATTACGAAGATATCCATCCATATTTAATTTAATTATGGAAATAAACGGAATGATGCTCTCGTTTATCAATCACTCATTAAATATCTACAAGTTCATACTTGTCCATTGTAAAGGATGTCAAAGTAAGGAAATGTGGAGGTATGGAAGGTTTGCGTTGGGTAAAGGGGAATGAAGAGCTTACCGATTTTCGACTAGATGGCTTTTGATAAACATTTTAATTAATTTTGAACTGTTATTCGAAAGAAGAAGGCGTGTGTTAATTGAAAAATTAGGTAATAAAATTTGATGTACATTTAATTACTCGAGTTTTGCCTTGGGTGTGGCTGCTCATGACAATATAATTCAATTAAAAAGATAAAAATGTGACCGGGAGAGGTATTCAATAAACGGAGGAGAGTGATGGCTTAGTAGTGCATATAAAACAACACTGGAGAAGAGATTGATTCTGACAGTTGAGTAGAATGGTATATAAGCCGGAACCCATGGAAGAGATCGGATTGTATAGTAAAATTTTAACGCTGAAATTTGAAGCGTGGGTCTTGAGAATCAGACAAAAATGCAATAAACGGAAAGAATAAGAGCTGAGGACGGGTGAGGATCAGGTTTCGGGATTGGATGAAAGGAGGAAGAAATATGACTAGCTATTGGATGATGTGGCTCGTATTTAGATATGCTGTTTTGGTGAGCATGGGGCAAGTAGTGGTGCATTAGAGTAAGCCGTCAGTGTGTTTGAAGTATCACAATGAATTTAATATCAGTTTTCACGAGGCTTATCATTTCACCAAAAAATGAAGCCAGTTCATAGCAATATGACTAATTAATCATGGCCTCTTTTATGCGTCAAAAGTTGATAAATTAGGGTTTTTCATGCAAAAATAAGCTTAGTGTCGAATCATGAATGCGAGGGAAATGGAGCATTGACTAATTATGGCTCCACATCGTTTAAAGTGCCGTAGTTCCTGGCGCAGCACAATTAAATCGCGCGATTTATCCAAAAATCCACCTTTTGTTGGGGTATTACTTTTTCATGAATCGTGTTGTTTGTAAAAATATCACTTCGTGATACTGAATTACCATAAATGTCCCTTCATAATTCTGTTGAATTTGATTTCCAGAGTAAAATAAGACGCCCTCAGTCAAAGTGTAATTTAATATAATCCATTCACACGAGTCCCCGCGGAAGGATTTAGAATACTAATTAAATTCATGCCGTCTCGTTTTCCCTTCAAGAGATTAAGTTCTATTTTTTTAATTTCCTATGATCACAGTGGAGGGCGATTGTTACGACGGAGTTTAAGGATTAATCAGAGTCACGATTGCACGGGTGGCAGTTAATACGGATTTTGTCACGTCACTGGACCCGGGAATCGCGGGCGATTTTGCTTTTGTCGAGCGATAAAAATTGATGTGATGTCTGCTAGCATTTTAGAAACAGGGCCATTTACTTCTCATGATTTAATCATCATGGATCATAAGGGTTTCAATTGCACCATTTTTCCACGTATTTCATGGGGATGATGCAAATTTGGAACTTATGGACGATGTTCAATTCAGGCAGAATATGGATTTTGTGGCGTTAATTGCTATGGTTGAATCTAGCTACTCATGTTCTTGGAACTTTGTTAATGTTATTTGATTTGCCGTGAAAAGAAGTATTGACCGAAAATATTTTCTACTATGAGTTGCGATATGAAACGAGCAATTTAATATCTCAAGTAGAATGATTTGATAGTACCATATCGAGAGTTTTTGAAATAATCACTAAGAAATTTAGATGCCTAAAACTGTGGAACGCTGAAACAAATGGACTTCACAAAATAATGAAATCATGGCATGAAATTTATTGTCGTTCCCAGGAAACCAGGATATCTTGCTGGCATCTACGCTTATCTCTTCTACGTTCATTTCGATGACATGATTTCTCTCTGGCGTTGGATAAGCAAAGATTATTGGAGGGGAGTAAGATTGGCTAATGATTGTGAACCATGGGTTTTTGTTATGTCTTTTAAATGCGTGTCTTAGATTCCAAGCCTAGTCGTTTACCACCGGAGACTTTGTAATGGGGTTGATGCAGACTTGACCTAACGCGGTAGTGAGTGAAGTGAAATGGGTGGTAGGTGGGCAAATTTTGGATCGGGCGGAGAGGTGATTGCAGCAAGAAAGCTGTGAAGTTTTACTTGAGAAATAACCCAGTATTCACAATTCCATGATTCACGCACCATCATGGTGTACATAGAAGAAGCCAAGAGACCCAGAAAGTTTGCGATAGATTATATTATGGTTGGACTCAGATTCAAGAATAGCATCAAGTTCTTCTTAAACATGAGAATAAATTAGAAAACTAAATTCTTATCCGTAGGAGATATAAAATTCTTATGTGGAGGAGCAAAGTTCAAGATATAAACTAGTTTAAAGGGAAATAAATAGGGCAGGTTGTTTCTTGAACGAACCACGGAATTATCATCACGTGGGGTGGACGCACCAACATGTTTCCCAACTCAGTTCGTGTCTTCATCTCCGAACTATCCCTCGTGTAATATTTTTTTCATCCCATCTCGCGCCTCTAACCCCTAATATTCTACGCACTGCACTGATATAATACCAATCCCTGAAACCATGGATTTCTACCCGTTGGTTCTTGTTAATGATAGAACTGTGAATACTGCTGGTGGTTTTTTCTGCACTTAGCTAGGAGTTAATATTTTACTAGGTTTCCTTTTAACATGAAGTTTGTTGACCAAAAAAACGGTCTTGTAGTTTCACTACCTTTTTATTCTATTTTAGAATTTGATTTTGAATGAAAATCCCTAATTTCTTGATTTTTAGTAAACCTTTTGTATTTTTTTTCAGGTTTTTTGACTATTCTTTGCAGATCCTCAGAACTTAATTGCGGCGAGAAGAAATGACCAAACTAAGCCAGGTGGATTAGCATCGGGAAAATCAGCAGCTCTGTTGTAAGCGTACACTGAATCCCTCGATAAAATGCTAATTAATGCAATTCTCCGCTGTTATTATGTATCCTCCTAATATTTTTTGCTGATATCCTAATTTAATTAATTTTAGCAGCATGTTGATTGTGTTAATGAACGGATGATGTTGACCACCATTATACTAATTGTTGGATACTTGTAATTCCATAGTAATTCACCACTGAATATACCGCCTTTTAAATTAATATCATGAGCAGCAAAAGATTACTGGGAAAAAATATTTTTCTTAGATCCTCCGAGAGTATGTTAGAAAAATAATGTTGCTTTTCCATTTTCCCACAATTCGGTACTTAATGAGCCACCATTAGGCTATAAGGTAGGGTTACGTGGGAAAGGTTGAGCGAAGAAAGCGAAATAATGGAAGAGACTTGATAATGTGAGCTCTAGTGGATGAGTTTTACTCTTTATTTTAGGGTCGTGAACTGTGCATGGGAACTTCTTTGGGCCTTATTGTCCGACGTTATCATCTCTCTCTTAATTTGCTGCTAGTGTTTGATCTACAGATGTAGTAAGGGGCTAGAAGAATGTCCCCCGTGTCTGTCTGAGAATCATGTGATACGGATATTTTCTCCAAACTTCCGTCCTGTGTGTGAATCCGAGTCTTTGCTGTGGCTCGGCCAGCAGTCTGCGCCGTGTGACCCTTACGCTCGTCATCCATGGGTCCTTTTGTACGGCTTTACTTCCTGTTTAGTTTGGTTTGCGAATTAATATCTCTATGATGGGTCCCAAATGCTCCCAGCGTTTCCAAGTTGAAGTCCATGAAGAGCAAAGTTAAATCTCGCCTTTGCTTCCTCGCCCCGGGACCCTCCCACGATCCGCTTTATAAATCCTGGAGACTTTTTAGTGGCGAAAATATTGCGAATTTATTTTTACTGTGATAGGTTGGACTTTATGACTAAGTGCTGATATTTTAATACATCCGCCACGTCGATGTCTTCTTCAACTTTATGGGTGTGGAGCCGGTTACATTTCCCTCGCAAAAAGCGCATCGCCATGCGTATTTTTTATTTCGCTCTTTCCCTTACGCGTGGCACCAAGAATTAGAATTATGGAGTTGTCATAAAAGAATTTCCCAATCTATTTTTTATGGAAGGAAAGTAAAAACTTTTGTCTCTTCGTAAATTCCACAAAAATTCTTTACTACGCGATCTGCTATTCGTAATGTTTTTGTCATCTTCAGGCAAATAAAATCCGTGAAATCTAGGTTGTGGATTAAAGGAACTTTGAAGGAAATAACAAAGTGGGGTTTATACTTTTCTCCCTTCCTGAGAGAAAATTTCATCAGTCACGTCCTGGACTGTGAGCATAATTTTTGTTGCTCATATTTAGGGTTGTAGGCATAAGCAAAGGCAAATGTACAATAATGTTCATCATTTTGGAACATCTATCATCAATATGCGAGGATTAAGCGGGGTCAGTAACTCTTTTTTTGCTAAACGACGGTTGTCTGTACAGCGATATCGGAACTAAGAGTATTCATTCAGAGTACGTATTGCAATGCAGTGTGTACAATTGTTTTTGCACTGTATACACAATGCGCCTTATCAATGGCTTCGATGCAGAAAAACGGCGGTGCATGCAGTAAGCTTGAATGAGCGGGTGTTTGTAGAAATAGGGAGCAAGAAATACTTGGCGCGACAGTAATGACATATCAAAAGGTGACATAGTCGTCCGTAGAGTTGGTTGGATTGGTAGAATTGAGTTAACTGCATCACAACTACAACTGAAGAGGCTGTGTCTATCGCAGGAATGTGGAATGCAATATTTCTCGCAATGCCGCTAGATAGGATATGGACTGGATTGTTATTAAATATTCGAAGGTTTGGAATCATTGTTATGGGAAAAATTTGACCTTTTTAGCTACTAGATAGAGATATAAATTCGTTTGTTGAACTTGCTCAAATTTGTCCTGTGATTTCTTTGTGACGTTAGAGTTTTGATCGCCAGTTTACGTTCATGATTTAGGTTGAGGTTGAGGATTTGAAGACAGGCAGCGCTTTATGAGCTGGAGGACAAGGAGGAAATTAGGCCATAGGCAACATGCGTCTATGCCTTAAGCGTGTATTATTGTCGTTGAAAAAAGCGCCCTGAGGTGGCGAAGTTCAAATTCAATTCAAGAGATGGGGAACCATGCGTAATCAATGGTGGGTAAAAATTGACCAGGGAGTCTTTGAAATAACTTACTCACTTTTGTGGATAAAAACTTAAAAGAGAGAAATATTGGAGACAAGAACCAGTTAACATTTGTTTGACTTACATTCTCCTGAATCATCCGAAGGATCTCAGCGTAGTCGGGGTTGTTGATGTTGACAATGAGTTTCCTAAGTGTCGTCCGGAGCAGCGGTTCCAGCTTGGACTGGTAGGTGCCGTTGTCCAGGAGAACCGCAGACCCTGCCATCTCACAGGCGAAGCAAAGCGCTAATACGCCTATGGCCTAAGGAAAAAAGTAACAAAATCAAATATTTTGGCGATGTAATCAGCTTAGTAATGTTAAGGGATGGATTCATAATTATTTTCCAAAGAATGATTTCTAATGCATATGAGTTAAGTTTTGAGATGGTAGCCTATTCTCCGCTATCGAATTATTGAAACCACCTGATTTTAGATAATTTTGCACTATAGTTTATTTCTATTGATATGATGTGTTATTATATGTACTTTAAATGTTAACATTAAATTAACCTTTCATCCTGTGCATCGCCTAACACTTCAAAATGATGATTGATGGAAAATTAGGAAGCATCGGATCAGTCGATCGAGGTTTTTATTCTTGGAGAGCTTGGATGGACATTCCATCTTCAAGCCCCTTCCAAAAACTTTTTTATAAATATTTATCTGGTTTACCTGAAACGAATCGTTTTAGACTGAAAAAGGTGGGAATGTTTAAAACACAGTGAATAAAAATTTAGAGACGATTTTAAATATCTGTCATCTCTCTCTCTCTCTCTCTGAGGAGAGATGACAATTGGTGAATGAGCTTAAGTGATATTCGTTGATACTTTTAGAACTCCGATATTATCGGAGTTCTAAAAGTATCATTGTATTATTATGGCATTATTAGCCTCACTCTCTATGAAAGTCGATCAAAGACTCAATTGGAAGTTTAGTTTCCAAGTCATGGAGTCAATTTAGTACGAATGTAGTGCAGCCACAGAAATAAGTGATCAGGAATTTTATTCGATATTCGTATTCAAACTGCTGGGAAGAAGAACCAGGTGAACTGGAGGCAGCCTAAGATGCCATGAATTGGTTTGGAGAATGATAGAAGGGTATGTCCCGCGGTTATGGTCAACGGGTGCACTCACTCTAAGCAGTACATTACCATTATCATTGGTCGTGGAATCCTAAGAATGATTGACTGCAGACCTCCATCTTTTCCTATCTAATGCCAGATCCATTACTTCCTTGGAACTCTTCCTATGTACCTTTCTCTTTATTTAGTCCATGAACATATTACTGGGCCTTCCTCTGAGGACTTTTCCCTCTATTTACCTTAAATTATATTCTTCACAAATCCATTGTGCCTCAGAGTGTGTCCAATGCATCTGGTTCTTCTTTTCTGTATCATGTTTCATAGGTTCCCTTCCTTTTCTACTCTTCTGTAAAATCCATCATTTTTTATTTTGTCCGTCCATTTTATCTTCAGCATCCTCCTCCAGCATCAGGTTTTGAAGGTTTCCAGTCTTTTCTTGTCACTTTTCCTGATGGTCCATGTTTCCGATCCATGAGGTGACACGCCCCACTCGAGTATTTTTACATGCTCTTTCCTGATTTGTAGCCCTATCCTCTTCGAGGATATTAATTGTCTTTTTACCATGAACACCCACTAAGCTTGGAAAATTCTTTTCTTGATGTTGGTTGCACCTTCTCCGTCCCTCGTCTTGGCATATCAGATAGGCGAAGGAACTCAATTGCTCTAATTTCTCTCCTATCAGAGTATCATCTGAATTCAGCTTCCACTTTCCGTATACTAAGATATTGGTCTTTGTCTTATTTGTTATCATGCTGTATTTTTGGAGAACTTGTTCCATTGCAGAACTCTCACTCGGCATAAAACATACGTACAATAATATCCATTACGCCACTTGCTTTCGGAATCAACAATGTCAAAGAACTTGGCAATTGAAGTTAACCCGAGAAAACTGGCACTTTTTTATTGATTTCCTCCAAGCTATCGTATACTTGCAAACCTCTTTTGCTTCTCTTACGCTGTTGTATTGCTTCATAAATGGTGTCTTATTTCTCCTTTTTAGGTCTCTTCCACCGTCCTGACCCGTGGATTTCGTGGTTGACCTCTTCCTTTCATATTATACACTCTATTCTCATTTATTTGTTTCATTATTCGACTCCCATCCACTATATTGACGTTTCCAAACCAACGAAGCACAATCCTTCCATATTTGACCATTAAAAGAGCAACCAACCCAAATTATTTCATCACTCATTCATTTCTAACCATACTTATTATACTTTTCCATGGAATACTTCACAGAAACCCCATTCTCACTGCATTTGTCGTACTCTGGTACATGCCCCCATTTTGCTGTCGAAATTTCAACTCCTTTCTGCACTGCCGTTTATGATTCCGTGAACAAATACTCATTTCAAGAAATGCTGCACATTTTACCTATGATTTTCCTTTTGACATTGACAAATATTATAATTTTTTTCATTTATCCTTCCGAAATTTGCAAACATTCAGAGGGGGAGGAGAGGATGCCTTTGATAGGATACGCTGTTTCGGACCGGATGACGGAGGGAAGTTGCTGGACGTGTGTTTGAGCTTTTTTTGGGGGGGGGGGTGTAGGGGATCACGTGAAGAGAGGAGCCAGGTAAAGTGTCAAGGGGTCGTCGCCCTCCCCTCCCCCCCCCCGTCTCAACGCCTCGGTTCTCTTCTCCATCGCCTCCGCCGCCTTATCTCGAGGGAGAGGAAATTGAAAACTATGCGGGGAAAGGGGCGTCTTTTGGGGGTGGCAGGGGCTACGGAATGAAAAGGGGGCTCAAATGGGTCAAGGGCTCAGCCCCTTGCTGCTGCTGTTGCCCAGCGACCCCTTAATCAGTGGGGATTTTGTTCTGTGCTTGGGGCAAGGCGGCGGCGGTAAGAGTATCCCCGGCCGAGCAGAGAGTCTAACGGCACCAACCCCCTTCCCTCCATCTCTCCTTCCACCTCCTCCAACCCCCTCCAACCCTCTCCTATGCGAAACTTTCTCCCCGGGGTCGCACTCCTCTTGTCTCGCCCTCCCTTTCCTACCCTCCCCGCCCATCCCCTCACAACCTTCAAAAGTCCCCGAATTAAGTCCACGGATCCAGTTCAAGGGGGTTGGGGATAAAAAAAAAGATTTGGTAGACTTCTTCCGTAGTTTTTTTACCGCCTCGTATTTTAAAAGAAATCCACTTTCCTTACTAATACCAGGAGATGGGATTCCACCGCAATTATTTTAATGACGGCCTAGTTTTTTGGTGGTGTGAAGTTCTTATCTTCTGTGAGCTATAAATATGCCGTATTCCATTTCCATTACCTCGGCTCTGTCGCGATGGAGACGGCGATTTGCATTCGAGAATCGCTGAGAGCGATGCAATTTGCAATGCTCAGAGAAACCTCTGAAATTTTTCTTTAAAAGTACCGTCCATATCTTTATCCCATCTCACATCGATGTCTCTTCTTTTGCTTTCGCCTCTACGTCAACATTATCTTTTGTTAGAATGGAGGTTACGGAAGTTTAAGATGGTGACCAATTTGGTTTCGCGGCGGAGAAAATGGCCAATGTCATGGTTATTCACGCCACACATTCATATTTACCGGTAACTTAATCAATGGATTGCCAAGGAGTTTTAAGAAACGCTGTTTGAATAATGCTGCAAACTACATCAGAGAGAAATATTTCACATCCGTGTCCCTGTAAGTGTATTTAATGTTTTCAGAAAATGCTTGTAATGACATGATTTAAAATTTAATCACATTTAAAAACTAGGGCATGACATATCATCTCATGCAAAACTGTTTAGTTTTCTGGTCTCTTAGCACATATTGAGTACTTCTGCTGTTTTTGTAGTAAACATTTTCATTTGAATGACATACTAAATAAATCGCAATCATATTAAATATAAGACGTTAACAATATTCCAGTTTTAAATTGAAATAAATAATACAAACTAACCAGCGGTGAAGTTACAGAAAGGAAAAAATGTTTTGATGAGGTACCTTAATAACATAAAGTTTTTTAAATATCACATGTTATTGCGGATAATATGTACATATCGTTAGTACATTAATTATAACAATTTTTGTTTCCACCCATATTCTATCATGTAATACGCCCTCAATAAAGTAAAACAGCCGCGTTTTGTCCAAGTTTTATTTTAATACCTGAATTTTTCCCTTATTAACTCGGAAGAACGCGTAGCTCTTGTTGCAGATCAGAACACCATCGAAAGTGGAAATGAATCCATTTAAAGGCCTTCCACAATACACCCGCATTTTGCGGGTGGCTCTGCCTTTTGATATACTATGCTTTTGATTTGTTAAGGATATCCCACTTTATAAGATTATATTAAAAAGATTGATTGAGAAAGTACAAGGGACTTTCTAAAACATACATACTCTCCATCGGTTCGTGTTCTCATTAAGAATGTAATATGCTGAAATAAATATGTTTTTCAACATTTGAGGTGAAAATATTATGTAGTATTTTGAAGAAATAAAAGGTTAAACAAGGTATTATTGAATTAAGCATTTCTGAAGGTATTCCTCATTAAATACTGTAGAGGAAAGCGAAATAATTTGCTCATAGATGAAATCTGGGATTATGCGCTTTCTATGCATAAGAAATTTTTCTGATATATATTTTATTTTTGAGTAGATGACATTTTACCAAAGCTTATCCCCCATTAGCTTCATTAGTGGCTTGCAGTCACTCTATCAAATATCAATAACTAGCGTGAAAATTGGCACGTTCGCTGTTATTGAGTTTAAATTTTGGCAGGTGACAGTATTTTTTACAGCTGAAGCGATGCCAATCAGAGAGCCAGGATTATTAAGGTAACAAGATATTGATGGAATTGGAGGTTAAAGCGAAACCTAATTGAATATTTTTCCAGTGATTTACTCTGATCTGCAGCTATAAATGTGGAATTAATTTTGGATTTGATGTTGACGATTAAAGGAGCTGTCCTGTCACAAGCGTTGATTGGATGAAGTGATTATTAAATTTACCAAGTTTTAATCATGATAATGATCACCGCCATTTGTCATTCATAGCGTGTGCTGCAATTGCCTGCCTTGGTGTGGCAGTCATCCATTCCGAAAATGCCACATGTAGCAAATGGTAACGCAAGTATACCACCTCCCTTTTGCCTGTCCGAAGAATCACGTGCAGGGATATGTGATTTCCTTCAATTTCCCTGCTGTCTTTCAATTTTTATAGCCTTTACGGACAACTAATTGAAGCATTCAAACCATAGCCATTTGAAAAAAGTGTTAAGTATTATCGACAGCGAAATATTTTTGTGAAAGTGCCTTTTTGACTGTAGGAAGCAGGAAAATAACTCTATGACAAAGTGACCAAGTATATTAAGCAGATTTCATCGGGGGTATGGTATTCAGAAGGTTTCTATAACCATCATAATAGGATCGTTACCATTAAGCTCTTTTTCTTATATCCGTTCGGTATATACGAGATTAAAATAAATTAATGCTTTTTTATGGAGAAAAATAAACGTTTATTGTGGAAAAGCAAGTTGATTTAATGTATTTGATATTATTGCCTGATAATGGAAAGTGGTTTCACAATGCATAAGTATAAATTTTATACGGCGATAGCCAGTTTGACACTGCTTAGGAAAGGCACTGCGTTTTAATATCTTGTAAACTAGAAATTTTGTGGTGGAATAACACGAGTTCCGGAGTTGCTAACAAAGTAAATTAGAGGTAGAGGATGATTTATGTTGTTCATTAATATTTTTTATTGGCATCTCATGTTGACATTGCCAGAGATCGCCGAGAGGTAAAATAGTTTGTTTGGAAAGATTGTCGAAGATATTTAGAAGAATTTGACCGTAAAAAAAGGAATAATTGATTTTTAAACTGTATTTTGTTTCAATTTCTGATCGACACATTGGCGCTTATTTCATCAGACACCATAATTATGCCCCACTAGGACAAAAAAACAATACCTGGATTGCAAATGCAATTGAGTGTCTTGGTTTGAAGGGATAGCTTCCGTATGACTCCCCCAAGGACTGTTCGACGCTTATGTGTCATGCGTTTCCTCACAGCGATTACGAATGGCTCTTATGTTTACAATTATTTCATTCAATGAAGGATAAGATGAAGGTTGTGGCTTCTGCAAAGGGTAGATTTTTATACTTTGCGCACTTTTCCTCATATATTCCTAAATATTACATTAAGCTATGTTATCCTCATGCCCCATTTGACCATTATGACCTGAAAGAACTAGAATACACTCGGAATAAAACAAGGAGAAGGAAAGCCGCCTGCATTGGTGGTATTGATTCAGAGGTGATGAATTATGGGGGTAGAATCTTAAAAAGGAGAATCCTACATTTAAACTACATGTACAGTGTAAACCATAAAATTTCAGATGAATCGAGGGTTGCTAGAGTTGATCCCTGATTAAAAAAAGGAGATAGGAGTAAGTAATGGAGTTATAGGCAAAACTAGGACAGAGACCTAGCTAAAATTTTTTTAAGTGATGGAAATTCCTACAGTATTGTGTGGCTCAAAATCTTGGGCAGCAAAACAACAAGAAATAAAGCGAATAGAGCCATCAGAAATGAAATTTCTTCGAGCTGTGAAAGAGTGTACAATGTTAGACACATTAAAGAAAACATATTAAAGAGAATAGCTAGGTATCAAACTATAACACATGCTTATTGGAGAACAAAATTTGGTGGAAAGAGCATGTACTTCAAATGCCAAAGGAACGATATCAAAAGTAGGCTTAGGAGTATAAAGCACTGTGTATGAGTGGGGGAAGACCGAACATGAAACCTTTAAGGTGAAGGTGGAAGAGGCTTAAAGAGTAAACCAGGAAAGAAGAAGAACCTCAAAGTACGTATCAATGCTTGAGTCTGCAGGAAAATTTATTTTGGGTGTCATTATGCTCGAAGTGAGCTTTTTGATATTCTTCCTTTACGAGTCCTTGTAATATTGTAGGCACTGTCATATACCTCATATCCTTTCACTTTCCAGTATTACATCCTGGAGTTTATACATTGCGTAGTGCACATTTGTATTTTTATTTGCCTATACTGCAGGATTAACGTTGCTAGTATAACTACATATGCTTCATCCTTAGGCCAATTAATTTACGATGAAACGTGTCTTGGAGGCCATCTCCCTTAAAGGGGTCACCTGTCCGAGCGTCCGATCTTTTCAGGAACGAATGATAAAAATTGCGATGATAAAACCTTATCAAGCGGCCATTATTTTAAGAGTCCGGTGGTGGCCTCTCATTACTGGTTCCACAGTAGCAAGAAAAAAATCCCTGATTTTGACGAAACTGCAAATAGGTAGGTGATAAATGAATTATATAAGGTTACGATATAGATGAAAATTAGCAAAATCCCACGAACTATTTTCTCGTGATCTATTAGAAGCCAAGTGTGGTAAACGATGTCGATCAGGGTCTTCGGGGTTTCTACAAAAAATATCCGTCAGATCTGGGTATTTCAATGAGATGATATATAGAGAATATAATCACCTAAAAATGAATCATCAAATGATAAAATTTGTTAACATGTTGATACGAACAATTAAAATAAAATAAAATGAAAATGGATATTTTGCTATTAACACTTCGCGTAAGTCGGCAGTGCAAATTAAAATAGTTAATACTTATATGTATGATATGTCTTTAAACTTTATATACTGAAAAAAATACGCTCTGACTAGTGTCTGTTGGCGCAATACTTTTCGTATAATTGCAATTTTTTCTTTATGTACGCTTGACATGTACCTACTTACAAACAAGTAGAGATGCATAAGGGATGGCTTGTATTGCTAATTAATTGTAAGTAGCTATTGAAGTAAGAATATATGTTGCATTTATGCTGCAGTAGCTGACAAAAGTTACCTTAAAGCCAAAATCAACCACTATACACTTAGACGCTGGAATTCATGCATACCTTATATTTTTCATTTTCATGTGAGGGTATGAAAAATAACTTTCAAATTAAATAACCTATCGCGTAATACTCCTTTGTTTAAAATGAATAATTCACTTCTTTGTACATTAATTAGTGGAAAGTTTCGGCTTTCCAATCCGAACTGTTAAGGTAATAATTTTCAAAAATGCATTCTGAGTATTTGTAACTAAGAGAGCATTTTTTTGTATTAGGGTTAAGTTAAGATCCGTAGTAAATCCGTCAAGACCATAAAGAAGGCTTCAGGAGATTTGATTGTCTTGTTAATATAATTTAAATTAATATTGATGACAGTCATCAGTCATTCATTTTTTTCTTTTGAAGCACAAGATTATTTCAATTGAGGGCCAATCTATTGAGCGTATCATTCGAATGATGCCGAAGAATTCGTTTAAAAGACTTGTCACGGCAGATCTTGCAAATATGCACACATTCACTTTCTCTTTCATTCACTTTCATGTATTCCTCACAACAAAAGGGACATGATAATTATCGAAACATTATCATAATTGCTCGTTAAAGAACATTTTCAATATTCCGGTACATGCTCTTTTTTGTGAATGGGATGAAGTAAATTCATTTGCATCTCTTATATGCCCGCAATCAATATGTTCAAAGTTCATCAACGTAGTTTGAGCGAGATATGGTTTTGCATATAATTCAATGAATTTGAACTCTTTGTAAAAAATCATCATTCCAAAGTCACCAAAATATCAGCCATCAAATCCACTACTCATCGAGATATTTGACAAAAAAATAAAGCCGTACTCCAAGGGATATGATATACGTGTGCATTTCAAAGAGACTTCTTATGAAAGATGAGAATACTGTTTCGTCTTGATCTCGTCAGAAATATAAGTGGATGTAGTTTGTATGTTTTCTTAACTATAAAAAAACTCGTTACTCACTTTAAAAGTATTCACTTTTACAGTATCGCAAGCAAACCCTCTGTCGTGAAAGGGTTTTCTCCGTACTGCATGGAAAATGGGTCAAATAAAAACTAATACATTCAAACCTCCCTTAAAGGACACCTCCAAATAGCGGACACCTCCCGTTAGTGGACAGTTTTTTAGGTCCCGGCAGCAGAACATTGAACCTTATGGAACTAACACCTCCAAATAGCGAACACTCTTAATAACGGACGCGGACAGCAGAAAATGCATATTTTTTCCCCAGTTACCTCCAATAACGGACACATCACGTGCTATCCTGTGAAAATTTCTCTTCTTCCAAACAAAAAAACGCCATTTCTTGAAAGCCTATTGCTTACAAAGAACTTTTGGGAGATTTGGGAGAAACACCTTGTTGGTCTACTGGTTGGTGCTCCTTCCTATTTTTATTGCCACGCTTTCCTTACCGTGGGCGTTGTGGAATTATCAGTATGGGGTTCTGCTGACTACCGAGGGAAGACGATTGTGTGGGAAGAGATAGATTGAAAGGGAAGGAAGATGCTCGGGAGCAGCAAAGCACGATGAAGTCTGACATCACTAAAAAGAGAGAACTCTTAGTATTTTCCACACTTAAGACTTTAATTTCCGACCCAGGTTTCGACTGCCTTGCAATCATTTTCAAGGTACATATACATGGCATGCGACTTAATATATATAGATCTGGGGAGGGGGGGGGGGAAGAAGTGGTTGATTGACGTCAGAGACGTGCGTCACGGTCAGTGGGAGGTGGTGGGGGGAAAGGTATGGATAATAGGGGAGAGTGGGAGGGAAAAACACATTCATATAAGAGATTCTCACTTATGTTCTTGGCAGCACTTAAAATTTCAAAATGTTCTAAGTAGTCCAATTTGGCTCCTTTCTTCTCAACGTGTAGCACTTCCGGCGAAAAGTCACTTATATGGTCCTCTTCGATTAAATGTTTAGCAAAGGCTGATGAAACATCTCCTTTTACCCAACACGCCCTATGTTCTCGAGCCCTTACTGAGATGGCTCGACCACTTTGTCCAATGTATGTCGAGGCACAATTTGGAGTAGTACATTTGAGTTTATATACCCCACTTTTGTTCACAGGTGTCACTTCGTCCTTTGAGTTCAACAACAATTTTCCCAGAGTTTTTGGGGTGTAAAATGAAACATTGAACTTGTTCTTTGGGAATGCGTCAATTAATTTATAAGATATGTTCCCCAGAAAGGGAAGTTTACACCATCGTTTGAGTGGCTCGTCATGTTTGTAAAAACTGAGTGAAGTGATTAATTTAATAGTTTCTTTCTTAGTTACACGTTTTAATATTTTGTCAATTAATTCTGTCTTATATCCATTGTTAAAAGCGATCGATTTTATTATGTTCAACTCGGATTGGAAGTTGGGCTCGGATAGTGGTATAGAAACAAGGCGGTGGATCATGGAATAAAAGATGAAGTCCTTAGGGTGATGTAGATAAGGAAGTTAGAGAAATGGAGGAGGCTAATTGGGGACCTCTCTACTTCTATTCCCAAGCTTTATGCGCCTACCAAGCGAATGCTTTAGTCCGGCAGGGATACGGAATTTCCGCAGAATTGACTTTGGATCATCTGTTTTGGTGACTGAGACCCAACCTGGCACCTGGATACAAAAGACCTGCAAGCGGGAGCGAAAGACGGGCGGCTCTCGCCTGGGTACATGGGATAGTAAGGGAGAGAGACAGACCCGAATGCACATAATTATAGAAGTACGCCGGACACGGGGGTAAAACGATAGAAAACAATGCAGATATTCTGCGCTATCCGGATATTGAAGGAAGAAAGGAAGAGGGGGATCATGAGCGCTGGCACAGGCACTTACAAAGTAGGCGAACTTTTGTACAAAGTAGCGGGAAAGTCGGAGTGTTAAAGGAAAGAGGAGGGGTATGTATGACTGTGGCCCGCTAGGTTAGTCAGATTTCCAACACTATAGCCTCAGTGTCTCCATTATATTTCGCGAGGTGATAGGTGAAGACCCAGGAATACGAAACTGCTTTGGCATCATCCTTCAAAAAGTATTTGCATTTCATGGCACCAAACAATGGCTGAAAAAAGGAAAAGGCTGTGTTTTCGTAAGAAAGTTGACATTACATGCATCAGAAGAAGAGATGTTAAGTGTTCGTGCAATTTCAGAGAAATTTGGCATCGGGAAGACGCAAGTAAGTGGCATTCTTAAAAGCAAGGGGAGACTGTTGAAAGAATGGGCTGAGAACAAAAGTGAAAATATCAAGAGACAGTTTCCAAATAATGACGGGCTGGCGATTGATAGTCTCACTTACGAGTGGTTTTGTAGAGCGCGTTCATTTAATATTCCAATATCTGGTCCATTAATGCAAGGGAAGGCAATCGAAATGGCAAAATAAATGGGTGTCTCTGACTTTAGGGGATAAATTGCCTGGCTTGAAAAATTTAGATTACGCCACAACATATCATTCAAAAGTGGGTGTGGAGAAGCAGCTTCCGTGAGTGAGAAAATTGTGCAAGAGCGGAGGTCCAAACTAAAGGATTTGTGTTTCCGAATCGGGGTTGACCGATTCGACACATTCGAAGAACGCGCTGGAGCTGAAGGCCAGGTTCGGCGCGTTAACAAGAGGAGGCGCGGACAGCAGTTCGTCGTCCAGGGACTGAAGAGTACCCACCAAGGCGAGAGGGGGCAGAAAGTGACAAGGCTCGAAAGGAGAAGGATCTCCTTTGTACTGTACATTTGTGAAATTATAAGTCTGTTTACTGAAAGAAACCTTGGTGCTTCTTAATTTCCCGTCCTCACGTCACAAGCTGGTAGCAGAGCGTGGTTCGGCAGACTGTTCGCCCAGGTCATCATCGTTTGTGGTGAGTTGAGTAGTTCCTCTTGAGTTTAGGTTTAGTTTAGCTGTTGTGTCTGGTCCTTCGTTCACCTACCCATGGTCCAACCTTATATCCCTTAATAGCCCTGGTGGACCTCAGTGGCGTGAAGAGCACCCTTCCTCTCTTCCTTTGTTGATAGCTTAGGAAAAGTTTGGTGGTAATGACTCGGAACTTACCGGCCGGTACGGCCTGGGTGAACGAATTGTCGAAAGAGGAAGCCGTTAAATGGGCATGCGATCTAGGCGTTGAGGGCGAGGGTACCTTAGATGAATTAAGAAAGAAACTCAGGAATCACGTGAGAAAGATGCACGAAGAGGGGGGGTCACTCGCAAATCCGGGATCGGACATAGAGAGACAGAGAGGGGAAGAGTGGGAGTCCAGGATGCGGAGAAGAGAAATAATGGGGAAAGAGATTGCCAGGTGGGGAGTAAGATTCGATGGAGAAACAGGCAATAGCGTTGAATGGTTTATTGAAAAGGCAGAGTTTTTCAGAGAGACAAGGGGGTTAGAGAAAAATGAATTGTGGGAACTGGTGCCCGAAATGCTGGGAAATGCAGCTTTAAAGTGGTTTTTGGCTAATAGAACGGAGTTTTCGTGTTGGGATGAATTTGTGAGAGAGATTCGACAATGTTTCCTCCCAGCCGGCTACGCGACGCGGTTAAAGAAAGAAATTCTCGAGAGAACACAAGGAGAGGGTGAGCGAATGGCCGATTATATTACGGTAATGCGAACCATGAACAGGCGGCTCGAAAAGCCGTATGGTGATGTAGACTTATTAAGGTTGGTTTGCGATAACTTGCACCCATTTTATCTTACGAAATTACCCCACGAAACAATTTCCAATTTCTCAGAATTGTTGCGTTTTGGGCGACTAGTGGAGGCCAAGGTTGAAAACTGCAAAAATTACCGACCGCCCCCGGGTCCGGCGGAAATGGCAGATCCGGAATTTGGGTACAGGGGACGGTGCGAAAATGAGGAAAGTAATGCACGAAATCGCGGCCGCGGCAGTCAATCGGAGGTAGCCAGAGGGTTTAAGGGATCACGTTGCTTCAACTGCCATGGGCAAGGTCACTGGAGTAGGGACTGCCGTAGACCCCGGAATCATTTAAACTCATGGAGGGCGGGGAACCCGGGAGTGTAGCCCAATTTTCGCCCAACCAAACTCCCAAACGTGGAAAACGACTGCCTAATAAAGGAAGGATTCGGGCCAGGTGCGGTCTGCACTCGATTATTGAAGTTTTGGTGAAAGAGGAGGCAGTAGAGGCGTTGTTGGACTCCGGATCAGTACGCAGCTTTGTTTCAAGGAAATTTTTTGAAAAAGTGAAAGAGAATGGATTAGTTAAAGGACAGAAAAGAGAAATAGTAACTTGTTACACGGCAACTCGGGAACCTATACTCATTGCTTTATCGGTCGCCTTTAAGGTAAAGATAGGGGTCTTCACGTGGGTCTATCCTTTTTTGGTTTGTGACTCATTAGCGAGGGACATGATACTGGGAGCCGATTTCATGTCACACGTGGGGTTAGTGATAAATATATCGGATAGTTGTTTTTATTTTAAGTTCTGCCGTGAAACTGTCTATCGCTTGGGTCCCAGTACTTTGTGTAATGCAGACCATGCTAACCAATTAGATACCAGTCAAGCTCAGGAGGGAGAGTTCAGTTTGAAACACCTAGAAGCGAAGGAGGAGGAAGAAATTCAAAGGGTAATATGTGATTTCGCGGACGTTTTGACTAAGAGTTTGGGTTTGACACACTTAATCGAATACGATATAAGTCTGACCGATAGGACACCTGTCAAAAGTCACCCTTATCGTTTGAGTCCACCGAAGGTACGGGTGCTCCGCGAGCAGGTAAACTCTCTGCTTGAGAAAGGAGTGATAGAGCAGTCCACTTCACCATATTCCTCCCCGGCCTTCTTAGTGCCGAAACCATCAGGAGAGTCACGCATGGTGGTAGATTACAGAAAGCTTAACGCTAAAATCGACATTGAATCAGTTCCTATTCCAGATATCAATACCGCATTTGATTGGTTCGGACGTGCTAAATTCTTCACCACCCTCGATCTAAACTCGGCATATTACCAAATACCTCTCTCCTCCGCCTCTAAACATTTGACGAGTTTCAGTACGGGGTGGAATCTTTACCAATTTAAACGGGTGCCTTTTGGACTCGCCACAGGGGCTCAAGTCTTAACGAGGCTACTTGATAAGGTATTCCATGACATCAAGTTCGATTTTGTGTTTAACTACCTCGATGATGTCGTGATCTATTCTGAGTCCTTTAACGAACATCTCCGGCATTTGAGGGAAGTGCTTACTCGGTTGCGGGAAGCGGGGTTAACGGTAAATCCAGACAAGGCTAAATTTGCTGTTAAAGAGATTTCGTTTCTCGGATTCTTAATATCCAGCAAAGGGATAGCAGTAGATCCGGCAAGAACTAGAGCTATAAGGGAATTCAAGCCCCCAAAAAATGCCCGAGGGGTTGCTAGGTTCATTGGAATGATAAATTACTTCGGGAAGTTCATCCCAAACCTTGCGAATAAGGCTGCCCCTCTGAATGCGTTGCGAGGTAAGAGTGTTAAGTTTATATGGGGAAAGGAGCAACAAGAGGCCTTTGATTTACTAAAAGAATGCATTACCTCTCCTCCGGTGCTCAGAATGGCTGATTTCACAAAACCTTTTATTTTACAAACCGACGCCAGTTCTTCAGCGGTGGGGGCAGTACTGTGTCAGGAAGTAGACGAAGGGCGAGCTCCCATTGCGTACGCGAGTCGATCCTTGACGCCCCAAGAAAAAAAGTACAGCACGTATGAGTTGGAGTGCTTGGGCATTTTATTTGGAATAGAAAAATTTCGGCACTATTTGGAACATGTGGAGTTCCTTCTGGAAACAGATAATCAAGCCTTATCTTGGTTACTCGCTCACCCGCGGCAATTAGGTAAGATAGGCCGTTGGATTATACAAATATCGTCTTTAAAATTCAAAGTTCAGCATATTCGGGGCACGCAGAACGTGGTGGCAGATGCACTATCACGAATGTTTGAGACGGAGGAAGAAAAACGGGAAAGCGAAAATTGTCATATGGAAGCTCTAATAATAGACTTCCCCCTTGCTTTTCAAAATATATTGACTCACCAGCGGGCCGACCCCAAGTTGGGAAAAATGATAGACAGGTTACTAGAAGGGAAAATTATTTCGGGCTACCAATTATCGAAAGGTGTTTTATGTTACTGTAATCGGAGAAACGATTTAAAGGTAGTGGTTCCTGAAAACCTGAGAGCAATGTTGTTTTCTTATTACCATGTATCTACTCTTGGTGGGCATTTGGGAATTTATAAAACGATACAAAAAGTAAAAGAAACTTATTGGTGGGAAGGATTGGAACGTTACATCGCGGAAAAGGTCAAAGAATGCGAAAGGTGTGTTATGAGTAAGCCGGCAAACAGATGGAAATTCGGAAAACTCTCTTCAACTGTAGCAACGAAACCCATGCAGAATATTTTTCTGGACTTTGTGGGGAAATTGCCTAGGAGTAAAGCTGGAAATTCTATGATTTTGGTAGCGGTCGACGGATTTTCGAAATTCTGTTGGATAATACCGTTGCGAGAGGCCACCAAGGTCACTCTGATTAAAGCACTTCAGGATTATATCATAAAGATATTTGGCCCACCGGTGAGGTTTATTTCTGATAATGGACCCCAGTTTAGGTCAAAAGAACTCAAAAGATTGTGTTTCTCTCACGGGATCGAACGCGTTACTACCACGCCTTATTATCCTCAGCCAGCTTTGGCGGAGCGTGTTAACCGTAACTTAAGATCAGCTCTAATTGCCTATCATTCCCGCTCGCAAACTACATGGGATGAGAGTGTAAGGTGGCTCCAACTAGCTTTCAATACGGCTCATCACGAAGCTCACGGATTGACACCTTTTGAAATGATGTTTTCCTTTAAACCTAATTCCCCGTTGTCGCTGAGTTGGAAAATAGACGAGATATTACCCTCAAACATAAGCAAGGTGAACCTAAAGAAAAATTGGTTGGAAGCTCAAAAAAGGTTGATCAGTTCTTATGAACAGAGGGCAGCGAAGTATAATAAGGGGCGATTAAACAATCCGTTCCGTATTGGAGATTTGGTCGTTGTGCGCAGTAACCCTATTAGTAAAGCCTCAAACAAACAGGCAGCGAAGTTAATGGATAGATGGGTTGGCCCATTCCAGGTCTCACGTTTCTTAACGCCAGTCACGGTATCTCTGCTACACATGAATGGGGAGTTTTTCCGGAGGGCGCATTTATCGCAAATGAAATTGTGCCCAAGTACCGGCGTCTGCTTATTTTAAAAGGCACGACAAACAAATAAACAGGGGGGGGACGAGTGAATCTTTCCAGGTGCAGGCAGCCTTGGCATGGAAGGAACATAACAGAAACTGGAAGAAGAACTCACGCAAGGATCGGCTGAGCAGAGGAGGAGGCACGGAAGGGACTCCTTTGGCGGGCAAGGCGGAGTATGTGCCGAATCGGGGTTGACCGATTCGACACATTCGAAGAACGCGCTGGAGCTGAAGGCCAGGTTCGGCGCGTTAACAAGAGGAGGCGCGGACAGCAGTTCGTCGTCCAGGGACTGAAGAGTACCCACCAAGGCGAGAACTTACAGTGAAAGAAACATTCAACTAAGATCCGGAGTTTTATTTCGTGCATTACCGGGGAATACCATGTGTTTGAAGAATGAAAAGTGTTCAAGTGGAAAACTTTCCAAAGAAAGAGTCACATTATTATTATGTGCAAATTTGATCAGTGCATTTGAAATGCCGCTGGTGATTGGAAAATCCTACAGACCACGATGTTTTAAAAACATAAATGTAAACTATCTTGGTGTTCACTGGTGTGTGAACAAGAAAGCATGGATGACTCGTGACACCATGACTGATTGGATTACAGAGTTCGACCGAAAAATGGGCAGGGAGAAAAGGAAGGTTATTTTGTTCCTCGATAATGCTTCATCCCATCTGGACTTTATGTTAGAAAATGTGAAATTGCTTTATTTCCTCACCTTATGTCACATTTTGTCAGCCTTTGGATCAAGGGGTGAACAAACTTATATATATAATAATAATATAAATATAATACAGAAAAAGGGTACTGAGGCATATTTTATCGAAAATTGAAAAGAAAAGTGAAGCAAATGAAATATCAGAAAGTTCTATTCTTGAAGCCATTCTATGGACTATTTCATCAGTGAATGATGTTCAGGGAGCAGCTGTTAGTAATTAATTCATTAAGGCAGGATTCAATTACAATGAGGGGGACTGTAATTCTATGATAGAGCGCGGAAACTCTGACCAAGAAGAACTGGAAATGCTATTGAAAAAGTTTGTGGGTGAAGTAGAAGAGGAATCTGCTACAATAGATGAGTGCTTATGCACAGAAGACCAATCCCTCGGTACAAACGACCTTATTTCTGAGGCAAAAATGGGTTCTCGCGAATGTTTATGCTTAAAGAGTATTGTTTCATATTTAGTTTTGTTTCAATATTTGTTTTAAATTTGATTATGATAATGAAGATTCCAAAAGTCACTACAAGAACAACAACAAACAATATTTTCATTACAAATGTTTATGCTAAAAGAGTATTGTTTCAATATATAGGAAATAAAAAAATTGTTGAAAGGTATCAAAATCCTTACATTTTTATTAAACCATGCAGTTACAGCACATACAAACTGCGCCGAAATTGTCCGGACAGCAGCCCCCTCTAAATAGCGGACACCTCTGAATAGCGGACAATTTTTCCGGTTCCATACATGTCCGCTATATGGAGGTTTGACTGTATATTTAATTTCAAATTGTTTTGTTGGTAGAAAAATTGTATTTTGCACCATAATAATTACAAAATTTTATTTATCCTTCTTACAGTTATTGGCATTGCGGAAATAAAGAAATTATACTCAAATACGGTGTCCACGACAACTGGTGAAAAATTTCCCTCAAACCACCCCTCGCTGGAATATTTTCCGATATTTCTTATATCAGATCTTTTAAAATCATATGCCAATTTTGCGATTGTATTTACCATGAATTTTACCGAGACTCCAACCGAGAAATATCATTTGATCAATAATTATATCCCATGTCGGGAGGTAGATTACGAACAACGACGGTAAAATTGGCTAACATATGAAGAATTTCGCCATGGCTCCTCAAGTAGATCGTGATTAATTTTAAAATGTAGTTCTAGATATAAAATTGACCCATTTGATGAAACAACTAAGATCTGAGCTTCAGTTCTATGCCTATGTATAAAGGCTTTCACCGATTCGTCATCATTTCCGTCACCTTGAAATAAAGAATTTCATACTTTCAGAAGGTGAAACAGAATCTCCCTAGATTATGCAGTCGAGTTTCTAAATATTTATTGGTGTAATGATTGATATTGAACAACATATTTAATCGTATAATATGATATACGAAAACATTAATTGAAATTCCCATTGGCTGCTAAGCATCCATATTAGTGTCACGTTTTCCTCACCGAAAGGTCTCAATGAGCAAGAACAACATTGACCGCCTGCTAAAAATTTCCATGTGCGCTAGAATAAGAAATTGAGCTTGTTACTTTGGCTGATATTTGAAAACTTGCCCTTTCACCGAGGTTATGCATTCCTCATTATAGTCTGATGTAATTTATTACTTACTCTGTAATCAGAATCTCTCGTTTGCTTGTGAACCGATTTTTCTTCGCATCATCATTCATAAAGGAGGAAGCTTGAGGAACATGCATTGACTGATTTCTTGACTATGGTATTTTAATACTTCATTTTTTATTTTTAGTGTTTTTTCTGCATCCTTCTATTTTCTTATGAGTTCCATGAGTTTAATCCTTGAGATCATTAGCTGAAACAATTAGGCGTTTTGAACACAGAAATATGTGCTATAATTTTATGTGGGCTTCATAATGCGTTATTTACAGCTGTTTGGTAGATAGGTTGATCAAAGCCGCCCTCAAACAGATCGCGACCTTTGTTTGAAATATTCTCAATACATTTGGAAAAATAGACAAGTAATCTTCTATATCCATACAGGTGACACAACACTACAGGCAGTCATGAAATCCGATCAAAACCATTAGAGGTCTGCATTTGAAGATTTTTCCTTTCATTATTAACCGATCTCACTGCATATATATATTTGAATGGAGAACTAGACAGAATGAGAAAATTCTCTATCATCACTAATTCCACTTTGCAGCTCTTTACGGCCATGTACGCGGAGCCTACTGCCTTGGAAACGGGGAAGTGACGTTAAAATATGCGCTCTCTCTCCGCTGAGATCTTCAGAATTCCATCGTTTTTATTTTTTATTCTACTAGATGCATTTTACACTACATTAACATATTGTAGGTACTTACATGCCTTCCAGGTTTTGCTGCGTTTCGTTATCTTGAGGTTTCGTGGCCAATGCTGGCCACATCTTCAGATCAGTATATGAGATTGTGAGTATATGAGATTCCCTGCAGCTGCGGCCGGAAGTATGTGGGGCAAACGAAGAGAGCGATTTCGGTCCGTTTAAGTGAACAACAAGGGGCTCTAAAAAACAAGCACTGCACGCAATCAGTTGTTGCTGAGCATGCCTTCTCCAATCCGGGACATCACATAATGATAGGTGCCGCACGAGTCTTGGCCAAATAAAAGTTTAACTTCCCTTGACTCATCCAGGAGGCTATTGAAACAGAGAAAGTGAAAGATAATTTCAATAGAGACGACGGTGACAGACTCCACGATACTTGGTAAAGACTTCTAAGTACAATCGCGCCAAAATCGGGGTCCCCGACACTGATTGATCGCGATACCGGAAGGCCACCCTGAGGACTGTATATATATAGATGCCCAATTCCACCAGCCAGCATTCAGACCTAATCTGAAGATGTGGCCAGCATTGGCCACGAAACATCATCGTCAAGATAACGAAACGCAGCGAAACCCGGAAGC
The DNA here is from genome assembly GCA_963169105.1 of Ceriagrion tenellum. Classification (NCBI taxonomy): domain Eukaryota; kingdom Metazoa; phylum Arthropoda; class Insecta; order Odonata; family Coenagrionidae; genus Ceriagrion; species Ceriagrion tenellum. The sequence continues at coordinate 135,701,612 of OY720640.1, forward strand.
CATGGAAGTATCTGCACGACAGCGCTGCGAAAGCCTCAAGCTGAAATTTAGATATATTAATGTATATATTTTATGTCATGATCCAATTCTCTACTCGATGGTTCTGTCAAGTATAGCTTTTCATTGCACACACCCCATTCTCATGCCTCTCAGCTCGAAGGAGGATCTCTTCGATAGTGTATTGCAATAGGATGAGTGCAGTCCGAAGGAGAGGAGTGTATGAGATTTGGAGCGGAGAGGAGGAATCAGAACTCTAGGCGATGCAAATGCCCCTACTCCCCTCCTACTTTCCCCCGCCCCTGCTCATGGAGAGGGTAAATGAGTAGCCGATTGCCAATGCTTTGCTCACTCCACAACTTCCCTCCCTCATTTCCTCCCCACTTCTCCCTCCCCCTCTCCTCCTTCTCCCCACCATTCCCCTGGCGGTGCCCGAAGCGCCCGACGTCAGCCGATTGTCGACCGGGCTCGCTTGTGGTTTCCAAGAGCAAGGAATTGTGGGCGGGGAATGTGGGGGACAAAAGAGAAAGGGGTGGGCAAGAGGAGGAAGGAGAAGGGGGGAGACCGATATTGGGTCCGTAACTTCTCCTAAAAACGTTAGATATACAAATTCTGAATGACTCGTGAAAGGATAAGAAATTGACACTGGCATGGCCGTAGTTTCATTTCAGTGCTTACGTTTTACAAATGATGGCATAAATAAATGCAGCGATATTTGGCTAGGATAGATTTAATGAGTAATAAACTAAAAAAATGGTGCGTTAAAGACCATGCAATTGAAGTAAAAACTTCTTTGCTATGTCATGATTAGAGTGCAATTGTATTTTTAAATAATAATCGTAGACATAAAATTGGTACGGAGGCTTCCGCAGAGATCTATTGAGGTCAGTTTATTCAGGTTTTTCCCGCATTGATTCATATCAACGGACAAAAGTTTCGCTAACGTTTCAGCTATAATCGTCAGGTCCTGAATTTCTGGACCTGACGATGCTAGCTTCAGCCTTAGCGAAACTGTTGTCCGTTAAAATGAATCAACGCGGGAAAACCCGAAGAAACTGACCTCAATCGTAGACATAGTTTTTATCATGGAAAAACGAGAAAAAAAACACTTTTAGCGGAAGTTTGGAACTTTTAGAGCGTTAAGTAAAATTTGCATCAAATTAAGTAGAAGTTTAAGAATTCATACAAGTTTTGGTCTATGTCTTGTTGTCACTGGTGTATTTTTAAAATTTTCAATAGGCGAATAAAAATTGCTCATTAGGGCAAGTTTTCCTTTTTGTCCTTAAAATCTCATTGAAAAAACTAAATAATCATCTGACGTCGAAACAAAGGTACTTACTGTGAGTTATCAATTATTCCCGAATTACTGCAAGATTAGGAATATTTTCTGAATATTTCAAACTTCTAGCTTGATTATAAATTCCCATTCCCATCCCATTAATCCAATCCCATTAATTCATATCAATAATTGTACCCTCGAGATGGCACGGCATGTTGTGTGTGATGCTCTCGCAGATATTTCTCACCTAAAACATTATTCTCTTACCAATAATGAAGTTTTTTCTTCAATGAAAGTGAGATTTAATGAGTTCTAAGACATTAATTTCAGTAAAAATTCGGTATAAAGTACTCAGAAGTTATTAGTAGAAATCCGAAGCCTGGGTTAGGTGGTGATCTGTACATTGGCCCTGCAGGGCAAAGGCCTGCTATTCGATTCCTCTATTTGCTTTTTTTCAATTGAGTATGTCTTTCTGTCATGAAATACGCAATAAACACGAAATAATTTGTTAAACGACGGGTGCGTAAAAATATTTTTAATAGTGTTTTCATTATATTACTTCGAACTTTTCTTTAACGGGTCTAATTACAGCGCTTGAATGCCAAATCTCTATGAGATGTCAATGTTTGAGCTGAAGGATAAGTCTGTTTAATAATGATGTTTTTTTTTTATTGCGTTTTTGGAAATAACTCCGGAGTGAGTTAAAAGGCAAGAAGACGTCCAGAATAGGTTATCTTCCTGATGTGCGGCGGATTAAAATTTACTTTTACGAACTTTTACTTCCTGAATGGTTGTGGGGCAATTAACTGATATAAATCCGCATTTTAACCTTAATAGTGAATATATTAGTTATTTGATTATCACAATTGTATTAAATACATCTCAATAATTTTATAAAGATTTAAAATGTTCCACTCACTAATGTAACACTACCAGTTCGTCTTAACATAATTGTTAATTTCAAAACGAATATGTAAAAAAATCCCCGGAATAATTTTAATATGTTGAGGGTAGGGGTGGTTTATTAAGGGAAGAGAGGTGGGCAAATTGGAGTCACCTTTGGGAACGAGGAAATTCTCAAGAGAATGAGAGTAAAGTGAGGGAAACAAGGTCACAGTCAGGGAAAGAGCGCAGAAATAGGATGAATGAGGCTGAGAATGAATAAGGGAAGTGATGGGTCATACGGAGCCTTTGGAGTTTTTAGTGAATCCACGAAGTTCTTTTCGGTAATCTTATGACAAACGAGAAATATTCTCGCATTAAAATAATTGATGGTTTAACTTCATTTACCGTCCCTCAATGATTATTGCATATTTGAATCACACTGATATGGCTTGGAAGGAAATGAAAAGTAAACGACTTGTTCGATTTCGTATGATTTAAACAGAGGCCACCGTCATTGATTCTTAGGTTACGTAATTACCATCCCCAAACGGCATCGGAAGTATTCATACATGGGCTGCATTTATAACTGTCAAGTACGCTATATTCGTGGTTGAATTCTAGATTTCCAGCGATGTTAGCAAAATTCGCCTCTGAAGGGACACGCTCACTCATTCTGTCTCAGTCGGTGGCCGTTTAATTGTTAGACAGTCTCCTGAGTCAGCGAGCTTGCCTCTCTGACGCCGTCACCGCAACCGAAGGACCCCCACTCCCCATGATGGCGGCCCTGGCAAGGGGGAGGCGATCTGTGGGGGCGGGGGAGGTAGATTGATGTCCACGGATTCCGCGTCTTAAGGGGACGCAACCACGCACGGCTCCACCCCCTCCCGCCTCGTCCCCTGTGGATCCACATTCGCACGGTCCCCTGATCTCGAATCGGCGGTAATTTGGGGCGGCTTTCGGGGTATTTTTTTAAGTTTAGATCCACTCACTCCCTCAGGGTTGACTGGCCACAGGAAAATGCTCCGGGGACATGCGGGGACCCTGCGGCACACGAACCCCTCTCCCTCACCCGCTGTCTGCATCGGCTTAATACCGCCACTGGGCAGAGAAGCCTCGCGTATGGCAAAAGGGATGTGCCGCGGCACCGGTAACGAAGACGAAAGATCGCTGGTTAGGAGGGAAAAAGGGGAGAACGTGACTTCCAAAGGAGGCATTCAATCGTAATCCCGTGACGCTCACGGCGCTTATAAATGATCTCTGCCGCGCAGTGTCACCGTTTTCCAAATGAATTCTGCCTGCAATGAATCTTTCCTCTCGTTATCACTCCGAGATCAGCCAACCATGGAGCGATTCTCACTTCACACCATGATTGAACGGCATTTTTCTCGATTTTTAAAAATTTTGAAATGTGTTTAGATAGGTTTAATTCACGGTATTGGGATAAGTTGATTATTTTCTTACATTTCAGGTCCGTCATCCGGTAAAAATGGCAAAACCGCAAAATAAGTGTAGACGATGTAACTATCGAGCCAACTTTAGAATGAATTGCGTTTAAGTGTTTGGAAACAAGCTCTTTTAACCTCTTGTGAATAAATATAGTGTTAAATTTCTTCATTTATTTTGGTTTTAAAATGAAATTTTTGGTTTTGTCAGTCCTCTGTTTTACCCACATTATTGTAGGTTTGTTCAGGTCAAAGGAATTCTATGTATTTTAAATATTTTATTTGATTTAACTGGCACTCGGTTGTGCCATGGTCGCAAATAGTAGCAAGAAAAAAGGAATGTGATTATATCTCTCGTCAGTAGATCGTTCTAATCTACCGATTTGTAAAGAAGACTAAGAACTTGTTGTTGTCAGAAACTCGAATCTCTTAACCTCTTTATAGGTTCTTAATTTCCCTTAAATTAGTCGTTATTCTTCGAGACTCCCAACTATATCCACTGTAAAACTTCAATACATATTTCTGGGTCTATGTACCATGAAAAAAACACCTTAGACGTTGGAATCGATTGGGAAATAAAAGTGTGGAATTATTGGTACCAAGTGCTTCGTAGCAATCGTTAACACATTGCTTTCTCTCACACTAGATTTGTGTTAGAAACCTGAAGGATCCATAATGAAATGTTGCCTTTTTATAAATTCATCTTTTAACCGAAGGATCCATAATAGGTACTTACGGCGTATTATTCAATATGGGACCTTGCCATCACACAATAGCATCTTAACATTGGCTTTTTCATGAAACCGTTTTCGGTTTGCATTTTGGTGACATCTGGTAAACTGGAAGAATTGGTAGAATGAAGTGTATTTAGAAATGGCTAAAAAATTGGGTCTTTTCATTAGAAAGTCATTTGCTTATAATATGAGTATTAACCAAGAAATTCAAGAATATTTGTGGGTTTATTGTGTAAAATTCTCCTATTGAACTTAGTTTCTCATGCAAATAGTTCTTCCATGGACCTCGTGAAGATTTCAAGTTTTATTCATTTTTCAGATTAAAGTTTTTTTCGTAATGCATTAACGCTGTTTCAATTGGTTCGCTCGTATGAAGTCATCCATTCACTCGTACATATACGGTCAAGTATTTTCTCTGTGTAGCGAAATTTCTCTTTTGTTTGTCATAAAGATGGTTTTGAGAATTTATTTGTTCGCTGGAAAATTTACACCCTAATAGATAAAAATTTATTTTATCACGCTATAGTACTCTTTCTTAACAGTATTAGAAAAAAATGTGACTTGATAATCAATAGCGCGTTTCATAATTGAGACCTTTAGGATTTACTTTGCAATAAACAAGCTTTGATGAATTTTGTTATTCCTTTGGCATCGGTCTTATGTTACAAGATGAATGACTTCAAATGAGTCTAGTGTCCTGTACTTTAAAACAAACATTTGTTTCACGTACCAATGGATTCCCAGAATAAATTGAAGCTCATAATTCTGTGGAATAATCAATAAGGTGTTTGCTTTTTTATGTTTTTAAACGGATAAATATCGGATACGGGAACTAGATTATCTAAATGGAGAAATATAAGATTGTCTGATCAAGTGATTTTCCTATAGTTTAAAACTCTATAGTGATTAATAATATCGTTTGTTCAGTTGTGGTTAATCGGTAGCTAGGCCGCTGGCGAGCGATATCAGAGATAACTCTATCGCTAAGTGTGCTGAATTATTTATGGGCGAAATATTTATCATGTCCCACATAAATATCTCCGCCTTTTTCCTGAACTTAGGCTTAGACAAGTTAGTTGGCCGTTGAATGTCGTCACGATGGCATCGGAGGTTCTATTAAAAGAAATGCAAATGTACTTATCTTGAGCGTCACTGCTTTTTTTACGTGTCTCAAATCGAAGGGTCCATCAGAAAAAAAGCAACCTAGCAGCCGAATGAGGTATATAGAGAAAAAAACACGTCCCCTTTTGGAAAGTAACATTAATGTAAAATATAAATTAGTAGTCAGGTACCGTATATTTTTTGCGTTCTTATCAATGAATTCATGTATTCCGAGTGTGCACAGGCTTCTTTCTGTGCATATTCATTTTCAGACTCACGAAAAATAATCAGGCAATGAATACTGGAAGTTTATTATAACAGCATTTTGAAAACTATAAATAGCATTCATTATTTCACATACAATCACTCTATTGTCTTCGATTTATAAAAATTCATCACTTCTTCAGTGACATTCTTCGCATTTTCCTCGTAACTTCATCATGTGCTGATATGATTTCGAAGTCAGAGTACCCAATGGGTGAAAGAAATCTGCACGTTTTGAATAAATGATATGTAAATAAATATGTAAAAATGTAAATTATGGAGCTATATTAAAAGCATGAGATGAGCTGCTTCATTCTAATGCATTAGGATTGGTGTGCGATGTGACATCAATAACTTACTGTAGAAGGGTTTTTGGAAGAGCTCATGGCAGATACATTGGTTTTCTACTCTTGTTATATCCTGAAGAATGTTAAAGGATATTTATATGAAGCAAGAACTAGCATAACTGTCAGGATTGAAAAGCAGTCGTAAAATGCGAAGTGTAAAGTGAATTTTGATGCTAATGTTGGGCTTCATCAAAATTAACATCCTGTGGAGAATTAAGCGAATAGGCAAACCACTAGCTTGAATACAGTGATGAGAATAATATACAATTGATAACAGCTGGTTATACACTTCTGGGGGTCCTGATATCCTTACTTGTAAATTTTCCGTGAATTTTCAACAAACCTTTTTGTTCCTGTCTTTATAAATCGTGTATGTGTCATCGTTGTATGCTCTATCAGAGCTTATCTCTTAATTTTTTCACCGTGTTATTTAGTAATCTGCTCCAAGCTCTTAGTCTTTGCAGTGTGGTAGTGACATTTTTCTTGACTTGGTTACATTCAAATTGTTGGCCTTACTTCCAAGTGTAAACAGACATGTTTGCCTTTCTGGAGCTCCTTCCCTTATTTGGACGTTCACTTTCATTCTGGGCGACTAGTTGTGATACATTTTCATGTATGGTGTAGTCAATTTATACCTTATATTCAGGAGTTTTTCCAATTTTTAGGGCGCTCATTACGATTTTATTTCATTTTATATAAGAATACGTCTCAATTTTACAATGGGGCGGAAGTTAAACTACTTTGTGAAGAATAGATTGGAGCGTAAGTAGAGAGCGTCAAATACTAAAGTAGTAGTTTCCATTGTAGAGAATGGGAGAATCATTGTGCGAGACGAATTCATTTGATATACTTGTGATTACAAGGTGGTCCAGAATAGAAAGCGCTTGGTAGCGGTCTCAATGCGTTATTGATTATGGTCTTTAAATTACAATCGACAGTTTGGCTAAGCAAGTCTTAATTGGTTAATATGATTATTCTAGATAAGCACCAATTCTATTAATAATTTTTCACAATAAGTTTTGTCGATTCAGCTTAATTTTTTCGATAAATGAATTTGAAATCTAAGCCGGTAACATCATCTCGTGGTACTCGATTCAGCTTCGCACTTTAGTGTGTCAGTACAATTTTCAACTACCGTTAGTGACCAGCGATGTTTCGAAACTGCGTCTCTACTACATCGAGCCACTTCCATCGCCACTCTTATTAATTTTCAATGATTCAAGCAAGATTTCTTGAGAAATTTATCCGTGGTTTAAAGCACTGAGACTCCATTCCCACCGTATTAATTGCTCGTTGGTGGCTTATCACTCCCATGCGTTTCAACATCTCATCATCGGAAACAGTAACTTTTCACCCTGGGAATGTCGGGTAGTAAGAATGTTCTCCATTGAAACGTAAGTACGGAACATAATGGATACTCACATGTGAACCATGGGAAAACAAATAACAGCATAATGACGTTAAAGGTAGTTGAAAGAGAGTATAACAGATATTATCGGGTGATAAGTATCAAAGATGAAAGAGGTGGAGTGAATCACCAATGAAGAAATTCCGCGATGAGTAGGTGAGAGAAGTTTCAAGGTAGCTCTGAGAAGAAGCAGAAGAGATGACCCATTTCAAGAACTTTCCATCCGAGGAGAGGAAATCAGGGGTCATCGGAACACATTATCGTCTTCAAGTGCATACACATGACTTTGAATGGATTTGTGGGAACTGGCGAAATATTTTTTGTTTGGCCTACGTTTTGTGGTGAATAACAGTCGCGGCCGGACGTTTTGCCTAAAGTTGATGAATTAGTTCCAGATTACTATTTAAAAACAAAACAATTTTATGAAAAAATTATGAAAAACCTCACAACATCCATATTTACCGCTTTTACTGGAAACCAGCAAAATTGACAACGACCGATGGATGCTACTAAGAGGTTTCTTTGTTGTTTAGCGCTCATCAACTTTGATCCCAATCGGTTTTGAAGTTCACTACCCTGTACGCAGGTTCTATAACGAATGGAGGGGAAGTGCGCTGTTGTTACACGAAATGATTAGCGCATTACAGGGAATGGTAAGCGACCTTTGTGTCACAAAAAATTTTTCAAACAACAGCGAAAGAAGAAATGAATGGGAAAATAATGTGAGGAAGAAAGTAGAATGGGATGCGTTTTGGAAATTAGCGGAGATTTGTGTACGCTTGGGATGTGGATTGAAGATCTGCAGCAAACCAATGTTCGGAGTGATTAGTGCTGATGCAGTAGTAATTGAAGTGGTGCTTTGGAAGGAAACGAAATGCCAAAGGACATCAGCGGAGAGCACACGGACCCAACCATTCCTCCTCGGACGACCGTTTGGGGGACGCGATGGCTCCCCTCGCCATTTCCGAGTCACGGCGGCCACCAGCGTTGACGTACGCCGGCCGATGCGCATATGTTTGTGCCCCCTTTTCGGGCCGTGCAAACACGAATCCGCACTCGCTTGCTCCGAAATTTGCGCGCGCCACCTGTTTGTGCTCGCTGTTTGTGAGGCGGCGCCTCTCTGAACGAGGAGCGCTTCGCGAGCAAATATATCCACGCGCCCCGCGCACCATCTGCGTGTGTTTGTGCGCAATCGGTTTTAACCGTTTTCGCCCCGGCTTCATAGTCCCATGGGTGGCCTAATCTGCTGGCCTGCGAAGACATAATCGAGTCTCACGACGAGGAATTCTCCCGTCAGCGTGCGCTAGGGGGGGGACCAGCGCGACTCCCGGTTCACCGGTGTTTCCTCGCCGCGCGGGTCGTCGGTTGCGAAGGAATCGGCTGTTTGTCACGGGACGCATTGAGACGGACGAAATAGAGGCGAGAATATTTCTTGCCAAAACATTTCATCTCTATAGTTCGTCCATGAAAATTTCTACGTGATTAAAATCGTCAAACTCGCATGGTTGGTGCAAGAGTGAAATAATTAACATGTTCACCTGTGAATGGACGTCAGTATTTTCAGTTAAGAGTTTCAAATCATCTCCCTTTGAAAATTGACTGTTGACATCAATATAAAATTGACTGTCGATGTTAAACATTCACAAAAATTTACTGAGTTAATGCATTTATTCGATTTTTATTGTAATAATTGAAAAGTGCTCTAACACTAGCTTTGATAAAACCAAATGATACTGCTATACATGAAAATATCACTCTTCATTATTATTTTCCACTCCAATGATGAATCGCATTTAATAGTAAATATTTTATCGTTGCTGAATGCACTTTGGTGTATATAAATTTCTAATAACTTTGATAGTCTTTAGTTTTTCACCAAAAACATTTTCGATCAAAAAAAATAAAAACAAATAATTTAACCTGTTTAGTAAAATGCATAATTTTGAAAACGACAAGGTAATTGTTGTATATTTAGTGATTGAGGCACTGAAGGATCCGTAAGCTTTGTTATTGTTTTCTTTCAGAAAACACTTCAATAACTTATAATACCTTTCAACAGTTCGTGATCTCCGTATTTGCGTGCGTTAAACCACAAGCACAAGATCAGCCATAATTGAATGCTTCGCAGAGTGGCGGCTGTTCAAGGACTGGCGAGTTTTTAGACCAAAATCTTTGTGTAGTTCAGGGTTCAAATTTCAGAGTTGTGCTCGTTGTATCCCTTGTTTAAATACGGCATGACTGAGAAAAGAGCTGTAGTTGAAAATACGTAGTGTACAAAGTTTTGTTTTTATTATAGATTCAGGCGCTGAAGCGAAAGATATGAATTTTGAAAAATAAAACTTAGTACTTTTCTAAACTCTGTAAAATTGCAACCTGTTTCAACTGAATGAGGCATCTTCTGTAGTAGAGAAAGCTTCCGCCCAGTGGTATTGGTACACGATGGCTTTTGGGATAGCTTCCGCGTTGTCATATTTATGACGACAGTTTCGCGAGCGTCTGCTTCAGGTCTGACCTAAAGAAGCGAGCTGGAACACTCGCGAAATCTGTCGTCATAAAAATGACATAACATGGAAGCTATTCCGAAAGCCATCATGTATCAAGGCATCTCCTGGCTCATTCTGAATCTTCAACCATTCCCATACATACACAAACACAAATGTGTGGGTGCTTTTTGAACATATTGCTTTCTACTCGGATAGAATGGTTGAAGATTCAATGGTTGAGCTAACTTCAGCACCTTGAATAGAAATCCCTCAATATCACATCGAAGTTGACTGATCAATGGGTATCTCAAGAAAGAATTACAAATGCATAATATCAACTTTTTGTTTAATTGGATTCAAAAATCCTATTTCCACTGATGACATACATCAGCAATTGAAAACCTGTATTAATGATAAAAACTTGCTGATAAGTGGGCAAATGTATTTTTAATGTCAATTTTTGAAATTCGGTAGAGGCGGGCTGCAGCGCAACTTTCAAGGAATTTTCTCATTTTTACTTGAATTTTCACAGCAATCAGTCAAATGTCTCAAAATATAAAGAGATCAGATTATTATAATTTTAAAAATTTTCCTTGGAATTTTCCCTTCATATTGACGGTTTATTGCGAACATAGCATCTTTATTAGAGAGACAAGACTATTTTCCCTGTGATACTCGCTTTCTCACACTGAGCATCAAGTAATTTCATGTTCGTTTTGTGAGAAAATTAGTATAATAAGGTATGATTTTGTTATTTTATATTACGCAGGACACATATTTCTATCAGTTGCTGTTTTACGAATTCAACAATGTTTCAGCCATATTACGGTGAAACCCTCTTAAGTGATGTGTCAATACGAAATACTTCAGCTTCGTCGAAGTCAGATACTATACAGGTTTGCACTTTGGTATGGACCAGTATTGTGTAAAAAATTAGATGCCTCGGGACAAAAAGTTTTCGGTGGTAACTCGACAATTTTTTTTAGTGTCTAACGCTGCTTGGTGCGGCAATGGTGCTTATATCTTAAGAAACAGACTTTCAGAAGGCAACAAATTTTCACTTCTACTCCTTTAGGTAGTTTGAGCGAAATATCATTTCACTTAGAATTCAATGAATTTGGTCTCATTTGAAAGAAAAAGATCTGACCATTACAAAAATACCAAAATAATAGCTCCTTAGTGAACTACCCTCCCAGATTTTATGAAAAATACCATCCCTTTTACAAGAGAAAGAGTACGTGTATGCATTTCAAAGAGACCTCATATGTAATGTAATAATGATGTATGTAATAATGAATATGTAAAGTAATAATGATGAGTTTCTAACACTTCTATATCTACATCTACATGATACCCTGCGAACCGCCTTGTGGGCTTATGGCAGGGGGTGTTAAGTCACCAGCCGTGTAAAGGTGTAAGTTTTTGGAGATGAAATGGTGACATGTATTATAGGAGTGTATTTAAAGGAGCTCACTTTTAATTGTGGTCGCTTATTGTTTGCGGAAAGAACGAGTTCTTGTACCAATCCGTTCGGCAGTGTATCTCTCTTATTTTATCACATCTATCAGACATTGAGATGTAGTGAGGAGTCATGATAATATTCTCTATGTCGCTCTGAAAAATATCGAACTTTTATCTCGTCAAAAATTAACTTTGTGTAGTTGGCACGTTTTCTCAACTTCTTTTTAAAAATAAATCGTACTGTCACCGCAATAGTTTATTCATAATTGCAAAAAAAATCTACTGGATGTGCTGTGATGGAGTTTAAAACATTCCGCGTAATTGCAATAAGTAAGCGTAAGTAAGAAAAAGTACAACGGGAGGCGCCGAGATAGAGAGAGTGAGGCAGGGGAACCGAACTGCTTCGCGGAAAGATACACGAGGCTCACATACGCAAGGACAGTGGATTAAGTCACCCATCTCTCAGACTTTGCGGAGGACGAGTTAAATAGGATGGCAGGTAGTGGTGAGTCTCAAAAACCCACTCTATTGGCGGCAATTAGAACGGTTTTCTGACTGGCCAAGTTTTGAAAGTTTCGCGGCAAATGTCTCTAAATCGTCTTTAGCACAGCGCCAGTAACTTTTGCCAGGGATATTTTTCTGCGCACTCGTCTGCCACCAGCTTTTGCGAGGGCCGCATCCGTCACCCGGGGAACGGGCTCTTTGGCCGGGAGTGGTAGTTCCGGCGGAGATGGAGGTCAGTGGTAGAGGAGCGGTCAGCCTCGTCAGCTGACCGTTTTGAATGACCGGCAGTTCTGATTGAGGGCGACACCCCCTCACGGCGACCAAGGTTCCTTCCGACTATCTGATCGACCGTTCCTTCCCCCAACCCTCGACCACCGGTCTGCTATCGGCCACCCGGAGGAATCGCTCACTCACTTCCGGTCGATTATCCCCCTTGCATCGTTCGGATTGGGGGCTTTGTGCCCGATCTCTATCCAATCACTCCCTCACACACCGTATACACGAAGGTCGTACCATTTAATGAAAAACTTGTCATTTAAAATCAGCAATACATTGTGACATGTTGATGCATAGTTTTAGTGTAGCATGACACTTTAGTATCTAATATTCTTGAATATCTTTTAATTTAAAAGACTGGATCGGTACCAATGAAAATAAATGATAACACTTGTAAAAGTGTGATATGCAGGGTTGCAATTGATTCTGTGCAAGGCAAGAAACATTATTGTAAGTACCAAGAAATATTCTTTATCTTTTACCAAATGTGACAACGAATCAGTTTTTTATAATAATTTATTAAATATCAAATGTCCGATTTAAAATTTTATTGCTAAAATATTTATAAGAATGTTTGATTTTATGTAAATCCTAGAATTTATGACACGATAAAAGTATCTAGGTTCGAGTTTGGTTAACGACCTGATCCCATTGGATAATTCACCTATCCATCTACTACCTGTCCTACCTCCCGAAAAACTTTCTTCTACATATACCTTCAGCCCCATGCTTCATTAATACTTCAAATAAAGCAATTTATTTTTTTAATTAGTGCTGTACCATTCCATAAAATGTAATGGGCACCTTTGCTATATTACATACAGACACTTAAAACACGGCTCGGATTTCAATGCGTGAGCATCATCTTTAGGAGTGTTTACGCACAAAAACCGGTGCAGTGCTTACAAGATATCACGTGGTGTCGTCAAAGTTACCAGTAAATTTTATTTCTCACCTTATTCATCCTAACTGGTACTCCCTAAAACTCCTCCACCCTCTTTCTTCCAAAATATGGTACACATCCGAACTCTTACTTTGCTTTTCTCATTTTTTGCTCAGTTGTGAGCCAGCCCTAAAGCTCTAAATAATGTGAGCTCTAAATAATAACGCAGCTGACAACTACAAATGCAGCCAATTTGTAAACACGCCCAATGCCTTTTAAAGAAGGGAACTACGTGAACGAAGAATCTATGATCGTGGCGTTTGCTTAAATTATACTACAGTGAAAAAATTGTTTAATTTTAATTTCTTCCAAAGCTAAGTCGGTATATTTCAGCTGCGCTTTTCTCTTGGATGGACCCTAGTCTGTAGTTTTCCTTCAACGCACCTTAGCTGATGGTTTCCTTCTCGCATACACCGCATGGAAGACACCAAACACATGCGAGAGATACGAACTTATTAATGTCAATTTACCGGTAGAGGTGAGTCTTGCACTCGCCGTTAAGGAGCGCATACGACGCGCCTTCGGCTAGACTACCACCGCGTACACCAGGAAAGAATTTTATAATCCACTCAATAATACGATGACAGATTTTGAACACTTGCAAATAATTTCAGAAGCTATTTTTTGAAAGATTGTCCATCAATAAAACAAGGTCACATGTCTCTTACCAAAGTTTAACAAATATATTTTTGCATCATCAAGAGCTACAATAATCAATAACTCTGTGGACAAATTATTTTTAAATCATAAATATTGAATACCACGAAAGAGATATCTGAAACTACGATTTTATACCGCGAGGTAAATAATTATTGTGAATACGGAGAATATGAACTCATTAGACCAATTATGCTGTTGATGATGGAATTGGAAAGAGTAACTATGCTAACTAAACATGATGGTCAATAATCATTAAGGCACGATAGTGCTGAAGCCGGTCGAAGGTTGTAACCAATGAAATAGTGTCTAATTTACAAAGTTTTTTTCATTTTCACTATCAAATATGAGCTCTAAAATTCCTCTAAGTTCAGTGGCGAACCTTGGCAGACATTTGTGTCCGAATGGCGTGCGTTTATGCCGGAGCTTGCGGTCGATTCGTTATGGTGGACCTGGATGCTTGTCCTTTGTGGGATTGTCGGGGCGATTGAGGCTACGGGCGCACCTTCCCATGAATCCCGGAGAGTCATCTTTCCGGGAACCGATTGAGATGAAGCGATCTTCGCATCTCCTCCCCGGAGGATGACGGGACAGCAACGAGAGTGGGGAAGGAAGTAGGATCGCTGGAAGGGAGGACCCTTTTGGCCGGGCCCCCCTGACTGAATCGCTCGCTCTCAAAGAGGGTCTCGAGGGAGATAAAAGTTAAACCGGCCCATGGACCATCGTCCCTGAGCGAAAGCCGTGGAAGTTATATCGCCACTGTTTCGCTTTCGAGAGCGACTGGGCTGGGCTGGGTTTTCGCGGCGGTGGGAGGAGGTGTTTCAGGTATCGGGGATTGGGTGCCGGTTGGGGGGGGAGGGGGTCTGAACTGGCCTCCCGTAAGCATTATTAAGCCTTCTTCCCTTGGGGTCAGACCGCCGATTAACGCTATGCGCACGACGGAAGGTGTGATGCAGGTGTTGGCCTTTTGGTTTGTGGCCCCGTGGCATCTCAGCAGATAATGAAGGAATTGAACTGACCATTGTAAACGAGAGCCATGGTCAATTCTCTTGGAGCTCCTAGTTAGCTCAGGTAAAATTCTATTGATTTCCTATTAGGTTTGGTATTTTGGCTTTCAATTATTGCGTCCATTCCTCATCATGCTTCATTTCATTCAAGTATACATTTTTAAAATTTTGCGCCATGAGTGTATGTTTTTCATTTTTATCCCATTCTTATTACATTTCTGGGATAAGCTTGTGGCAGTAAATGCGGTGATATCTTCGGATCCCAGAATTAGGATTCGGCCATACTATTTGCGGCATTCTGGATACGATATTACCAGTAAGCTTCCTAGCCATTAAGTTCACTACGACATATTCTTCATTCGTGGACAATTACTTCGAAATGATATATGCATTGAGGATTTCCTATTTCTCTGACTTCCTCATCTAGTCCGTGCCGTCTTTTTTGTTCGAAATGTGTGTGTGTTTTGACTCCGATGTTGGAAATGTCGAAAAATTCGAATGCAGAATGAAGCATTCATGAGAACAGAGATACAAAAATCTTTCAACTTGGACAGAGCGTCGGTATAAACCGAAATTTCCATTCTGGATTAGTGCCAGTTTGTTTACTGCTCAAAGTCCTACGGAAGAAAAAAATGGCCTTGTGGTCTCTTGCAAAGCAAATATTTGGAACCAGCCTTGAGAAGAATTCCGCTTCTACGGCATAAAACGAAATTGGGAAACAAAGTGGCATAGCATGCGTGAAGAAAGAGTTAGATATTACTTAAGAGCGAAATATTATTTGTAGAGAGTTCGATGTAATTGAAAGATTAAAAACACAGACAAAACGGAGCTGTAGTTGACAGGACGCGTGTGGCTACTAAATATAACTCGTGATGAATTGCCCTAGAGTGGAAACGGTTGATGAATGGAAAATAGCGATAAAGAGTTCGGATCTTTGATGAGATATTAAATGCCATTTAACGGTAATTTTTTTAGTTAAAATTTCCTAACTTTTATTCTCAAAACATAATAATCCCCTGCTTTGTCACACACATAGAAGATTTCTACAGACGCCGCGTGCTCTGGCGCCAAGGCTCCCTTAGGGTTTTGGAAAGAATTTCTTTTCCTGGTCGGAAAAACAGTCGTCGGGAGATGGAGTGCGATCGACATTGGCAAAAGTACGAAGTCGACAGGCATGTTCCTATAGAGCGGAGATAAGAGGAAGCGTAACGATATTTAAGTTATAAAAGGGAAGAGAGAAAGAAGGAGGCGGACATAAAAAATATTTATGTGCCTGTTTATAATTTATATTACGAGTGGGAAGGATGTGTATGTGTGCCTGGGCATTTCTTGGCTTTGGAGAGATAGCGACGGCGGCAGAAGCAGCGAAGACTGTCTGCCATCCGCCACGGCCGCCTTATCTCCAGCTCCCCAACCCCTCCTCTCTCCCTTCGTGCCTCGGAGCGGAGAAAATCTGGACGCATCTTCTTAATATCTCCCTCCTTCATCTTCCATCCATTCCTCATTTGTTACTCGCACCAATGTTCTCGGCCAATCTCCTCCATCGGCCCGACTCCGCTCCGCTATCCTCCCGGGACAGTTCCACACCACCAGCCAGCCCACCCTCTCTCCCTTATCTATCTCTCCCCCCCGCCTTCCCGTCCTTCAACTCGCCCCGTCTCTCCTAGCGAGCCCTTCCGATCGCGATAGCATCTAGCAGAGCAACAAACAACCCTCCTTCCCTCCCTCTCCTCCGCCCTCATAGAGACGCCCCCCTTTCACCCCCTGCCACCCGCCGCTCGTGAGGGGTCGTTTCCCTCCGCCTGCGTTCGGCTAGAAGCAAGACGATTGTGGATTGTGTGTGGCAGGGGGTGGTAGGATATTGAGAAAGGGGACGACGCATCGCCGTGCTTAAGTAATAGTGTCTCAATATCACGCGACAATGTCAACGTCCTTTCAAACCAGAATCCCGAAATATTGCCAAAATGGAGGAGTGCGTCCCGAGAGGCAGTATTTTGCACTACCTCGCCCTCACAACCCCATGATTGCCAATGCCTAGGGTGCCTATGCGACGCGAGTTTTTATTACTCCACTCCATACACCCCGTCCTTATATTAATAAATATTGCTTCATGCGACATTAGAAACACACGATATCCCGTCTGCAGCTGACTGTGAGCTGAGGCCTGTGTAATCTTCGTTGAAGTTGGTTTTTTTAGTATCAATAATATTATCAATATTAAGTCAAGTTTTATCTTAAAAATACCGTCCAACAATCTTATCCCTATTTGATTTACTGATGCAAATTAAATGATAAAGCGTGGGAATTCTGGTAGGAAAGTTGAAGGTAGAGCTTTGATTATATCCAGGGTTGATTAATCTAGTTAAGTAAAATATCAGCGTAATAAAGATTTTCTCTCCTCACGTTATTTTATGGCAGCAAAAGCTGTGCATTTCAGAATAAGCGTGTATGCAGTGGGAATGGTTTGCTTGCAAAGTTTATGTGGGAAAAGTAAAGATTGATAGGTATAGGTGCGGGTGATAAAAGAATGTTGGTTAGATGCTCCAACAATGGATATGCATGAAAGGAGTGGGCTTCGTTGGCTAGGTCATGGCGAGAGAATGAATGAGAGTCGAATAATTAAATACGATAGTAAATTACAGTATCATATATGATTTTTTAACAAAGAGAAAATCTCCAATTAAAGCTAAGATATAGGCATTCATAAATGCTAGAATAACGTTAGGAATATTTGGATTAAACGCTTGCAAAAGCTTAATGGAGGAAAACCCACTTAAAACTATGGAGGATATGGCTGCGAAAACGTCAATCAGGAATGAGAGTGGGAAAACCAGCACCACCCGCCGGAGGACTCGAACTATGGTCAACATCAGTAATTATTCGTCATTTTGTTAATTATCAACCAATTACAATCCCAATGTGCAGGCTTTTTGCGTACTTATGAGCCTCCCTATTGAGCCAGCTTTTGTGTGGCTTCGTTCTTCGTGTTCGCGCTTGGCAGAGATATTTTGCTGTTCCGCTGGAGCCAATCGCATTAATTACGAGGTCCAGGGAAGAAAGTAAGTGCACGCTGTTACTGGTCATCAACAAACGTTGTTTTGATGATTTCTTCGTTTTCCAATTGAGGCTCCCTCGTATCATGGGAACTTTTGGCAAGAATTGACTTGTGAGAAATTGTGGGTGATGCATTATCGCGGTGGGTTGTTAAAAGGAATTGTTTTCCTCGGACACGACACGAAGACGTTTCTTTTTTCTGATGAATAGATCCATATGTTGAGATGGATGAAACTAAGGGATGGCCGACTGGTGAACTAGGAAAAAATGTTCAGATCCTCATTAATTTAACCCTTCAGCTGATGAGCGAGTTCGCTCATAAAGTTAATTGAAGGAAAACATCGCAGTTTCTACTGCCAAATAGTTTGTCGACGAATCGGTTTTTGTTTCTCCCTTGTCATAACATGTGGCCAAAGTGATGCACTTGATTTACCTCGGATACATCGGTATCAATCCCCAATGAACTCACTGCAAATACCAATGCCGATAGACTCGTAACTAAGGATAATAAAGTATTTATTAGCTTGGGTATCCATTCTGGCGATTATAATGTTTCCCACTCCAATTACCAGTTGTAAATATAACATCTGATTCAGGAAGGATGTCTGGTGCTCCCCGGAAGAAGTCCATGGAATTCCGTTATTTGAAGTGCTCTTGCTTTGTACCGCTCGCGCTGAAATAGTTTGATGGCGATAGGGTTGGATGAGTGTCGGGAGTTGGGCGAGTCTGCTAATGTGTATTCTTCGTGTTCGGCTTGAAAATGTTGGGAGAGTCTGGTCATGCTAATAAAAAATGATGGGCTTGTCGTTTCTTCTCTCAGGATAATGAACTAAATCTTCCAACCGGGAGATGACTGGGAAATGTCAGAGTGCGTAGTATATCTCACATTAATAAGTCCAATACTCTGGCTGAAATTCAGTTTTCCCGGTGATAATGATGTCCAATTACTCATTTCCCCTCTGCCATCCGAGGATCCCAGATTAAGGCGGCGTCTCGTATGTCGTACTCCTTTGTGAGCACCGGAAGTGTGCGTACAGGGCCCCTGCGACATCACTCTGAGGTGGTGAAGAATTGAAATAATATTTTTCGTTTCGATTCGGAGGCGGCTCAATTATAGAGTGGGAACGATGCGTAATGAGGAGTTCAAGGGTTCATTCCATTACGGCAGCTTGGTCCCATCCCACCAAGTACGTCGTGGCTATGATTTTACGTTGGCGGATTCTTTGGCTCTGGTCCTTGACGCACTCATTGAAAGGACATAAATTGCAATCTTTGTATTTGAAATATTCACAATTGCTGCTTGTAGGTGTGGAAACACTCTGTGAAGCGTATCTCATTTCTACAGAGGTTGTAAGAAATCGTGCTGTAAACATTTATGCCGTTCATATTTGGATTGCAGCTTGAATTGAGTAAAAACTGCGATTGACTATGACGTTGAGGCATCAATTAGACCTTATTTCTTCCTTGTAGGCTGGAACAGATTTATCGACTGTATTTTTTTGGAATGAAGTTTTCTGCATTATTTTATTTTTACAGCTCTATTATTATCCTTCAAAAGATAGGCCAACTGCGAGTTTTTAAATTTATCAGCGCTAACAATAACGATTTTTAATATCGGTCCGATCATAAATAATTTTTACGCCTCACGATAGTATCAAATAGATTAGTTTGTTTACCATTTGACATTTTAGTGTAGTAATTGATAGGAAATTAGATAAAGTTTTGTACGGCTCCTGGGCTTAAACTGAAGTTTCTTAATCACTGAAGTTTATCTTCGTTCGCGATCAACCCCCTGCGCACGGAGAGATTGCAGATCGGGGCGCTACCTATGATGCTGAAAGAAATCAAGAAAAGTTGGTAAATGCTCTGAAAATATTTTTTATGGTTGTAGACTCTATGTATGAATGTTGAATGTGGTTTCCGTTAGTTCCCACTCGCAAATACATTGCAAAATTTTAATTGTACTGTACTTTTGGTCAATTTATCGAGATATATTAGCGTTCGCTATCTTACCAAATGGTCATACCAGTCATTTCTTTAGTTTAACTGGTAAATCGTTCAATTATGTGCATCTAGCTATTCATCCACGAAGTGCTACAAATCTTTCATCCTGTAAATCAAAAGAGAAATTATGAGTCCGTTTGTTTCACTAAAAATATATTCCAACTTGTGATAGTACGGAGTCCGGTAGGCTTAGTTGCTGACCGGCCAATAGTGATGCGGTTTTTATGGTTGTAGACTCTATGTATGAATGTTGAATGTGGTTTCCGTTCACCTGAGAGCGGGTCAGCTTCTGACGCATGATATTCACACTGGCATTTTTGAGCAGAGAAATTAAAAGTAATAACCAAGATAATTTAACCAGTGCATTCAGAGAAATTAATGCTCAGTGAAATCAATTGCGCATGTGTGTAGCTGTTAGCTAGGACTATTAGATTTTTTAGATATTGAATTTAAAATCTGCACGATTGCACGCTCTCCTTTCAACCAGCGGAATGGACTGTTAGCATAAAACGATAACTGGATTCCCACTTTCTATGCAAAGAGTAATAAATGGAATAATCCTACTCCATATTCTTCTTTTAATTTTATTTGAGAATTCTTATTTTATGAATAGGTGAAGGAAACCCTATAGCTAGTCGGGTATTTTTTTCACAAAGGAATGAAAAACGCAAGTATAATATGTTGATGAGATATTATGAAATATTAATTTTTTGCAGAAAATTTTTCATTCAAATACATGTTATCGCTACAATTGCCAAATTTGGACTGCTTAAAATAAAATAAACATTTCTATCGAAATACTTTGCTTATTTATTGTACTTTTTTATTTCTTGGGTCTGATCCTCATTGCCACTTTACGATAGTTTTTCCAGCTAATGTCTCTTGCTGGTGTATTGCTTTCTTTGCTATTTTGCTTCTTGTATTGGAGTCTTTCGGAACATGGGAGGCATGTAAAGTAATATATGTGTTTCAACGGATTGTCTATCTGTGTCCTTAATAGTGACAGTAAACGGCTATTTATTTGAGCAGTGGGTCACCCGACATTGGCTTCCATTCTGCCAAGAATCGTTTGATTACGTCTCTGCTGAATTATAGACCGGCAGATAGAAATTAGAGCGTAAAATATCGTTATATTTCCTTGGAGATATGCAAATTCTAAAAATAATTGAATGGGTGAGACATATAATAGACGCAGCACAAATTGGGCAAGTGAAGCGTTCAATTACTTAATGTCGTTTTTTTTTACTATTAATGCTCGAGAATAAACTTTAGTTACATACTAACCAATTGGCCAATTTATAAAAGAGTAGCCTTAATGTTTTCTGAGTTAATTCTGCGTTAGACTTTACCATACATTTTTTTTAAGTTCAACTGTAATTTTTGTTCGGTACTGATTGTTGAAACTTGTTTTCACTATGTTGTACTTAAATTGCTTATATACTTAAATTTTTTTAATCGTTCAAAGAAAGCTCTTAACATTTTTCTGAAGTAACTTTTCTCAGACCAGGATTAACGTACCACCGAAAACTTGGGCTTGTTTTGAAGCTGTACGTGGTCGGAGGTGATAAATGGGCGTATAGATAAGAATAATGGGAACAAGCATGAGTGAAAGACGCCTTCGTTGATGGGAGAGGACTTATGATATGGCAGTGGGAATGCCATCGACGGAAAGAATTCCGTACGAGGAAATGCTCGACACAGCGAGGAAAATTGAAGGCCGAGTGGGAGGTCGGAAAGTGTGATAAAGGGCGAGGGAATGCTGAAGATTGCTGTAGAGATGTGAATTAGGGGATCTTGGGTGTGTGGAGAAGTTGAGAAAGAATAGCCTATACAAGCAAGAGAAGGTAAGGCGTATACCGACCTCAAAATTGAGTTGGGGTCCATCTTTTCATGTAGATTTACAAATTCGTCTAATAATGTCTATCTCTTCTCTTTTCATTCATTTTTCATTCTTTTTCTCATGTTCTTTTGCATCTATTCTATTTTATGTTATTATTTATCTGTTATTATTTTATATTTTGTTAATGCTTATAATTTATTTGTTTGGTAGTTATCCAATGTTAAAAGCCTCAGTTCCGTTTTTGGGATTTTTTCAAATAAATAAATAAAATGAATAAATAAAAATAATCATTTATGAGTCCATCAGGAGTAATGATATAAATTCATGAAGAAATAGTATTGAGAAATTTATGCGACATCCTATACTGTTCATAATAAGGATTAAGGAGTGGTATAATTAAAGCATTAATGAAGTCAGAGGACACTGGAAAAATATATCGCCTGATACTCCACAAATAGATGACGCCATGTCCACTAAGAAACGTAATTAACTGGTAAGTTGGTCCGTCACGGAGGATGGATTGGATTGGATATTTGGGGAGGCGACCGACAACTTAGGTCATTCGCGCCGTAGGGGATAGGTAATGGAGGAAGGGTGGATGGAAACCCGGCATCGGCATTAGCCTGCTCTGAATGAATGGCGCCAAGGGAACCACGGTTAAACGTCTGATCCGAGTACTTTACTTGAAGTGCCCTCCACAAGACACTCAAACGGGATCGGGTTCCCTCTGAAAAACATCCTCCTCTGCAGGGATTTGAACCCTGGCCGCCCGTGTGGTAGGCGAGTACTCTAGCCACCACATCAACCGGATCCCCTTGGCCCATCGTAATGGGATCTCTGGTCTATTACTGCCTTGCCCACAATCGGCTTCCGAAAATAATCTCAAAATCTAGAGGAATTTGGGTTCGAATCCCGGTCAAGGCGAATAATTTTTCCTCCGTGGAATTTATCCGTGGAGAGCTGTTAAGAAGTCTTACGGACTTCGCTCCTTAAAGATACGGGCAAAGGTAAAGCAGTTGATTCGACGTAATAAGATGGCTGTCGCGCGCACCATCCGACGAAAACGTGGTGGAGGCGAGAAGGTAGGGGATTGATTGGACGTGTGCTGCAGTGTAGTTCGGTAACCCGGCGTCCTCCGACATCGGCCCTCGATATCTTACCTGCGATCAATCTGTCTGTCTGTCGGCCACTGGAATCCCCCCCGCCCCCTTCGACCACCACTATCCGCCGCTAGTTACCTCGTACTCCCCACACCCCTCCATATAAAAAAATATCCCTTGGACGATGTGTGTGTGCGAGTGTGCCCCGTTTGTTGGCCCGGATCATGACGAATGACCGCCGAGGCGATTTGTTATCCCACCAATGAACGGAGGGCCTTTTTTTCAGCACATTGGCGCAAGATATCGATACACTCGCGAAACAACGCAGACTCTCCAAAATTTCTGATCTCGCCGTGCGTCGCCATGATGGCTGCTCTCTTGGCGCCCATTTCAGATGACGTGGAAATATTGCGGAAGCCAAAACACTTGGATGTCCTGTAAAAAATAGGCGTAAACATCTACCAATTCGGTTTTGCACTGGAGAACACTTCTCTTCCTCTGGCGTTCGATTCATCATCTCTTTAGTTTGGTTCTGTCATGCACCTTTAATTTACTTATACGATGCACAACTGCTCGTATAATACCTATTTTTTTCATAGAATGATGAATTTCAAACTTTGTCTTTTACGGTTTCTATTTCTAATTATATTAAAGGTTTTAGATTAATACTATATCTTGACGCTTCTGCTGTGTTTAGATGATACTGCTGGGGAATCTTGTATCCGTGGACCTTTTGTGTCATTGGATATGCCCAAAGTCTTGTAATTTGACAAACCTTAAGGAATGAATATTTATGGCTAACCTTCGGAAATTTTTCATTGGAGTACTTTTCTAGTTCCATCTTCTGGCTCTTATGGTTCTGTGTACATTACTTTGTTCACTCAATATGTGTGACGGTTAATTTTTTTACTTTTTCCCACCTGATAAATCGTCTTTGTAGAGCCGTTATCCGTTCTCGTTAGCGTATGCAGGCGTACGTGGTTGATTTACTCGCAGTGATATTGTTTTATTTAGAAAAATTTGTCTCTTATCATATGAGAGATTAGTAAGGACGTCAAAGATCACTTCACATTGATTGATTAGTAATCAATTGATGCGACGCATTCATGTTTACCTGGAGGTGAACGAAAATCGATGCCCCATTGGGGTGGTTTAACTTCGTCCTCGTGTTTTTCTTGCTTTTGACAAGATTACACGTGTTCCCATTTCTGTAATCCTATAAAATTAAATAACACATTTAATCTTTCATCCACTCAATTATTTCGTACCGCCTTTTACGTTTCTGGTGTTAGTTACTGAGAGCTTTTAGGTTGAATAAACCCAAATCGAAAAGAAATATTTGACTGAAGCGGCTGACTATTTCATGAGCGAAAGATATATGCAACTATGTGATTGATGAGGAATAGCGGAAACAAACTGAAAATTTCACTAGTAAATATTTATTGGAATTTATTATAAAGAATTAGAATATAAGGGAGGTTTCATGCTATTACTTGCTAAGGTCTGACTCCGCTGAACCCGACTAGTGACGCTGTGGGATCTCTTACCTCGATCCATTCGCTAATCCGACAAATCTAGCGTTGCCAACAAACAGACCGTATCTTGACGCTTAAGTCTGAAGGAAGGCGAGCGAGAATAGTTAGAGATAGGAACTAGTTATGATTGGCAGGGATTGAGTAAGTAGTCTTATCGTGGAGTGAAAATAGCACCATTGCAAATTCATTAGACTAAAATAATTCTTTACCAGTAATCATTGTAGCTCAAAGGAATTTTACTGCGTGCGTTATAGAAATTATTATTTAATTATTACATTAATATTGCAATTAGACTTTGTTTGGTGGCAATATAACATTTGTTTAGCTGTAAATAATAATGACAAAGTTTTAAAAAAATACGTGTACCTTCACAAAACATCAAACACACTCGTTTTTTATGAGTAACATTTTTTAAAAACTGTTCACATTCCTTGGTAATGAATTTGTGAGTTCTTCTGGTAATTGGTTCCATTAAAAAACATTTAAACATTCGCAATAACCTATTTACATTTCTTCTATCTTGCAGTGGACTCCACCCCGATTCCTCCAACATGCTGCCAACACTATCTGTATTTTTACGTCTCGGTGTCTTTAGTGCCTTCATAGAAATTATTAGTGACTTAAGAGAAACAATCATATATGTATCCTCACCATGGAGAATAATCAGCTCCGAAAATAACATCAATTTTCTACAATTTACTATATTCATTGCCCACTCAAAATTTTCTAACATACCTCGTTGGTGAAACTCTCTGTATTAGGGTAAGTCATTCCGTCGTTTATTGGCGAGTAATTTCGCCAAAGGGATCTTTTGGAGACTCCTGATGAGCTCAAAGCATTTTTAAATCAATTCAATCTTCAGTTGCAATTATCAAATCCACAGTTTTGAATACCCTGTGCTTAGCCAAACTTATTTGGTCATGCTCAGTTTGTATTTAATCTCCTTTGATGAGTTTTTTATGTACTAGTCTCTGGGACATTTTGCTTAATTATTAGTTCAGTATTTTCCTTTGATCTTTACTCACTTGGGTTGTGACTTTAGTTTAGGAAAAAACACAGATTTTTCTCGCCCGCATGCAATTTATTCAAACATATTTTTGATCCTGGCATCCGGTCCATCATCAATATCAAAAAATAACTTCCAAGTGCATGACTATTATTCATTTGTCTTTTGGAGTTAAAATATATAAATATTTTGCGTTAAAATCAGTCAAATCATCTCTATAGCCCTTCGGCCCGTCTGTAGAGAGTTATAACTATTATGTGAATAGAACTTTCACTCCTTCTTGAGTTAAGTCCTATTAACTTTCGTATTCAATATACCTTCTGCCTTTGCAGGAAGTCATGTCGTTGGCGGCTAATTATTTTTCTTCTCCATGAATTTTTTAGGATGGATTTACTATTGGACATTTATCCCCTTCTTTAATACTCTTAATTAACGTGCTTTCCTTTTTCCTCCTATATTATACCCAGCCTGAGTATATTCCGGCTTTTTCACTTTTGCCTCGGTGGTTTTCCCTTGCCTTCTCGTGCCTCGCTGCGTTTGATCAGTTTTCATGTTTAAAATCTCTTCTCCTTCTCGTCGGTCGCTACCTAAGGGTTAGAATGGCCGTTGGGAAAGAGGGGTGGTGGGGGAGGGGGAGGGTGAGTGTTCCCGCGTTCCCTTTCGCCCTTTCAGTTTGAAAGACCCAAGACGGGGAGGGAGGGCTGTGGAAGGGGAGTGGGGACTTTTGAAAAGGCGGAATAGGTCGAGAACCCTCTGAGATACGTGATGGCGGCTTATCTCTCCCTCCTCCACCTCTTAACTCCCCCTCCCCTCCTCTCCTCCTCCACGCTTCCAGAAATAGCGTACGTGTCCCTCAGTATATATATATATATATATATATATATATATATATATATATATATATATATATATATATATATATATATATATATATATATATATATCTGCGTAGCATGTATATCGCTCCACCATTACCCCGGACACACTTCAAAGAACTGGCAAATTTGCAAACGTCCATTTTTCCTAATCTGAAATTGTTTTCTGGGGAAGAAAAATTAAAACCCGGCTAAATGTTGTCCACAGTATCCCACGATGTGGGAGATTAATCTTCGCCGCGTGAGTAGACCCTCCATGGCTGGAAAGGTTATGGATTCGTGATGTTATCGGCTCGAAGAGTTAAGATTTTTTCAGAGCATCGATAAACGTCGATACGATTTTTACCCGCTTAGCTGAGATAAATACAACGGAGTCATTAAATGACCTGTCTTCGCCCTTCGAGGTCAAAGCGGAAAGAATGGCCAAAGAGAGACTTTAATATTCATC
This sequence comes from Ceriagrion tenellum, assembly GCA_963169105.1. Lineage (NCBI taxonomy): Eukaryota > Metazoa > Arthropoda > Insecta > Odonata > Coenagrionidae > Ceriagrion > Ceriagrion tenellum. The sequence continues at coordinate 135,728,262 of OY720640.1, forward strand.
AGCATTTTTTCTAAGGGTCTGGGTCTAAATATCGGCCTGGTATCTTATATAAAAAACAATTGGAAGCCTCCATACAGTTTCTGCGATTTTTTGTTGCTGCTTGGAAAAATTGAATGACAGATATTGCCATTATTCTTTGTAATGTCGACCTAGTTACCCATTACCGGGCATTAAAAAGAGCTGGGTCAAGAAAAATCTAATTAGCAATCAAGTATAAAAATCGCTCATTGTATTTGGATGGATAAGTCAAACAAAGGGAAGAGATGGATACTTGGCTCGACCGCTGCAAAAATTGATAGTGCCCACAGGAAAAATGTCTCTTGTTAGATTCAAAGTGGCCGACTAAATATCAAGTTGATATCTTTGAGTCGTAAGTGTTTCTTGGCTTCTTTTTGAAAACGATATATGTGCATCCCTAAGATGAAAGAGTGTTATAAATATTAGAAGAGCTCTTTCAATGAGGACTCAAAGGTAAAAATATACGAACGAGGCAGGAAGGAGGTCTATCAGGTCGTTATAGCATTGTATTCAGGTGTAATGAAGGTTATATTACATTCTCAGTTGCACCACGTACCGTATTAATAGAATAGTTGCGTTAATGAAAATAATTGAAAAACTAATCTGTATTCATCACGCGGATTTTAACGGTTGTGTCTAGGCAAGTTGAATCCTGAGCATAAATAGGTGAAAAAATTTTATTTCTAGGAATTGCTAGCGGAAGAATCGTGGTGGCATCTGGCTTGTGATAATGAAATCTAGTTGACGACCTTGTCCACCTGCTGGTCAGCAGCAGTAGCGTTTCCCCTCTACACTTGATTTTTGGTGATTTGGGGTAGGCATAAGGGTCTCCGTTTTCTTGGAGTAGAGGCTGGAGTGAACTTGTCATATGAAGGCACCCATGGGTCATAATTGTGGACGGGATTGATGAATGTTCTTGCGGAAAACTCTTTCAGGGGCTATCTGCGATCGGAATGTAATTCAAAATTCTGTCTATCTTTCCACACAGAGAAATTATGGATCAACACCAAATCATGGATTGGAAAATGTCTTGATGGCTTGATCGCCAAATATGGGAAGATCATGGGGGGAGGATTTGGGACACCACATCCACGATCCTCTCCAGGGCGTTTGGAATGGGGTAATCCAATAACCAGGTGCAGGATACTCATCCTAATTAAAGATAAATCTCCGTCTGCTCGGCCCTGGACTCTCAACACGAAACAGCAGGTGATCGGAAGAACAATGTACAGGCAAAATGGAAACTATGGAGTGACATTTTGATGACCAAGTCTATAATGCATTTAGAGGGCCAAGATACCAATGCTGATTAAAACTGCTAATGCTCTTACAAACCATTTCTCATAAAATTCATCATGCAAAACCTTGTGGATGACTTTTTTTGAACAGTGAAGGGAATCCTCGGTTGGAAGGTGACAGAGCTTGGGGATGGGAAAGACTGAAAGTTTACTGAGCGATTATACTCTTTCCAAAATTGAGTGAAAGGACTATTTCTCTTGGCAGTTGATGCGCAGTAATTAGCATATTGGAGACGGACCAACATCTATCTTTGAGAACTATTACCGCAAGAAGTATTCTTGAATTTTAATATACCTGCAACTAACGCGCTTGACTTAAATGGAAGGCGGGTGGCTAATAATTGGAACTAATCTGCTGTGAGCTTGAACCTGCCTAGCTTATTTTTCAACTTGTCAGCACGAGTAGAGTATGGATAGATAGGAAATCATTTAATTGACTGAGATGGACTTAAATCACGTCGAAGCAGTCGTAGTGGGTTGTACTGCGAGGCACAATCTCTTTTTTTTCAGAAACACTGGCGTCGTCATATTTCACCTATCGTCACCTTTTGCGCGGGACAGGGTCGGAGTCCCGTTCTCCTTTTGCTAGCAATGTGTCATCCGCTTACAAACGAATTCTGTTTTTAAATCTGCTCTTTGTTGCACTAATGTTTTCCCACATTCACGCAAGCATTCTTTCTCCTCTTCAGACACGAGTCCTCTCGTAGCCCTGTCTCCGCTCTGGACGACAGGCGCTTATTTGTTATTTAACAGCGTTGGGTCCTGCCAGGGTCGACGTTGCCCTTTGACCCTCTTTCCATACCCTCAACCGTTTTTTGCCTCCTGCATCCGTCCCAAGTCCCCCGCAGGGGAAGATGGGGATCACGTGACTGAAAATTCAACTGCGCCTGTACTCTTGTCCCTCGTTTATATTGCGTTTTCTGTCTAGTGGGAGAAATGAAAACACATCCTTAAGTATCTTTGGTCAAAGAGACTTATTGATTAGCCCACCGGTCGTTCATACTTATTCCATCATACTTGTACATTAACAGTATCTACCTGCAAATAAAACTTCATAACTATTTATACGTCTTGGGATGTGCAAAATGTGTAAAATTATTCTTACAGTAGCTGAAGATAGAAGTTTATGTATGTGGGTTTTACGATGACTTACAACCTCTTTTGGAATTAATATTAATTAGTGCAAACGCAACTGTATGAAAAGTATCGTGTTTTACTTAGCATTAATGCATTGGATTTTTGGCGGTGCGCAGTTATGGGCGTCAATGTATTACAGTTACTGTAATTTTGGTGCACCATTCTGGGGCATTCATTCTTTTTTCATGACATACGTTTAGTTTTAGCTATGTGGGATAAAGCGGCGCAGGTCATTGAATACCCCATGTTAGAGTGAAAAAAGGCTGAAGTGAAATGGAGAAATGGTGGATGAATATGCTATATCATAAGCGCATGTAAAATGTTATGAGTAAACAGGAATGCATGCTACATTTTTTATTTCATATGAGCGATGAGTCATACTGTTTCCTTCGCCCCACTAATCGGTGAAACGTCAAGGAGTCCTACAAATTCAATGCTTTCTGGGACGGCGTCGAGTGACGGTTTTTAGAAGGAAATTGGATATATAGATCTTGGCTTTTGGGTATCCACTATTTTTGAGGGGGCATTACTTTTTGCGTTTCTAATTCTCTTTGCCCAAAAATAATCTTCAGTGCAAGCAGTATGTTAATGCTTGAAGCACCCATTTCACAACAATATTTGATTTTAGTGCTCAGGCGCTTATGTTTTTCGAAGGTATTTGCCATGAAATGGATTGGCCAGTAAAGGGCAGAAGTGAAAATCCACGGTTAGTACGTGAGTTGTAGGATGCATTAGCTGATCAGTGTTGAAGTAAATGGGTCGAATATTTTGACTAAATATTGTACCAAAGTGAAGAGAAGCGACTCTATTTTTGATTCTGATTGTTAATTCCAGACAACTCTACTACTTTTTCACATATTCTTCTGCGCATGGTTTTTGAGGCTCCTAATTTTGAATGAAATGTTGTTTTGAATAATAGGTATTACATTTCTTATTATTCCCACATTTTTTAAGTAACGGAGTTCCCAAAGATTTCCACATAGCTATAATAAATTATTTCATCAAATAGGAAAATGTGGCAGACGCCGTCGGCGAAATAGTTCAGATGTCCCCTGAGCAACTTCAACGCGTGTTGTTCAGCACATGGAAATGCCTTCGATAATCGACTGATATTTTATACCAAAGCAATGGCATTTAAAAATAAGTTTCATCGCCGAAAATGGTAAGTCCTGCGAGTACATTTTTATGGTATGTCATTAAGCCCTCCGGCTCCAGTGAGTAAACACCAGTAATATCGAAGTCCGTGGTAAACGCCGCATTAAGTTACCGAGTCTGACGTCACAGCCACCAGTTTACTTTATCTCCGAAAATAGTACTGACTGACTGAAAAGTGCGAGGTCATGTGTAAGGTGCAGCACTTGGAGGAGAAGGTTGATCCATCGCCTTAAACAATTGAAGCCATCGCCATTCCTTAAACACTAGAACCTACTTTGGCTCAATAGTACTTTGCTTGGGCTGGATACCTGCAGTTCCTCTTCGACTGAAAAAAATGCGATCGTAATCTCCATCTTCAAGCAAAAAGTACTCGGAGCGCATCGTTGTCCTAGATGCACTCTCTAAACTGATGCGCAAACGTCCCCGATTCACGTCATTCGCGCCTTCGAAGGATTTCCCTGCTCCGCCGAGGGGAGACAATGGTTATGAACGAAGCCGAGTTGGATGGGATTCGAGGATCCTTGGTTCTCCCTCGCGGGGCACTCGACCAATGAGCGAGGAGAGGCTGCTCGAGCCACTCGTCGAACGACTCTTGAAAAAAAGAAAAGAATCCTGCAAACACACTCTCCCGGCAAGGAGGCACACTCGTCGGCAGCTTATAATCTCAATACGAGAGTCCGGTTCAGTGAATGTCAGCTGGATTGTCAATATTAACCAGGGGCATAAATAAACCCCTGAATAAATCAATCCTTGAAGCTGTAAAGTGGCGCACCATCTTAGTCTCCCTAGATTTACATTAGAGTCTACTAGCTAACGTACTTATTTTGCAATTTTACGACATTTTCCATCGATAACGTACTTGGAATAATCGTGCATTTGTTTCTATGAAATGCATTCTTCTACTATATTTGTGATTAGTGTACATGAATGATAACCCGTTTTCCAGAAAAAAACAGTGAATTAGAGTAAAATCAATAGAACCAAGTAATATACGTATATTTTAAGATGCCTTAAATTTTTAACATAAGATAAATATTCTTGCTAAATAGCCTCTAATAAGGCCATCCCTTAGGAAATCAATGAAAGTACAGCTTGATGGCGTATGACCTCTCCATCGATACCTAAATGACCAACATTGTGCTTAATCTCGTGAGTGTCTCCCCTGAAGTTCATTTGATCTCAATGTAATTGGTGCGAAATATCGCTTCCCTCAGATTCGATGAATTTGGTCTCATTTTAAATAAAAATATTCCACCTCTCCAAGGATACCAAATGATCAGTCACTCACTGTTTAAATTTCCGAGACTTATGCCAAAAAGTAGAAGCCATTTTACTTGGGAAATCATACGGGTATACATTTCAGAAGGACTCTCATAAAAAAAGGAATTTGAAATGGTTGTATCCCGTTAGAAATTGAACTGGGGATCGTTTGTAGGTTTTCATGTTTAAAATAAGTCGTATAATGACTGCGGTAATATTTTCAGGATTTCAATAAACCTTCCGCTGATGAGAAGTTATTCGTACCGCGCGAAAAAATGAGTCATGTTAATAACTTTATTGAGATATGTATATATAAACATGGAATGCATATGCATGAAATATTTCAACATTTGAAGTATTTATACTTACATGTATAACTATTTCCAACACAGAGAGGGAGAAGAAAAAAGAGTGGATAGGAACACATGAATGGGCGATCACGATGGTGGTGTACATATATATATCCCGGTATAGAAATATATATATAAATAAATAATAATAAACCTGGTATATCCACTTAATGAACAATGTATTGTTTATAGCTATTATGTTTAGTAAATTATATTTTCCATCATAGCCAGGAGACTTATAGTGAGGCCCTATGATAATAATTCTGGCAACATTCCACTGAAGTTTAATGGAGCACAAAGAGCCTATTATATACATGTTATTAAAATATAAAATGAATGGTAATAATAGTTATATGATTAGTAATATTAGTAATATTTCATTTTAATGAGCAGGGGCTATCCGTGTAAGCCCATGCACGTTTTATGTGTCTGCTACCTTCCACCTCTAGGGCTGACCCGCGTAGGCGGGCGTGAGACAATGAAAATATTAAAAAAATATTATGAGCCTATTTTTGAATCGCCATGGATGGTAGGAGGACATAAAGTCCAAACCAAAAAGTCCAAACCGAAAAGTCCAAATCTATTAGATCCAAAAATATTTTTAGAAATTCTATTATTTTTAGAACTATTTAAAAATATCCCTAGCAACGCTATAATATTTTCGCAACCTACTTCATTGTTTATAAATATCCCTAGCAACAAATTTTTAAAATGAATTTACCAGTACTCGAAATTATTCGTAAAGTTAAAATAACTTACGGGCATTACAATGGTTTTCTGTATTTAACCTCGTCCGTTAATGGCGATGTAAAATATTGGAAGTGCCGAAGGAAAAGTGAGTGCACTCCGCGATTGACAACAGTAAATACGGGCCGCAATTTACTCATACGTAAACATTGTCGTACGCATTGAACGCGGGTATTGCAATCCAACTTCCTCAGACGGTTATGAGTGACTTTGAGTTGGCAATAATTGATTCCGTGGCAACTCACTTTGGTGAAGACGTCGTAAGATTATGTTTATTTCACCTTTGCCAAAGCGTTTATCGCAAAATTCAAGCTGAAGGGTTGCAGCAGCAAAACTACGATGATGCTAACATTCGTGATGCGATGCATACAATGTGCGCCTTAGCCTTCGTTCCATATGATGATGTTGAACGCGTCTTCGATCTTTTCTATGATGAGATGCCTGACCAGTTTGCAGTTATTGCCGATTATTTCGAAAAAACCTACGTTCGTGGCGTTCCTGCTCGAGGAAGACGAAGAGCGGTGCAGCCCAGGTATAATCCAAAAAAGTGGAATCAATATGCAGCGGTTATTCAAGGCACAGCAAGAACCAACAACGCTTCAGAAGGCTGGCATAATCGTTTAAATAAATTAGTCGGTAAAAGCCACCCTAGTTTCTACACTTTTCTACAAGAATTACAGAAAGAACAGGCAGACATCGAATACATTATTCGTGAGATAAGTCTTGGAAAAAAAGTGAACAAATTAAAACCGGGAAACCTTCAGCATGTAGAAGAAGGCATCGAAAACATTGTCAGCATCTACGGAGACTACTCTAACGATGGAAGAGAATATGAATATATTAAAGCGATTGGCCATAACTTGCATAGCGCTAATGCCATATAAAATTAACTTTTGATGTTCTGAAATTTTGAATAAAATTTTTAAAATAAAATTATTTTGTACTTTTTGGCTTGGACATTTACTGTTTGGACTTTTTAGTCTTTGGACTTTTTGGGTTGGACTTTTTAGTCTTTGGACTTTTTGGTTTGGACATTTTGGGTTGGACTTTTTGGTTTGGACTTTTTGGTTTGGACATTTTGGGTTGGACTTTTTGGTTTGGACTTTTTGGTTTGGACATTTTGGGTTGGACTTTTTGGTTTGGACTTTATGTCGTACAATCGCCATGGATATTTTTCAGATGAAATTGGTTCATCATCATCATCACTTTGATTCTGTCCTCGGACAGGTTTCAACGGTACTGCCTCCTCAGCATTCTGTCCTGGGCCTCTCCCTTCATCTCTTCATAGCTCCTTCCTTTTTTGATGTCTGTTGGCATTCCGTGCCTCCTCCTTCCTCTTTCTCTCTTCCCCTCTATTTTCCCTTCTATAATTAATTTCTGAACACTATTCCTCTTTAAAATATGCCGAATCCAATAGTCTTCCTCTTTTTAATTTCTCTCAAGAGTCTCCTTTCTTCTCCAATCCTCCTCAGCACTTCATCATTCCCAGCTCTATCTTTCCACCCAATTCTCTCCATTCGTCACCACAGCAACACCTCAAAGCTTTCCAAGTACTTTTATTCTCTCTTCTTCAATGTCCATGTTTAGCATCCGTATAGTTCATACAATACTCCATATGAAGCATTTTGCGAATCTTTTTCTTATATCTGTCCTGACATTCCTCGATGTCACCAGTTCCTTAATCTTGCTAAAAGCTACTTTTCCTTGCGCAATGCTACTTTTAATTTCCTCTGTACAATTGCCGTTCTGAGTAACTATACTTCCCAGGTACTTGAAGGAACTTACTTGTTTTAATTTCTTTTTCCAGCCGTATATTTAATGGTCCTTCTGTCTTCGCTACCCTCATAACCATAGTTTACATACCCTCATAACAGAACCATTAGTAGTATCTCGCATGTGGGCAAAGTTATAACCAAAGTCGTACTAGAAAGAATGAGAATAAAAGAAGAGGAAAGCCTAGGGGAAGACCAGTTCGGTTTTTGCAAGAGTAGACGAACGGGGGATGCTATTGGATGTATTAGAATGTTGATGGAAATAGTATTAGTGTTGAACTGAGAGACGTGCGTATGCTTTATTGACTATGAGAAGGCATTTGATAGTGTCAGATGGGATATCTTGTTAGCTATTTTGAGAGAGATAGATATCGATTGGAAAGACAGAAGATTGATAAAGCATATGTACATCCACCAGAAAGTAGCTGTAAGAATCGAGGACGAGGAAACAAAGGAAACCCCAATAGGAAGGGGAGTAAAGCAGGGTTGCTGTGTGTCACCATGCCTCTTCAACTTGAATGCAGACAAACTGCCGGAAGAAGCTATGGGAGACATCGGGGGCATAAAGGTGGGAGGTGAGAGAATAAAAACCATCAAATATGTGGATGACCAGGCTATAATAGCAGAGAATCAAAAAGAACTCCAGAATATGATGGAAAGAATTTGGAAGAAAAGTGAAGAGTAGGGAATGATGATAAATAGATAATTAGTTAGGAATATATAAATTATGAAAAAAGTTTTGACTGATATTTATAATTACTACGAAGTTCAGTCTTATGAAAGTTTCTTATTGATATACTATTATAACAATATTTTTGCCAGATGATAATTAAAATATTTATGTTCAGTGGCGTATACATGTATAAGTATTTCAAGCAGTGAGTGGGAATAGGAATAAATTCCTTTGTTATGACTCTTCTCTTGGGGGTGTTATTTCTAATTAACTTTTGCAAAAGAATCAGCCTATAAGCGGTTGAAATGACCTCATTATGAATTTCTTATGGGTATTAGTACGGCATGATCTATAGACGGACCTGATAGTTTGGGACCAATAATTTGTGGTTAATGCTCGCTGTAGGATGAGGATGTAGCCTTTAGGCTAACTTGTAACGGAAATGTAGGCCTTTGTATACTACATCAGACCGTGTGTTAGTTGACCTGAGCGTTATTTACATGGATGAAGAATTAGCCTTGATTTTCATGACGAGTAAACCGATGATTTCTTCCGAGATTTTATTTCAACGAGAGATTCGAAAATTAGAATTTGGAGTCTCAAAAGGCAGTCGTTTTCAGTCATCGGGAGGTCACATTTAATAACGAGTCATTTGAAAAGATTGTTTAACGTCTGGTTCGTGAATTAGTAGAGCGTTCCATTAAAATGATGCAGTTTATCGGGTTGTATTTTTGTATGCAATGCATAATTTTATGCAAAATGTCTCAGACGTGATTTGCAAGATGTGAACTGTTGTCTCAAATGTTTTATGAGAAATATGTATTTACAGATCTCGACGAAATAAATATTCAAACTTTATTGAGTCTCTGGAAATAGAAAATGAGAAAATAGAACGTAAACATGTAAAAAATTCATGAGCATTATTGAAAACAAAACCATCTCCAGGAGATTAGTAGATTTAATTACCTGATAGTTGATAGCCTTCGTTGCCTATTGATAAACGTATTCCTCGTGTACTTTTTCATCACTTGTGTGGCCGAGAGTAACTCATCTTTCTCGACAGTCGGTACTTTCGTAAATAATGGAAACACTTCATCTAAGTAAGCGGTTGTAATTAGAACTAGTGGCCAAAGACGCTCATTGGTTGATTCATATGCCAACAACTCATTGTCAAAGCGGAGCGTTTAGTATTTGACGTAAAGACACAGAGTAGCCCACAGATGAGGATGCGGGGGGATGAGGATTCTGTAACTTTTATTATCAAAGGCAAATTATATTTTTAACTTCATCAGAGCTGAAAGTGAAGGATATTTGTTTCTGCGAGTAAAGGCTAGATAGAGACCTAGCCTTCTTCTACTCTTAGACCAGTACTATGTGTCGATGATTCTGGACTTAACTTCTCGATTTCTGGTTCGATACTATTTATTTCATTTCAATTTCCAAGAACCTATATTTGTTTCATTTCGAATAATTAATGTGGGGATTGGATTGAATCCGACCTTAAGAAGGTATGTAAACTAAGTACCTTTAGAATTTATACATCAAGGGGTTAAATTCATCTCTTATGGTGCGTATCTTGGGAATAGGGATAGGTGAAGAGGAGGAGACGGTAGGAAGGGAGTGGAGACCACCGCGGGTCTGCAATACCGAAACTAAAAGGAGGAGACAGTGCGGCGAAAGTTCTTCGCAATCTTAAATATGTTTGGAGTGACTTTTATTAACGCATAGATTTGCATTAAATTTTGCATGTGTCCAAATCAGTGATATCTACAGGTAAAACTGAAAAAAATGCACCATAATTTTGATTTTTTTCTGCAATTCAGTGCTATTTCAACGCGAAACCTTATAATAAATCTTAATGGCATCTATATTTTGTAATAATTTGATTGAATGTGTACAGCTTTTCTTATCAACGCAAAATAATACATTCCTAATGATTTTAGCTATTGCTAAGATCTATCAACTTTTCACTCCTATATCAGTATTCAAAATCAACATTCTAAAATCTAGTTCTGTCTAAATTTCGAATATCGCGCTAAAAACTTGTAAATTCATGCTCTTATTAAGGAAATTATTTGAAACATAATTCTTGTATCATTTTCATCACTGTTATAATAGTGAGTTCCCAAGAATAAATATTTATACTTATATGAAACGTGGAACAAGTAATTTTTTCAGCTCGCTTAAAAGAAATATAAAAATGTGCACTCAATGACGCACGAATACCGCTGCAGCCTCCTTGAAGGGCATGGCGGGAACTGCGACGACCTTCGACGTGACGTGTTACTTGGGTCACTGTCAGCAGTTGGATAACTGACTCGCTGAAAATCTTCATTCTGTGTCATGTGTTCTAACCGCTTCATTCCAACATAATTCTTTAATTTGGCATTTTTTTAAAATTTGCTGGATGTATTTTGTTCATGGTCTTCGTTGATCACTCTACTTATCCTTTTTTCCATCCATGTTTTTTTAAGCCTGTTGTGTCCCAGGATACGTCCTTAAAGTTTGTCTCTTCATCATAGCAGAGATTTCATCAATTTTTTCGTAAGGATTCTTCAGGGGTGATACTCTCCACCCATTCAATCTTTTTTATTCATCTCTTTCGTCACATTCCATGTGCTTTCATTCTTCTTCGCCAAACTGCTTTCCCTGACTAGGCTTGCCATATAAGAACGTCTTTCAAGCACTGCCATATAAGAACGTCCTCCAAGTATATTTCTGTATGAAGCGCCTCCGTACTGTTAAGCTTAAATTGTTAGATTTTGGTAGATTCTCTTCTAGTAGACTGCCTTCTTTGCTTGGGCTATTCTGTCACAATACCTTACCTGATCCTGCAACTAAAAATATGAACTATTGCATGAGCGCAAGTTTTTCGTCTCCACTTTTGACGATCTTCTAGATTTCTTCGGTAGTTCAGCAAATCAATGTTATTTTAGTAATCTAACACTTTTTCCCAAATCATATTTTTAGCATTTTCCGCTTTTAAAATTGGTCTCTCGCCATCGTGTAGTCTGAGAAATCAAGAGAAGGTCAATAGACACGTCGAAAGTGTGACAAGGGGAATGCTGATAAACCCATACCCGTATTTTAGCTACCACTTCAAACGTCTCTCAGACTCCCGGGCACAAAATAAAGCCTGTGCTTTTTTAGCCTTAACATTGGATATAGCACACTCCAAACTCCGTAAGCCAACTCCATCGTAGTGTTCAAGTCAACATTTGTAGACTAAACGAAATAATTCCTTTTAAGAAGAAATCTCCTAGCCCTCATTTTTCCCGCGAACAATGAGGGGCTTTAAACTGCTGACAATGAGACTAACTAATTTTGTCGATAGGTAGGGTAGCTAGTAGTTGAAATACACTTTATGCTTCCATCCTTATATGATACCTTTTGCTAACAGCACGTCGTATATGCTTTCGGTTTAACCCTTGCATCTCAGTCGATTTATGTAGTTGGAAAATGCTATAATACAAATTCATTCTCTTAATACTTATGTAGAAAGCTCAAGCCATGCCCATAGTTAATGAATGCTGGTGAAATGTCACTTCTGGCATATATACCCATGGTTTCGTATATTGCCTCAATATTAGTGTCTTAATTAACTTTATTGTGGTACAGCGTAGTGTATGTTGCTGATAAGTGACCCCCTAAAACCTCTTGCCCATGGCTTGTAGGGATATTATTTCGGTGTAGATATCTTGTACAGGGGATTAAAGGGTAAGCGCAGTAGAATTTTCATTTTAAAGCCGTCAATAATGTGATTTAAATGCAATTGCATGGAGCCTCGATGGAAGCATCGAGCTTGTTCACCTCATGAAACAAATCGGAATTGCCAACCTCCGCGCGTATTCCATCCACTATTCGTTCCTTCGCTCTTTTTACTTCTCTCACAACCCCTTCCCTTCTTTTGTTTCCCCGCCCTCACACTGCGACACAAACACCCCCCATCCTCTACCCCGCCCCTACCGCCCCACCCCTCCCATTCATCCCTTCCATCCCCGCTTTCACTCGAATGTCTGCCCTTATCTCATTCCCGCTCTCCTCGGAGAAAGAATGGCTTGAGGAGAAACTTTTGATCGCCGCCAACACTCCTCCCACCCCCTCACTCTCGACCCGCCCCCTCTCGCCCTCCTCTGGCCGCCCCACTTCTCGCCCCTCATCCTCTCCTCTCCTCCTCCTCCTCGCGGCGGTGGCCAAGAGAGAAAGGGAGAAAGCCGAAGACTGTGCTTGTGCCCTCTCTCTTCCTCTCTTCTGCCACTTTCTTCTTTTTACTCTCGATTCGTATGGAGATCTTTTCCCCCACACTGGAGACCATGACGAGTCCTTCGTAAAATTCTCTCAATCTAGTTGTACTATCCTATCTTAGTTACTAAATTATCCTTGCAAACTACATGAGCTCGGAGGGGAAAATACCAAGGGGAAGACCAAAGAAAAGATGGATGGGTAATATAAGAGAGGATCTACAGCAAACAGAAGCCTGGGGAGATTGGAGGGAAATAGCCAAAAGAAGAGAAGAGTGAAGAGCCTTGGTCCTGACATCGCGCGGTCCACTGGGCCTGATCGCGTGAAGTAAAGTAAGTAAGTTGTACTATAGAAATGATCATTATGACCTCGTAGAGCGGATGAAATGCTTCATAGAATGACTATTACTACAGACCTACTAGTAGAAAACCTGGGAATGTCTTGGAAATTGAAAATGGGCCTGGAAAACATAGAAATATAATGGGCAACGAGAAATTAGATTGAAAATTTGCTTCACCCTGTTCAATTTTTATAACTTTTATTAGGTGAGGAATTACATTTTAGTGTCTGTGAACTAATAATTTCTATGCCTTGCCTAAACGAAGCATTAAAACTTTTGTTTGGTGTTTATTTAATAATTATACCCAAAAATTTAACTACGAGATCACATTCCTTACACTCCTGACTAGGGAGAAGGAATACCTGCATCTCTTCAGGATTTCCACGGGTAAACCGTGTACCAAGTCGTGAACGAGACCTAAGAATTATATTCTTAAGGAAACCGATTATTTCGCAGAGTGATTGTGGCGTTGCTTTGTTTGTTGGGAGACTTTCTTCCCTCACAGTACATGCATCAATGGGCTGTACACCGTTTCTTCCACTTTCTATAAAATACACTCCAAAGAATGGAATTTTCACCTGGAGCAAAGAATACTTGGGCCTGGAAAAGCTCTGGAATTTCATAAACTCCAGAGAGTAGTAATCCGGACGATTTACAATTTTACTTGTTCGATTTTTCACATGAATGAACCTAGACTCCGAAACTGGCAAGTAGATGATTAGCTTTTAGTGAATGCAACAGACGGTAGATGTGCATTTGCACCGTTAAGGATATGCGGGTTGGGCTGATAAGAATATGGTTTGTTGTGTGGCAGCGGGAAGGTGAATAGAATTCTGGCGTTTGCATTAGCCTACTTTAGTGAAAGCCGTTAAAGGTTCACAATTTAACGTCTCATCCGACAGTCGGAGTACTTTCTGTATTTGAAGTACTCTCCACCCAGAGCCTAATTGGTTTCCGCAGAAGCTCCTCTCTTTCTGGTAATCGAACCCAGGTCCCTTTGTGTGTTGGCGAATACTTTCGCTACCTCTGCTACCCGATCGACTGAATAAAAAGATCCGCGTGCAAAATGCTACTTGAGCTCCGGTTCAGGGATTAGCTTCGGTTTGGACCAATTAATCAAGTTACAAATCAAGAAACTACATCATCATTTTCACTGTACCTTGCGAGGCGACATAATATCGCAATAAGATATCCAGATAATGAAATCGTTTTCAGTAGGAGGACCTCCTAGGATCCTTTTTCGCTCCGAGAATCTATTCAGCGAGATATTATAACTTCAGGCCTAAATCAATTAAAATGGAGTTTATATTTTACTTTCTAGGACCGATGTGTATGAGCATCTTGATTTAAATGCCCCTGATGCTGTTACTGTGTGACGCCACTGCACAACTCCAGCTAGTATTTAATATAATTTTCGCGGCGAAATTGTTAGTATGTAAAGCTTGCATCGATATCACATAGATATTGCCTCCTATTCTTCCCTTCTTGCCTTCCCTTCCTCTCTCCAACGCCTTTCTTTATGTCTTATCCCGAGGATAGTGAATGGCCGGGGGGAGAGTAACAGGGGGGGGGGCGAAGGGGCTGCTCATTGTGATTCCGAGGGAGCACCTTCGAACATCTTTCTTCGCCCCTCTCGATTCGGGTGAATTTACGCGACAATTCTCACCTGACCACTTTAGACCCTCCCTTTCCACTTTTGAATTATTGTCTACAATTAATGTTACGTGGAGGAAGCAGTCTGGAATCCCCAAGTAGAGGGTGGAAAAATGTGGGATAGAAATAATTTTCTAGTCCCAAGAATCAATGATTTAAAAGAAATCAATTTTCGCATTCAACGAGCCAAATTTTTCGAGTGGTACAAAAATGGTACTAGCCGTAGTTTTCTGAAATATCAAAACTAAAAATAGGTTAAAGCCTCATACAGTAACGGATTGCATGTAATACGTCCTCTTCTCTCGGAGAAGGAAATTTACGTAGATTGGTAGACTAAAAAAATGGTGTTCAGCGTTATATACTTAATTCGACGTGTTTTCGTTGTTGAATATTAGAATATCTACTCCTGAATTTGAATAAACAAATTAATATCAAGTGCTTGATATCGTGTTTTTTCGTTATTGGCTAAGTAATTATTTGTCATCTCTGAAAGAGCTTCTACGGGAAGGAATTTCTCGTTACAGGCAATTTCTCTTCAGACCCTGAACTTTTCGAATCGTTAAAAAAATCATCTTATTAGAATATCATTCAAGTGAATCCTTTCTACAAATTTACTGGCAATAGAACTTGCAAATGTGAGACAAAGTACTGGAAAAATGAAACTCATAAAAAACAGATAGCTTTCTCATACACTATTGAGATAATAACCTATCCGTGGTTTTGACTTGCTCGAGATTCGCGTCGGATAAAAAGAATCGCACTTTTGTTGGTGTACTGACCAGAGTATTTGCTTGGATCCCGAGGGGCCTAGTTCGATCCTCGGCAGTGATGGATCTCTACTTTGGTATTGAGTGGAAAATAGCGAGACACTTAGACTGCCAGCTTACATATTCTCTTTCGTTTTTTGCCTCTTCCCATTATTCTTCCCGTTTCATTGCTTGCGTCCTAAAGCCCTCCTCCGCCCTTGTGGAATCTCCCCAGGTCTTGCGTATGTATATACACCCTTTCATTTGTTTTTTAAAGTCAAATTTGCCAAAAAAACGGCGGTCGTATATGCCTATTGGTTAATGGTTGAGCCACTTGCGTTACATTTCCGCGTTTGGTCCCCAATCCAAGGTTCTGCTTACATGTGTCAGTCGGAAGTCGCAATCGCTTTCAGTCAAAATAAACTACAAATCCAGAGCCAACCTACATAAACTCTCCATGTGTTTTCAACGAAATTAGGATAGAATGTTGGGCATCTTCCTATCGTGTGCTATCTTTTCCGTAAAATTATAACGATAGCCGAAGTAATATAGAGCATGAGAACTCTTTAGCTACGAGCAAAGTTGGAAGGTGATTGCCGAACTGCTTGACGAACGATTTCCCATTCATTTTTCTTCATATACAAATAAATTAACCAGGCAAAAATAGGCTTATGTGTTTTGATTATAAGCGGATACATTTCATGCTTACCTATTGCATTGGCAGTCTTCAAAATTGCTCTGAGTACCACGGCAATTCTCAGAATAATTAGTGGGTAATATGATTACGTGGAGATGGTTGCTGATTAGATAGTAAGAACTAGTAGAATAGCTTTAGCATCCCTCGCATGACGATGGGGCGTCATTAGGTCGGTAAGTTGTCTCGAGTGATTTGACAATTCTTTCTCAATTTTTATTATATTTGTTGTTTGTCCTCATTAGAGATTATTTTTGCAGCGCGTTCTTTTCCATACGCATTTTGGAAAATAATCTGGTTTATTAAATGTGATGTTGCCTTTAGCTGAATTAATTAAGAGAGAAGGCCATAATGCTTTTTGATCCGTATTATGTTCACAAACTAGTGCTGGTATTGAAATTGTTTTCTCCTCTAATGAAACGTTCAATAAAATGGCAACATTTATCTACTTAATATCATTTGTATTTGGTGTAAATTTTGTGGCATTTCAGCGGGTGGCACCAACGTTCACAGATAAACTTCCACATTTACGAGTGTTTTAAGATGCAGTTTAAATTAATTATCAGCGGTGAATTTTTTACGAAGGTGTTCGTCGCAGTGCCCCCAAACCACGTGGGAGATAAATGATGTCCCCGGAATAAGCTTAACATTTTGTTAATAATTTATGCGTAAAATATATTCAATTCCTCCGATACAAGACTTCGGCTCTTAACTTATCACGAAAAATGTTTATGAAATACTCAGTCTGTAAATAAATACTAAACATTAGTTCACTCTGATTGTGTGATTACTTTATGAACTTGCCTAAAGAAATATTTAAAATTCAATCGAAGATTGTCCTTTTATCATTCTATAAATATTGATGAAATACATATTTACTCAGTTATATGTCCATGGTGCATGCTATTTACAGATGACATTGTACTTATTGCAGAATCAAGGGTGGATGCACAAGCAAGACTGGATGCCTGGGTTCAGAAACTGCACAAGTTTTGGCTCAGAGTGAGTAGGACCACGACGGAGTATATGGTATGTGAGTTTGATCGCAAAAAGCTAGCCGGCTCAGTTAACATCTCGGGAACACCTGTGGCTAAGAAGGATTCTTTCAGATACCTGGGTTATGTAATAGAAGAGAATGGAGGCCTTGTCCTAGAAATTAAGGACAGGGTATCTGCAGCCTGGTACAAATGAAGGTCAGTGACAGGTGTGACCTGTGACAGAAGGATGCCACCTAGGTTGAAGGGCAAGATATACAAGACCATCATTAGACCGGTGTTACTCTATGGAGCTGAGTGTTGGGCTACTAAGAGTGCACATGAGAGAGTATTACATGCAAGCGAAAGGCGCATGCTGAGATGGATGAGTGGGGTTACCAGAGCTGACAGGATTATGAATGACCACATTAGAGGGAGTTTGCGAATTGCACCTATAACAGAAAAGGTGAAAGAGTGCAGGTTGAGGTGGTATGGCCATGTTGTTAGACGAGACGGTGAATATCTGGGGAAGAGAGTAATGAACCTGAAGGTGGAGGGAAGGAAGAGCAGAGGAAGGACAAGGAAAACATGGATGGAGTGTGTGAAGAAGGATATGTTGGAGATTGGTGCCAAAGAGGACAAGGCTTTGAATAGAGCACGCTGGAAGCTGAAAGTCCAAAAAGCTGACCCCAAATAATAGAGATTAAAGCTAAGAAGAAGAAGAAAAAGAAGAAATGTTCTTAGTTTGTGCTTTGTATTAACAACTTTCGCGCTTGTGAATATATATCACTAAAAGTACTGCATAATACAGATTTTTTCGTATCTATACATCTACTAATTATAAGGGAACTCATCTGACTCAATGACAGATCTCTATTTCTATCTAAATCACTCTATTTCTAAATCACTGAACGTATTGCAATGACATTCACCGCATTTCCCCGTCTTTAAATCCTATTGTTTGCTTAAAAAATATCACAGAAAATTGTTTCACTTTAGCCTATTGTGTGGGTCGAAGTAAAATTGAATAAATAAACCATCAGTGCAACGATATTATAGTTTTTTTCATCATTCACTTGGTATTTGGAGCGCAATAGATGTGCTAGGAGTCAGGCAAGAGTGATTGATGTTGTCATTGCCTTTAAACGTTAGCTCGGAAGAAGTGTTCAAGAGTAATATGGGGGAGATGAATGTGGGAGTGAAGATAAAAGAGCTCACAAAGTGAGGAAGGTTATCAGGTAAAATAGCGTGAGAAGGCCGTTCAGTGACGGGGTTTCTGTCGAAGATGAGTGATTTTGAGCTTCAGTATGAAAGGTATGGAATGAAGATAGATCAGAAGAAGGGGACGGTGATGAAATTCTGTAGAAGTATGATAGTGTGTCTGAATAAAAGGGTTTTTGGCAATAAAATACAGCCTGAAGCTGAAACGGTTTACATACCTACGAGGTATACTAGAGGAGGATGTCATTGGTGGTAGGGGCATCAGGCGTAAAACTATTCTAGCGTAGAGAGTATTCTCGACGATCATTGAATAGGTGAGGGGGGATCACACCAGAGAGGACGTTGAGATTACATAGATGAAAGCTCTAATAGCTAAGGAGCATTATGGGCGAGAAACGTGCTCGTTAAGGTTAAGGCATTACTACGGTGTGCATTATTTAGAAATATTTTAGATATGAGTTTGGAAAAGAATGTAGAGGACAAGGAAATATGAACGAGGGGGATCGGGTTGGTGTGGTGGCTAGAGTACTGGCTAACCATACGGGCGGCCAGGGTTCAAATCCCTGCAGAGGTGGATGTTTTTCAGAGGAAACCCGATCCCTACTTGAGTGCCTTGTGGAGGGCACTTAATTGCAGTACTCCATCTGTAGAATGAGACGTTTTACCGTGGTTCCCTGTTGCACCTTTCATTAAGAGCAGTCTAATTCCGACGCCGGGTTTCTATCTACCCTTCCTTCCATACCTTTCCCTTACGGCGCAAATGACCTTAGCTGTCGGTCGCCTCCCCAAATACCAAATCCAATCCAAGATGAACGAGGAAGAACTCGATATAGTAGGAGGGAAATGGGAGTAGGTGTGCTGGAGGAGGAGACGCAGAAGATGAACGTAGAACTTTCGGAGCTTGTGGAAGAGGCTGATGCAGAAGGATGAACAATGGGGAAGCGGTTTAGAGGAGCTAAGTGACACCTAATGACTATCTAGTAATTCGTAGGAAAGTGAAAAAATGTCCCAGAACCAGCAGCAAAAGGAGTGTCCAAAACCTACCAGTAGGTAGAAAACTTAAAAATTATGATTGCTTTAAAAATATCTACCGTCACAGGACGAAGCACTGCAGAAATGTTCTCGCGCAGAGAGGTAAAATCAATAATTTCCCCTGGTTAGTTCTCACCCAGGACTTATGGATTTGACAGGTCCCGGCTGAAGGTCCTGACTATTAATGGCCAGTGGTCTCTAAGTAGCTTTTTATATGTAATGTGCTGGGTAAATGGTAAAAACACCAATCCACCGAGATTAATTATTTGTCGCCCAGTTTTACTGCGAGCAAAGCCACGGGCAGCAGCCAATAATGAATAAAATAGTTGCACGCTCCAGTTGGAATTCGGTGCATTAGTGTTCTGAAGCGGAAAAGGTTATTCCGGCAGTTGTAATCATGAGTGATAATGGGCTTTAAATGCTTCATGTTGCACATTTAGGATGCTTGGTTATTCTAAGCAACCTAAGAGGCAATCGGTATCTTGAGGTTACTTTCGCTGTCAAGGCGGTCACACCGGTTTTTGTTTACGTGCAGATTGACACGAAACTTTAGCATACGTGTTCTCGCAGTTGATATCTATGGATGAAAGTGAGAATATAGCATCAGATGGATCTCGTTTTTTTGGAAATTCGATGCCATTTCAACGCGTAGCCTTATGGCCCATGACATATATTTTGTAATTATTCTAATTAATAGGCACAGTTTTTCATCTAAACGCAAAAATATGCATTTATTAATATCGAATTGTTACAAACAAGTGTCAGGGTGCCACGCTGAGTCAAATGTTTGAAAACGTCTTAAGATAAAATTTCATGTGAATTTCGAAAACAGCACCAAAAACTCTTTATCATTATGTGCATTAATTATGGAAAAAAGTTTAAAGTGTTATTATTAAAACATTTACTGCCTGTGTGGAGCATTTCAACATTTAAAAGATGCTCCAAATTGAAATATTTTATTTTATTTTTTATTCTTATTTACCTTCACTATCCCGAATACAGCACTATGGGCCAATTTACGTCGGGTGGATAACAGTAACAACGGACGAGACACAAACACACATGTCCTGGGAATATAATATTCTACCCAGGCAGGATTCTAATCCGTGACCCTCGGGTTAGCAGGTGAGGACTTTACCCCGCCGCCACCGGGGCCGACATATGGCCCAATAATTGTATTTAACTTACATAAAAATTATTTAAATTTGCACTCAGTGATCCACGATTACCGATGCAGTCACCTTAAGGGTAGGCAGGTGGGCGGGACTGTAAGGAAAGCCTTATTTTGGGAATGACGGAAATAAGGGGAGGAACGTGCGGTCAGCATAAGCTTGCTCTAAACGAAATGACCCAAGATTCTACCATTGAACACTCCATCCTAAAGACGGAGTCTTGCATTTCAACTGCTCCTAACGTAACACTTTAATCGGGCTCGAGATTCTTCGAATTCCTCGGGGTCTCGTACTCGGGCCTTTGGTGTTGATGGTATATAAAAATTGCAATCCAACGAACGCATAACGCTCTTAATTACTCGGTTTACGGTTAATTAACACTTTTATGAACCCTGTTACGATGGAGGCAGTGAGTATCGAGGGATTAAAATGTCTAAGACTTTTACGCCGCATGTTATCCATAGTTTACCAACATCATCAGGTTTCCAGCCCTGCATGAATTATCTGTCACATCCGTGATTCTGAGTAAATAAGGATCTAGGCCTCGTTTCACCCGCCAATGGGTTATCTCTCCTCTTCGTGTTCGCTATAGCGATAACGACGGCCTGCCTTGCGCCTCGTTTCTCCCATCGGGGCGATAGAAAAGCCTCTCTTGGCGTGGCGGAGAACCTACTTATCTTATCAGTGAAGAACAAACTTGGAATACTACGTGAAACTAGCGCTAGGAGATCGCTCTCTATCCAAATGCTCTCGGCTGATTCAACTGGAAATGGTTATTTTATCCTGGATTTGGTCTTCTATTTGTTTCTTGAAGCTTGGTAAGATCTGCATCTCGATCTTCTTCTGCGCAAAAACTGTGCTCCGATGTCTCTGACACGGAAATATCATGGCTGCTCGATGGTTGTTACAACCTAAAAGGATGGAGTTAAAATTCTCCATCCGTTATGCTGTAGGATATCTCATCGAAAAAAGTTCCAAATGTCTGAAATTGAAAAGGCGGTTTGAACCGATCCACTTAAAATTTTGTATGTAATCTGGACTGTGGTTTTACTTCGTTTAAATGGTGATGGGCATCTTTTAAACTTTCCTCTTAATGTCATAAGAAAAGCGAAATGATGTTTAGAGCACAGGGTATCTTATAAAATGCCAATTTAAATGTGATTTGTTTTGGTCCTTTTAGTACGAGAACGACTCACTAAAGGGAACCTTTCTTGGACTTACTCAGTGCTTATGTAAGACATATTGGGATATACGTATGCCTTCCTCTGGGGTTATCAAGCAATGGTTGGCAAATATCTAACAGTTTAACTCAGTTTCGACTTCCATTGCTAATGCTCTCTCAGAATAGACCACTCGATTTTCAATTCTCTTGGCTTCATTTTTAACAAAAATGAGATAGCATTTGTCGTATTCTTGTGTTCTTTCGTTATCTTATCCTTTTACAAGACACTGGATGAATCAACGAGGGTTTCTCTCTATGCATAAATTCGTGATTATACCACTCCGAAGGTACTTCATAGTTTCCTGATTCTTATGTTAGTTCTTGCATTCGTGGAAAATTCATATTTTTCATTGCCGCTCCTAATGGTCGAAAAATTAAGAAATATTGTGATACGGATAACTCCCGCCGAAACTGAAGTTTAGAGTTTTTGTTTGCTGGTGCAATCAATAGGAAGCATTGATGTTTGTTTTCGAGAGTGAGTCAGCTGGCACTCAGCAGACGCTTTGCCACGGAGCTCCGAGTCGGAACGATCTGGAACCCACTTTTTACTTTTGAATAAAGAAGAACTAATTTTTCAGAATCTCGCTGAAATGGAAGTCTTTCGGTTTCATTTTTAACAGACGATAATATTTCAAGCTTCCTTATGTTAATATTTCCTTATTTCCATCTGACTATAGGAAGATAAATATAGGAATTATATCCAAATAACAAATTGTGTCAGGAGTTGGACGTGATGAGATAGTGGAAATAGGTATTGGAAAATATGTCAGACGAAGATTTTGCATGTGGTCAACGCTCTTCAACCAGAATTGGAGCGATAAGGATGTGATAAGGATGTGGTAAAACTCGGCTGGTTTCCAAAACAATGGTCTGAATTAGAAATTTTCCCTCTTGTGGAATATAGCTAAGCTTCGACTTATTAGCAATTTGCTATTGTTCAAAAGGCACTGCACCCACGTAACCTCCGTCGCTCCGTCTGAGTGAATTTTATTCAGTATAAAGCTTTCTACAATTTCACTTGCATACTTGAAAGCAAAAACCATTGAATTGTTTAAATTATTTTTAATTGAAAAAATATCAGTTTTCAGTGTTTTTTACTTTTTTGATCAACAAATTAACGAATATGTTCGCACGACAGCTGATTTTGTCGGTATGTTTTCTATTTATATTTCATGTCGGTGAAGTACATTGATCTGATCAATAGTTTTCTGTCAAAACGCCGAAAGATACTTTTCGGTTTGACCTCATTGACCATTCGTAGACATTGCTGCGGGCATTGGCCTGGACCGGTAATCTAATCACGGGCCTTCAGCTTACTGGGCCAATGTGCTGACTTATACGCTAACCAGTTTTAGCCACAAGGGTTTAACTTATATCCTTAAGTCCCTTAAATCCTCCTCCTCCTCGAATGATTTAATAGTGAAACCTGGGTAGCCTAATTATCAACACAATGCCCCGGTGGTATAAAGCGGTTCCATTCCCGGCCTAGCCGTTTTATTTCTCGTGGTAATGCCTGTGTATTTCTTCATGTACATGCGGCAGGCTTGTGCAACTTCGCATCTTTGAACGGAGGTTACAGCAAAGCATGTCAATTTTGTGAGTGGGTTTTTAAAATATATTTCTAAATCGTGCCCTTAACATGATTCATTCATCACAGAAATGTGGACAATTCTGTCAAAATCAGGAGGTTTTTCGTTTTATCTGCAACTACATCCGCATAATACCCTGCGAGCCGCCCTGGGCGTATGACAGGGGGTGTTAGGTCACCATCCGTGTAAAGGTGTAAGTTTTTGGAGATGAAATAGTGAAATATATTATAGGAGTGTTTTTAGTGGAGCTCAATTTTTATTGTGGTCGCTTATGGTTCGCGGAAAGAAAGTTATTGAATCTATCTGTTCGGCAGTGTATATCCCTTATTTTATCACATCTGTCAGACCTAGAGATGTTGTGAGGAGTCATGATAATATTCTTGATGCCTCTCTGAAAAATATGAGCTCTGAATTTATCAAGGAACCTAAGCCTAGCGTGTGGCCTCCGAGTCTCTAGGGGCTCCCACCTTAATCCCTCTAAAAGTTGTGAGACACTATATGTATGCTCGTAGCAATTTTTAACGAAGCGCGCTGCTTTCCTTTGTATTTTATTAATTTTTTTGGTTAAATATATTTGACCAGGATCAAAAATGCTCGCGGCGTATTCGAGGTGTGGCCTAACCAGAGCGAAGTAGCATCTCTCTTTGACTTTTTCATCCGAGGACCTTTCTATTATACGTTCAACAAAACCTAGTTACTTTAATGCTGCGTCACATATGTTCTGTATGTGTAATTCCCACGATATCTCAGATGTTAAGGTAATTCCAAGATATTTTACTGTATCTGAAGATATTATGTTTACTCCTCTCACAGTATAGGTATGGCATTTTTGTGATGACTTTCGCAGGATGATGTGTTATAATGATTGGCCAATGAGAACGACCATCGAAGTGGTGGTAGGTTTACATGGATCGCTCCGTTTTTCTCTATCACCTCCACATCCCCAATTCTCTTCTCCCATCGTCGTCGCCCCTCCTCCACTCCCAAAGAACCAGCCAACCATCAATCCGTGCCTATCGGCGCCCCCCCCACCGGCCACCTTATTCCCAAAAACCCCCGCAGTTCGGCTCCGATCCTCCGCTTCTTTCATTTTTTTCCTCTTGAGACTAGCGTTCATTCTCTCTCTCGAGTCTTTTCCCTCTCGATAAGGCTCCTCCCCTCCACCTACTTTCCCATCCCCCCACCCCCACTCGCCCCATCGCCTCGGCTCTTTCGCCAACATAGGAATCGACTCTCTCCTCTCACACACGCACACGTACGCACAAGAAGACGCAGATAAGAAAGGAGGGGAGGGGGTGAACGGGGCCGTTCCGGTGGGTGGATGGGGGAGGTGGGGGAGGAGTAGGAGGGGAGGGAAGTTGGGTGGGGTCTGGCCCGGAGGAGCCGATGCTCGCTATAAGCGTGAAATACGTCGATGTATCGAGTGTGATGTCCATGAGATGATATCGCAAAGCGATGTCTCGTGGCTACGTGGCTTTTGATACGGTGCGATAGAAGTAGGAGGTTTAAATGATTTAAGTTTATAAGAATTGAAGTCGATAATGCAGTGAAATAACTGATGTAAACCATAAATCAAAGATAAACGAGAATTAATATCCTTAAAATTACATCGTCGAAGCTAACATGCGGAAATATCGTCGTATTAATTTTACGACAGTAAACGCAAATTTTTGGGGCAGTTTGTTTTTGGCCTATTTGTATAATCTTATAATTTTATCAATATGACTTGTGGTGGTGCAAAATGACCATGCCGTCGACGCACCCTGCATAAGCAAATACTACTACTACTACTTTAGGTTAATAATTCCCAGATTCTTTCATAATACGTAACTATCGATCGAGGGTGATGCTCTTGAGACAATATTGCGATTCGATACATTGCAGGTTGATATGGTGAGAGACAATTTGTAGGGTTTTTTGAGTTGTTCAAGTAGAATTTCGTCGACATGCTTACGTGGATAAATTTTATATTTTCCGTACTGTTTCCTATTAAGCTAGTATCTATGGAGTGTGATGATGTCAACAGGGTGATAAAAAAATGCATTGTATCGCGGCTATGTGATTTATCTGATATTTATGATTATAACGTTATCCAGCTGATATTATGGAATTTTTTGAAAGTGTTTACATGAATTAAGTTTGAATATTACGAAATGCTTTCCATAACGTAATAATTCTCTAACTCGCAACGATTCCCGAACGATGTCAGCACTTTCGCCTAATTTGTAAAAGGGGTAATCGATTGTGGGTAAAGTTTGCCCCTTGACCAATGCGCCCCAATGAGTAATCCCCCATCCCCTCAAAAATGACGCGGAAACGTTGAAATCGTGGTTTTGCATAACTAAATACATCGTGGAATAAAGGAAGCGATGCGATGCACTTAATCCCTCGATGTCATCCATTTTCATCCGGTAACGTGCGATATGACGTCAAATGTAAAATGAAATATCATTTATTAAGCGACGTCAATAGGCGTGTCATTGTATATCTTTTGATATGAAATTCATCTCGTTTTTTGCGGTGCAAAGTGTACATCGGCATACGATGTTGCAGTCTGAATATCGCATTTATGAGCGCTCACCATGGCGCAGAGTCTTGTGGTTCGTGTGAGTGTCTCCCTTTCATATCCCTCCGCACTATTACCTCTTCATCGAAGTTAACATGCGCAAATATTCTTGTATTAATTGGAAGACAGTAAACACAAATTTATGGGGCAATTGGTTTTTGGCCTATAAATAAGGCGCGAAAGGGGTGTGAGGACACATTAAAAGTTTATAGGGTTGGGGAGCACAAAAAAGGTTGAAAACTATTGAAATAGGTGATCACAAAACTCTGATTAATAGTGTTAGCTGTGGTTAAAGTCGGCTACATTAATAGCGCGTACTCGCACTATTCCCTGACTTACGAGCCCGTCGAGTCACTCCTGGTAAACAGGCTACGAGCGCGCCGATCTGATCTTACCTGACGATCGAACTCTCGTTATCTCGTCGCCTTATCGTGCTAACTCTCCAAGGATCGGGAAAACGCTTTCACCGGTCTTCAAATTTCGGTTGTTACCTCAAATCGCTCGCCTCACATTATGGAGGAAGTCACGAGAGCTGTGAGCGAGCTACGATGGGAAGTTCGCACCGCGTAGATTGAGACGGGAAGTGACCGAAATGACATCACCCGGAGATTGTTTAGAGTTGAAGCTCGAGGCTGTACTCACGTTTTAATGGAAAATAAGTGATGGCGTCATGCAAGAGTACTGCATTAGGCTAAGACTTATGGCCTGATTCCTGCTAACTTAATCAAGGTGATCTCATGTCTACTGCGGCATATATATATGTATCATTCAACTAGTTTACTCAATTAGTTAAAAACCAATAGAAGCAAGTATATTTTCAAGGGTGGTTTGGTTGTTCTCTTTGTATCGTTTTGATTAACTAAAAAACCGAGAATAAGTGCATGCGGGGGAAGATTACAGGAGAAAGGATTGGCCATTGAGCTGGTACAGAAACAGGTGTCGATAGCCCATTTTTTTCTAGTTATTTTTGAAATATAATATGGCATGATAGTGTCATTAGAAAATACCAGTGTTCTGATCTTACAGTATACCTCATTTTACTTGTAATCAAATCAGTTTACAACATTGCGCCTTCATGCTTTATCCTACGCTCTTATTACAATAGTGCTCTTGACTTGACCTTACGTATTGGATTTAAATTACGATGCACCGTGTGATAGAGAGTTCCTTTTTAGAAACTATTTCGTAAATATTATGAATTTAAAAGCCCTATTCTAGTTGATGCAAATAAAGAGCTTCTTAGGTGGACAAGAGTTATGAGGGGGACAATAATTGTTGTATTTAAAAAATACTTCGCGGAAAATTGAAGCGTTAAGAAGAATTTTTAACGCTAAGGCAAGAAAATGAGGAATGTGTGAACTAATATAATTTACATCCATTTGAATAAATTCACAGCCTTGGCTATTCTATTACATTACGTTCAGTTGTTTGACTCGCGCTGTCAAAAGCAGTTAAAAGGGAAAGTAAAAAAAGTGTATTTTCGAAAGGTCAGTCATTGCCTGAATTGAAATGCATTGTTTATTGGTGTTATCTAAATGCCGTTGATTTTTCATTTTAAAGGAAATCGATTGAATTACAATGAGTCAATGGCAGATAAGTCAGTATCATGGTATTGGTATTGCTCTTTTGGTTTAAGCGTTTATCATTTGTTGGTATTCTTTTCATAATTGAATTTTTCCGTTTCTGGACAATCTTGAATGTTTTAACTTCAACACAATGATCTTAATTTAAAGGGCTCTTGGCATTAAGACCTCAATATTCAGTGTATTCATGAAACCATATAATTTTTTGGAAAATATTTAGTCATTGGGTGGTAAAAATAGTTTACCGACAGTTCCGTCCAGGATTTCATTGGTGGAAACTATTTATAATAATATTACGCTTATAATTCATTTCCCCATTTGATTCCGAGGAATGTTTGCTTATCAAGACAAAATTTCATAGCAAATATTTATGTGTCCCATTGGATTCTATTTTGACATTCAAATACCTTTGTGGAGTTTTACCGAGTAGGATGAACTAATTTCCTATTTATATATGGGTGATAGGATTTCGCAATTCCCCGCAATTTTTCATTTGTCGCCTTCAATGCGTGACAACTAAATCTTGATGAGGTTTACTTTTCAGTGAATTCTTTGCTGAAATTATATTGTGGATAGTTAAGATGAAAGGTGTTGCATGGAAATGGATTTAATGGATACTGTGACTAAACTGCTATCTATTTTGTAACATTTCTGATTGAAAGACGCCTGAATTTGAACGCTATTTTTTCCAAAAAAATACGTCATTAACCTCTAAAGGAATGTATCATTATTGTTTTTCTGATAAGGCAACGGTGAGTTAATAAAAATAAGAAATTCTATAGATTTTTCATGCATTTTCAATTTTCCAAATTGCGAATCATGCATCTAATGCACAGTCACTACTCCTTTCCTCACTTGTACCTACAATTCATTTAGCAAAAACAGGGTTATATTGTACTAATTGTAAAGAATTAATTCGTTCCTCAAAAGGGTCAGTTTGATAAATAAATACTCACTTCATGTGGCCAATTTAGTAACTATTTGAGGCCTAGAATTTCCCAAATAAGATTAAGTTCCAATTTAAATTTGCATTAATAAATTAGATATTTCATTGCACTTCTCTTTAGGTGGTTTGAGCGTTTATCACGGGTCATTGCGCACATATTTAATAATGTTTTAAAAGCGCCGAAAAAATTCTTGAATCGAAATCCTTGCATGTACAAATGCTTATAAGGTATCCCATGTATATTGTAATGTCAATTACACAAGAATTATATTTGAAAAATTTTGTTTTAGTTAAAACACAGTAATGACTGGGATTTACGGCGCGTGATTATTAAATTTTGGCGAAAATACTTGTTTTAACTGGGCATGGTATGCTAGTACTCAAGCCTGCTGTGAATATGGCAGTGAAGTATGTTAAAATATTCCATGAGAAAATATATGCCTAGACTGGAAATGCAACCATAGACCTTTGGTTTCCGGGTCTATCAAAGATGACAACGCGAGGGAATGGAGTTAAAGGAAACCACAACATAGGGACTGTATCCTATACCGCTTATTTATACGAATCCAGGCGCGGCTTCTGCACTGGTGGCTTACTGTATCTCATACCACTTACATATACATAGCCAAGCGCGGCTTATACAATAGTATAGGATGAAGTCTCTATATCGTGGCTACCTTGAAGCCCATCCTCTCTTGCGTTACTATCTTTAATGGACCGCAAGGGCTTAAGATTCAGTCCCGTCGTAGCTTTCAAAATTGTCATGAGAATTATGAAGCCTGGGTTACGTAATCGTCTGCGAATTGGCCAAAGGGCATACTAATCCTTAAGAAAGGTACAAAGCTAAAGTGCGCTAATTATTGGTGTATATCACTGCTAAATATCATAGCAAGAAGGCTGGAAATATTAGCAGAGAACACAGTTGGAGATGATCAGTGTGGATTCCGACCGGGAATATTTAAGGAAGATATAAGGATTCTCATGGAAAAGTGTTATGAACACGATATACCAGTGTACCAGCTCTTCATTGACTAAAAACAAGCATACAACAGCATTGAATGGTCATACTTATATGATACTCTACTTACACTGGGGATACCGGACAAACCCATTCGCCTTGCTATAATGACACTAACTGGGACACAGAGCAAATTACAAACGTCTGGAAGATTATCACGGGAATTTAGTTAATAGAAGGCTCAGACAGGGTGACGCTTTGTCATGTACCCTCTTCAATCTGACATTGGAAAGAGTTGATCGGAAGATGGAGATTAATTCTGGAGGAACATTATTAAACAGGATAGTACAGTATCTTTCATATACTGATAACGTGAATTTAATCAGCAGGAATGAGCGGAGACTGAGAGGAGCCTTTACGCAAATGGAAGAGCTATACGTGAGGGCCGGTCTTGCCATGAAGGAAGAAAAAACAATGGCTATGGTTATGAAACGGACTGAAATTAACCTCCAGCAAAGTATGCGGTAGGAGGATATCAATTTAAGAGTGTCCTTCCTTAAATATTTAGGTTCATTGGTTTCTGAAAATAATGAGAACAACTTGGAAATTGATGAAAGAGTGAATGCGGGGCATAAGTCTAATTTTGGCCTCCAGCGTTTATTTAAGTCACGCCTATTGAGTCAAAGAACAAAGGAAAGTTTATATCGAACTGTTTTTTACTCTGTGGTTCTATACTTCAGTGAAACCTGGGTCATAAACAGCCGGTATCAGTAACTGCTCAACACGTGGGAGAGGAAGGTGCTCCGAAGAATTTATGGACCAAAAAATGAAAACTACGTGTGACGCATCCATATTAACGCTGAGCTACACAGACTGTATGGAAAACCTAGTCAGGTCTGTGAAGTTAAATTTACCAGGATGAGGTGGCTCGGTCATCTGGAAAGAATGTCTGAAGACAGGGTATTGCGCAGGACGTTCATCCAGGGGTCTGAGGGTTGAAGACTCCCTGGGCGACATAAGGTGGCTGTATGATGTGGAGGGGGACCTTTGGCAAATGGGTGAGAGGAGTAGGCGACTTGGTGCGTTGGAGCAAGAAAACTGGAGAGGAGTGATTGCGGATGCTCAGGCTCTTCTAGGGCCGTATCGCCAAAGGATAAAGCAATTTTGAGGATTTAGAAATTTTGTTTCAAGCTATTGACTCATTTCTTTGCTTATTTATTGAAGTAACATCATCTGCTTCATTCTAATTGGTTTGCTTTTTTGTTATCGTTATTCATCGTATTCAGTTTCCTCTCGCAACTCCAAAGCTACCACTGTAACGTGACAGCATTATGAACTATGGATTGCAATGGTTTGAACGTGTATTTACTCTACAATTTCAGGCCACCATCGTAGGTACGATAGTGGTGTAAACGGGGAATGTGTGTTTAATTTTGCGATACTTATTGCGCAGGGTCTGCTACGAATTGAAGGCAAGTTAGCTGTTGTGTTGCGTAGTGATTAAAACTAGTATTAAAAATAAATTATTAGAGCAAATGAAAGGTCATCCAAAGACATGTCGATAAATGGAACTAAATATCATAAGATTCCTTCATTTCCTCATCACGAGAGTCGTGTGGCCACAACGTTAGCGCCTTCTCTGTCTGGGGAAGTACGGCCTGTCGAGTGATTTACGACCGCTTTCATTGTTTCCTCTTAGCCGCGAGGAGGAAGAGGATGGGGTCGATGTAGGAGATGTTTGGCTTGGACTTGATCAGAACGACCCGAGAGAGGCCTCTTTTCGCTTCTTTTTAATCGCTTCGCCTCACTCTTCTCCCCATTAATTGGGTGAACTCGCTGGGGCATTCCCGCTCTAACCCTTCTCGCTTTTTTTCTCTCTTCCGTTTCCTTCGCGAAGAAAGGTGGTCGGCACTGCATTCGAAACACCGGAAGGTTCGATTACATTGTGTTTTTTGTGCGAGTTTATCCTTTGAAAGGTTTCTTTTGTCTCAGCCGATTTCTGTTACCATTGCGCTTGAGGCTATTGGCTCCGTTGCAACGCCTTCCCCCTTCCCTCCCCACCTCACCCAGGGAACTTAACTTTTCGCCGACGAGACCACCGTTCGCGAAGTAAGGGACGGAGGTGAACTGGCCCCTGAAGGGATTCCCTCCACCTCCTCTCTGAACTTTCCCGCCACAGCCTTTCCCCCGCACCCTGTCCCCGTTACCCTATCCCCCCCCCTCTCTCTCTCTCTCTCTCGATTGGTAGGGGAAGAGGCGTCCGACTGCGAAGGACTCCTTGATTGGCCCATCGCTATCTTTTTGTTGCATGTGCCGGCGCCTTTCTTTCTCCGCTTGTTACTCGAGAGTTGCTGAAGCGAGAAACGAGGCGCATTTACAGTTACTGCTCCAAACCACTTGGCTGTTGCCTATTATTCACTGGACACTTCTGTTTATGGACTTGCGTTGCCGCGAGACGAGACTGGAGGTCTGACTCATATCATTCTCGTCTGAGTGTCATTTTCCATACTTATTACTTGTCTCGTTTCGTTCATCATTGGTCGTGCAATCATTAGATTGGTTGACTCCCTCCATCCTTCCCATTCGAATGCTAAGTCCCTTACTTTCTGGTAGCTCTTTCTATGTACTCTCCTCTGTATTTGGTT
Organism: Ceriagrion tenellum; assembly: GCA_963169105.1. Lineage (NCBI taxonomy): Eukaryota > Metazoa > Arthropoda > Insecta > Odonata > Coenagrionidae > Ceriagrion > Ceriagrion tenellum. The sequence goes on from OY720640.1 coordinate 135,760,255, forward strand.
CTCAAACTTAGTCCTCTGAGGACTTTTCCCTTTATTTTACCTTCAGTCATGTTCTCCACAAACACATTCTGCCTCAAAGCATGTCCAATCAATCCAATCAATCAATTTTATATCAGATGGAAGTAAGGCTATAATGTCTTAGATTATAATGAATGCAATTGAAGCTTTGTGACCACTGATCACAATGAACCTGAGCTAGAAGTTTCGTGAAGATATTTATCAATGTCCAATGAAAACGTTATATTCTTCCCAAGCCATGCATAATTGTTTTTCCACCTTGGATTAGTCTTTCATTCTTTCTACGGCTGGGATATTGATGGAAAAAATTAAAGTTCATGAAATTACCCATAATTTCTTTAATATTTGAATCCTTTGAAGTATTACACATTTACAGAAATTGGAAGGCTAAAAGTTTCTTTGGATTCCCCGAATTCATCCATTCCTGTTTTAATTACCTCATCTGATTTTTTCTAAGGTATTTGTGATGTGTCCATTATTTGTTTTCCAAACGAAGCGACAGTAAATCACAGACTCAGCTCATTTAAATTAGAATTAAATGCGATTTTGCTCAATTGGCAGTGAATTATTGTGTTGTAGTCTTAGAAATTGACTTAATGAACAATGGGTTGTGGTAAAGACTTTCAAGACTCTCGAGAGTCTCGTGGCGGTGATATCGTCTCGTATCGGCTAGTAATGATATCGTCTCGTATCGGCTAGTAATGGTATCGTCTCGTATCGGCTAGTAATGGTATCGTCTCGAGTCATTTTAGACCTCGGTCTCGTTATGCGGCAACGCCATGTGGATGTATTTGCAGAAAATACCGGGAGAAAGAACGATGTCTTGGTGTTCCTAAGCATGATACTTTTTAATAAATATCTTGAGTAGGGATGTTCTTTTTACTTCATCCTCTATTCTTAAAGATTTTCTCACTTTGAATATTGCCTCGTCCTTGAGAATGGACCTTTAAAGTTGGTTGATGGGAATTGATAGAAGTCAATTCATGAAAAAGTCGTTAAGTGTTGAATTTATATCCTATTATGATAGTGCGTGAGGATGGAGACGTCTAATGATTTTAAATTTAATTTATTTGCTTACTTAAAAACAATTATGATATGAACTAAAAAATAGCAACATATAACTACGTTACTCAATAATTATAATACGTGTAAATGTCATATTTTTCATACACAGTGCCAATTAACGCGTAAAATGATTTCAAGTCGGAGCCATTTTATAGAGGAATTATCGTGGTGCTGGCATAATGTTTTTTCCACAGAGATAAGATGACGTAAGTACTGTGGTTATTAGAACTTAAGTAGTATTCCTGCGCTTCGTGAATGCCCCAACGAAGATTGAACCTCAATTTCCTCATCCCATTTTCCTTAACCCCTATTTTGTGGCGAATGTGATACGGTGCAGCTTGTTTTACTTTGCGAGTCCTCGTGATAGCGGATGATCGTGCAACCATGCGCACTGGGGTATATTTACCATGCTATCGAATTCTTAGCATGCTGAAAGTCAAAACGTGAATCCAAGGGCGAATTATTTTCTTCCTCTTATCCTCTGCGAGTTGGAACCATAATTTTCACTTTGAATTTTAACTGTCCTCCCTTTTAATTCCATATATTTTGAGTACGTTGCGGTTCGCCGGTTTCCATCGAGTAGTTGTGCCGTTCATAACGCCACTATCTAGGACGTTTAGAAGTTGTCCTACTATTTTGACCCCGAGTTTTAATAAGTCATCTCCGTGAAGTATGGTATAAAATAAAATATGAAGAAGAAGTATAGTTGACAACTCATTTATTTTACCTCAAATTACAATATAAACTTGTAGTAGTGCTGGGAAATATGTAAAGAGCGGGTATTTTATGTGTTTTTCCAAGCATTCAGACATCCCAGCTTTCAAGAACGCTGGCTGCAGACGGTTGTGCCATGTTTTATATTGCTTGGGGCGGGCGGTAACTCACTCGGCCCTCTGACGGAGATAGCAGTGTGATGCATTCTTCCTGCTCTAGAGCTGAGATAAAGGATTGCCAAGATTGCTCCCTGCCTCTCTTGCTGGAAGAGAAGGCAATGCGGTGTGAAAAAAGGGGAAAGGAAAATTCTTTCCTGGAGCACTTCTGTTCGGCTTCCCAGGGAAAGACAAACGGATCCGTTGAATACTACTAGAAAAGGTGGCTGGGAAGTTGGAACGTAGCGAGATTTGCGGATGTAAAAGAGATTGCTCTTCTTCTTCAAATGTTTCGCTTCTTGAATCAATCCTCTGATCGCACATTTTCATGACTAAAGGATTCGGATGCTCTCGATGAATCCATCCATTTCCGTTTCGACTTTCAACGCTAATATTTTGAGAGAGACGTTCTCTCATGACTACGTGGTTCTTTGTAAAATCCAATATGCCAGTACAGTTGCCCTACAATCTCCATTAGATGCGATTTGTTCGGTGAAACCTCGTTTAATTTTCGTATTTAGATTGTAATTGGTGAAGCTGACGCCAATTCTTAGAAGTGGCTGTCGACCTCGTCACTGGCATGAGGTTTAATAATTCACTTCTGTGAGTTGAAAAAAATACTTGATTTATGATTTTTTTACTTGGAGGATAATTAGGCTCTTTATTTATCTCTGCTGAAACATTCTTATTAACATTTTGCACAAAAAAGTGTGATTTGAGTATTTTTATGTACTTTGCTTCTCGTTACGGCATTCATGAGAAATCCTCATCTACAGGGCTTATGGAAATTCAATTTTCAAGTAACTAAGTTATAAATGCACTCTAGAATCGACCTCTAGGCCGATGAAAATTACTCCTATATTGGTATAAGTCATAATCGATCGATCGAGTGTTTTTGTATCCTTTTAGGGTGGGGTTTAGCGGTGGCTATCAATGTTATTCGTGGTCGCTATGGTGGGCTTGAAAGAACATAGAAGTCCGTTCATCGAATCCTTTGAGTTCTTTGTCCCTTGGCATTCCATTCTATGTGATTCTTCATTGGTGTACACAATCACCTTTTTAAAAAATCTCATACATAATTCCCATTTTTTCCCTCTCTCTTTATAGTTCTCCTCACTGCCACGCTTCTGTCGCCTTACTTTCAGTAAACTGCTTCTTTTACTTACTGTACCTATCTTTCAATATCTCCCCGGCGGTTTTCTCTCTACTTTCACTATGCCAAGAACTTCTTCATTTGTCCATTTGTCTTTACCCTCGTCCATTGCGCCAATACCTTCCTTGTCCGCACCTATATTTTGTATGTACGTGGCGGACTGGCTAACGCGTGGTCATCGTCTAGTCTGACTAGACCAGCTGTCCTCTATCAAAAGAATACCTTCAAATTAATTGGTCTAGATCGTCTATTCGCTCTCTCCTCGGCGTAAATTTAGAAAATGTAACGTTCATTCCGAAAATATTTGCCTTACTTCCATTTCATTCCGTACTAGCCTAATCATTCAATTCAAATTGTACCTCAGATCTTAGTCACCGCACTCAAATATCCAGCCAGTTTGGCTTCAATAACTTCTCGATGCAGCCTTCAGGAAAGATTTTACCGGTGAAAAAATGAGTAATTTTGTTGCGCATTAAGATGCGGTGCGTTTACTGCTGAGGTCTATTTGGTTTATCCGGAAGATGTACTATTTTGAGCTCAAATAATTAATACTTTCTTGGGAAAAAATGCCAATCGTTAGCCAATCACTCCTTGGACTGAAATATTTCTCTGAAAAATGATGTGAGGATCGGCGCTCCCTCGGAGTAAAACAGAGAGAAATCATGCTCAGGATTCGTCACCTAACTTTCACCGCCAGATGTCCCCACGGGCCTTTCGGTCGTCATTGTCGGTCCCTTCCTTGGCGTCGTCTCTTTTCCGAGTGTTTTCCCGCCAGCCCTGAAATGTCCCCACCTGAGTGCCCTCATCTGGTGCCCTCGAAGGGAGTTCAAGGGTCTTTCGTAGATGAGGGGGCTTTTTAAAGGCCCTGACGTGTCCCGGAGTGGTGGTCTCCTCTCTCCCACCGCGAAACGGTTAATGGCCCCGAGAGAGGGCCCCACCAGTGGCCGCTGACCAAATCGCCTCCGTAAAAGGACGTTTACGGCCCACAGATCCCTCTCGGGGCCGCCGCCACATTATGAATTCGGCCTGCGCGCTGCCCGCCTCGTAAAACCGACCCTCCTCTCTCCGGGTTGACGCCGCCCAACGCACCACGGGGCTGCCGAGCGTCGCGACGACCTGCAGCCTCCTTTGGCCGGTTAGCTGGACAGCCATTGAAATCTTGGAATAAGCAAAACTTGAGCTGTTTTTAAATTATTTCAGTAATTAGGAATTTTTGTTCTGCACATCACAGTACTGAATCGTTCCAACGGCATTTGTACTTTGATACGCCTGGTATTTCCATTCTTTCAAAGAGCATTAGAGCTCTCTATCGATGGGTCTTCGCATTATTAGTGCAACCATGCTAGTAGCTCAGTGTTTTTGGGCTTGCTACGGTGCAGTGTGGCACTCGGATTTTTTTGCTACGATTTTGGTCGTTAATTTGAGGTATATACTAAGTAAGTTTATGCCTCGATTGTTCTGTGGCATTTTTTAGGCTCCATTCTGAAACATTTGAATGACGGTGATCTTTCTCCATGCAACAACTTTTCTACATTGAGCAAGAAGAGAATTGATTAGATTCGTTAATTGTTGGGTATTTGGCTGACCTCAATCTTTGAGAAGTTCATTCGGAATGTTGTCTGTTCCTGGACTCTTCCTGTTCTTCAGTTTTCGGACTGCTAGTTTTACGTCCATGGTGTCTATATTTATGTTGTCAATGGTTGTAAATATTGTTGTGCCCATCCTCTCTGATATTATATTGCCTTCACTGAACATGTCTTGAAGATAGCCCATCCATGTATCTTTAGTTTTAGGTTTGGTAATATTGGGTCATTGAAACTTTTTCTTTGTGATCTAATTAGTCGCGATTTTTGTTTTTGAAGGACGTAGAAGTCATCCTCCGTTCTTTTGGAAAAGTTTCCTAGTTTCTATTCTTAATTTGTCCGACTAGTAATTTTGTTTACTGACTAATATCTTGGTGTGTAGTTCAAAGGGCTTGGGCACTATTAGGGCTCGATATTTTAAATAGACTTCTTTATTTCTTACATTTCTTTTTTATATCTTTACAAATTCAAGGTGTTATATTGGGTTGCTTGTTCAATCTGCGTTGGATAAGTATGTCATTTACTTCACCTGCTCTGTCTATGATGTTACCTTTCAATTTTTTTCTGCTGATATTCACATCCTTTCATTTGATTGCTGGGTGTACGTCTAGCTTTCCTTTCAGCTTATTCTGATATAGAACAGGAAAGTGTATAGATTACATAGAATAGGAAAGCAATGTAAAACTTTTGTAAGGATTCTTTTCCTCGAAAGAGCCTGACCTTCTCCCTTAGCGCATTATTCTCATCATTAGCTGAGAGCTTTCTCACCGGCAATGTCCTTAGGGTGGAAGGAAAACCTTTAGCGGCATGGAAGTCGTCAAACGCCGGATTCGTCGGAGGTAAACACCTTCGAAGGTTTCCGCACGCGATTCCATGATTCCCTCTGATTATTTGCCGCCGTTCTCATGGACGCCGACAACTCGTGGAGATTTTGTTTTTGAGGCGAATAACAAAGATGGCCCGGATCTATTGGTTTGAGTCATGCAATCCACTGGAAGCACTCGACTGACCTTTCTACAATTTCTTTTGCCCGGTGACCTCCTTAGAGTAAGTAGGTTTTTGCTGCTTGCTAGGAGAGATCCCTGGGGAAATGAAATGGAGTGCGTGTTTGAAGCTTCATACCAACGATTTCGTTATTATTGACGAGGCCATCCCACGTCCTTATTGGCACCTGTCTTTCTTAAAACAAGGTAGCAGCTTGGGGAACTTTTTGACTGGTGATGGAGAAACTAGTTTCATATAAGTTTAGATTATTTATATGTTCATTCCTCCAACTTTATTGCAACGCACGCATTCACTCTTCTTACTCATCAAAATGGTCTCAAGTGCTGCGCGTACATTTTAGCAGTAATTGAGTTGGAGTCTAAATTCTAGCTTAACCTATCTCAAATCCCATGACTTTAGGTATTAGAGAGTTTGAAAGGAGAGAAAGCGAAAAAAGAAAATAAAATCGGCTATTTCATTGGGCACTTCGGCTATCGAGCTCCTTTGAGGTGTTCTAACTCTGAGCTGTCCATCAAAAATTATTAATGGGAATTTACTAACTCGTGATTCGAAGACACGAAAACAACCTAAATTGGAAAAGTGGACCTTATAAATACGAAATGAAATCTCAAAAGCTTTTGGTTCTAAGAATAAACGTGGAGAATGGTTGATACTAATTGAGATGCAGAAAAGTATCTCCAAAATCATTACAATAAAACCTTTGGCCCACCTACAAGGAGGAGGCACAGATAGCTGTAGCGTGCAATGAGTATGCTGTAGGAAAAGGCGAAAACTCTTTCATGGTATAAAGAAGAAAACCAGTAATGAAAACATAGGTGCGGAAAGCCATTGAAATGGCTGAGGAATGAGAAGGAATTGGATGAGCATATGAAGGGGAGGAAGGCGGACGATGGGAAGTCAATTTGAGGTGGACCTGAAGAGAGGGAGCCGGGAATGAATGCTGGGCCGGAGGGGAAGGAGTCTTGTGTGTCAGAGGAGTGCAGAAGGTTTTAGAAGCAGTGAAGGGGGCTGAAGAGTGTCAGATGAGGGTACTGTGATGAGAAAGTTTAGTGATTTATGGCGTAATTTATTTAGAATAATCCTGGGAACAACATGGTTACAACCAAGCTTGAGCTTTGATGAAGCACTTCAATTTGATAAGTGTTTTCTTTGTGAATTTCAAAACATGAAGTTTGAAATTCACTTCCCTTTAGTTTGAAGATTGACATTTATTTTTTAATGCAGTGTATTTTTTCTCGGCTTAAACGTTATGGGTAGCAAAAACTAGGAAATGTTATCCTACCATTCGATCGCTCTACTCACCCATGTGCAATAACACATGTCCTGGTGTCCCACTATTGTCCTTGTTTCTTAATATCGTCCCACTCTTCCGAAATTAATGCAAATTTGGCAGATAATCGCCCACATTGATTGAAAAAAATGCGTATTAGAGACATTTCAAGTTACCAGTAACTGTATGTAAAACGCCAACAACCATTTTCAATTAACATAATACGCAAGAAGTCACCATTTGCTCTGGGAAACCAACATCTAATGTATACATCCACGTATTACCCTCGTAGCCATCTCAAGGGTGATTGGTTATGTAGTGAGTTATCACCAACGTTGATTAAAAATTAAATTTACGTTACAACAAATGCTGTAGCAGAAACAAAAACCTCTTAAAACTTGTCTAGAGGCGAAATGTCACAAATTTGCACTGTACTGTAAGCACGCTACCGGTGTTAATTGTTCATATTAAATTTGGCTTCAATTACAGCAATGTAAAGAGATCAGAGTCGTTTACATGCGCGGCGTCCTTTCAGTACTTGATAGCAGGTAAGGGTACAAGCATAAGGAAGTAAATAAATTAATGTGTAACCCAGAAAATCGACAAATAGCGTCTAAAACATTTTTAAATTTACTCGTTCAGTTTGTTTTCTCCTCCCAACTTCATCCGTCAAGAAATTTGGCCGGTTGAGTTGGAAATCACGCGTCCCGTCCTTTGGAGCGCGAATCGTTCTTGGGTCGTTGTTCTCGCGCCAAGTTCTCTTCATTTGCGTGTCAATCGAGCATTTCGCCTTAAACAAGTAGAGTAGATGTGATTGAGAGATGCGATTCGAAGCTATTCTGGAATGCAGGGCTCAAACCAAAAATCCAGTTGGGAAAACGTTACGGCAGAAAGGTTGGCTCTTTTGTGGACCGAGGGGGCATTTTCTCGCTACGCCTCATGTCCGTCTTACCATGGTACGTAATAATTGTTCGATTACTTCACGTCAGAATATCGGAGGCCTCTGGGAGAGATTATTTCTCCTTTGTGATAACGAGAGAATTGGAGTGTTAAAGGCGGCGATGGTAAGGTATTTGTCAATTATCATTAAACTCATTATATATATATATATATATTGAATTTTTAAAGGAAATATGCAATTGTCTTCAGTCGTATCGTAACGCATCATAATATCCTTCTATTCTCGGTGAATATAGGTGAATGATGAGTTACGGGGATTTAATGCTGCCATCTATCTTTGATAAGCACTTTTACACATTAATTGCATCGATATATTGCAATTTAGCTCTTTTAATTTGGGGGAAAGCTTGATACAGACGCGTTGATACGGCGGAGGACAGTGACCATGAATCATTACTTGGAGCTCAGAGAATTCAAGAATCGCATAATTTCACGGATTCACGTAGATCACCGTATGACAATCATTAATCCATTGCCAGTGAGTCATTTTGGGTCATTGCGCAGGGGGCGAGTGGGAGGAAACTTCATCCATAAGTGGGTGAAGGTAATTGCAGATGGAATTCTTACATATTTTTTTGCACTGTTTCAACAGTTTCACGGGGTTTCTCTTTTTCAGGGGTCGTACCATGTGTAGAAGGAGACAGAAAGGAGAGAGCATTTCTCTCCCGCGCTTTTAGGAGATTTTCCTCACGTTGAATGGCTACTTACCGCGTAGAGCAGGGAGTGTCTCTCCATGAGTGCACTGCAGCATCCGAGAAAGGAGACTCCCATGACGATGAGGGAAGCGAGGATCAAGATGTAGATGCCGATGTAAAACTCCTCCACATCCAGCTTCTCCATCCATTCGGAGAAGTTGGGCTCCGTGCGGAGCCAGATGCACAAGGCGAACACGCATGCGCCGATGATCTAAGTTAGAAAGACAGAAATTACTCGTTATTAGTGAAGCGTCTTCGAGACATTCATTGTGCCAACAGAGCCAGTCAAGATCATTAATCAGCAGTACACTCTTTCGTAAAATTAGCCTAAACATAATAAGAAGAGCAGGAATGTGTATGAAGAACTAAACAAAAATTTAACTACACTTATTTTCATTGCACATTAAAATGCATAGCATTGGATTAAAGTTAAAGGGATACTAAAATGTATCGTTGGACTTTTCCTGTAAGTAATTCGGATTATTCAAAACTTACGATAGGGTTAGAAATGAAAATTAACTCTAAAATCGTTGTCGTATCGAATGTTTATCATCAATATAGTGATAAAGAGCATAATGCGCAGAAATCTGAAGAATTGGCACAAAAATCGTTTAAAAATTATCTTTTTGATTGAAAAGCGCACGACTAGAATTTAAACACCATTAAATTGTTAAAATACATAATAATTGTCAAATTACTGAAAGGTTATTAAAAATTTAAAATTTGAGTCTTCTGTCTTCCATGAAAACCCCTTAAATGCCGATTGTATGATAAGTACTTGAATTGTCCCTCAACACGTAGTCAAATCAACTTTTCCACTTTCCCAAAATCTTTACTACGGTGTGGAATGTACTCACCTTAAATCGAGGGAATATGTTAGAAACGAGAAAAGCAGGTAAATTTAGCAATTCAATTTCAGTGATTACCATGTATCTTGAATGGCATTGAATTTTTCATATATTGAAGAACTCAATGCATAGTATACGAGATACTCATGTGCATTGTGGAACAGATTGTACACTTGTGGAATTACCCTCGAAATATCAAATCTCGTCAGAAAAACTTCGCCATTGATAATGTCTGCATCATCTTTCCATTTCCATCGTTATATCTTACCCCACATGCTGGCATCATTTCCAATAGTTTTCGCATAACCTTACCGGATCTACGATGTACTCTTTCAATTTCATGCTAAAGTCAAGGCAGACGTATATGTCAGGGAAAACGCGGTTATGATAGACCACAGCAAAGGCTTAGATACGCTCCTATTTCGTTGAAAAATTTTCACGTTTATTTTGACCGTAAAATAAAGAAGTGGTTGGTAAAAGGATCGTAACTTTGGTGCCCAACAGAAAGGCGCCATTGTCTCCAAATCCGTGGAGATACCTGAGTACATTATATTGATGTGAGACGGCTCTACTCCTCTGATATTTTGACTCAAAAAAGTGACATGATGACTGATATGTTGAAATCTGAAACTCGGGATTTTCCTCGTAGAATTGCTTGCCTGTCATAATCAATGGGACCTTGATTCATTCTTATGAGTTTCGAAGTCAAAAAAATTTAGTTTAAACGTGGTTTTCTTAGAATTGTGTATACGTGCCTCTATATATGTTTCCCTTGTGTATAGATGCCCTCTTATATGAATCACTTATGCATATATATCTATGCATCTAATTACATACATATAATACAACAGTGGAAGAAAATTCACCCAAAGAGTTTATCGCGATGGTAAAAAGAAGGTCTCACGGCGATGAAAACTGTTTTTATAACAGAATACTCACTATTGGTTTCTTGCATTTATCATGAGTCAAGATTTGGGCTCGGGTGACATATCGGCAGAATCTAATCACGCTAGACACGTTGTTCAGGAAATACTTCATGCTTACGAGTGGAAGGGAAATTATTTATCTGCTTTGAAGCGGCGCCTTGGTCGTTGCTATCAAACTACCATTATTTTATGCCGAAGGTCTCTGTACCTATGACGTTTAGGATGGGTGAATTTTGGTACATAAAGTGTCATAATTGAGGGCGAAGAGCTGGGAAAAAATCAAAGGGAAGGGTTTTGGGTTAGCGGGCAAAGAGGGAGAATCACCATAGGTTTCCATCGGACGGAAGAGGACCGAACATAAAACGAATACGACGAATAACGAGATGAAAAAGTTTTTATTTCGAAATTAGGCCGTGCACACGTAAAAATCTAGATTAAGACACATTTGAACCCACTTTAACCGGCAGAAAACCAAAATGAATACATGAAATGAGGTTTGAATTTACAGCATGAATATCGATGCATGTATTAGTCTCTCTAGTCGTCGACACTTGTAATACATCTACATCTACATAATACCCCGAGAGCCGCTACATGGACATGTGGCAGGGGGTGTTAGGTCACCAGTCGTGTAAAGGTGTAAGTTTTTTGGAGATGAAATGGTGACATGAATTATAGGAGTGTATTTAGTGGAACTTAATTTTTATTGTGGTCGCTTATTGTTCGCGTAAAGAACGAGTTTTTGTACCAATATGTCCGGCAGTGTATCTCTCTTATTTTATCGCATCTGTCAGAACTAGATATGCAGTGAGGAGTCATGATAATATCCTCTATGTCGCTCTGAAAAAATCAGTTCTTTTATCTTATATATCTATCTTTATATCATTATGACATCTAATATATATTTATGACCAGAGTCCCAAATGCTCGCGGCGTATTCGAGGTGTGGCCTAACAAGAGCGAAGTAGCATCTCTTTGACTTTTTCATCCAAGGACCTTCCTATTATACGTTTCACAAAACCGAGTTTCTCTAATGCTGCGCCACATATGTGTAATCCCTACGATACATCAGATGTTAAGGTAATTCCAAGATATTTTACAGTTTAATTAAGCGGGGAGGTCGATTTCTATGTCCTTCCAGTCTCACCTAGTCATCGCTTCGTCGAAACTGGCGAGTGCCAAATTGCCCAAGTGCCAGAGTGAGGGAAATGAACGTTGGGTGGTTGAGCACCTTGAGGTGGTGCTGCTTCGTGCGTGAATCACTCCACGAGCAGAAGTGCGGATGCGACTTACAATTTCCGAAGAATCAGTGTGACATCGATCGCGGGTGGAGAGGAACTCGAGTGAAAAATCTGCGTCTACAACACGTTTCGGATGGTATTACATGCTTCCTTCATTGCGGAGCCCACGTGCACTGCTTTCCAAAATTTCCTTCTGCTGCTCGTTCACGTATGCGTTTGCTCTGCCAACTCGATCAGCGTTAATGCTCTCTGCAATATTGGACGATGTGTTTGCTCATCGGTCATCGCGTCTCGTCGCTGCTGCAGTCGGGTCTCCCTCCTCCATTCGCAAAGTCCCCGTTGATGAATTTGCTTGCTTAAGAGACTTGAGGTTCTTTTTTTTAAGTTTCCATTGTTTGCTGTTGCGACTTGGAGGCAGTCTGATTCCCTGAGGGGGTCTCTCCCTTCCCACTTACCTTCGAGACATAAAAGGGTAGGGGATGAAATGAGAGGGGAGGGTGTGGGGAAGGGGGGGGGAGAGGAGTACGGAGGGAGGAATGGAGGGAGGATTCGAAACCAATGTCTGCGTCGTTGTCGGTTTGAACTTTCTTTATTAGTTTCGAGCGAAGGGGGAGGAGGAGGAGTTGAGGTCGGAGGAGGAGGGGGGTGTGGCTGAGCAAAGGGTGTGCCCTAGGGGGAAGGTCGGAGGGGGGGATTTCGCGTGTGAAGAGGGGGATGCTCGCTGAGGATAATGGGAACTGTTTGGGTTGGAATCCTCTGTGGGATGGGGGGGGGGGGAAATGTTGGAGTCGCCTCCGAGCTCCCGTCTCCCGTCCCGGCGCTCTATGCTAATTTAATCGTGGAAATGGAATCAAATCTGAATCCAACCCGCTAGGAAGATTCCTGGCGTTATTGAGTCTTGATTCCTAGGTCAGACTAAATCTTTGGGTGCCCAAGAGTGAAAAGTGATAGGTTAGTGCACCAAAATTAAAAAAAAAGATCAAGTGCTTTGATGTAAGAGTATGATTATTGCTTCTTGAAAGGGAAATATTTCACTTTTCCCCTTCACATTCTTTAGCACGGATTACTTTGTTTTACATGGATGTATCCTTCCATAATGGTATTTAAGTTTTTATGCCTCAGTATGTAACCAATTAGCTTATCTATTCCCTCCGGTAAGCTTTTCCATAACTTCCTACCGACACTTCTCAATACTTCCACATTAGTCACTCCATCGCACTATGATATTCTTATCACTCTCCTGTAGCAACATACCTCAAAGGATTCGAGTCTTCTTTTCTCTTCTAGCCCAACTACCCATAACTCACTCCCATACTAGAGTGCACTCATAATAAAACTCTGTAGCAGCCTTATACATGTTTTCAGAGAGATTCCATTAGCTGTTAATAGATTCTTCTCTGAGCACAATGTCTGTTTTTCTTGGGTTACTTTGGAACTATTTCTCTCTTGCATCTTCCATCTTTCGTTATCTTACTTCCTAAATAATTAAACTCCCTCACTTTTTCTATCTGATTTCTATTAAATTGGATATTTTTATTTTCTTCCTTCCTGCTGCATATCACAAATTTGTATTACTTCACGTAATAATTTGCATATCACAAATCCCTGTATTAATTCTCATACTATAATCATTGTTCATGATGGATTCCATCTTCTGTAGCATACGTCGTCTTTTGTAACGTCGTCTTCATTCTATGCCTGTAACACTATTTCGTCGGCAAACCTCAACTTTGATATCCTATATACTTGGATAGTTATTCCTCCGCAAGTTGCTGACCATATCTGAATTAGAATAAAGTCCTGCGCCAATTTAATCGCGTTCAGTAGTGTAGATAAGTCGCTGCTTGAATAACCATAGTCAAGATAACGTTAATACAACAAGGAGCAGTAGAGGCACTTAATTTCATCAAAAGAGGGCAGAAAAACAAACTTTCCGTTCAGGTAAGGTTAAAAGTCATTAAAAAGTTAGACTAACGGCTCTGTTACATCCCCAAATAATCCGCTGTAAAGTGTTGAATTTCATCTTTATTTGTTGTGCAGATGCGGGTTTAATTTGCATATTCATCCCCACAAAGATCGATGACCCGTAATTTCATGGACAAACACAAGCCTCATTCATCGGTTGGCAAGCAAATCAACTTTCGCCAGTGTAGCTACTGATCTCTTCCTTCACGTGCTGTTTCACAAAACAATCACCACTTGCTAATAATTGATACTGGTATCTTCCTCAGTTACTCTCGTTAACCCTTAGCCGTTAGAATGCCAATCAGGCTTCACCTGGAAATAATTCCGAATGTTTCTCTGGTGTGCTCCAGTTGCCCTGTTTTCTTTCAATTGCGCTATTTCGAGTTATTAAGACACACGTGTTATAAACTCTTGGAAAAACGTATGTAATTATTTATATATTTTCCACGATCCCGGAAACAGCGCATTATTGGTATTTTACATCGGGTGATGTAACATCAAAGACATACAAACACAAACTACTACCATGTTTTGAGTGGTGAAAAATCAACCCAGGTGGGACTCGAAACCACGACTCTCGGAATGGCAGACAAGGGCTTTATCTCGTCGTCGCGGATCTGCACTTAATTCTCTTATTTTGATGATGAGATTAAAATCGTTGTGATATGCGGTATTATCGGTAGAAAAAAATTCATGAATTATGAATCCCACCAATGGTCGTCATAAATTCAAAAAGTGAACAATATGCATACTTTAAAGTAAACTAATGAAGAATGCAATGGGGAAATGTAATAACAATTTTACAAGTTCCGCTCGTGTGAGAAAAGAGCACATCCCTGGCTTTCTTGAGATTTCAAGATGAAAATTACACTAAAATATAAATGGAGCCTTATAATCTGGAAATTATTTTCATTTACAATTACAAATAAATACTATCCTGCGAACGACCGCAGAGGCTTGTGGCAGGGGGCGTGAAAAGTAGTAGGCAGTAGAGGTAGGGGAATGGTGAAAAGGAGGTGGGAGAGGAATGAGGTAAACGGTACATGAACGATGTGTTTTTATTTTAGTTTCTTGCTGTATTCTGTTGTAATCGCTAATTGTGTGCGGAAAGAAGTAAAATTCAGCTGTACATCTCTCATTTTAGCGGTGTATCTCTCTTATATTCACAGATTTATCAGTAGCAGAGTAGTAGCTCGGGGTCAAAATAATATCCCTGTTGCACTGAATGTCGCCTATTTTTTAATTTAAGGTAAACCTAGCATGTGCCCTCGAATCTCTATTGGTTCGCACCCTAGTTCCTCGGTCTGCTATGAGGCAATTGCAGTTCGCCCATCAGCTGATTTGAACGAACCCTGTGTATATCCTCTTAATTCGATTAATTTTTTTGGTACGATCGATTGAATTGGTGTCGTTGCTTCTTGGAATTCGATAGATTCTTGCGGCATCGGGTTTACTTTCGCTAAAGTGAAGAGGTACTATTTTGAGTGCTGGCAACCCGTCCCTTCCATCGAGCATGTACTTAACCATTTGAAGTGTTCTTGATTGCGAATGTTGGCTACTTGAGAAGACTCGTTCAAACTGGCCAGTTTCCGCGAAGGCACTACTTAATTACTCCCATGAGGAGACTCCGAAGAGGCACTTGGCGCGTTATCGAGGAATCCGGCTTCGAGTCCGAGTCAATGAGAATGATTTTGTTCTTTGTAAAATTCCGCACTTTTGTGCACCGGCGGGCGACTTTGTAGATGTATTACCATAAGGTTGCGGCATCCTCAATATTTTGATCTTACATCACCATCTGGTGTTTCTCAAGGTCACTCATTGTCAGTTGCATTCTTACTTTGATTCAGATTTTCACAACGTAAACAAATCCGAAATCTATGCGCTTATTATGGTGTATTCTTCATAAAAATATCATAGATTATTCAAAGTTAAAATCCAAAATCTATGCCCATATTTTGTTGTATTCTTCATAAGCATATCATGGAGTATTCAAAGTTGTTGTTGAATTGGCAGAGTATTTGTCCTGGAAATGACGACTTGCGCCGTATATTTGCAGATTATTTGGGTGTGATAAGACAGTGAATGCTCATTAAGTGTCGTAATATAAATGGCGTAAAAAAAATAAATGGCGGCCGTATTTTGGAAATGATTGCGATGACCCATATCGATTAAGCTACGGATATATTGAATCAAATGTCTCTGAATGACTATTTCCGTATGGAGACACCTATCGAGGACTTTGTTAACCCTTTGCAAGCGGCATGACGTTATATCACGCCCTGGTTTTTTTACGCTGGTACCACATGACATGATATCGCATCATACCTCACTCAAAGGGTTAATATTGCGCTGAATGAATAGCTTTTGGAAATTACAATTGCCTTGTAAAGGCAGTAATCAGCTTTTTTAATCGCTAAACCGATTCAGCGGCCAAGCGGCCAGCGGCCAACGATCCTTGTCTTTTGTAAAATGTATGAATCGGTGAGGTGATGGTTTGACGTTGGGTTACGCTAACGATTTCCATCGACGATCAACCCCTCGCATATTTTTCCTATTACCCTCATTCTATTCCCGGGCATCACCGAATGGTGGCGGCCGGGCACGTCAGCTCTAGCCGCGTCTGCTTCTTTCCGGATACTCCTCCTTCGCTCTTCTTGGTGGGATGTGGACGCAGAGTAAGTCGTGCCATGCTGATTAATGACTCGGCTCGCTCGGGGTTTTTTAAAATGTTTTTTTTTTTACCGCCAGAGGGAGGATAAATTGCCCGTTCCTCCTCCTGTGCAGGTAATCGAGGTCAAGGGATATTTTCCTATTATTTATTTGACGATAAATTCCTCAGCCTCTCGTATATCAGGCCGTTTCAGAATGGCACCATTAATATTCTCCGCCCCGTTTCCTTCCTTGTTGCGGGGGGGGGTCCGGACGTTATTCAAAGCGAGAAAAGGCATTATTCCGTATCATGTACCTACACACAGTCGATGGCGTTCCGCGGGAAATACGGCAAGTGAAAAAGTGCCGCGTGCATTTTCCGGAGTAAGTGATTGCTTTTCCCGAATGGTCTGGTGGTGGTGTACCTCTCCACCGTGCGGTCCGTGGGACCCGGGCGTGGTGGTAATCGTTCCTTCGGCCGCCCCTTTCCCGCCTAACTCGTCGAGATATGCCCACCGCGGTGCACAAGCCACCAATCTCTGCCCCCTCGGGATCGTTTCGCTTGCCGCGGAAGGCGCGCGGGCCGCGCTTCGGCCCACGATCTCCCCGAATCTCCGCATCTCGCGCGTTGCGAAATCACGCGATGACGCCGCTCTGCCACCGAGTGACGTCACGGGCGGGAGGAGGAAAAGGAGTTCCTCTTGATGCCGTACACTATTCAGTGCTTTGGCTACTCAAGCATCACTCTCTTGCCTGTTGAAACAGGTCCCCTGCGGTACCTCTAACCGCTGTCCACTCTTTGATGTTTTGTGTCCACGAACTTTTTCTTCTCCCTCTTGGGCGCTTCCCTTCAACTCTCCCTTCCAAGATCAGAATGAGGATTTTGTACTTTTTACCTCTCAGGATGTGCCCCAGATATGATATTTTCCTCTTCTCAATTAACTTCCTCAGCGAACGATCAAGGCCTGCTCTTCGCAGGACCTCAGTGTTTAAAACTCTCTTGATCCATGAAATTTTGAGAAGCCGTCTTAAGAACCACATTTCAGTTGCTTCCAGTCTTTTCCTTGATGTTTTCTTAATCGTCCAAGCTTCCACTCAATACTATAAGACGGGTATTACGTAGCACTGCGCCATTTTCATACAGAGAGCCAAGGAAGTGTCTTTATGGATCAATATATTATTTAGTTGTTTTAGCAGTACCACATCGAATTTTGATTTCTCTGTTGAGGAGTTGGCGGAGTGAAAATGTTCTCTCTCTCCTTTGGTCATGTTTTCTTTGAGTTGTGACCATCCCTCCCTTTCCTGGGACGCACGTAACCAACCGTCTTGATCTTGTTTTTATGCGAAGATCGGCTGCTCATGAATGCTCATTCAAAGAGGCGATTGTTCTTGGCAGAACTTTTCTCATTTTCATATGTGAGACGAGGAACAGCATAACATTGAAAATACTCTTTATGAAATCTGTGGAAGACTGAGGGCTTTAAATGAACGTTGCACATCTGTATCTGCGGCTGCGTCGTCCACTGTCTCATCGGGGAGTGGGGTCGTCCCTTTGCCTCTCATGGTGCACCCAAAGGATGTTACAAAGGACACTACCTATACTGAAGCTGAATAGTGGACTCTTATTTTGGTCTTGTAATTTCGGTCGATATTCTTCTGCGTGATGAAGGAAGTGGTCGTTTTTGAGCAGTGGCGGAGATATAGGGACTATGAATTGACTAATCTTAAGTATTCATTATATATGCCTGCCACATAATCATCTCTCGCTGATTTTTGATCAATTTTATGACCACACGGTGAGTTCTTTCCCCTTTGATGTTTTAGTCATCGTACCACTAACATATGATAGTTTCTTGCGGCGAAACTATGTGAAAGGCGTAGGGTATCCATTGTAATGTTAACACGTAGTACGTATGTCTAAACAAGACGTAACTAGTTGCAGCTATGAATGGATAATGGAAAGGCACAAAGTGTGTTCTTTCAATGGATGTCTAATATCTAAAGTTGTGGTACTCGCACTCGTTATCCTCATCCTTGGATGTATCATCAATTCCCTATGTCCTTGCGAAATGGAATGCGTGTCTGCGTGTTTCGTGCCTCATTAGCAAAATAAAAATGTGTGCTTAGAATTCGAATTTTTCTCTGGAAAGTACGAGCGATACGTGTCGGTGAGGGAGTAGATGTGGAATGAAAGTGGTGGTAAAAGTATGTACTTGCTAGTAGTACGTTGAGAGATATAGAGGAATCGAGGTCTCGTAGCGTTGAGTTGAATGAATATTAGATTCATTTATTTCGGTGAATATTACACATCTATCGAGAGATAGCGAAATTGCCTGGCTACACGATACTCGTGCCACTGCGTTACGTCTGCTCGGGCGAAATCGCTAAAAAAAACTCGTCCAGATTAATAGCTCAGATTAAAATTTTTGTTTATTATCAATACTTATTTGGCTTGGAAAAAAGTAAAAAAAATTGGCAACAATTTTACGACTGTATGACTTTTAAACAGACCTCCATCATGGATTTGATAACCTTCAGTGTATTGTCAAAACCTTAGAACGGTATGAGGTTGCGAATAATACTAGACACAATGTTGAATAGGTATGTACAAGAATTGTTTATTTACATCCACTATTCACGATTAAAAGGAAAAGAGCGAAAAAATTATTAATTCATAAAAAATATTCCTTTCCTTTCCCTAGTTCCTCTTCTCCTTTTCTCTCACATTTTCAAGGTCTCGCGTTCTAACACCGCCTGCCACGCGCTTTCCCGGCGGCACGCTGGGTAGAGCGTGGATGAAGATGGAACGACGCCAGGGAAACTTGATAATAGTTCTTGTGCTCAGATGTGGTAAAAGGTTTTCTTAATCTCTCTTGTAACTAATGAATAATGTATTACACATTTTGAGCGCCTATTTTTTTGTCTGGTCTATTCTGTTTTGAGTGGTTCTCTTAGGCCCAAATTTCCGCTCTGTGTTTTGAACTTTCTTACTGTTCTACCGTACATTTTTCTCACATCTCTTCCTTTATTCCGTTTCATATTTATTTCGTCTCAATGCGTAAAATTTTCTCTGAAGATACCTCTTGCTGTATTGTTTATCTGTAACTCGTCACATTTGTGGTGCTGACTTTTGAATTCTGCACATGATAGACCCGTAATTCTTCGGTCAAGCCTCCAACAAACGGAGTAAACCACTTTTGGCGTAGGAAGTTGGCAGAGATAGGAGATCACGGAACTTTACGATATTCTGACTGCCGATCAACTCCATCTTTGTATCGGAATAGAATCGATTTTACTCGCGTGTTGGTGGTTTGTACCCAGCGATCGGCGGTCTTCCATGTGTATATATATTCCCGTTCCGGTATCCCCAAGAATAGATTTGGAGCGCGCTCTCTTATCGCGACGCGGACATTACACTTGGGGCGAATGTTAAAGGTACACACTACAACGGAAACACCTTGGCGTTGACGTCACCGAATGGCGTCGGAGTTTTTCCTCGGAGAAATGATGTCGTTTATCTGCTCCCCACTTGAGGGTGACGGTCTGATGACGGACTTTGCGAAACTACGTAGCTTCTTTTTAGTTTTACGAGTAAATTGAGCACAGTAGTAAAACTCACGAGAAAACCAATACCATTGCGGGAATTCCCTTCAGTGGCTTCGAGAAGTGTACGATGATACAGAGGCAGTGTCGTTAGAATAGCTGTAACTTAATTTTAATGGCTTCTTTTTAGGACGCTCACATTGTTTGTAAAATTTTAGTAGAGTTGTGATATGTTAGCTAAATTAGTCTCACCACCTCCATAATGATGATTATGCTATCCTTTTTGGCAGTTCAGGACTGCCAAATTCCGCGGTCATTTAATATTCCATTCTTACATGAAGATTTAATTAATGGGTACCCCGTAAAAAATAAGCAATAGATATTAATTGGCTGATGTTCATGCTATGCTACGCAGTGTTTTTATCCTACTGTATTTAATAGAGCGTTTATGACATCCACCCTAAAAGTGAAAGATAATGGTTCAATTTCTCGGTTCATTTGATATTTTTTCATTCTGAATCAGCCACCTTACCGTCTCATACACAACCATTCTTTTGCGCGCTTTACACGCTCTCTATCCTTTTCATTCCCATTCTGTTCGGACGCTCTGTTTTCGCCCGTGAGTGGCAGTGCAAATCAGTGAATGAATCGACAGATACAAAAATTAAGATAATAAGAACATTTTTTCCTGAGATGCCTCAAATGCGTGACAGCAATTCAAATTATTGATACATTGACGGACTCATTTCGTCCCAGAATTTCTCGCGTACCGAGTCGGTAAGGCGTGTCTTTGTTTACCGATGAAGTTGACCTGTGGACGTATTGGCTGAGTGCTCAGAGCCTTGGAGTTGAAAGAATACGTTATGGAAGTCTGAGATGAAAATGAACTTGCTCGCCCAGTTCGAGATGCCGAAATGAGAGAATAAAACTCTATTCTCCGAGCTTATTAAACATCGGAGCCTATTAATCTTTTAACATCGTCATTCCTATCGATTTTTATTGTTTTTTATTTTTTCATGTCAAATACATCATCATTATCTACAAAAATGAATCATTGGTTTTAGATACTAGATACATTACTAGATACTAGATTTCTAGATACTAGATTACTACATTACTAGATTACTAAATACACCGTTCCTTATCTCTGAAGCACACTGTTTCTACTTTTAAGACTAGTTTCCTACGATCAGTACTCAACGACATAGTTCCAATGCAAGATTATGATTACATACTTTTTCAACATTTTATTTAATAATTTCGTGCAAGTAGAATTACTTGTCACCACTTCGGAGTAGATTTTTCGAAAAAACGGGCGTTATGGAATGTTGTATTGTGAGAATGCACTTTTGTCTAAAATACGCGGTTTTGTTTATAATTTAGTTGGTGAAAAGTTTTACCGAAGGGTTTAGGCTTTAGAACGCAGTTGCGTGGTGCCCTCGCAATGACATTGGGAGGTCAGTTCCTAGTTTATAAGCAAAATTGAGTTTCTGTAGTTTTTGAATCAGAATACTTCCTACGTAAAACATTAGAATAGACTCCCAGAAACGGTCAATTTTGGCCAACTTCATGCGGGCTTGGGATGCGGTCAAAATGGCGGCTACCGTTGAGAAAAGAAGATTAGATTAAATGCGTTCGTCTCGCGTGAGACTTACTGAAGAGTAGTGATGGAGACGGAACGAGTCAGCCGAATGCCCATTGAAACGCTCTTTATGGTATGATTAACGAGAGAACGGAGGACTCAGAAATCAAGGGAGGGCAATAGCTTGCACGCATGCAGCTTACTTTTAGACCGCAACGGATGAGAGGCGTTCACAGTTGGCATATTCTTAGTGCAAAAAATGATCAGTGGTGGTAACTGATAAAGTCACTCCATGAGGAAATTCAATGTTCCAATTTACAGTGAAGAAAGTAACTGTAAGTTGGAGGACATTGTCGACCAGGGCTGGGAAACTTGTGACGAGGTCAAGACGTTGACAAACAATTGGATGCATTTCTTTTGCCATTTTTGAGGCAGCTCACCCATGAGATGATGTTGAGGGCAATGATGGTCCACTTGATTGCCGTGATCTGCTTCTCCAACTTCATGGCATTAGTACCTTCTCCTTTGCCCGCTGCGCCGTATCCAATACCCTTGCCCATCTTCTTTGGGGTATCCTCCGGCTGGAAAAAGTTCCTTTATTCACCTCCCTCTCGATGCTCACAATAAACCGAAGAACTCTGCACTTCTTTTTCCGCTTTCTTGG
The DNA here is from genome assembly GCA_963169105.1 of Ceriagrion tenellum. Classification (NCBI taxonomy): domain Eukaryota; kingdom Metazoa; phylum Arthropoda; class Insecta; order Odonata; family Coenagrionidae; genus Ceriagrion; species Ceriagrion tenellum. The sequence continues at coordinate 135,782,291 of OY720640.1, forward strand.
TATGCTCGGACACTGGGAGAATCACACCTGCAGTACTAAAGCTGGCAAACGCCAATATGGCCGACGGTTATCACAACTGGCGCACGGGACGAATGCCACACTTATCTTCTTCCGAAGAGATTGCCACACAAACTGAGTGAGCAGCAGTCTGTGTATCTCTCTCTCTCTCTCTCGCGGGAACCATCGCCTTCTCATCTTATCTCACCTCGCGCGTGCGAGAGATAACGTTGCCATGGTAGTGTTTCCTCATCAAGGTGTGATAGCGATGATTCATTGACATGAAAAAGGAAAAGGCGTCGACTGTCTGTTTTCACGAAATTCGTCATGTTCCTGGGACGCTGTGGCAAGGCTAGAGGATCACCGGAGAATGACTGTGAATGCGCTACGTTTCACCCATGTCCTCCGTGTATAGTTTTGCAATCAGGGGTGGTAAAACTTTCGAAACCAAATAGAACTACAAAACGGGGTGAAATTCACAAAACTGCGTCACAAATAACACGCATGTATGAATCTAGGAGCCCCGCTTTGCACTATTTCCGTTTTTTTTGCTTTATGGGATGCATTGTACGCAAGGCTATGTTAATGCTTTTTTATGTTAAGAAGCATTCAAACTTTTACACGAGTACCGTGGTTACCTATAACCATTTGAGATACGGACTGCTATAGCCTGGGAGTGGGAGCCCATGTTGGTACCAATGATGCCTCCAAGCGTGGAGCCGATGAGCTTTTAAATTCCTTCTGGGGTTTAAGCTCGGAGGTGGAACGTATACGGACGGCATCCGGTGTCGATTTATGGCTGTCTATTTGCAGCATTGTTCCGCGGACTGTCTGCGGTCACCGTGTTTGGAGCAGGATTGACTGCCTGAACGGGAGGCTGTGGAAATTCTGTGTGAGCATAGGGGCAGAATTAGTAGATCTTCCACCGGTGCTCGGATCATGCCGGGCTTCCCTCAACCGTTCGGGGGTGCATTACTTCGTCCAAGCGTCAGGACGTTGGATTTTCTAGCATAGTAGGCTTTTTTAGGCTGGAGAGTATGTCAATCAATGGGATTTGAATGCATAGATCCAATAACAGCCTCCGAGTAAATCTGTATAACGTAGACCTTCATTGCCGAAAAAACTCAGGAAGAGCACAAAAAAATAAATATTACTTACATAGCGAAAGTATTTCCAACACGTGCTGTCAAAACAACTGCGAAACGTCAAAGAAAAACTCCTTTCTCAGTAGTTTTGGAGAAAATCAAAGAGACAACACACATAATCACAGAGAGCGAACCAAAATGCATCAATTGTAAATGAGATATAAATTTAGTAATAGTAAATATCCGCAGAGTAAAGAATGTCGAATTCGATCACATATTTGAAAACGCAGATATAGTAATTGAAACAGAGAGCAAGCTTGCAGAGGACATTAGCGAAAGCAAAGTTTTTCCAAGAGGATAAAATATCTATAGACGTGATCGACCGGATAGGAAAGGCGGTGGAGTATTCTTAGCAATTAAGTCATATTTGAGTAGCACCGCATGCATATTAGACGACATTGAAATAGAGAGCGTTTGGTGTATTATTGAACAATAAAACTAAAGAAATAAACATATTTGTTAATTTTATAGACCACCGGATTCCAAGATAGACGTTTTGTACCAACTAGAAACTCAATTATCATCATTTACCTTGAGAAATAAGCGTAATAATTATCGGTGGATATTTCAGCCCACCGGCTATAAATTGGAAAACCAATTGCGTCGAAACAAGTTAAAGGAAGCGTGATATAAGCGAGGTTCAATATACTTTCAGACCTCTCCCTTACTCAAGTAGTAAACGAACATACGAGAGGTAATAAATTATTAGATCTTTAACTTTCAGTCACCCTGTAATGATTATACACGTTGATTCCACGAAGGAATTAGTGATAATAATATTTAAGACCTTAAAAACAACAGTAGAGTCCATTTTAAAACCTAAACTGTCTACTGATAACAAAAGGCAATTTTATAAAATTTGAAGAGGCTTCATTCGCGAACTTTATTGGTACAATTAAAGATGAGAAAACCGATGTATCATGGAGATATATTTTGTAAATACTACGTAAAGGAATCGATGAATATGTTTCACACAAATTCAAACGGGAGAGTATAGAACCTCGTTGGTACAACCACAAAGGAAGGATTAGGAGACAAAGGCAATTACACAACCAATATAAAAATTCTATTGAGTCAGGTACCAAAGCAATTACACTTGCGGCGAGAGAAATGTATATTGCTTAACGCTCAAAAACAAGTAAAATAAGGGACACTGCTATACAAAACTTTAAGAAAAAAATTCTAGGTGAATTATTAGAGAAAAACCCCAAGCCATTCTGGTCTTACGCGAGAGGGCTCCCGGGTGAATCTTCGACAGAGGAGCTTAATTGGACACAAACGATGAATAAGTCACCAACAGCATCGACATAGCCAACTTATAAAACCACTTCTTCGAAGGCGAATACATTAGGGATGACATAATGCAAAATTACGATATTCCTGACTTTAACGAGTCAATGGCTGACATAACCATTTGACGTGATAGTAACTAATCAACTGCCTTCGATTAAAAGTAACAAGTCACTAGGTCCAGAAGGAATACCTGCTCGCGTGCTCAAAGAAGTTAGTGCCACAGGTTACACCATTTTTAGAAATTATATTTAGCAAATCATTATCCGAAGGCAAGGTGCCTCAAGACTAGAAAATAGACAACCCCACACTAATATTTTAAAAAAGAAGGAGAAAAGACCCAAGAAATTGGCGGCCTATATAGTTAACATCACGTTTATGCAAGATACTCGAGCACATTGTCGTTAGCAACATTATGACATTCCTGGATAATCGTAACTTCTTACGTAAAAGTCAGCATGGCTTCCGTAAGGGCAGGTCCTACCAATCACAGCTTACGCTCTTCCTTCATGATATACTAAAATCAGGTGAATCGAAAGAGCAAGCCGACAAGATATTCCATAATTTCTAGAGGGTAACTGACTAGGCATCTCACAAAAAACTCATGAATAGACTGCATTCATGCGGAGTCAACAAAAAAATTGGAATTCGATAAGGGAATTTCTCAATGACCGAAAACAAAAAGTAGTAAGTAAAAGTAGTTATTGATGGTTTTACCTCTGATATGGTTGGAGTCACATCCGGAGTTTCTCAAGGAAGCGTGATCGGCCCTCTTTTATTCATTATTTATATTAATGACCAAATTTCTTTAGTTAGCAGTAAATTAAGACTATTTGCAGATGATACAAATATCTTTCATGAAATTAGCGAAGACACAGACTTAGAAGTTTGGTCATCGGACCTCAGCAACGTTCATTCGTGGTGCCAGGAGTGGGTGCTAAAATTTTATCTTAGTAAATGAACCACTGTACACTTCATCGGTGTGTTATCATAAAAAATGCCATTTCTACATTGTGAGTGGAGTAAAAAAAATCTTCAGATACAATAAGATATCGTGGAATTACATTAACTTCTAATATATCGTGGGTAACACACAAAACCATATGCAGCACAGCATTAAATGGACTAGGTTTAGTTAAACGTATAATAGGAATGTCCTCTAATGAAAAACTAAAAGAGAGGTGATGCTTCGCTCTGACTAGACCGCACTTCGATTGTGCCACAAGCATTTGGAACCCTGGTCATAAAGACTCAACCAAAAAAATTAATAAAATACAAAGGAAAGCTGCACGCTGCGTTAAAACTGCTACGAGTGAACATCGAGTGTTTAACAACTTTTAGAGGGATTAAGGTGGCAGCCCATAGAGACACTGAAGCAACACGCTATGTTAGTTTGCATGATAACTTCAGAACCGGTGGATTTTAGAGCGACACAGATAATATTACCATGACGCCTCACTATATCCTTAGGTGTGACAGAAGCGATAAAATTAGAGAGATACATTGCCAAACACATAGGCACAAAAACTTGTTCTTTCCGCGAACGAGTCGCGACCATAATAAAAACGGAGCTTCACTCAATACACTCTCATAATCCACGTCTCCATTTCACCTCTAAAAACATTTTCACTTAAATATTTACACGGCTGGTGTTCTTACAACCCCTACCACACGCTGATGCGGAGGCTCGCAGGGTAGTACATAGATGCGGGTGAGAATATAAAATATAGGCTGGTGAAGAGTTTTATTTAAAGTGTATCGTTGTATGCGGCAGTAACTTGGATTAAAGAAGGCGAGAATGGGTTGCAGGCTTTTGAGCAGTGGGTTTCGAGTAGGATGGAGAAGAAGTGGTGGACCGAAAGGTGAACAAACGAGGAAGTTCTTGGCATGGCGGGTGAATGAATATTACTAATGGGGGAGAAAAGAAGGCCAAGTGGGTGGCTGTAAGAGGTCAAAAGGTAGTGATATCGGGAAGGATGTTGGGCAAACGGAGAAGGGGAAGAGATAGATTAGGTTTAATGGACAGGATGATGATGGGTAGAACTTTTGCTGAGAAGAAGAGAGAAAAACTATAGGGCTCTCCATTCGCAAAATTCCTGAGAACATTACTTAAACCTATCCTTATCGACAGACTACTTGGTGACTAAAAAAAGAACAAATTTTGTGATGTTGTAGAAATACCAGTGTTACATTTTATGTGCTCTGAGTGACGAAATCATTGTGTCTTACGTGACATTTTCCCTTCTTGTCCGAAAAAGATCAGTGGAAATCGGGAAGTATTCGGTCATAAATACGCTCCATTTCAAACGTTATATTCTGCTTCGCGCTCGCCGGCCACCTATGTGTCATAATTGCATTTCTCCCGCTCGTCTGGGCCCATCCTGGACACACTGCTGCGAGCTACCGAACAGTGGCCCGGGATGATCACTGATCACCCCCAGATCAATGATTTGTCACCAAGAGAGAGTTTAATTTCACCCTAGTCACTGTAGGATTGAGATATTAAAGTAAGTGTTCGCAGATATGTTACATTCATTTAAGTGCGCTGTGTTATTAATTTTCCGAAAGCATAGCATGCATCACATTCGCTTCATGAGTTTTAGCTCAAATTAGAACATCAATGTGAATCTAATGCTGCTGAATGACTGTTCCTTTATCGACTTATCTATCCGACTTGGCTAACAGTCATTCTCAATCGTTACCGTGGGTGGAAAGAAGACTCCCAGAATTTTGTGTATTTTGCTATGTTAATGTTTCCCTTCGATGTGTTTTACGTTTGAAGAAAGCTACCGTAATTTGACATTGTAAGCGGCAATGCTATTTAAGTTGTCAGATCATAATTTGGCTTCTTAGCGTTTTCTGTTTCAAACTTTCACATGGAATTTTTATCAACGATCCGATAGTTATTGCGGATCATACTCTTGTCGCAGCCTTATGGCAGTAAATCTAGGTTTTAGAAACCCATTTTAATGGTGGCATAACATGAATAACGCTTTGCTAGAGGTGTAGTTAGCATAGCAGCAGTGTACTGATTTTTATTCATTACATCCTGTTTTGATTTGAGTCATTTTTGAGTTACTTTATTCGATCTGCAGCTTCCAATTATCTGATTGCATTTGTTATGCTTCATATTTTTCTGTGATATATGTTTCTTTTCTGACAGATTACATTATATTCGATTAATAAATTACGCTTTATTCCTCAGGTCTGTTTTGCCTCGAGTGACCGTGCAACCCGTGTGACCCAACCCGAGTGACGTGCCGCTTTTGTCTTGTATTTCGCTAGTAGCAGGTAAAAAATATTTTACTTGTATTTTATTTAAAAATATTTTGAGGTGACTTTCACCATAACATAATTGTGATCACTGTTAATATTGGCTCCTGTGGTGATCTTGTATCATACCGCATGGCACTTAAATCTATGGCTATCTAACACCTGTAATAAAATTTGAGTGTTCCTTGTCTCCGGGAATATACCTTTTAAATTCTAGCATATATTTCTTGAAAAACTTATCTTTTTAAAAAATGATTCATTTATAAATGTTTCCAAATATGTACCTCTGTATTCATCGCGCATCGCGTTTTAGATCCATCCTGCAGTAGTTTTCAATGCATGCTTGTCTTAGCGAGGAAATACTTCTGAATGGGTATTTCGCACTCCTTAAAAAGCTGAAGGTTGTCGCTCAACATGGTGTGTCTATGCCTTAAAGACTTGAAAATTCAGAATCTGACCTCTTGCTACCACGAAAAACATCTCTCTTGTGGTCAGGAGATCTTAAATGTCTCTTTCTTTGCGTAATCTGTATGAATCGTGATGTCAGAGGTGAAGAATTACTTATTGAATGCTAAATAGAACGTGTCTAGAACGGTCGGAAGTGTTACTATAGAGTGAAATACCTCTCTCAGTATCTTAAAAGGAAACAGTGCCGGAAATGTTTCACTTTTAGAACAGAGGCAACATACCGTACTTATTGTAGATTTTGCCTCGTGGTAAAGAAACTTCCTGTGTTTTTCGCACCAAGTAGCCATAGTTCTTACAGCAGCTCCTAGCAGTCCGATATTAGAGCAATGGAACTATACATTTCAATTAGTATCAGTGGATTAAGCATTATTTATAAAACACTACATTGGGGTTATGAAAAATCTATGATTTTAAGTAAAATATTAATTTAATTACATATATTCAATTCATCAATTGATTAACATAGTTCTGAAAATACATTATTTACAACATGCACATTTTATATAAAGTTCAACCTCACATGTCAACTATAGTGTCAATATGTATATTTTTGATTGCAAATTTGCCGGAGGGATTACTGAAAACAAATGGAAATTTTATTATAGTGAATGGAATTATTCATGTCTATCATCTCGTGTCTTTTCTAGAATTAAGTTGGCTACCGCGACTGTTTTAGACTCATTTTCTGCGAGGTTTAGCTGCAGTCTGGTTATTTAGTACACAGTCCATTTAGATGAATGAAATAGTAGGGATACCTTAAGTTCACTGAAAATGTGTCTTGGTTTTTGGGATACACAGAAAACGAAGACAATGCCGTTTTAATTATTCCTCGCGGGTCCCACAAAACAGTGCAAATCGAGAAAGAAATTGTTTCCCCAAGTGCGCATGTTAAATAGGTGGGGTTTTGGTCTATTGGGTCGGAATCAACCGTCAGTTTGAACGGGAGTGAATAACGCAGGTGTACATTTTGAAAAACAGTTGGGAATTCCCTTCACGAGCTGGCTGGTAAAGGTTTTTATTTCATTGATATCGTTCGATTTCCTACGGGCGAAAGTGGAAGTATGGCTCCTATATTCAAAAAGATTGGCTAAGATGCGCAATGAGTCCCAGCAGCTCAATATGTCCGTGCTGGGTGCATTTCCCGGGGTTTATAGGGTCGCTGAATGCTGTGGTACCGAAATCCCCCTTTGGAGCAACATTACGGTATTTTAAGATGCATTTGTAACTTAACTTTGCATTTAAACAATCTCCGAGGGAAATAGGGGTCTCTAGTGCAGCCTCAAGGTGATCTGATTGCATTGGCGTTCTCGTATCACAAAGCATCAATGCCAAGACATTTGAGGATTCCGAATCCATCGTGAATTCAAAGCCAAAGCTTTCAACTTCTTGATATTTGTTAGTCGCTTGTTTTAAAATATTAATTAGTCCTGATCTTGCGAGGTAGATATCTACCCGTTGTCTCATGTTTTATGGGGAATGTCTAGTGGTATCCAGCAGTGGGGAACGTAATGCGAGACAGTCGATTATATTACCGAAGTAAGTGTCACAGTATTTTCTCCACTCTTTCGTCCAACTCGTGACGTCGTTTATGATTCTCCACTGCCTAAACTCGATGGGTTGTGTATCCTAAAGTATCTAACCCAATATTGTTGTTAAAACAAAGCTTATGTTTTTTTCAGTGTCCTTTTGCTTTGTGCTGTGTCAGCTCGGGCTATCGCACTGACTTTGGGTTACATATCATTTTTATATTTGCACGATTCACATTTCATTCCCTTAAACTTACCTAGTGAACTTCAAATGCCATATTAATCCCTCTAACAGTAAAATAAGTAAGGAAGGCTGAGATAGTCGCTTTTGTGTTAGTTAACGCCTAGGTTAAGGTTAAATACATAGGATAATCACAAATGTGAACCAAGACCCAATGAAATATATTGCCGAAAGAGATATCAGCTCGGTATGTGGGATGAAAAGGTAGAATTTATAATTTTTTTAAAACATATCTAGAATGGTCCCTAGGAATGAGTAGTTTTCCTGGAATGGCAGTGTGAGATTGTATCAACAAGGTTTATGATATGCTGCAATTACATTTTCTTAAGCCTGTCGTCAGCGAGTAAAACGCATTGTTTTGAGTCCACAGGAGCATGCCCATAATCGGTGATAGTCACTTTGAACAGAGCTGAAACTTAAACAGATTTTTGCGGTCTTAAATTTGAGATGATCGATTAAAAGTCTGCATCACCGTTCAGTTGAAGACCTGCATGAAGAATATACATCACTTTCTACGAGAAAAAACTTGATAAGAGACAAAAGAATTTATGGAGATGCTTCGACATAGCCTCAAAAAACTAGCATTTGTTACGTACTGAAATTAGAAACGATATTCAAAAAGGTTTAACATCTGTGGAGAAAATTTAAAACCCTGACATACGCCCTATTAGCTCTCTTTAGCTAAATAAATCTCTAGGCATCAATCACCGGCTAACTTTTTTCATTAGATTTCCAGTATCTTCAGAACAATTACAGTCGCATAGAAACAGAAAATTGACTGGCGTTGATTCTTTAGGACACGTAAGGTGGTGAGAAGAAATAGTTACTGGCAAATTAATGTGATGGCATTTTAACTACTGAAACGAGCCCACCATTCCGATTCTTTCACGCGAATCCCAATTCATTGAGAGTTTTCCATTTGTAAAGTCTTTCCATCTTCCCAAATCTTGAGGTTCGACTTGAGGTTGATATCGTCTCCGTATTCTATAGAATAGAATATATTCTTCTATAAATTGCAAATTATGCATCTCAAAGAGGTTTATTTTTCTTTATATTGGCCATATTGCTATGCAATGTGGGATAGTTCACTCACCCATATTATCAAACAGAGAAAGTGATTGGCGGCATTTACTTTCCTCCTGCATGCATGCACCATACATGCTTTTTGATTCAGATATTAATTTTACAGATTAGATTCTATTCATGCTCCATAGAAAAAATATTTTCCGCAAAAAAATGAAGTAAATCATAAATTCAAATGGAAAAAAAGTACTTTCACACAAGATACAGGGCTGGAATATTTTTACAGATTGGATGAATAAATGGAGTTCTAATTCTTTCCATGAATTTTCTTTTACGCTTCGTATTTGTCTGAAAAGAATGGTTTTAGCTGAAAAATCTCACATTTCTCTCTAAAATGAACAGTAGCATAGTTGTGCAAAATTCCACCGAGAAAAAAACCATCCACCTTGACCGGGATTCGAAATCCGGATCCCTCAATTTCCGGCCGAGTGCTTTAGCCAGTTAAACTAATGAGGCGTCCTATTACCCTACGGATTTTAGTGACCTTCCCGTGACCAGATGTTCTCGACAAATGTCTGTCAAATCTGTCAAATAGCATAGTACTTCCTTGTATTTATATTAAATTTGTTTTATTTTATTTTTTAATCAATGCCATATTACATCAATGATTTAATTTATATCGCCAGGGGAATAAGTTTTTTATAAAATGATTTCAAACTTGGCCCCAATCGAAAGACATTGAATTTCCCCACCGCCAAGCGGCTGAGATAGTCTCTGAATCGGATAGTGCTTTGGGCCACATTCTCTTTCCTTTATCTCTTTCTGAATTACTTACATGCGCCGTTGAGGAAGCTATTCGTCATAATTTACTACCTTGAAATGAAGGGGTTCAATTTTTAATAAAAGTTCCTGCAGCTAGAGTAACTAATTAAGTTCTTTTCCGTTCTGTTATCGCTAAAGCAAGGAGCCCGAGTGCTATCGACAAAATTCTTAAAATTGGCACTTTGTCCCTCTTCCGCTCTCTTCTTTCTCTGGATTCGTGGAGGAGAATTCGAACCCAAAGGAGTCAATAACTTCTGAAAACTTTGTGGAGCAGAGCGGCTGCTGAACAACCGATACGCATCCTCGCAGAACGAGCAAATCATACGACTCAGGCGGTTCGCTCGAATAACTTCAACGGAACTGCGTTCTTCATTCCAATCCGAATTTCCATCTCACTCCTGCGAAGATGACTCTTTAGGAGCCATTATTACGAAGGAGACTCGTAAAGTAATGAAGTAATAAAAAGGACGCAAGTTTTCATTCTCCATTAGCGGTTTACAGGTCCCTTGGGTGCTTAACAAAAGGCCTTATTTTTACGTAATAGTTCTCTGTGGGCAAAATTTATGAAATGAGCGCAGAGTTATTCTAATTGGGTACTTGGAAAACTTTGTGCATCCTGTGAGTCGATAAAGTGGCCTGATGCGTACTTTATTACCATCTATTGAGAATGTTTTCTGCCTACCTTCAAGCCGTCTCTACTCGTTATTATTCCCTTTCTAAGCGCTTACCTCACATTCTCTTCTCTATCTCTCGCATCAACTTCTCACTACTTCTTAGGAAATCCAGATCTTATTTTTCTGTCTCCACGCGTTAATACTCACCCATTACGCCGTTATCTTTTGGGGCCGACAATATCGAAGAACTTTGCTGTTGCTATTTTTCCAAGGACACTAGGTCCTATTTCATAATCTTCTCCATAATACTCCATAGTCTGCCACGCGCCCTTGAGGTGGATTGCAGGCTACTCTGTCGATGTAATACCAATACCAATATACCAATTCCTCTTCTTTTAAATTCAAAATTCTTGCACTAGGCCGTGATATGGGGTCACATAAACGGCCTATACCTCCCAAGTACTTCGCAATAGTACTCATAAAAAAACACCGTTTCGTTTGAAACATGTCAACATACAAAATTTCATAAAATTCTGAGATGGTCGAGAGGGGAGCCTTGGACCACTCGACATGGAATTAACCATTGTGTTCTTTGAATCCATTGGGACTATAGTAACTGATTTTGGCATTTCACAGGTTATCCCGTCTACACTTGCTGCCGTCCCATTTTTCAATACACCCCCTGCCATTACCATCACATTCTCACCTTTTTCATTGACAATGTTGATATTGCCCCATCCTTAGCACCTGGGCCATTATAGTATATTTATTTTGAACACTCCCTCCAACAGTCCCAAAAATCGCTTTCATTCCACTCCAGATCTCCATTCGGTTTAATACTGCGTTTTTCCCCATCTTGCTTAACCCTTTGTACTCATCTCCATAATAACTATTTCTTTCATTCAAAATCACTCTGCATATCTTTTAATTTATTTGCATGCATCCTTTTCTTGCTCTTTTTCGCAACAGTTTTACATTCATTCTTTTTCTCTCTGTGTACACTGCATATCTTTCGATATTCCTCTCGTGTTTGCTGAGTGAGACTACAAAGTAGGATTTGACGTCCAACTATATTTTTAAATGGGATAAAAATACGATCTTCAAATGATTTAAATCTTACGTAAGATAGTTTTGCGAGACAATGTAAGTAGAAATTAAACTCCATTTCTCCTAAAGGCCGTTTTACTCGGGTACGTTATTGCACAATCTGATTTATGTGCGGTAGTGCATTAAAATTGCGTCGCGTAAAGTGGTAAATCGCGAAAATGTATGGACGTTGGCTAGTAAAATACTCCCTGCTGCTCCGTTCTCGCGTTCTTGCAAAATCTGAAAAACACTTTGTTCGATTTAGTACCGCTTGTAAAACGAACTTAAAATGTCTTGCGTCAGACTTGATTGGTCCTTTAGCATTCATTAGCATAGACAGAGGAGTCGTGCATTTGCAAACATTGAATGAGGAGTGGTGGGAGGCGGGGGATGAAAACGGGTTGGTCAGTGGGTTAAGTTTCATCTACATCTTCATAAAATCCTGCGAGCCACCTCGAGGGTGTGTCAAGGGGTGCGTTATGACCAGCATGCAGTTTATTGTACCTCAATAAAGTTTATGAAACTACCACACTTGATGCTTATGAAAAAAATCGGGCAAGTACTAGTCAGAAGGATAAATTTTACAAATATGCGACACAATATAGATATGTTACTAATTTTAGACTTTATTCATCAATGAGGTCAGTTTATTCGGGTTTTTCCCACGTTGATTCATATTAGCAGACAACAGTTTTGCTAACGTTACCGTTAGCGTCGTCAGATCCTGAAGTTCCACTCATTCTGTTGATTCTAATGAAAGAAGAAGTCAGGACATGGCGACACTAGCAGTAACGTTAGTAAAACTGTCGTCCGTTAATATGAATCAACGCGGGAAGAACCCGAATAAACTGACCTCAATTTATCACCGTGGAAGCCTCCGTACCAATTGTATGAATCAATATTTTATGACAACTGCTCAGGTTTACTGAGGTACAAGAGTTACTGCGCAAACATGCAAAGCGTGCTGTCAGCTCTAGGTGGCTGATAAGTATCAAGCATCAGGGAGTAAATGAACTAGCTGCCCTGTCTATCGACTAAACTAGTTTTTCAATTCCCACTGTCAGCTGATAAGGTATCTTAACCTAAACTCAGGTGAGGCTGCCTGGTGTTCCCGGGCCCTGATACCTTACAAGAATTTTTACATCTCGTAACTATTTAGTGCTAAGTTTAATGAGCTAAAACTTGTCCCTTTGGCTGTCCATTTGATACTGTTCGATTTCAGTTTTGTGATGGATTTTCCTTTCTTTCACCGATGTTATAGCTCATTCCTGCATTTTTCCTGTAATTTCCATCACTTTTCAACGCCGCGCGTCCATTTTTCCTCGTTGCCGAAATGCTTCCATATCTTTACCTGCCGCGATACGCATGTCCAAGAGGATTCTCGCACAAGTGAGTAATCTACGTTTATTTCCTGCTCTGGATTTTTCCTGACTGCTTTCGACTCTTCCCTCTGCTTTGGTTTCTGTTCATTCGCCTCTCTCCTTCGGTGGTTTTCTACTGGTTTCTTCTCAATTTCACCTCTTCCGCTGTTTCTTTCGCGGCACATTTTGTTGATTTTTTTTTCTCATTCATCTTTCTACATTTCCATGAAATTTATCTATTTTTATTACATTATCTCCGCAATAATATTCATCTGTTATTCTTTTTATCTACTTGCGCCCGCTCGATCTCGTTTTTTCTTCGTCTTAATCCGCTTTACATTCCACCTCTGCATCCTCCTTCTTCCATCTCGTTATCTTTTTCAATTTGGCATCGCCCCAATCCCACTCAGAGTTATGGTCTTCCTCTGGGAAACTTTGGATATGAATGATACTGTTCCAAAATCAATGTACGCCCACAATGTATTCCAGTCATTATGCCCCTTTAACTTTAAGGATTTTACTTTTTATTATCGTGCAGGTTTGAGCTTGAAAAATTCAAGTATCAGGGAGTCACTGAAGAATTCAAGTACCTGGGAGTTACTATCACCAGTCAAAATAAGATGGACCAGGAAATACAAATTAGATTAAATGCAGCCAATAGGTGTTTGTCAAAACTGTTGAAAAGTAGGCTTCTGTCAAGATATACAAAAATTAGGATACACCTAGCGGTTATCCAACTGTAACTTTTGAAAAGAAGATATTAAGAAGAATACATGTACCAACACTCGAAGCAGGAACATGGAGAAAAAAGAAAAACAGTGCTCAGAGATATATACAGAAGACCTGATATTGTGACCGTGGTTAGAAGCAGAAGAATAAGATGGCTTGGTCATGTCAGAAGAAGAGAAGAGGATACAGCCATACGAAGAGTGTGGAGGGGACACCCAGAAGGAAGACGCCCACCAGGAAGGCCAAGAATCAGATGGGATGACCAAGTAGCCAATGATGTGAGAAAACTGGGTGGTGACACTGAGATGGCGGAAAACAAAAATGACTGAAGGCAACTTGTGGGCGAGACCAAAAATCAGCTTGGATTTGAGTGGCCCCTGGAATATTGCTCTATTTCTCCCACTATTTTTTGAAGTAATTAAGTAAGTAAGGTTGGAGCTTACTATTTTATTTCTCACGCAAAACTTATTCATTATTCATGGCGTTTTTCTTTCACTGCAATTAAGTGTTTAGTTCTAAGAAAAGGTACAAATTAATCCTTTTCAAACCATCGCGTTTACCGTCTATTCATACAAATCCATGGCCGCATGCGTGTACCCATCACGCCGCTCCTTTTTCGAGTAGGCAATTTGGAGAATTTAGGTTTTACCGTTTGGTGGATGGTGAACTATTATGAAGCACGTCTAGGTATAGCCCTAGAAAACTGGCTCCCATTTAATAATTTCCTCTACAATGCCCTATCTACAAAAGTTGCTTTCCCTCTCCTTACAATCTTGTACTGTTTCATAGACGCTCTCCTATTCTTAAGATTCATTAAATGTCTCTTCTTTAGAATATATTTTACTGCATTCTCCCTCTTTTTCCGATCTACCTCTTCCTCTCACTTCATTCTACTATCATATTTCTATTTCGTTATTTGACTCTCTTCCAATCCCTCGATATGACCAACCAACGGAGCACACTCCTTTCCTATCCTTATCCATTTCTGGAGAATCTAACCCAAGTTTTTTCATAATACACTCATTTTTAACATTTCTATTCACATTTTGCCGCAAAAAATTCTTAGATAACCTATTTCCTCTGCTTTTAGCTTATTCTTATGCTTATCCTGACACATCTGGGTTTCGCTACCGTATATTTATATAAAAGGAGAACATTTCGGCCAAGATTCCCAAAGTCGTCATCTTGTCCAATTACTTCATCAGTAATCCTCATTATGCTATTATTTTCACACACTCCAAAACAGTCACCACTCACCTACATGATGAATTAATTTCAAGGAAATTCCAAGTTTTTCTGGATTATATATTTTTCAGGGGGTGAATAGTGAAATTTAAGACTTTGGTTGCCTTTGTCATAAAATTTCTGACAAAATGATATAAAAATCATCGCTCTATCTGAATTTTTAACTAATTTAGGATTTTTCCAGGAAATCTCCAGGTTTTTCTAGGTTTTCCTGGATAACTTTTTTATCCCAGTCAGGAGCTCTTGAGACATTTTTGAGAGCCATCCTGGGAAGTTTCCGAAGACATCAGAAAAGGTTTCACTCGGTTGTTATTTTTGCCTAAAGGTAGTAACCTAATTTTACCGGACTAATCTAGAGATAACGGGCTTTCTTCTGTTGGAATTTTTATTATGGATACTCGAGTTTAGGTTTTAATTAAAAACTATTTCAAAAGGACTTACACCAATAGTCGAATCACCGAAACCGGCTCTGGTTTCCAATTACCACGAATGAAAGCTAAATATAATAAAGCCTAGGTTTCCTTTTGCAAGATAATCATGGGCAGAGAAAAAGGTACTTGCGAAGAATAATAAGGACTTTTATGTAGGCAATAGAAAATATTGGTCAATTAAATATTATACTACCAGCATATGTGCCTATTTCGTGTAAAACCTACCGTCGCATCAAACGAATACTTCTCCAGATATAAAATTTTTAAATGAGCTTTTTTTTAGCGAGTGCCAAAAACCTGAACAGTTTTTACTATTACTCTCAAAAATCATAGTTGTTTAACTTCAAAAACTTTACACATTGTTTTCTACATTACATTTCATCATACATTGCCAAATTAGAATTAAACAGCAAAGATACTGATTGAACTCATTTCGTAATCAGTTTATTGGTTCGATTGCAAACAAAGCCTATGCTCAAGTATGCACCATGAATGATCCGACAGAGAGGATGCAAAAATCGCGGTGTACCAGAGTGATTTTCTCTTCACAGGAGTGATATTAAATGGCTGTGAAACCTAGATATGTCACAGTGATCCTAGTAGTAGTCTAAATCTATGAGAATGGGATACTCGAGAACCACTAACGAAAAATGGAGAGGATTCGAAATTAGTGAGTCATGAAAGAATTTAGGTTTGATGTTCCAGGAATGGACATTTGTGAAAGGAGTGAGCTTCGTTGGTTTGGCCATATCGAGAGAGAAGATAAAGTCAAATGACGAAACGGATACACAAAAGTGGAATGATTGGTGGTTCGCTCGTGGCAGTTTCGAACGAAGCATTCGAATTTCCTTTGAATTAAATCGTTCATTCGCGCTTTGAATCTTCCTATTTATGGCGTCAAATGTTTGCGATATATGTGTGAGATATGATCTAATTAGAGAAAAAAAGTATCTCTCTTTCACTTTTTCTTCAGAGAGATTTCCCTCTATTTGTCACCCATAGCAGGGAAAGCGGAACGGTATTGCAGAAATTGGGATGTTAGAGTAAAAACTGTCCAAAAACCTACCTGTCAGCTGGTAGAGTACTCGATTGAGAAAAGTGTATTGCATGCGTTTCCCTCTGCCTATGTGTTAAATCAGGGTGATTTCCTGGTATTTGACTTCATTATATTCCTTTTTATGTGCTGATGTGAGTTTTTGTTTGTCTTTCTAAGGCGTGTAAAACACTGCATTTCATAAGGACCAATTTGGGCACCCACTGAAAACATCATTAGTTTACATTATATAGGTCCGCTGAGTGAGGTTCTAAAGTAATTATATTGGCCCATTTTTGCGTTTACCTCACGTCATTGCAACATGCGCATTTATTTTTTGTGATGAGTTATGCCATATGCATTTTTCAAATCAAAGATTTACGCGTCGACCAGCTTTTTCGCTTCACCTAGTTGTGGAGTACCATGAAGGAGTGTAACTGGGTCCTGCGGGATATTCTTTTCCGAAAATCGTGCTCCTTGCTGTGTGAGTCATTTCAAGTTCTAGGAAAGTTATATTGGTCATAATTACGTGCTCAAAAATCTTGGACGATGCGGATGTTAAATATAGCCCTTTCCTGGCTTCTTTTTGTTTCCTTTTTTAAACATTGGAGTGATATTGGTTATTTTCTAGTCTTGTGGTACTTTACCTCCGATGACTTGCTAAATATATAGAAAAGTGGTGCGAAGTGTGAGACCAACTCTTTGACTACGCGTGCAGGTATTTGTTCTGGACCTGGAGACTCTTTACATTTAATAAAACATAGTTCTTTAACTATCTAATTACACTGTTTAATTATGTCACCCATCAGTTTACTAATTGTGGAGGCGTCTTCATCAGGTGAAATGTCATTCTTAGTGTGTAAACTTTCAAAAAAGTAGTTTAATTTGCTGGATATACCGATTCTGTTCCGGACTAATTTTCTGCTTTTGTCCGTCAAAGACTAAAGTTGAACTTTTAAGGAGTAATCCACTTAAATAAGAAAAAAAGTGATTTGGGATTTTCATTTCACCTGGTAGTTATTTTTTTTTGGATTTGGAAAGCAGTACGCGAAACTGATTTCCCGTCGTAATTCGTTGTTGTACCTGCAAGGTTCTTTTTTCTCATGTTTTAGTTTCAATGGAATTTTCATTGATTCCTTAATTAGAATTTCCCAATGTATACCCCCAAGGCACTTTGTGTTTTTACCTTGTTAACTGGTTACGAATTCTGAGAATGAAACTTTCATTGGGTCTCTGAATTTCAAGAAATTATATTTTTCGAATATGTGAACTTTTCGTTGGGCTAATGTTGACTCTGCTGATGTTATTTTAAAGTTAAACAGTCCTCTCATGATCTCTTATGGTTTCTAGGTCATTGATGACTTTAATCATCTAAGGATAAGCGACAGCTAAGGGATCTAATATTTTGTTTCTTCCGGTAGGCTTGCGAGCTACTTGGGATAGAGGGTGATCCGAAGCCATATTGAGCAATTCCTCATGAGGGTCTCGGTGGCTTCATGTTGTATATAGGTTTCTTATAGGTTTCCAGTTTATAAGCAAAATTTTGAAATACCTGCCTAGTAGTATTTCGCATTTGTTGTTTCTCAAGAAAAACGTCGATAATTGAGCTTCTTGCTGATAAATGTATTTAGTTTAGGTAAATGTAATGCTCACTATTTAGAATCGAGTGGTCTCTAAACTAACAAAACCCGTTGGCTAATTTTTCTCAGTTCTTTCAACTTGCGCACCCAGACGCAATATATTCCATCGCCTTTGAATTTGTGTTCGGTGCTATTTAAGTATGATTTAACTGGTAGTTATTTTTTTAGAAATGAAGATCCAAATTGGACACATTCATTTCTTTCACTTAGATTCTCAAAATCCACAGCCTTGAAAACTTTCACTATAAGAATTAGACGCGACTCATTAGAATTGTTGAATCGCGCCACTGGATCATTGGAAAACCTGCACAAAATGGCTTCAATTTCGGGAAGAAATTTCATTCTTGGCAATTTCTTCCATCGTTCTTGATGGCCTATCTTTTGCTTTGTCAGAAAACAAACTTCTGGCACAAACTGTTTTCCGTCAATCTCTACTTTTCTCTGACACAAATCCAAACAATATTTGCATATAAACGCAACGCTCTAATTATTAGTTTCCAGGCAATGCTTCACTGAGGAAAGAGCTGGATTTTTTCGCTTAGCCTATCCATGAGAGCTTAAATTTGCTACCAAATGTATTTCCTCTCTTTGGGAGATTTATGTCCTGGAATAGATCAGAAGACTAATTGGAAAGTACAATTAACACAAAATGATTAAAACAGTAGATACTGTTGGAAAAATTCGAAAAAATACGAATTTATTATGAAAAAATGATGGAAGTAATTGTACTTAGTTGCTCCAACAACATGAGTCGTAATCCGAATATTGATTCGAAGCCGTTCTTCATTCCTCTCTCCTCACTGCCACACTGCCAACCGCTTCACTATTACACAAACAATTTCTTTGACGTCATTCATGGTATGATTTATGTATTCCATTCTTGGTCTCCCTATATAATTTTCTCACTCACTTCACCTCTATTACTGTTTTCATTAGGCTCTTATGCCGCAAAATTTGCTCAAGAAGTTTGTCTCTCCTACGCAGAGCTTTCATTGTGTGTCATTTCTGTCCAGTTCTTCATAACATTTTTTCCTCGATTCTCTGTCTATATAATGTCTGTTATTTTCCGGTGAAAGTACATTGCCATTACTTTCAGTATCTCTCGTTTTCCAGCTGTTTTTGTTCAGGTTTCACTGATTTATAGAAGCCTACCACCAAAGGTATATTTTCGTAGAGCGCTTCTCTACTTGTGCAATTGTTTCTAGCTGTGACAAGACGTCTCTTCGAATAGCATTCTTTCCTTTTGGAGAAATTATGCTTACAATATCTTTTTTGCTTCTTCCATTAGACTATTGTGTATTGCTTCTACTTAAGAAATAGGCTGTTGTGAAGTTCGTAAGGAAAATCTCCTAAATGTTCAAATTATTCACCCAATGATAGGTATTGTCTATAATTGCAAACAATATTCTGGATTTTGAAGTAAAAATAAAATCTTAAGAAAGCAAAGGTTTTTCCTGACGTATGTTTCCTGTGTATTAGAGTTTCAAAGAATTTATTTTAATCGTGTCGATTGAATATCGAAATTTTGAGATTCAGGGAGGAGAGAGTATAAAAACAGCGCAACCAGGATAATCTGCGGATCCCGGATAATCGAGAGTTTACTATAAAATTTTTACAGCCATGGTAATGTATATTCAAATTATCATGAACAAAAATCGTGCTTATACTTCGAAGTTATGACTGAAAAACACGCGATAACGCGGCATTGCGTTCATTTCAATTTTCCTTGCAATCATTCCGTCTTACAGCATCTTACTTTCCTGCATTTCTGCTATATTTTTTTATCAATATTCAGTACGCTGCTATGCCAGCCATCTGCTTATTCAAGTCTTGTAGATTTTCATCCAAAAAAAGCGGTGTCATCCAATGTCATAACCACCGTTTTTTCACTGTCCTCGTTCATCTCGCTCGGGAAGTGACTTCTGCGCTCCCTCCCAACGGATTCGAGGACTGCTTAAGTCTTCCGTTAATGTAGTATTCAAGGGATGCCCACTAAGGAGTCTTGTCTCAGTGCCCAGAGCACAGATCTCTCGGGAAATTCGGGTGGTGCTTTCGTCTTCTGCCTGCCGGCCTTGTTCGGGACCGATCCTTTAATATCGGGAGCAGGTGCCTTTTGTGTCGGCGTCACCGCTCAGGGGAATTGCCTCCGCCTCTCGTCTCGCCGCCGCCGCGCGTGACCTCCGTCAGCCTCGAGGAAACCCTGAGTCCTTTTGAGACGCCTTTCCGAGCTCAGTGCCATTCTCGTGTCATCCGGATCTCATTGTCCCTGTGAGAGATCACCGCCAGATCTCGCCTCTTGAAATTCCACGCGAATGATACCGCGCTGATTACTAACATTTTGTGGAGGAATTAGACCTTCGGCGTCGGAAAAAATGGGTAATGATTTTCTCATAAGAATTCGGCGTCTTTCTTGATCAGTCAACGGGCGAGAAAGAGATTTCATAGGGACCATTGGTGTTTGATGGCAGATGGAGGGCAAGGAGATTTGTCATCTTCATCCTCATTGGTTGGCTCCGGGGAGGGGAGGAGGAATAGGACACTTCGTCCTAGCTTCTTCTGCGCGGTTGTTTCTGCACGAGTCACCTTGGTGCGTTGCAGATAGGGATACGAGCATGTTGGCCACCGCTCACAAAATGCAATGCTCTGCGAGAAAACTCTTTTCACAACCGACGTCCACTAAGCGCGCACTCATTCGAGAAGCAAGCAAACCGCGCTATGTTAGAAGATGGTTGAATGTAACCAGTACATATATACATTTGTTTTTTTTCAATCTACATCTGAGAGAGTTACTTGTGAATTTTAATGATTGGTACGTGGTGTATTTCGTAGCTATTTACATTTGATTCATTATTATAAACTTTAGGTTTTTGTAGAAAATCAAATTAAAATTTAAATAGTGTGATAACTTGTCAAATGACAATAAATTTTTCTCTCTCACTCATCGGAATGAAAGAATAATTTTCAACTCTCATTGTTATTTAATTTCATTGCGCTTGTTTTTAGTTCTGTACTTATTATTAGCCGCATCAGAATTCACCGTGAGAATATTCATGAGGTCGCGTAAGCATTATGCCGAGAACGATGGCCATGTCAATGTACGTCCGAATTGCTTGAGCCTCCTCCTAAGAATCCGTACGTGGAAGCGTTCATCGAGGATACGTTGGGTGCACACTTTCATACGTCTTCGGAACGCTATTTTGGGAAGTGGCACTTTGAGAATCCATCATCTGCACATTGAGATGAAATTTGATGAAAAATTACCTTACATAATTGGCAAAATGCGTAGTAAAGCGTGTTTTCATTGACTGGGGAATTTTTCAAAGCCCTCCTTTAATTTGAACAATTTTAGCTGTAGTTTTCCCGGTTTGTTTTTATTTTGAGAATTTAATTTTATTAAATAATTTACAAATAATAAAAGACTCAGCTGTTTACCAAAACGGAAATATGAACTCCTAGCAAAAAGAACATGTAAGATGCTGAGATGAAGAGAAATGCTCAGAAATCTAGACAGGAATGAAAAGTAAATCTTAATAACAGTTATCTGTAATATTTTTCGAATAAAAGATTAGTCTTCTGCGAATTTGAGGCTGACTACCATAGGCAAACCAATTTATTAAGAAAATGATGACGCTATTAGAACCCTTAGAGATGTCATAATACGTGACTCTTCGAAATGTTTGCAATACCCTCTAATGAGTGATGAATGAGCTGAATCCCTTAGGGTAGAATCCTGAATCCTCGTTATAGCAGAATCTCCGCTGGATACGTCATCAGATGCTATAGCGGCCCACCTCCGCTACTAACGCCCGCTACTAGCCCTCTACAGTAATCATGGCCGCCGGAGTTCGTCTGCTGGACGTTTCTCATTTACAATCAATAAATATTAATGTAAAGCGAGATATATTCTCATGAAAACCATTTTAAATTAAATAAAAATATAACAAGAATGTTTTAGTTACCCGCTTGGAGGCTGATGGGAGAATCGAACGTAAAATAACTAATGCCATCAAAACCGTATTGATGCCTCCTCGGCTTCAAAATTGTTAATTGCCGTTAACTTACATATGGGCTATGTCATCGCTTAAAAAACAATTAATTTTAGATCAAGCTTGAAGATGATGAAAGGGGTATCAAACGTAAAATAACTAATGTCAACAAAACCGTATTGAAGCCTCCACGGTTTCCAAATTTTTTATTGCTGTAAACTCAAATATGGGCTTTGTCATCTCATCAAAAACAACTTATTTTAGTTCAAGCATAACAATAATACAGTAATCACCCACCTTGTGCTTAACAATTCCACATTTTGCCTAAAATACTTATGTCAACAAATCCGTTTTCGAGCCACCTCTGCCAACAACCAATTAATGTTAGTTTACGCGTTTTGATCACCATGCTACTGGAAAACCATTTCATATTATGTGAAATTGTACCTTAAACTTTTGTTATTGCGGTATAAATGATGAGTAAAAGTTTAAGGAAGTGTTATTAATATCGATGAAATTGTCCAGTGCTTCTAATATACGTCGTTACATTCGTCTCATGATGAATGACATGTACCTCTCAGGGCTTTAAAACACAATTCATATTTAAAAGATAGCGCTAGTGTCTAACCTATCCTGCAAAACAAATTAGATATATGGTTTTACCTCTTAATTTTCCGTCAACAGTCACGAAGTTTGTTGGCGATGCAAACGATATGTGTGCGCAAAGCTATCATTGCCTGCGTCTTTTATTATTTCATTGGATTTTATTTCATTTCATTGCAGTCCCATTTTGAATGTCGAGGTCAGTCTACAGCCATCAGTATAGTGTTCTTTGAGTACAGAAGTTCATACAGATTTGAGAATATTGCTTGAGCACAGTGAGCTGATGGTTAACATGTATCAACAGGTGCTAAACGACAATTTTTCCGATTTTTTACGATATTTACTTTATATTGAACGCATATCCACCAGCAAAGGAACATCAGGGACCAGGAAAATCCCATGGAAATATTAATGGAGTGCGAATTCCGAGCAAGAGATCGTTTCTCCAAAGAAACAGTGAGGGGTGTGATTCTGCCAATGATTTCTCCCCATAATGCGGACCTACGGGGATCACCCCTCCATCCATTTTTAAAAATACTGTCATGGTTGAGGTTTTATGCCATGGGAGAGGAGATTTTCGTTTCAGTTATGGCATTGTTACCGACCGTACTGTTATAAGCCTCTTACTTTACTCTGGTAATTTGAATGAACCAATTAATCATTTCACCACACTTCTGGTTAAATATCGTTATACAAGAGCAAGGAAGGAAAGGTATCCAAAAAGTCTTGGAAGTTACTTGAACATAGCATGTTCTGGTTTGCATACGTTGCTTTCTGCAACTCCAAAGTTCGCATACTTTTCCTATTTTTGGATTGTCTGTGGTGACCTGATTAACGTGGCACAATCATCTGTCTCCCGCATCATAAAGGTAGGTACATCTCACACCTTATCATGCTACGTTCACACTAATAAGAGCCGGGCCTACTCCGTACCTTCTTCCAACTTGAACCTTAATTTCAATGATATGTGGAATTTCTGTCTTTCATCTCTAGCAAATCTATTAATGTTTACTTAAGTATGGATACAATGGTCTGGTAGAAAGGAGGAGATTTAAGTCATTCTTCTCATCACATATGGTACACTATGTCCAACAAGATTACAAACAATCTTCAGGAATAGGTAAAGATCCCTGTACCAGATGAAGAGACAAGTGATTATCAGAGTCTCTTCTATGCCATTAGAAGATTCTCTGTAGCCATTGGTTGCATATATTGCACCCACACCCCATCATAAATCCTGGAGGAGAACTAGCCGAAGTTAACACGAGTAGGAAGGGGTGGCTCTCCTTAAACGTACAGGTTTGTCATCTTACAATATACAGTATATTAACTACATTATTCAGCAAAACTCAAAAAGGAATAGTATAAAGTGTGAGGAATTCCAATGAAAAAAATTAAAAGGAAGTGTTTTATGATATTCTTTTTGGTGGTTATTGGTCCGGACATGGGAATAATAGTCATTGTTACCAGATGGCCAGGATCTACGTACGATGCCAAAACATTTAACAACAGGAGACTTAAGATGAGGTTATAAAGAAGAGAGTTGAAAGGAATTCTTCTTGGAGATAGAGGTTACCCACAGTTTTCCTACTTATACACACCTCTGACCAAAACTAGTAATTGCACCTGAAAGACGGTAAGGTTGTGAATGGTTTATTCAAGAGAGAAATTTACATTAATCTTGTAAATAGTCTACAGATGCTGCAAACTTTCTACTAACTATGTTCATTTACTATTGGCACAATGCTGCACACATTATAATCAGATCCCTTGCGGAAAGGTGTTTTTGGTAATGGAAGAGGAGACGTTCCTGCCTTTCTATGAAACTAAAGACCAAGCTGTACACAAAATTTATGGTTATATTAGCTTGTGTTGTTCTATGAAATGTTGCCAGGGGCAAAAGGATGAAATTCCAGATATGGTGCCAGTCTTGGGTAACATTCATGTTGTGGTAGTGGTTGTCAATCAGCAAAATCAAACTGTTGAAAAAAGTTGATATTTCAAATAGGAGAGTTAAAAGGAAAGTTTATTGGAGACAGATTAACCACATCTAGCACAGAATTAATGAAATTGGCAGTAACTTGGTGGAATTCCTTCACAATGAAGTGATGAATTACTTAGTTTTCCAAAAACGATTTATTATGGCCTTACTGATCACTTATGAGTAAGAAGGTAATAAATCTTTTGTGGAAAACTAAGTAATTATTCACTTCACTGCTACCATTGTTGTACACACCACTGGCTCAATTTTTACACCTGAAATAGTAAGCTTTCACTGACTTGGTACTTGAAATTATAATTATATAGTAACTTACTATAGCATCAATAAAGGCCTCATAGCATGTGAAAAGGGTTTAGTCTATAACAAATTCAGTTAAATGAACCAATTGTAATTTACTTAGAGATAATTATTTCTTTCATTCGCATTACCGTGTAGCTGGTCCATCGCTCTTGCCCAAAGTGCCTTTGAATGAAGGCGGCACGCTCAGCAGCTCCACGTTGATTTCGCTGATTAAGTACAGCTACAATATTGGGCAAGTTTGCCACCAACTCTGGAATATCATCCCTTCGCTGCCTGGCAATATTGTGTAGAATAGAACTAGCTAATATAACCATAAATGATATATTCCGCTTGGTCCTTAGTTTCACGGAAAGGCAGGAATATCTCCTCTTCCATAACCAAAAACACCGTTCCTCAAGGAATCTGGTTATAATGTATGCTGCATTGTACCTATGGTCAATGAACATAGTTTGCAGAAAGTTAGCGGCATCTGTAGAATATTTACAAGATAAATGTAAATTTCTCTCTTGAATAAACTTGGTCCAATACTGACAATTGTCCACTAACCTCGACATGCAAAATGGGACTGCAACGAAGTGAAATGCCAATAATAAATGACGCAGACAATGAAAGTTTCGCGAACATATAACGTTCGCATTGCCAACAAACGTCGTGACTGTTAACGGCAAATTTAGAGGTAAAACCATAGATCAAATAAGTTATGCAGGATATGTTAGACACTAGCGTTATCCATATGAATTGTGTTTTAAAGCCCAGAGAGGTACGTGTCATTCATTAGGAGACGAATATAACGACGTATCGTAAACAGAGGGAGAAGCACTGTACAATTCCATCGATATTAATAACACTTCGTTGAACTTTTACTCATCATTTATACCGCATTAACAAAAGTTTAAGGTACAATTTCATTTCATAATTTCATATAATAATAATATGAAATGGTTTTCCAGTAGCATGGTGATCAAAACGCGTAAACTAACATTAATTGATTGTTGGCAGAGGTGGCTCGAAAACGGATTTGTTGACATAAGTATTATACGCAAAATGTGGCTTTGTTAGGCACAAGGTGGGTGATTACTGCATTATTGTTAAGCTTGAACTAAAATTAATTGTTTTTTAAGAGATGACATAGCCCATATGTAAGTTAACGGCAATTAACAATTTTGAAGCCGAGGAGGCATCAATGCAGTTTTAATGGCATTAGTTATTTTACGTTTGATTCTCCCATCAGCCTCCAAGTGGGTAACTAAAACATTCTTGCTATATTTTTATTTAATTTTAAATGTTTATCATGAAAATATATCTCGCTTTACATCAATATTTATGGTTTTATAAATAAGATACGTCCAACAGACGCAATCCGGCGGCCATGTTTGATGTAGCGAATAGCATGGTCAATACAGCTTGCAGCGTGCATTTGTAGCAGAGCTGGGCCGCTATCGTCAGTTGGTGATTTATCCAGCGGAGATTCTGCTCTAGCGTGGTCTCAGGATTCGGCCCATAATGTCGCTATATCCGTCAATGTCATACGATTCGTCAATCTAACCCAAAATACATGAGGCAACACGTCCCCCCACCTACAATGCGAATTATTATTGGAGTAGCGGGATTTTTGATGGTTGAAGTAGCGGAGCCTCCGCTGCATGACAGCGGAGTTTCTGGATTCGGCCGTTAGTGATGTCAACTTAATATCCTTAGCTCGAATAAATATTGTAAATGTAATTCCCTCTCTGGATGTAGCAGTATTTTGCATAAATCCAAGTTAAGTTGTTTTATTATCTTCAAATTCTTCTCTTTACAATTTCCTCCTCTAGGTGGTAGCACTATGAACAAGGACATCCGAATTCACACATTCTCATGCAGACACTTTGACACTTCACCTTGATGCCTAGCCTTGAGGTCCTGTATAGTTATAAATTTTGACGTGGAATTATTGCCGTCTTATTTAATTGTACTTGTTTTCCTCCTCTTTATTGTTCATCTTGTGGAGTGGGAGAGATGGTAGCAGTCGAAACTGCGCATCCGCCACGAAAGCTAAGCGAAGAGAAAATTGCCGGTTGGCGGCGATGTGGCGCTATCGAAGTTCGCATTGCTTCGCATGGCTCTCGTTCGGTTTGAAGAATGTTTAAGATGCGTGATGAAAACTGATGGTGAGCTTAGCAAAACATTTGATGAGTGGCGGCCTTTAGGCTGTCAACCATTTAGATAGCTACACAACCTATCGACAAACCTAGTGAAAATAAAAATTGGCCGCCGTCATGCTCTCTATCGTTCCCCGGAAAAGTGACATTTTTAAACCTGTCCAATATTAATCAATTTTCCTAATATAATTTTTCTACGGATATAATCTCGCGTAGTATGCCGGAGATCATAAGATACTATTAACACCGTCAGCAAAGAAACTGATTTGGAACTTACCCAAATTTAGCCAAAATTTGAACCGAGGTTCTGAAAGTGATTCCATTCCTACTCATTACTAGATTTTACAGCGCTAAGTATGGTCCTCGTGCCCGCATCGCACTTGTCCCTTGAGGTCGATAGAGAGTACATAGCGTCATCATACTCTTTCGTGACAACCAAAATATGCAACATTTGCTTCCCCGCTTATTCCTCGCTTGCCTGAGGATAACGTGGAGGAGTGGTCGCGTTGGCTGAGATACAAGGAAAAATATCCATCTTCTGTTGAAAATTTAGTTACTCTTGAAATATTAATTTGTAGCTTTGATTTATTACATTGCATTTTACTGTAGTTTAACGCTCTGAAAACGGATTGTTAGAAATTTAAATAAATAATGTAAATGAAGAATATATTCTGAAAAGTACTTACTTGAAGAAGTCAATTGAGTTATCGATGGAAATCATTGTAAAATTTTGAGATCAGTGTGTAAGATAATAAGCGCTAAAGTAAATACGGGGGACAAAAATGACGGCCCACGATTTAGCTTCATGAATTGGCCACCATTACAAGCGCCCTGCCCATGTACCTGAGTGACGCTACCGGTCGCGTGGGTACCCCACAACATCGTCCCTGCCTGCGGGCTGCGTCGACGGAACGGAGAGAGACGAGGCGATGGAAGCAAAGATGAAACAAGGGAAAGAATGCACGGTCGCTTCTTCGGCGGGAAATCTTCATTTGTCCATCGGAAGCTCCTTGCCAATCGGGGTAGCTGATGGATATTCTGTTCCCGTTGCTCGTGACCTCTTCGCGAGAGATCGCATATGAAAATGTAATTACATTCGCCGTGGGAGATCCGTCGTGGATTTAGCTTGTTTCCATTTTTTTTCCTGTGACCCTCCTCTCTAACCTGTATGTTTTGACGGATGATGGGACTAAGCGTCACTTTTTGTGGGAGGACGTCTCGAGGAAACTGCGGCGGACACCAATAGAACGATGTACCTTACTTAATGCCGTAGCGGGAGGTTAAAGGGGGTTGGGTGGGAATCGGGAACCCTGGATACTTCGAGAGATCTAGGCCTACGAGTCTACGGAGCGGCGTGACCTTTAGGTCGGCTTCCTAATTGAAAACTGCTCCTCGTTTTGATCGTTGTCATTTCCCATACATTCGCCCTCTCTTCACCTTATCTCCTCTTCCCCATGCGTTTGCCCAAGAGGGAAGAATGCGGGATAGGCTGAATCTCCTTCCCGCGGGTCCGATCTCAATCTTTCGAATTGCGTGTAGAAGGCTGCATGTTCTCTCCGAAGGGAATCGATTCCCAATAAAAGTGGAGCTGGAAAATTTCTTTGCACTAGTACGTCGAAATGGAAGCCACGCAGATCCTACCGACACTTTC
The DNA here is from genome assembly GCA_963169105.1 of Ceriagrion tenellum. Lineage (NCBI taxonomy): Eukaryota > Metazoa > Arthropoda > Insecta > Odonata > Coenagrionidae > Ceriagrion > Ceriagrion tenellum. The sequence goes on from OY720640.1 coordinate 135,810,898, forward strand.
AAATTACCTTTATCCCTCCATGTCCATCTCGATTTACCATTATATCTCTCCGGACGAGCGTCACCCCGGATACCGCATCGAAGATAACTTGTTGATTTGGGATTCCCTCTACATCTACATAATACACCGCGAGGCGCCGCATGGGCATGTGGCAGGGGGTGTTAGGTCACCAGCCGTGTAGAGGTGTAAGTTTTTTGGAGATAATATGATGACATGAATTATAGGAGTGTATTTAGTGGAGCTTAATTTTTATTGTGGTCGCTTATTTCTCGCGGAAAGAACGATTTTTTGTACCAATCTATTCGGCAGTGGATCTCTCTTATTTTATCGCATATGTCAGACCTAGAGATGTAGTGAAGAGTCATTATAATATTCTCTATGTCGCTCTGAAAAATATCAGTTCTGAATTTATCAAGCAACCTAAGCCTAGCGTGCAGCCTCCGAGTCTGTAGGGGCTCCCACCTTAATCCCTCTAAAAGTTGTGAGACACTATATGTACGCTCGTAGCAGTTGTTAACGAAGCGCGCTGCTTTCCTTTGTGAATATTTTATTCATTTTTTTGGTTAAATCTATTTGGCCATGGTCCCAAATGCTCGCGGCGTATTCGATCTCTCACTTTTTCATCCGAGGACCTTCCTATTATACGTTTAACAAAACCATGTTTCTTTAATGCTGTGCCACATATGTTTTGCATGTGTAATCTCCACGATATTTCAGAGGTTAAGGTAATTCCAAGATACCGTTTCCTCAAATGGCAGGAGGCCAGATCCTTTCATGTTACCCATGAACGTGCTTCCTTCGCGTTCGCGATGATGCGACTCCCGCCGGTTTTCCCTTTGCAGAGGGTCCGGGTTCACGCCCTACGTTCCTGGTTGGGCAGACGTCCTCTTTATGCCCCCATGCCTTCGCAATTATAGCATACCTATCGGGAAATCGGTCGTTCGTCGTTCTGTTTTTTTTTCTCTTAGGGAGGCTGACGCGGGGGTTCGTTCCCACCCTCGGTCTCGGCCGTGATCCTCGCCTTGTCCCTTGGGAGTCCCAATTGCTCCCCTATCGATGATTGTGGACTCATGGTCTAAATTTGTAACTTTCGCATTCTCTCCCAGAGGCGCAAAAGCTCCTTCTCCTACGCGTTTACAGCTGTATTACTCTCTATCGGAGTGGGCCTACCTTTGATCGTCTCCGCAATCAAGTTCGCAGTTTCCGGGATTTTAATGCATTCCAGAAGCCCTTCGCACGTCCTTGGTTTCATTGGCAGAACTGTCTGTGACAACGAAGGGTTAAGCAACTTTATGATGTTTATACTCCGTTAGATCTCTCCCTTATTGGGATCAATCTCCCTACACAGTGCCCTTACTTCATAAAAGCAACTGTCTGCTATCTAAAATGCATTCTGGGTTCTATTTTTCAAGCGATGAGCTTTCAGTTCCTCGCTCATAGTCACTTTGACTTCCCTTTTAATCGCTGAACTTAATTTTTCCTAAGCCCCCGTTATTGCTCGTGTTTCTGTGTTGTACGCATGGATGGATTTAAGCCAACGTATCGCTGCCCCATCCAGAAAGCAAGGAATGACATGATGTTTGATTTACTCCGCCCACCCATGTGCGTTTATGATGTCATTAAAATACTCTACATAGTGCGCGGGGTCTTCGCCAACTAGCCCTTTGAAGACCATCGGCGTTAACTGGAATCCTCCTCTCCCTAAACGGTCCATTCTGTTGTTGGTCCCGCCATTGCCTTTTAACTGCCTTCACCCGGTTCTACTTACACGAATTTTACTTCCTTAGGGTAAGGAATTCTTATTCACAAATTTTGGCTTTCTATTTCTCTATTTTCTATGGTTTCTGCCTTTGTATCTGCTGTAAATACGCTCTCATAGTCTTGTTCTGCGATAGTGCTATCAAAGGTATAACCCCTTCAATTTCGCGGGGATCATTCCGCTATGGCGCTATCAGAGAAATGATCGCTTTAATTTGGCTGGGCTGTTTCTGCTTCGGGTAATGCTCGGTAAGCGGAATTTCTTCACAAATGAGTCGGTAGAGAAACGAATAACATCGATTACGGGCCCTAGCGGTAGGTTGGGTTCGGTGGAACATTATCATCATTGCGGAAAACACAAAAAGACATGGCGCTGTATTTCAACATTTCAATACCCTTCACACATACTATTACATTGACTTTAGTAATGTCACAAACTTATACGTCATACTGATGCACAATTCTGATTGGTTCTCAGAACACTAATATTGCGATATGCGTGGAACCATTTCCAAAAGAGGACACTCGGGCTAACGTAGCTCAGCAATTCATATCACTCATGGTATTTGGTGAATCAATGAATACTCCCAAAGTCTTAAAAAGTAATTTATTGACTTTAAACATGAAAAGTACTGACTTACCTCAGGCATTTCAACGTTGGACAGTGTCGGAAGTGGGTCGGCGTCAGACCTTTTGTTTCGAATCGACGACCAGGGGCGTGGCTGCGACACACGAGGCGGCAACTAGGACCGGCGGAGCTTCAAGTTGAATATCTCGAGGATCTCACAGTGACGGTGCAACTGGCTCCAATTAACTGACTCCCCCGCTGACTCTTTTGTGGTTCCTAACAGAGATTTACAAAGGACGTCTCTTGCTACGTCCTATGCGGTCGTGACGTATTCCGTTGCGTCCAAGAGTATTCCACAAGAAGGATATGCGGTAGCTGGGACTGACGTGGATAGTTTCTCATAATTATCTCCGAAAATATCACGAAAACACTAGATTCTCTTCTTAAGCTTACAGTGTAGGTCAGATTTAGGAAATAAAAAGTTTGGCTAGCAGGACTTCATGTTAAAAACGAATAAAAGGGGGTATCCAAAGATTTAAATAGCTTTCTGCCTGTGGCTAGGATAAGGCAGACCTGATGTATTTTAGGGTCTAGTGCTTCAAATAAAAAATGAGGTAAATATTTCTGGAAGATTGGAAGAGGAACCATTTGAGAGAACCTCGTCCAGATTCTCTTGCAAGGGTCGCAATCGTAATCTCACACGCCGTGCTTACACACGAATACCCTAATAGCGCTTAATTCAGTCAAAACGTAAACACAGAATATTGTAATATTGTATTATAACAAAAGATACAGATGTGATTTTACTTCTTTGAGAACATTTCAGGATAATTGATGCCTCAAAACACTTTAATGATGAGTAACTCAGTCGGAGGTCAAAAATACATATCAATCCTTCTTCGCTGAGCCTTCGGAAGAGCGCGTGGCATACTTATTGCCTTTTCTTGCCATCACTGGTTATGACGCCACTTCCAGGTTGACTACCTCTTCATTGGTGAGCAGTGAGCATGGAAGCATTTTGATGGGAGAAGTACGCGGTACTTGCTGGTCTTCAGAACCATAATATAAGCATTGACACACCAACACAACACAGAGGAGTTCTACTTTAATCATCACAAATTGCGTCCACCTGGACTATGAAAAGTACCTTAATAAAATTTGAATAGAGGAAAGATTGTTCGTACAGATAATGGATAATCTTTCACGACATTTAGATTACGACGAAGATGGCAAAAAGTAAATTTCTGAAATAAGATGCAGGCTCAGGCTGTCACTCATTGTTTTGCTCTTCGGTTCATTTACCGGTGAAACATATCAGTTAAGTTTTGCCAAAATCAATGCCTTTTAATATTTCATTTCAGTGAGAATTTTTTTACATTAGAATTTTTTTGCATTAGAATTTTTTGCTGGTTGTAATGATTTTTGTTTATAAATAGATTTGTGCAAAAATTAACAAACTTTTATGACAAATGAAAACACGTGTTTTCATTTGTTATAAGCTATGGTAAAGGTGAAAGAGTTTTAACATATCAGTTGGGTTTTTTTGCAGTTGAATGAAATTTTAACATGCAGCCATATGGCAAACGAGTATATTTAGTTTAAATTTAATGCCATATGCACAGTTTACCTACTACACGCGAAATGATGCAGTTTTCATTTTTGCAATTGTTCATAACCAACCATGAGGTCATGCCGGATCCATTGTTCAAAAACAACATATTTAAATATAATATCGTCTAAATTTTGACTACTGTAACGAAAAGTCTATTAATGAATTGCTTTAATGAAGGTAGTTTGAGCGAAATATCATTTTATCTAGAAATAAATGAATTTGGTCTCATTTTAAAGAATCCTTCTAATGACACCAAAAACTCAATCCCTTACCACATGAATTTTGGAGTTATTAAAAAATACCAGCCCTTTTTCGTGGGAAATGGTACGTGTATGCACTCTAGAGAGACATTATTTACAAAATGAGGAATTTCTAACACTTATATGACGTAAAAAAACTAACAGCGTGTTGTTTGTATGCTTTCTCAACTATTTTTGAAAATGATTTAGATTGTCACCGCAATAGGTTCTTGGGTATTACAAAAAACCTTCCGTTTTGAAGGAGTTTCAAACGCACCGCCCGAAAAAATAAGTCAAGTTAAACAGTTATTTAGATGTTTTCATTTGATTACTTATCATTTCTGTCATATAAAACTGTATTACTGCACCATAATTAATGCAATGTTTAATTGATGTGTCCTACAGCTGTGGAAATTGAAACGTATAATTCGAATATGGTCTCTATTATGACAAGGGAACCATTCCATCCTGTATGGCGAGTTCAAACGTATGAGCAGATGCAATCGAGTGAAATGAAGTGCTTGAATATTTTTCAACTTACTTAAAAATTATTATAGTGAGCACTCAATGACTCGCAATTAACGCTCAAGCCTCCTTAAACAAAGATCAATAGTCCTTTTAGCTGCGGTTACTGCTTTATGCAGGAGGAGGAGGTTAATTTGATGCGATTTTCGTATCCCGGGTAGGTTCTCCTGCCTTGGTAATACTGGAGCATGCTATGTGCGAGCGGCGCTGGTTTGACTATGTCTCTAAATAGCAACGTCACTGCGCTTCTACTTGACGACACTGAAGTGGTGCTCGAATAGATTACCCTGATGCATCGATCAGACTACCGTCGCACGGACAAACGTACGTAAGATTTTAGTGTGAACGTGAAACAGAGTTATCATCCCCCCTCACCAGGGCATCGAGACAAACAAGTGAAGAGGAAGCAAACGAAATAAGGAATATGGTATATAACGCGTTTTGGGGCTCTGGAAATGTTTTTTCCAAATGCAAATGACACATCTCTATGTCAATCCATTTAAGAAACATCGTCTGCTTCACCTCGATGATTGTCCTTTCGTTTCATTTTCATTTCGATTCATTATCGTTATTCATGACTTCCTATTGCTGCTCGCGATGCTGGCACTACCACAGTAGAGTGACAGCGCCCTACGCGGGACGTATGGACTACCATTGTACGGACGTGAATTCACGTAATTTGTTCAGCCTACCGTCGTACCGATCATCGCAGGTACGATAGTAGTGCAACCGGGGCATGATATGATACATGCCGTACGAAAGCCAGTTCGCTCTCTATTTAGAGTCATGCTTTCCCGATAAAGAATTTAGGCGGTTCTTGCTTGATTTTTCAAGTGGAATATTGGGATCTCGTTGTTAAAATAAATCTATGAATTGATGTGGTATTTTCAATATCATACAACTATTGTCTTCTCCCTTAGAAACAAATATACGGTTTATTATGCAAAGAGGAAGAAGCGTCCTTTGAAACTCAGAAACAACATTAAAGCTAGTTATCTTTTTCTGATAACTAGTAAATAGTAATTCAATAACATCGGTTATAAAATAGCAACACACTTCATCATGAATTTACCCAGAGTCCACTGAATTCTCCGGATATATTAGCGATCGATATTTTGAATATGCTGAACAATATGATCTGATTTGAAATGCATCGAATCATGAAAGCAATGGTTGTTTTTATACGTGAGGATGAGATAAACTATCTCGCTGATATATTAATGATATATAACATGGAATGATGGCTGATTCATAGCATGTTATTGTAAAACCAACGTAAGGGACTGAGTTTTCAATACTATGTTATTAGATTTTTCTTATCCAACATTTAGTTTTTTCTCTTTGAGACCAATCCTTTGTATGAATAGTCACTCTGATAGAGATGACCAGTTAAAAGATTTTCCTTATTCTAATACGTCGATCGTCATGACATTATGGTTTGATTGTTACTATTCAAATATGTTACAATTCAACACGGGTGAGTCGTTTTACCACTTTTTCCTCGGAGCGAAATGTAAGTTTCCCCGGCAGTGGCCTACTTACTTGGGCATTACAGATATAAAGTTTTTTCCAAATCGAACAATGTCTTTTGTGAGAATTTTTGCCTCGAATTATCGAAATTTCGACTAAAATCACCAATATCATGATTAAATTAAGCTCGGTTAAAACGGCCATATTTTTTGGTGAGGAGACATCTCGTGCATTGAAAACTAACATTCAGGCTTCAATATATCAGAGGGGGCAAAGACGCCTCCGCTAAAGCCGGAAAATGGGGTAAAATTTGTACAATTAAATGGTTGTGCAGCTCTTCGCTCAAATGACCAGCGACGCTTGCCAAGCGACTAAGTACCTAAGGTCCTTACTGATTTTTGTGAAATCATATTTTATTGGTTTAAATGACACTGCTGGATGATTTTTGGTAGATAATTTCGAACCTATGGCACATGTGTAAGACTGAGGCCTTGAACAATTTCCATCAATTTGCTTGAAAATGGCTCGAAACGGCAGGTCACGGAATTGCCAAAGGTACGCCACCTATTGCATAGCCTTTCTTTTTAATTCCTGTAATTTTCCATGCATATACATTCCTACCAGCATTGAATTTCGTTCCGATTCAACCAAGTACATCAACCTCATCGAAGCCACCTTTTAGATGGTTCATGATGATCTCATAAATAGTTGTGGTCTAATCATGTTCAAAGATATGGGGCTACGTGACCAACGTAACGAACGTTTGGTTCAGCCATGAGTGATAGATGCCCCTCTCTAACGATGCCTGAGTGGGTTTTAGTCTCACCCTGTTAACTATCAAAGTTTAGAGTTTCAAGTAAAATGATCTTCATCTGTAGACATTAGTTGTTTTAAATTCTTAGCAAAAATAAGTTTCAAACGCCTTACTTTGCTCTTAGGCACAATATAAGAATATGTTTTGTCGCTAAATTGCTCAGAAGATACAATTACAGCTTTTAAAACTGCGTGAAGTACAGTTGATGTTACATTTGCCAAAGCCCACTTGCTTACGCAGTATCTCTGAACAATCTTAAAAGTTTCAATTAAGTCTAGTTTCGACTTAGATGTTCTGTATCTGGGTTTGCTGAATAGTTCACTGAATGCCTCTTTCTTAGCGGAACTGTCTTTGGCTCCCTCCTCATCGCCTGCTTCAGTATCAACAAAGCGCTGGCCGTCATTTGGAAACAAGAGTGGGAGAGCATTTGAATCAGATGACGGGAAAAGGGTCGGAAAGTGTACGTTCACGCAAAGTGTAAAGTTACATGTACGCTTGAGCCTCTTAATCAATTGTTCTGTCACAGGGTTGTTAGCTAACCTCATGCGGTCTATTCTTGGACCTCACTAATCAAGAAAAAGCTGGTGCTCGAGAACAGTGACCTTTTTGTCCTTGGGACAAGCGCATGCAGTAACGTTGGCACATTTACTGAATCTAGTCAAAAAGGCTAGGTCATAAAGTTACGTGATCTACTCTGTAGAAATTGCCAATTTATCATAATTTGATTTTTGAACCATAGTTTCACAGTTTTGAACGTTTTTGTGCTGATATATTCATCACGGTAGCGTGTGATTAGCTGAATTATACTGTTATGTATAACTCTTGGAGTTGGTGCTCTATCTCAGATAGCATCTACTTTGATTGCATCTTGTCGGCCGCAGACGAAATAAATGACCCCTTATTATTTTGAGACGCTAAGCAAATTTGTCGCCGAACCTCTGGACAGCAAAGGGGAAAATATTTCTTTACTGGAAGTTTGAATTCTTCAAAATTCTTAGTGCTTTCATTAAATATCTGATAATGATTTACACCACGAACGTTAAATTTTGAAAGTGACATTCAGAAGAGTGGATGAGAAGCTGCGCAAATTTTGAGCACACAATCGAAAATGCATTCTAATGATGTGAAATGAAAGATCGGTGAGCGAGTCAAAGAGGCTTGAGTAGTGGAGCACCAGATGATCCTGCCTGTAGATCCCGTCTCTGCCTGCCAAATGGAATACTGCTGTAGAGAAGAGGCAGACGGGTGGAGGGAGGGTTGTAAAGCCAATAATAATTGACTTACCTCATCACAGTCCAGAAGAGCTCACAAAACTCAGTAAGAACCTTAGGTACTTGGTCACTCGGCAAGCGTCGCTTTTCAGGTTAGATAGGAGCTGTACAACCGCTTAATTGTACTGAATTTGCCCTGTTTTCCTGCCTTAGAGGAGGCATCTTTGCCCCCATGGTAAATTAAGGCTTTTATGTCAGTTTTCATCGCAAGAGACATCTCCTAACGAAAAATATGGTCGTGTAAAACGAACTCAAGTTAATGGCAATATTGGTGATTTTAGTCGAAAATTTGAAAATTCGAAGTAAAAATTCATACACAAGATATTATTCAATTTGGAAAAAAATTATATCTGTAATGCCCATGGGTGGGCCACTTTTCCATGGATTACATATCGCTCTTGGGAAAAGTGGCAAAACGACCCACCCTACTGGTACAGAGGCTTCCGCGGTGATTTATTGAGGTCAGTTTGTTCGGGTTTTTCCCGCGTTGATTCATGCTAACGGACAACAGTTTCGCTAACATTACAGCTAGCGTCGTCAGGTTCTGAACCTTCAAGACCTGACGACGCTAGCTGTAACGTTAGCGAAACTGTTGTCCGTTAACATGAATTAACGCGGAAAAAACGCGAATAACCTGACCTCGACCCACCCTATTATTCAACTCTCATCCTTTCTGGTTCTTCGTAAGGATACAATGCGCAAGGGGTTTCAATGAGGCAATCGAGTGGAAATGGAGTAAGATATACCAAAAGACGTGTCGCAGCTTCTATTTGATATGGCGCCATTGTTTGTAGTTTAACAAGCGGACGACATTTCGATCAGATGTTATGTGACATCGTAGCACCTGATCATTTTTTTGGGACATGTACAAAAACTGCCTCGTGAAACTATTTTTAGTTTAATCTTGAAGTGTTTTTGAGAAATTTACTATGAAATTTAGTTGAACACATTTTCTCAAAATCAATATTTAATGCTTTCGTACTCACTTTTCCCCTGACGTTTTATTTCACTAGTATTCTAAGCGATATTCGTTTAATTTGCAAACGATACATATTATGGGTTCGTATGTTGGCAAACCGTTGCGGCGGTCCATAGCCACGGTCATCGACAGACATTTGAGGACTTTAGTATTGGAAGGCGATTGGGGAAAATGTTTCGAACGTACTCCTTAATTGAACCGCCCCTACAATAAAACCCCCCGGAGCATTTATAACTGCTCTAGTTCACGCAGCGAGGATTAATACGCTGTAAATTTGGGATCGTCAACTGTTTTATCGGCGCAAGAGCGTGGAGCGTGTAGCTTTTCGGAGATTGGGACGCTGTCAACTGAGCGCACCAAGAGGGAATTAGTGGGGCTTATACGGAGCACCACCCGAGTCGCTCGGCGTGCTCTGTGCCCAACTTTGGGGTGCGGGCTCAAGTGGCGAATTTCATCAAAGAGAGGCCTCTCTCTCTCTCTCTCTCTCTCTCTCTCTCTCTGCTGGGTGGAGTGGGTCGGGCAGAGGTAGAAGGGGTTGTTAGAAAAGGGGTTGAGGGATTAGGTGGGGAATTACACGACTCGTCAACTATGCATCTGATATTATTTAACCAATTTCTTAATGTAAAATTTCTCCGTTACTCCTAATTTCATTCATAGCTTTTCTGAGTTTGGCTTGGGAAATCAGTGGTGACAGATAACATTCTCGTAACTCATAATTTTGTTTATCAATGCTTACATTGCATTGTAATTGTATCTGTGCGACATGCTGAGATATCCTTCTCCCAAAAATGCCAAGCAATGTCGGCTCTAATGTCGTGACGTTAATGCTGGAACTTGTTATGGAACTTACCTTTTGTTTGTACACCGAGCGAATTCAAAAATCAGCATTCAACTCCACGGTTGAGGAATTAACAGTCATATCTCGTCACTGCATATCGATAATTTGATGATCTGGCAATGAAAATAATCCGAGTATTTAATATAAAGTTTGGAATTCACCTACGATTATGTACAACCCACCCATAGGGGTTTGGAAAGGAAGACTTTTAAGTCGAGTAGAATTTTGAAGGAATAAATTCACGGGCGAAAAAAAATATTTGACTTACGAGGTACTATGAAAGATGATAATGTACATTAATCAAAATAGAAATTATGGAAAGGGGCCATTGAACTTCTTTGCTGTCTTACGCATAGATGACAGGATTTCTTCCAAATAGATACTACGTAAGGTCATTTTTAAAGCATCTTCACACTAGTCATCGCCTAAATATTCTTTGGGTAATCTGCGGACTTATCTAGCTGCTCTATTGGTCCAGTACCTGAGTTTTATTGGTGCAATATATCTGAGCTTTAAAATTAATCAGTCCTCTGGAAGAACTGGATGAGTTTTGTAAGAATCTGATAAAGCCTTAAAAGGTTTCCATGTCGTGTCCTTCTATTTATTTCCACCCCTAGCAATTGTTACCGTGACCTGTTACGTGACCTGAATCATTGATCAGCTTCAGGTCCAGTTAACGGATTAAAGTGCTCAGCCGTGACCAACATTTTGCGGATTCCACGGTCTTCCTAACGATTAAGTCGAAGTTTTGTGGACACGTTCCAATTGCTTTGATCGTCGGGAAACGAGCACTAAGACAAAGGAGAAAGGATCGTTGGAGTTATTAAGCCCTCGGATGAGAAAAGCGTGTAGCTCAGTGTAAAAAATCAATTAAAGGAATAGTCGCCGTAAGTAAATATTAATACTTTTTGGCCATTGTAATCACTCCCAGAGGTAATGGCATTAATTCGGAGATGGAGTAAGGGAACAAAGCAATGTTTGCCGAAAGGAAAAATATAGTTCACTCCTTTGTAGAATCCCAGAGCAATTCGAGGATTTCAATCCTGGGATTATTTGACAACCTCTCTCTTCTCATTACTATTCCAGTAACGTAGTAATGGCAATTAAGAAAGTTAAAATATGGTATTATACTGATGTGTCTTAGTTTGTACGATATCCTTGCACACCTTTTTCGCTTCCACCCCATTGACGTATTGCTTCTTATAGACTGTCTAGTTAATATTTTATAATATACTATTCACATACAACTGCTTTCGCCAATCACTACCTACGTATCACATTTAGACAAACACAAAAAAGTCATGCACTGAATGCTGAAAAACCACGCGGGATTTAATAGCTCTCCCCCTGCGTTTGCTATTCCTTATCTGTTTATTATGATATTAACACACTGCTGCTATAATTTTTTATATGTACTATTGTTTTAGGCATATTAGCAGATGTTTCCGTTGCTTTTAAATGAGAATGATAAAATTTAAACATAATTGAGCAGTTCTATTATATGTTTTGGCTGAACAGTTAAACTGAAAAAGTAATCAGTTTCACCAAGGGTGTGAGGAAGGCCGCCATAAACTTCGAATACTTTTCCCTTTAGTGAGCTTGAGCGGGATTTTTTTTCGATCGAGACCCAACGGAGACCATGATCGAATTTCAATTAGAAATTGCGATCATGTAACTGCGCGTAAGAAGAGAAATGGTTCATTGCTTCGTTCACTCCGAAGTTAAATTGAGACCAGTGGAGCCCTTTGGAACCCCAACCATCACTCTTTAAGCTCTAGGACTCTATTAAGGTTTACTGGTTGAAGTACTTTGTCTCATCTTCTTTTTTGCTGGAACTGTCCACCAATAGGTTACATCTAGAGTATTCCCTCGATGCTGCTCTGCTATGTACTGCCTCCCCAACCTCTGCATAATTCCTGCCCATCTTAATGTCCGTCATTATTTAATATCTTCTACTTTATTCTCCTCCTTCTCTTCCCTTAGTTTTTCCTTCCAAGATTCTTTTCAGAAGGCAGTCTTTTTTCAGAATGTGTCCTAAATAGTTTCATTTTGTCTTTTATTCTGTTATCATAATGTTTATTTTTTCCCATTCATTCTTTCCTTCTCTTCCTCATTTATCACATTATCACTCCATTTGGTCCTTTCTGTTCTTTGCCATGGTCACATTTTCAAACCCTATAGATGTGTCTCCTCTTTCACTATGACTACATCCATGCATCTTCTCCATTAAGTAAAACACTCTTACTAAAAAAATGTTGCAAATATTTTCTCAAACTTTCGGCAATTGCATTGAATTTTAGTGTATGTTTGACTTAGCTGAAGGCTTATATTTCCCCTTAAGAAATTCTACTTTTTATTTCCTCCACGCAACTACCATTCCATATGATGATACGGAGGTATCTGAAGAATAATCTGGAATTGGACTGAGATGTCTCTGTGCTAATTCCAGTTCTTTAGAGGGACATTTTTATAGAATTTGGCTCAAGTTAGCATAAGCGTTTGATTCATGCAACATTTCAGCTCTTTTGTTTTTGAGGAAAAATCAACGAGCATCCATTTTTCATCCATTTTCATCCATTTTTACATATTCTCCCTTTCAATATTTTCACAAAAATGTATCGCGCCTAAATAATTATTATTGAAGATCGTATTTTATTGTGTTAAACACCTTGAAATAGGCTAAATTTGTGCTTCAAACAGACTTGGCACATTTTTTAACAATATTTTGTCGAGACACTTGGTGCCTGTCTCCTTTCCTGTGACATTTACACATATTCTACCAAAGCTCTTCTCCTCTTTTGTAATCTTTTATCAAGTCACGTACTGACCTGCCATATACTCCCCTTTCATCTCAATGATACAAAACTCATTAGCATGGTAATCGACGGGCCCGTGTAATATGGTATCTCTCCGAAAAGAAACCATCGCTTAGTCTCCGAGACGCCACCCGTCACAAGCGTAATTACCAAACCCATTGTTGCCGTCTCGTATGTGTCATATTTTTACGAAAAATATGTTCTTTAAAGTAAAAAACCCAATCCTGCTTGAATTTCCATTTGATTTGAACCCTTGGTCCGTAATGATTGAACTTATTTACAAATTTTGCTGTATTTTTTCAAAGATGCTCAACATTGGATTTCCAACTTATAAGAATGTACATTCAATAGCATACCGCATCTATACATTCATCCCTCTCCTTGTTTGCTATTTGGCACCTGTATTTACTAGGAGTGCACTAAAATAATCTTCCACAGCTCAGGATATTATTTCCTCACGGCAAAAGCTTCTCATCATTTCCAGATGACCTGTGATGGACCTGTATTCCAAATATTTCATTACGAGACTCGGCGTTGACCATACTTTCGATTGTCTTGTAGAAGGTTTAGCAAAAACGGAACATTTTGAAAACTTATATCAACAATCTATCGAACATCTCAAGTTTTTGAACAATATACGGAATTCACATAAAAATAAGAATCTATCACCTAATTAATTTTGTTTGTGGTTTGTCTGGACTTTGCTTGCCCAGTAGGTACATTTTTTTCCAGAAATACGTTATTATTTAGTTATAAAAAATAATTCAAACACAGGTCTCGTTACAATAATACAAGTAATACAAGTACCATTATCAGAAATAGGTGAAATTGAAATGTTTACAAATTAATTTCAGTACATGTAAACCTTGTAAATACAATATAAGTCCTCCTGAGCCACTGAATCGTCAGGAGGTGCTTGTGTTGGCAAAAAATAATTATGCAGAGAATTGGTGGAGTTTTAATCAATTTTTACATCACATCAGTATAATTATACAGGAAAATACATATGTTGATCAGGTACAATTAAATATTACTCTTATTTTAAAGGAAATAAATTCCACACTTTTGATCAGTGAAACGTATATACAGGAGAGTAACAATCCGTTCATTAAGTTATCATTGATTTTCAAGCAATATGTTCTTAAAATTTCTTTTTAATGCTAAAATTGTGGTTATGTTAGATATACTAGCATTTATGTAATTGGTAATTTAATACGTAAAAGAAAAATAGAGTGAAAGGTAATGAAATGAACTCAATACGTTCATTTCCTAATGAAAATTTGCTGATAGACATACCTCTATGGGACAAGCAGACAGACCGAGAAACTTTGCTTTTCGTAGTAATAAATTCATTTAACAGCATTGTTCATCGGTTCGAATATCTTTCGCTTTCGTGAGCTTCGCATGCACAGTAGGTATAGTTTTTTTTTTCCGAAATCATGCTCGCACCTTCCCCATTGTGTGGAATCTTTCCCTTTCGAGTGTCGCTCGATGTCGTTGCCCTCGCCTGCCGTGGGGACTCCGACAGGTGCGCATTTCGTTTCTTCTCTTTTGTTTATTGCGAGGAGGGCCCCACAAGTAGTGGGCACCGTGAGGTCGGGGAAAATATAATCTACCCGCGCGCGCGGTATCTGCAGCTGCACGCAAACTTGGAAGGGTACTGTTCTCTCCCTCTCATTTCCTCCCAACCTCCCCACCTCCTCTCTCCGTCTGTCTGTCTGCCTGAGGGTCAAGAGGCAGTGGAAATAGGTCCGCTTTACAAGGCGCATGGTATGGGGAGGGGAGCCACTCTGCTTATGCTTTCTTTAATATTTAAAATGGAAGACGCGGGGCCGCTAAGACGCGTCGCTTTTCTTATTTTTAGGTGGCTGCAGCGGTAATCGTGGGTCATATGAGTGCATATTTTTTATCTTTTAAGCAAAGAGAAAATAATTCTTGGACCTTCTTTTATTTTGTGCATCTGACTTTCCGTTAGAATTATATACGCGCAGCAGGCAGAATGAAAATAATTAGAAAAGAAGAAAAGAATATATTTCATAAATGTTTTTCTTCAATAAAATTTTATGGATTCAACTAGAATTTTTGGTGCGGTATTCTAAATTAAGTCGAAATTACATGGAAATATGCTGATTTCGAAAATTGGACTCGGTGTGATAAGTTGATATTTGCTATTTGTAGCATTAATAATGAAAAATAAATGCTTTCCTGTGTAGAAGAAGATCTTAGCAAGCGTAATCCAATTTACACAAAATATATATGTGATTTTCCTATAAGCTCACGAGTGAAAATAACACCGAATTGCCAAAATTGGTGCGTTGCAATTTTTTTGCTTTTCCCCATTAATATCACCAATCGGAAGACGTATGCACATTTAAGTGCAAATCTGTGCATAAAAAAATCGCTCCAACCACCTAACGGACCTCAGGAGAGGAAGGTGAGCGTTTTTTTTTTCGGGAGAGGCGGGGGGGTGGCATGGTGACCCTGATATAACTTCTGAAAGACTTGCAAGTAAGCAAGAAATGAGTATTGTTTCGTAAAGATCACCTTTACCAACAAGTAAATTTTTGACGGCTGGAATGGACGGTTGAAATTGTTGGGCCGCTCGCCACGGTTCGCTTTACTATTGGCTGGCTGACTTTGGCTTTGTCCCTTATACTGTTGGTGTAAAACCCTAATTGATGTCTGCGTACTTTTGGTGAGAACCGATTCTTGAAATTTTGCTTTCAATAAATGGCTGCCGTGAGAAAACAAGGAGGGAATGAAATTTTACGAATTATTATAATCTACAGCCAATGCAAATGGGTGATGTGTAAAATTTGGATTAAAAAAAAATAATCATGCATTCAATTTAATTTTTATTGGATCGATTGTTATGGAATGACCCCGATATAGCTCCTAAAAGAGCTCCGAGTAAAGAAGGCTGGTAAAGAGATAGTTTCAGTCGAGGAGTTAATGAAGTCTCTCTTCTTCAACTGGGAGTGAAGAAGAGACATGGATTCCCGTTGGAGATTTAAGTGTCTGACCTTGGACTAGAATGCTTGACCTGCGTGCTTGCCTGTGTGATTGCATCACTTAGTTGATTGCATTGCAGTCGTATTCGTGGTAGTTACGCAAAAGCATTATGGCAATGGAAAAGGGATTGATATGAAAAATTACGTTCATAAATTTGATATGGGAAAGACGATAGTGCGCACATGAATACCATATCATTTATTAGTTCCATGGGCTTCAAGAAGTCGTTCAACTGGGTTGTGCACCAGTAGTGAAGAAAATGTGTAAGTTGAACATTGGAGTGGAGGGAAGGCCCAATGAGGTAAGGTATTATACCGCACAACATTCGTATGAACTTGGAAGATACGGTCATATATTATGACTCAATATTAGCAATACCTCTGGTGTAAAAATTTATAAAGGGGATAAAAGAGTAACTTTGAAGGCCAATTGGGGCAAAAACGACTTACAAGGGGTGAACCCTGTGAGTTAAATCATAATTTCGAAGTCTTGTGACTTTGACTGGCTTAGTAACTAGGCCATGGTTTGAAAAGTCATTAGCTTTTAGAAAGGAACTCAGAGTGGTCATTACTAGTAAAAATATTCACAAAATACTGGAATGCACCATTATTTTTACAGTTTTACGAATCTAAGACTATTGAAAATAAGGGTGTGTTGTTATCCTTGATCCCCTGCTATAATTATTTTTAAATAAATTAAAAATATTTGCCAATATAATGTCCATCACCCTAGGTAGAATTTCAATGATATTTTGTACTCGTTGTATAATGCTGTCCAATAACACAGAAATATTGCAATTTAATTGAATAAACAACTTCCCTGCGTGTTATTTGTGGGTTATGATGGCGATATTTTTCCGAGAGATTCTGCAAAAAATAAGGCATTTTAAAATTTTTTATCCTGCCTTAAATTTTGAATTTGCAAAAAGAGCACAAATCCCTTTTATTTTTTGAGGATATTTGCTTTAATTACCTATTTGTTAGTGTTTCTCAATTAGGCTATTTTTCGCATTGAATGTACACATACTGCCAAAAAATCCATCAAATTCTTCTTCCCATTACTTGGTCAAAGGAACACATTTCAAGTTCCCCTGAGATATAAGTTACTATTCGGGAATTGCATGCTTAAAAATAAGAAAATTGCTCTTTTAATCTCTTGTAGCGTTTTTTCCATGATTATGGATTTTTACCGGGAATTTTACCCAGATTTTCGTTGCCTTCCAGGCCGCAAAATGCTTTTGCCAGGATTGCAGGTATATATAAGTTTAATATGGCCTCGGGGCGATTACATTTGCATAGCCCATAACAAACCTCGTGGTGTAAATATAATATTCGAGTTCTTTTTGGGAAAATCAGAGTATATCTACTGGCCTGATATCAAATTCCGAATTTTTACGAAAACTTCGAATTCACGAGCAAACTTTTAATGGTTAATTCTTAAATTCGTCCATATTTGCACCCATTGGGTGAAAATATACATGTTCCATAGAAATTATTTCGCCTAGAATGTGCATACATTCAGAATATATTATTTTTAATTGGCTGAGAGCATAAATATTTAAATTATTTTCTATAATAAATTTTGCGCGTTCTTTCGCCTACTTGCGATGGTAAACAAACTGTGAGTCCCAGAGGTTCAAATGAAGCTGGTTATCTAATTATGTTCCATTGTTAAATGCGGCATTTTTGTATCGAGCGGTCGCAAAGTTTGATTACACTCACAATGATAACAGGTGAGAGCCAGATATTATGGCTATCGCATGCGCAAGCAACACACTGGAAAACAGTTTTCCCAGCCCATGAATCGAACTGGAAATATTGCCTTGCCTTAATAGTGTGCAGAGTTCAATCAAGTTTCCCTGGGATCCTCAGCTGTGACCGCAGGTTTGATGGCCTTGCACTAAATCACAAACAAACGCATCTAAATGAAAGGGGATAATGGTGGCCTTTTCAGAATTTGTTGTAGAAACTCTAGAAGCTCTAATTTCCGGGACATTTGATCGGTCCGAAGCTCATAGGGTCGCCCTCTAGTGTCACCCGGATATGAGATCAGTGGCTTCCAATGTGAGGTTTTACTTCACTTGAGACTGCTGCTCCGGAAATAATTTTAAATATAACTATAATTTGTTTCAGTTATAATCTGCGTGACTTATAGTAGATTTTTGGGAGATAATTTTCATGCATTTTTCCCCATGGGCATGGATTCTCAGCTCATTAGTTACGGAGGTATGACAACGCAAACATTATGTCGCATGCTTTATGCAATGGTGTTGCATTTTATTGTCTATTGGAGCGCGACTATGTACAGAGATGACAAAAATATAGGTCAATATATTGTACAGAAAAAATTAAAGATGGTTACATTGTTTTGCTAAGCCACATGATTATTTTTCCTGTTATTAATCTACTACTCTTGCCATGTGGTCTTTAGTCTAATGTCACTCAGTTAAAAAGCTTCTCGACTTTTGATCACCTTATTTTATGGTTCAAAGCCAACGTTTCACTAAATTTTGATGCTTCTTCAGGGCGTTTAACTCGGCCAATTTCAAACATAACCAAAGAAAATGTCGATATGAGCAGTTGAATATTAATTATCTTATTCAGCAGTAGTATTTGAGTTTTACATTTATTTATTGTTAACAGTAACTCTACTGATTATATATGTACTAGAGCAAGATAGGCCCCAGAAAGTGTAGAAAACCGGGTGGAGATTCTCTGACATTAAAAAAAACTACCTTTGCCGGTAGAATACTTAAAAAAAATCCAGATCAGCATATTTCGACTACGCTACCATCTTGGACGGGCTCCACATAGTGAGCGGAAGCGTGTCGTGAACTTCTTGTTGGGATGTCATTCTGATACTGGCGAGATAGTCGGGCGGCCGCATAAGATCGGTGAATGCCACGACCCAGATAAAGGAAGCGAAGAGGACACTCGGACTAATGATTTCAGATAATCCTTTGTCCTTCGCGCTATTCACGGCCGCAGTAGAGCCATGTAAAGGCATCAATCAATCGTAATGCAGCATGGATGAATGGGGGCGGGAATCTCTTCCACGGGTGGCTGCTTTGAGACACTCGCACCGATCGTTTCCGGGGTAAAAATAGGAATACGCGTCAAAGACGAGCGGAATATCCAAACCGTGCCGTCACACGTAACTTACCTTCGATAAACTCTCAGCTGTTTCTGCCCGAGTTTCCGAGGTCCAGTCCGTTGGCAGCCGATTCTGTGTTTCAATTCAAATCCTAAGAGTTTCGATAGGACTCCCTAGATCGAGGGGCGAAGCACTGATGGCATATTGTTTCGTGAATTCATAGTAGTTTTAAGTAACAGTTGTGAAGGATATCATCGACGGAATTATAACTCTCATAAGGCAGTTCAAACTAGGAACTTGTACTAAGATTCTTCGCCCCGTATAATTTACGCTACAGGACTCCATTTAGAACGAAAGTTCTAGTGCAGAGATTCGCTCTGCTCATCTTTTTCAAAGCAGCTATCGGCGCTATCGGGATACTGTACGAGAGATCGCGTCAAAAAGTGGAGAGGAAACATGTCTACGTAAATTTATACGTGCATTATTATAGTGAAAATAAAGTTATGCTAAATTTTACCCACTGTATGGCTGCTCAGGAAACCTAACCCCTGATTCCCCATATACGTAATGATTTACCAACCGCGGGGATTTTCAAAAACCTAACCCCTGTGGTTGACAAGGGATACCTGTACTACTTATATCGAGATTTCCTATGGTTATGTTTAAAGTTTACTGAATTCACTGCCCTGAAAATGCCAACGATTTGGCAAGACGTCGGCGGCGAACCAGGAAACAACTTGACTAAATCACGAGAAGCTTTATTCTATTACCTATACTACCGCTAGGTTATCGAAGATCCCTGCATAACCTAGAAAGGTATTTCTGACTCTTTAGTAGCTACAGATAAATGCAAACAAATTTGGCTTTACCCTGGGGTATCTGGTTTGTAATCCCGGGGAGGCCAACCACCCACACACTTAATTATCTCCAGTTGTAGAAGTGACACAAAAAGCATTATTGCTCCGTTTTTTCCTCAAAAATCAGTCCTGGATTAAATTATTCGGAGCCATCTGAAATTGGAACACCATCAGAAAAGAAAAAATAGAAAATCTGTTATGAAAATTCATTGGTGATGAAAAAATTCATGAAGTTGCATATCACTTTGAAACATTTATGGGAAAAAAGTGGAGAAACCAACGACACCCTACTCCCCGAATACTCCTTCAAAAACAGATAACTCCGGCAGACTTCATTTTTTATTTTCATGATATAGATTGAGGAGTATTGGCGTCAATGCTTACGGTAGCGTTAATATAAATGAAAATAAAATTCGGAGACAGAGAAACCTTATTTTGGGAAAATTTTAAGAGATTTATCCTATGTATAGGAAATAACCCGAAGAAAGAGTATACCTTACGAAATTTGCAGTATTAAAACCATAATATTGTGTTATTATTGGAAACCCAGGAACCGAGGTGTTATACCTTGCTCTGGACTATCAGGATGCTAAATGAGTCCTCATAGGAGGAAAAAAAAGTTGGCACTAAAATTTGGGGAGAAGCAACTGTTAGGCTATTTACCAGCAATGCAGAGTTATCCTGCGAATAAAGGCCGCCATTTATTAGTATGTAATGATTGTTCTGGTCCAGAAAATTTTACAGGCCTTGGAAAAGTAATTTTGTAAAAATTTAACCGCCTGACTTACATACTGCCAAAGAGTACAAGTTGACCCAATGTGCTCTGGAAATTTAAATTATCGTGTAACTTCCTTGAAACTCTAGTTGAAAAGATGCAAAGACCTCAGTCTCATAATAACTTGGCGAGATGCAACTATTAGGCTATTTACCTACGGAAAAAATCGGAAAAGTAGTTGGACTTAGCAAGAGATAAAGTTCTTCAAGCAACTTAAAAAACAGCACCTTCGCTTCTTCACATCTGATTTTGATGCTCTCAAACACCATATACTATTTGGATGGATTGGATTTTTATAATTTTTAGAACAATTTCCTAACGTTTTCTCTTCGTGTAAAATATTTAAAAATCCCAGTATAATTGAACTTTTTAGCCACTTTGCATAGATAAGATCCTTGGGACGGAGGTGCGTTAAATAGGTTGGATACGAGCTAGCATTCAATTGCCCTTTGTACATCAAATTCATAATCCTGCACAACTGCTTTACTGAGCCATGCAGCAAATTTCAGATATAGAATTAAACTCCGCTAATGAAGAGGAAGTAGAAAAAGATGAGCATTAATAAAAAGGCTTCTTCAAGCAGCTTACAAAGCAGGCATATAGTTTTCCAGGCATCCACAGTTCCATGCCGCATGACCGGAGGCTAATGGAGTAATGCTGATCAAGAGGATGTAGCTTATGACAATGATCCAGCTTTAGTAGCAAAAGTGGGTCTTGTAAAGTAAATTTTCTCAAGAACGTCCAACTTTGGGCTATAAATTTCTGAAGCTAAACTTCATAGAAAACGCTACCCTTCGTTGCCAAAGTTTCAAACTCAAATGAAAAATAGTAAGTAGAAAATACTCGTGGATACGTAAAATTATGTAAACGTGATTTAAAACTATAAATGAATTAGCAATTGACCCTTCTGGGGTTGTAAATCATATACTCCTGGGTATGGTAAAATTTGTTGGCTAATATCTACAGCTACTAACACGCCAGAAAGACTATCCTGGGTAATGCAGGAATCTTTGATAAAATATTGGTGGTATACTAGAATAAAAAAATTGAAAAATGATATGAGTTTGGTTCCTCAAGTTGAAGAAAATACAGCTTCACACTTAAATGAAATAATATTACGAATAACTCAAAGATAGTTAATTTTTTCGGAAAATTTTTAGGAAATATTTTGATAAATTAATATTTGAATGAATTTTCCTCATCCAGTACAATCCTTTAGTGCAAGAAAATGCATCAGGCATGTCTTACGTATCAGTAAATGCAAACAACCTTAACATAATTCAAAATCTCCGAAGGCATTCTTAAGTTAATTGCGCGAATGGTATATATTTCACTCAGCAAATAACAATTGCAAGGAAATGTCATTTTATCTTCTTTTAACATATAATGAAGTCAGCTATATCTATCCTTCTATGCCTGTACCAGTAGTCCCGGGCTCATCCCTCGGACCGAGGCGTGAGAAAAATGTCGAGGTTTAATAAATAATAACAGCGTATGCATGCATACCCATGGAATATATCAGTCAGATAGTCATTTGGAAGCTTAAAAAGTATGAAAAAAGTTGTGACAGATTCTGAGACGAAGTATTTGAGAAAATTTATTTATTAATTACTCAAACTTCAAAATAAAACAATAAGAAAAAAAAAGAAAAAAGTTTTGAATGGAATTGCTATATTTGCAAAAAAACTCAGTATATACTGCTGATCCACGACAATTAGAAGCAGAGATTTAAGGAAATGCACGTATTTTTGGCAAAAACTGTCATTTCCTAGCTTAAGATATACTTATATTTTTATGCTACAAACATTTGTGTGATCTCTGTTCTTTTCCAGTAAGTATTTCGATGATTTCTATGAAACGCGTCTAATATAACATAAGGTCGACTTTTGAGCAGGATATGTGTTTTTAAATAGGGGAATTGGAAGTTTTAATTTAAGGGAATCGAGTGTAATTAAGACATGAGCTCCAATTTTCAATTTGATGGTGTTAAACATTTTATGGCCATTGTCATGGTCATTAATCTCGCTTTCCATTCAAGTTGTAGAAAGGGTTTTTTCTGAAGGCGATCGTTGTCGGCAATCGTCGGCTCATTTTCTCTCGTGTTAAAGTAGCTATCAAGATAATTTGTTGCACTTCTCAGGGGAATAAAAGTTTGCACTTATAAACAAATTTCAAAATCGAACATACATTGAGTTTTAGGAAGTATCTAGTAATAAAATACTCGTCGAATTTCAAGTGATGTCCCATAACGGTTGAAATTAGTGTATGGTCGTGGCTTTTCCCTTTTCATTGGAACATATGAATGCGTTTCATCAGTTAATGGGTACACGTTCATTTATTTATCGACCATTAAAACGTGTGCGCCATATTTACTCCCGAGAAATATCTTTTTTGAGTAATGCTGAAATCTCTTTTGTAACCAATTCATTTTTGTTAAATAGAATCGCTTAGGAAACTTATTGTAGTACTCCTTAATGTAGAACCTTAATGTAATGTGTAATTAAGGTAACACCTAAGATTCGTACCAAAGGGAATAAGAATATTTACTGAGGCATTTCTTTCTTCTCAAACGAGTATGTATTTCAAATACACAATCGATTAACTTTAGCTTAAATTTCTTAGCAAACATTAACATCAGGAAAATGAAGTTGCATTTGAAACTGAAAATTGAAAACCTTTTGAAAAACTTGAACACTTTTGAGCTTTCAAAAAGTTTCGGTCTCCAGGTGAAATAGAAGGGAAGTATCATTATAGTGATCTTCTTTAAGTTTATTCCAATTTTCGTAATTTTGCTTTACGTTAATTGTTCCTATAGTCACTGAACAAATTAAATATTTTTGGAGGATTTTTTTTAGAATTAGAGATTTTATTTTTTTCCAGCTCTCCATCTAGTCCTCATCTGTTCCTACTCTCTCTCTCTCTGCTCGTATCGTTTATTTTTTATTATTTCTGTGCACCGCTGTTTTAATTCCGTCCCGTCTGCAACATCCTCTCTGGCCACGGCGAGCCACCGAGGCAAGGGAGAAGCAAGTGTTTCGGGGCCCCATATATTTATAGGTTAATTATGTTACTCTGTTCGAAGAGGGAGTGCGGGGCGGATAAATCAAGAAAGTTTGTCTCCTCCCTCCTCTAAGGGATGGGATTTCGAGTCTCGAGTAATTTGTTAAAGCCCGCTTTCGGATGGGGGCGATGGGAAGGGGGGGGAAATTGGAGGGGGGGGTCACATACTTTACGAAGTCCGTGAGGCGTGTAATGCTTGTGTGTGTATTTATGAGTCGTTCTATGAAATTAGCGTGGATGGTCTAATTTTAGGGTCTTCGCGGGTGAGGAAGTTGGTGTGTTAAGGCCCAGGAAGTGGTGGGGGAGGGCGTCTCCATCGGAAGTGGTGCTGGGGGGGATGTACACCCCCACTCCCTCCCTCTCTCCTCTTCAATGTCTTCTTCCTCTTCTACCGCCCCGACAGACCCTTCCCACCGTTCCGTCCCCACCACACCCCCTCTCTCGGGCGCCGCTCCTCTTCTGTTTCACATTTTTTTCCTCGCCTCATCCGCTCGCTTTCCCGGATGAATGATTCCCATCGTGCGCTGCGGTTGCACGAGTGGGATTAATAATTCGAGCAAAAATAAAGCGAACAAAAAAAATTGAAGAGAGCATAAACAATGCGGGTAAGTAGTGGGCCAGAAGGGATGAAGGGGTCGGGAGCGCTGAGTCATCGCTTTTCGTGCGCGACCACTTAAAAAGCGTGGGTGCCTGTCTGTCTGTTGCGGGTGCACGGGGAAAGCGCTTACACAGGCGGACCTGCCGGGAGGTTGCTCCCTCAGGAAAAAATAAAATATCCACATTTTTAGCTAATTTATGTGGTATAACATTTATTCTTTCCCTCCTTAAGCCCCGTTCACAACAAATTAACTCGGCTTAAGCTGTTGACGAGTGCCAATCGGGGCCTGAAATTTTCAACCAATCACAGCACACCACTTTCAAAGTCGATATTACAATCGATTGATGGGCCTTATCGATATCGTAATTCCCTCTTCCCTAGCATTTTCGATAGTAAACCAGGCCTTGCTATTGGCTAGAATTAAGAGAACGTTGAGAAATGCTCAACTCCACAACTACGCAAAGTTAAGTTAAGCCACTTTAGGTTGTTGTGAACCAGTGTGTTGCTTCCTCACGGACTCAATTCCTAAGTCGGGCCAAGTTAAGCCAAGTTAAGTCAAGTTGTTGTGAACGTGGCTTTATGCATCTTTCTAGACGACGGAAGGTGAGATGGAGGAAAATTTACTTTATTCGTTGTGTTGACGAATTAAAAAAAGGCAGATTCGTGTTCCCGCGCCGCCCATCCTAAAACCTTGCTCCGAAGTTGTCGGCATGGAGCGTCCCGCTCGAGGGAGCCAAACTGCTTCTATTCGATGTTCGCAATAAAAAAACAAAAGAGGATGCGTGTATGCAGAGTCACACACACTCTAACAGAGATGGAGACGGTTGCTAGGGATGGAGGGAGGGTGAGGGCGGAAGACCGGGAGAAAGACTCGCCTCGCATCGCCCATTTAAAGCGACGACGGCGAAACAGTTGAAGGGGGCGATGCGCTTCCCTCTCGCCCTCCGTCTCTCGGGTGAGCGGGCCCGAATGATTCGTCTGTCTTTTGTTTTCGTCCGCGTGCACGCGTGTGACTTGGTCGAATTTTCGGGCGCGTTATATATCCTCGGTTACTACTCGAGATAGTTATGTACATTAGTATATATATACATATATATATACTAATGTACATATCTATATATATATATATAGGATTGTGAATGGTTAATTATGAAGGGTTAGGTTCTTTCTTTTTTTATAATTGGAATACGAACAAGGGCTTCTTTCAGAAATGGCTGTTTGATTACAGGCAGCGACCCAATGGCTATATCCTCTCTGCGCTGCAAAATTTTTTCTTTCTATTCAGAGAACACTGCGTGCGTCCTTCTATAAAGCAAACTCACCGATGAGAAATGTAAAGCTTCCCGTACGCTTTTGGTACCAGCGAAAAAAACTTTGCACATTTTATCTCTCTTTTAGGTAGAGAAACTTTTACTTCTTTTGATTTTTGTTTTATAATTTAATGGTCAACACTCACACGTTCAAATTTTTCGGAGAATGACGCGCAAAAAATAAGTGAAACGACATACGAACGGCTAAAAACCTTAAATATTTGCTTCTTCGAGCACTCCATACTCGAATCTGGGGGGGTTATCAGAAGTAATCAACATGTTATATTTAGCAGCATTGTTTTATTCACGTTAAATTTACTTTGGCAGTTTAAACAATGCATAATGAGATGTCATAATTTGGACGGCTCAACTTACCTCATGCAATAAGGGGTCACGAAAAATTCATTCTCGTAAAAATTAATTTTACCCTTATTATTTAGCCACCATAACTGCCACATGGACACTGAATGGATTTTAGAATGAGACTTCATGTCGGTTGGTCAAAAAATAAGTGATTGAAAAAAAGTAGTCCGTCGATGGTCCTAGACTTCGTGGCGGAACAAGCTTAAGGCTAAAACCAAACACTCAATAGCAATGAAAGATGAGCGAATCATTGTGACCAGTCTCATAATTAGCTAGGGCAAATCAGGAAGTCTTTCGCGTAGGGGTCAAAATTTTACATTTTGGCTATATATTTGTTTATTTTCCAAAAAAGCTGAATGCCAACAACTCCAAGAGATGGCATTAGTCACGTTTTTCAGATTATCTATATCTGAGGACTTATTTTCATCCCTCGAGGAATGAGGTTGTTTTCTGCATTCTTGAATACAAATATTATATCCTGGTAATGCGTCTCATAAAAATGAAGTACTCAGTTCTATGCTTATGACTGAAAGTGAAAAATCTATAATGGATAGTCCATTGAATATGGGAACGCATAATTTAGGGTGTAATAAAACGTGAAGCACACTTTATTATAGCCGTTCCTAGGCGGCGGACCATTGGTGTAGTCGTGGGGTCAATATGGTTAAACTTGAAAATGGAGCCCTGCGCATCAATCTACCTACTGCCGTTCATGCATGCATTGCATATCGTCAATGGAAAACATTTTGAAAATTATATTTCGTTTAATTCATAAAAAATAGTATATTCTTATTTTTCACAGCTGTTTTTAAGAGGCTCATGTGTGACAAAGTGGAAGGCTTTCTCCATATCACCTACACTACATGTCTTGAGCGCACATTCCCAGTACATCTTAACTCTTATTGCTTGAGTATCAATTGGGAGAGTGCTTTGCTATTGGCAGCCCATCATGAGTGGCTTCTGCCGCCAGAACCAGTGACCAGTGAAGAGTATTTCTAGAAAGTGCTACACTAGAAGATTTATGCTGTGCTGTAAAATCTGTTGGAAATTTAACCTCTAGCAGCAATGGCTAAACTCATGAAAGCTGCAGATGTGTCCTGAATTGAAAATTCTGTTGTATTTTTACATTCATTCCTTGCTTTTTTTTACTAACTTTGTGGACGTGTTTGCATGCCACATGGTCTCATTCAAGTTCTTCAATGGTCAATTTCCGTCAACAATCAATAGATCGCCTCTCTCTGAACGTAAATTCCTTTCTCTCACTAGCCTATTGTTATCATTGAGTTTCCTCTTTAACGAAGAGTAATCATTAATCCGAACTTTAATGAGTTTTTTCGGAGAAAAGCAATTTTGTTAAAAAAGTACATGCATTTTCTCTCATGCCTAGGAGTATGTAAAATACAACAAAGGCAGGAAACTTTAGAAAATTTAGGTGGGCTCAATCGGCTATCTGTACTGTAAAGTGCAATGGTAAGGAATGCATTCATATTGACATTATAATATTTGTTTCGCATGCTCAGACCCCATATAAATCAACGCAGCTCGAATTGATATTTTTCCCGAATATGCCTTGCACAAAAATTTTATAGCAATAATTGAATGAAAACACGTGATCATAATTTGATGTACTCACATAGGAAAAAAACAGAGAAAGACACCCTAAAACAGCTCGTACCAACAATTATGAGGTGGATGGAATGAATGTGATTATGGGGTTGGTATTCGTACTCGCGAAATCCGAGACATATATTCAGAAAACAAATGGATAGCTCATGTTTCCCGTTACTTGACATGCACTCAGCTCAAATTAGAGTGGCGTGCTCATTTCTGCCCCGAAAAATCTGCGATATCGGAGTCGCATCTCGCAACGCTCCAATTCTCCTCCTGGGTTGCAGCTCGTAGCCACGTCTTCCGCTGGCGAGTTTTATTGCAGCGTTGAAATAAAAAATAAATTATCCTTTTATTTTTCACCTTGATATTTCTACGCTATTTAATGCCTCTTTCCCATGCAATGGATGCGCTAACTGCACCGCATGCGCTAACGGCAATCGTGGCTCTCGGCGTCATTTTTCGGACCGAGTATATATCATCTGGTGTCACACATGCCTTACATAAGAGAACTGATATTTACGTATATCCTTGTTTATCTTATATCTACTTGTCAGGAGGTACAGGATGTTCCCATTCAAAGCGTTGAAGTTAGCATTCATTGGAGGACACCATCGCATACGAGCAACGATGAAAATTACGATGTACACTAGCGGAGCGTTCCGTAACTTACCGGTAAGTAGAATTCTGTGGATGTGCAACAGTCACGGATATTTTGCATAAAGTTATTGAGTTTGCTAAAAATAAATAGATATTTTAAAACCCATACTTTTACATGGTGCATTGAAAATTAACAGAGCGAATGGGAATTGCCCGTAGTTTCGCGATCCAAGAATTGTAAAACAACGTGACATTACTGGATAATCGTAACTTCTTATACAGCAGTCAGCACGGCTTCCTATGGGCAGGTCCCGCGACATACAGCTTGCGCTCTTCCGTCATGATATCCTAAAATCAGGTGAATCGAAAAAGAAAGTCAACAGAATATTCCTTGATTTCAAGAAGGCATTCAATAAGGTTCCTCACAACAAACTCACTTATAAATTGCAGTCATGTGGATATTTATAAAAAAATAGTAAATTGCATAAGGGACTTTCTTAATGATCGACAACAAAAAGTAGTTATTGATGGTTTTATCTCTGGTATGGTCGAAGTTACATCCGATGTTCGTCAACGAAGGTTGATCGGCTCTCTTTTATTCATTTTTCACATTTATGACCTAAGTTCTAGAGTTAGCTGTAAATTAAGATTATTTGCAGACGATACACTTATCTACCGTGAAATAATCGAAGATGCGGACTTTGAAGTTCTGTCATCGGACCTTAACAACGTTCATTCGTGGTACTAGGCGGGGGGTTTAGAATTAAATATTAGTAAATGCAACACAGTTTACTTCCTGTGAAAGTCATCACACAAGTACCATACCTATACTGTCGGTGGAGTATACATTAAATCTTCAGAGACTGTAAAATATCTTGGAATTACCTTGACTTCTGATATATCGTGGGGAACACACACAAAAAACATATGCAGCACAGCTGTCATTTTAACAATGCCGTCATTATATCAATATGCCAATAGTAAGGGAATTCTTTAAATTTGGAACAACTGAATGAATTTTTTCTGGCATTACTTGGTATATTACCCGTACCTCTGAATTACCCTGTTTGGGTTAATTAATTCGAGGTCAGCATATCATTTGCGTCGCCCACTCGATGGCTAACATGACGGAACAATTTTGTAACGATGCTGCAAAGAAACGATGACTGAGAGCCATTATTAGGCACGACTGAGGAACAAAAAGGAGATAAAAAAATAATTATAAAAAGAAATATAAGAAATAATTTTTGAAATGCACCATATCATGGAATTGTTCCTTTTACACCATCCGGAATTTGGAGACGACCTAGCCTGATATCGTTCTTTTCAGCCACCTCTCATGCTCTACGTTTATAACCGAGTTTTTGGCTCCAGCTGAAGCGGACATGAATGCAAAGATGGTAGAAAATGGACAGAATATCAAGACATGCTTTTTAGCTTCGGCGAACGTTACCCCAGACACTGTTTAACGGGAATATTCATCATTCGTGTGCTCAGTGGAGTTGAAGACTTGCTTCTAGAGGGCATAAAGTGTATTCCGCTCAGGTGGAATCACTTGCAGCTCGCGTGCAGAGGGCCGTCATCCTGGGGTTACTCCGTCTACTCCGCACGCGTGACCCAACTGCGGCATCGTCACTTATCCGATGGGCATCGGACGTGGCTGCAAAAGCTGCCCAACCCCTCTCGAGTCTTTGGGTTTCACGAAGGCAATGAAACCTGATGCTTGCCGGAGAATCGGAGGGGAATGTTACGAAAATAACACATCAATAATAACAGTTACTACTCGAGCATCTATATAGAAAAAATACATTAAGAGAGCGAAATTATTAAATTGCTGAAAAACTTCAACTTTTCCATTTCGACACATTTGCTGATATTCGCCTGAAGAAAGGAAATGGAGGATGCGGTTATTGAAGTTCATTCCCTATCTCATACTACACTCTTTACTTCGTCAATTTATCGTCTAGTGTGGGGCTCCATGGCAGCCTGTTCTTGCTCAGCTCCACTGAATCGATTCTCCATATCGCACCTTGGATTATGAGCACTTTTGAACTTAAGGGGTAATCTAATCATGGGGAAAGTAGCAGCATCGAAATTCAGTTGAGGACCCGGATACAGTAACAGCATTAGTCTGCTATTTTGCTGTTGTGAAAATGTCATTTTCAATCAATCTGATTGTCTACCCAGTCATTCTGAAATGATGTGCGTTGCCTATTACAGCAGTTCAAGTATTATTTGACATCTTTTCCCATTTTAGGGTTCAGTCACCCTAAAGTAAAACTTTGACTTTCAATTTCTCAAAGTCACTAAAATACACACGCGCAGTTACTGGATTCAATTCCTGCATTGCAAATGTTTTTTTTTAGTATTGCCGTCCTTCATACAGTTAGATGACTAACGTAGCCGGCCGGCTATCAAGACTACTTATTCGCATACTAAAAATTGTATTCATAGATCATTTCCAGTGAGCTACTAGGATCAATTAACTGAGTATGCTACTATCACCACTATCGTGGCAGAGTATATCATTTTAGGTGGCGACTGCCCTAAAAACAATGACGCAACGCTTTGCAACACTGTTGCAGGCGTCTCTGTGCGTAAATTTATATCTCATCATCATTTTATTCAATAAATCTCAATTGATGCGATAAATGAAAGGTCATTGTTAATACAGTGCATGGGCAATAAATATATACTTATTCCATAGCCTTATAAACATTTGTTGATATTTTACTTTAAAATATGCTTGAATCGTATTTTAATGGATAGTTCCAATAATTTAACACTTATTGCTTTTTGCCTAATTTAATATATAAATCAGATAGCATTGGTAAACAAACATTCCCACTTTAGAAATAAAAATGCAATCCATATAACATGGCGTGTCGCTACAGTATTTAGTTTCTTTGTTAGTCCTGTTTTAATGATATCTCGAAAAGTACTTCTTTAGAATGAAAAAAGTCGGAGGTGATCTTCATCCGTTTTATAAATGTATACGGAAATATATAATTGGCAATGGACGAAAGAGAAAAAGTACCACTTGCAGAATTTTATAGTAATAATAATTCTACAATGGAGCTATTAATAAATACTCTAATTTTCACTTTTTTGTATTGCCAAAAATATCAACTTATCTTCTATTTATATTGATTTTTATTTTAAAGAAAAATCCGAACTTTTGTCAGAAACTTTATTTTATGTTTTACGTAGTATCACACCTCAACCTTGCACTGATGCTTCATAAAATTGATGAAATCATTTTCCTACACTGCTGCTTTATGCATCAAAATATAACTAACTCCATCTAATCCCACCAATTTAGACTATCAGTTATATTAAAAAATACACAGATCTTCCTCGAAGGTATTCACCATTCCCCCGATAAAAAAATCAAAAGGGAAAATGTTATAAAAGTAAAAAATACAAGAGGCCATAATTTCTTTGCTAATTACTGACATTTACACAGAAAATGTAACATTTATCACATTCTTAAAGTAGTCATTTTGTGAACGATAAATGAAAATGCACAGGGTACTGCAGACAATGTCACGATTTATTTTGAGTACTTATTTGTCCCTTCGGGAATCCAATTTGAGCATTAAGTAAAACGAAACTGATTTCACATCCCCAACAGGGTGAACAAAACACAAAATGAGATGCTAAAATCACTGAAGCACTGAAAACACCTTTTGCAGAGTGGAACCCATGACAACGTTTTGTAGCCAAAACAAAATCGTAACAAAATATTAATTTATGACAGAATGTAAACTGATCAGTGCTTTAATATAAACAGACTTGCAATAATAATTATGACCTTTGAAAAATCTTGACAATTCAATAAGAAAGCAATTGTAACTCTTTAAATCAATACATGACACATGTCTACGACAACACAAGAATAATATGCTCGGGTAAATTATTCTGAAGCACCTCGCTCGATACAATAGTCACAACTGCTATGCCCTTTTAAATTGTTTACGAGGCTTTCTATTCGACGTATTTTTTTAAAAAAGGGCTACTATCTCGTTGAATAATCATATTATTTCTCAAATGAACAGCTCTGTGACCCAATGAAATAAAAAAATGATACTGGTATCCTGAAAAACAGATGTCACACATGCGTGGATTTATGCTCTTCATTATGCTGCGAGGCATAGCACTGATTGAACGAGATGAAAAACTTGTGGTAATCACCCTCCGACGCTCGAAGCCACGATAATCACTATACTAACTATTTAACTTTCGTTAAATCAAAGCTCACGAAGCACAACTGAATACCATGACACGTTGCAGACCAAGAGCAAATAATTACAATATTATGTTTAATCCAGAAGCAATACTACCCACCGCATCTGTTAGACTTGAGAAAAGCAGATTCTCCAGTATATTTGGTATTTTCGCCAAAAATATTTGCTACGGCTCCAGTTCATCACCCAAGGTGGATCGCATGTTGCAGACCGTAATATTTGACAGCGTCTCTAAACCAAGCGGGAGAGTGTTTTAGAATCAGCTGCTAAAAGAGTAGCGCACTTGTCACTGCGAAGGTCAGTAGCGGTCTATGAATACTACTTTGTTAGCTGATGACTAGTTAGCGCACTTCTAAGCCGATAGGAACTTACTAAAGAAGCTATGAATGCGGCCGTTGGAACTTCGCGTGGAAATTTCGACGCCCTCAGTTACCTCCGTTGGCCTCTCAAATTGGGCCGAGTAAATTTAATTCGGCAGGCTCGCCTTGAGTGAAGCCGGATCGTTAGTGAATATTACTTGACAACCACGGTGATTTGGCGCACTGTGGGCTGAAATCGACGAATGCTGGACAAATTTACTGCTTTGAAGGCTACTTCGCCGAAACTGCATGACCTCGGCCCCTAAATTTCTTTTTAGCCTTTGTTTGTCACCGCATTCCTGCTCTAAACTTTTGCTTCTGCCGTGCAATAGTGTTATCTTTTGGTAGTCAGATTTCGGACTTGAAGTTCCTTCACCACATCTCAAATGGTTTATTTCGATCCCCAGAACTCTCCACTTCCTCCTCACTGCGTGTCCCATCTCGCTCCACTAGAAACAAGTGTCTAACACTCAAGTCGCTTTCTCCAGTTACGCCAATCCATTTCCAAAAGGTCCCGTTTCCACCGAATCCCAACCACTTTCAACTCCCACTCCAGCAAGGATCCTTCTCTTGAGCTCTTCTCTCCCCGCAACATCTTCATCCCCTCGCCAAAACGCTACCTTTTTGCAACCAAATTCATCCCATGAGTGAGCTACACGTGTGTTTTTTCACTCTGTTGCTTTTATGCTAGCTCCTCCTTCTGTCATTTAGTTTGCTTAAATTCATTTATTTATTATTATATACCCACTGTAACAGCTGTTTTTGTGTTTACCTCATGTAAACAAATTAGATTCCTTATTTTCAATGGGGAGGTTGATGCATAACCTTGGGAGATTTCCATTCAAGGTGTTGAAGTAAGCGGATATTTAAGGAGTACAAAATAAGCAAATAACAAGAACAAGGATGAATGGCTTGATGAGCTCTGGCGAAGCATTCGGTAACCTACCGGTGGGTAGCATATTTTATCACAACAGCCACTGCCAAATTTTTTGCGTAGAGTTGTTGAATTAGTAAATCCACATTTGCGCCATTTAAAACTCGAAATGTTTGGCACCTTTCCTTAAAATCGGCTATAAAACGATCGCGGGTGCGATGGTTGAATTTCTATAATTTTTATTCCCTAACGCTTTGTTTTGATTTGCCCAAGGTCGAAAAGAATGTAAAGCAATAGCGTTGTTGCCTTGGGAAGTGAGCAGTCCGCTGGAGCAAATGAAACGTTTTAATATTATAGTATTCCATTTCTCAAAGATAGAGACGTATTTCGACATTCTGGTCGTTCTTTATACGATCGTAAACAGTTATAGTTGAGAAATAATCTAAACTATCAGTGTACTTGCTTCAACTAGGTGTAATTTTTTTACTTTGAAGAATTCAACTAGCAAATTTTCTCTGTTTCGCAATTTTCTTATATTTTCAAAAGATCATGTGTTATAAACGTTATAAACATATGTATGCACATTAGGGTGATTCGAAAAACTTTTTTTCGAAATCGGTCTGCGGCTAGTGCTCAAAGTTTGTGACTGGTGGTCCTTATAACCCATAAAAAATTCAAACTCGATCGGATTATATCTTCAGGCTGCGCTTTTTAGTCAAAATTTTATATTTTTATGAAAAAACTCGAAAATTTGCGAATTTTCCTGATAATTTCTAGATGTTCCCGGAATGATTTTATGGTAAATAATTACAAACATTGCTTTTATGTTGGTTAATATTAGCGATTGAGTGTTTGAATCAGGCAAAATGGTTTCATAGTTTGTCAAAAATCGTCAAAAAACGCCAAATATACAGAAATGTTACGGATGTTAGGAAAGCAATAACCCGCTATAATAACTCGACCCCACCGACTTAAATTTACCAAGAACGATAAGGCTATAGGATAGGAAGTAAAATGCAGCTCTTAATTCATCGACTATCCAGCACTCAGCACAAGGAGGTGGCTGTAGTCGAGTGCCGCCCGCCCACCCACCCGGGTTGACTGGTCTTTTAGGTTTTAAAGTCCGCTTTGATATCAAACTTTGGTAATATTTTCCTGTCCTCCAATCGAGCTCTAATGTTAACCACCTAGGGAGTCATACGCACATACAGCAATTGATGCAGCATTTACATCCTTGACCTGCCACTCCTCCACTGCCTGGCCATGACACGGCAGGTCAACATAAGTCTGCAGTTTTCCTAAGGAATCGTCTCTTTCTGCTGCGATCTCTTCTATTACTTCATTGGTAAGTAAGTGTGCTACTGGAGGTGATCTTATTTCTTCGTTTCCCCAGTACGCTAAATCTGAGTAATCTTTGGCGTTAAAGTTGATCACTGGGCGGTCAAATTTTGAAATAGTGCTGTTTGGTTGGCTTTGGATTTTTCATGCTTCCAGGATCTTATTCACCGCGTTTTGACGCAAATTTGGCCGACTATCTCCCAACATATCAACAAACATGTTTTCTGCATGCCCCTGTAGAGTATTATTTTGAAGACATTCATAGAGAAAAGTATTTAAATCGTTTGGTAAATACTCCATTTTCTGTTATGTTAACGGCAGGTTTTTTGACGCGACATTGATAGCTCCATTGCATTGGATGTGAAACCACATGGGAGCGTAAAATTTAACAATAAATTCTGTCAATGTCTTAAGAGCAGGTGATGGATTTGAGGTTGCTTAATACAGTCGAAGGATGCGCCCTGCAAGAGTCAGACTTCGAGCATGGTGAATGGGCCCAGGAAAACAAATCGCAAGATCATTTGGACACACTCCACTGTTTCCATTGTTTGCAGCCTGGCACATTTTGTAGAGGTAACTCTGGTCTCTGCTGAGAACATCAACGTCAACATTAGGAAGAAAAGCTTCAATTTTTTCGACATGGGTCGGTCTTGGCAGGGAGACAAGCTCATTCCTACGTCGCCATGGAATCCCTTCGGGCCGGATGTCTTACCATCAATCTTCTCAAAAATGTATCCTAGAGGCAGTTCATTAGAATGCAATTGACACACAATCCATTGGAGAGGACGCAGGACATATTCTTCCAAACGTCGAATGATGGTGGTATACTTCCCCGTGCTCTACTTATCTCCGTCGGACCCTATGCTCGTCAATTCCGTCAAATCTATACCTTCTTCGCAGAGAAATATAAAAAAATCAGGTTGATCCTTCTGCGTCGGCTGTTTTGGGCTTAACGAGGGTAAGGTAGAATGAACCGGGTTTCTCAATGAGAGAAATGTGCTCTTTTTGACAACTAAGTGGCATGGGCGATTACGCACGGGCGATGGGAGCACTAGGGTGATGGAAGATGATTCCTACCAGTGCAGGATATAAGCAACGCACGCTCAAGAGTTATAAATGTATTTGCATCTACCCTTTCATGGTGGGTGTTGGATAGTCGATGAATTAAGAGCTGCATTTTACTTCCTATCCTATAGCCTTATCGTTCTTGGTAAATTTAAGTCGGTGGGGTCGAGTTATTATAGCGGGTTATTGCTTTCTTAACATCCGTAACATTTCTGTATATTTGGCGTTTTTTGACGATTTTTGACAAACTATGAAACCATTTTGCCTGATTCAAACACTCAATCGCTAAAATTAACCAACATAAAAGCAATGTTTGTAACTATTTACCATAAAATCATTCCGGCAACATCTAGAAACTATCAGGAAAATTCGCAAATTTTCGAGTTTCTTCATAAAAATATAAAATTTTGACTAAAAAGCGCAGCCTGAAGATATAATCCGATCGAGTTTGAATTTTTTATGGGTTATAAGGACCACCAGTCACAAACTTTGAGCACTAGCCGCCGATCGATTTCGAAAAAAACGGGTTTTCGATCCACCCTAATACCAATGCCGTCTAATGGAAGAAGTGGAAGTAAATGCCTCAATAAAGAGTGAAGTTCATTTAGCTTGGTGAACTTTGGTGAAATAGCCTCGTCCCTCCGCTGCAAATTAAATGTCAGGGAATGAGGCGCGTTATTTGTCCGTGCTAATTTTTGATTTTGCTGTAGCTAATTTGAGCTCTACGCTACTATCGCTATGGCAATTGCGCCAATGTCCAATGCGAAGTACAGAGCAAATTGCTCTCATAACCGTTTTTCCGTTTTCATGCTCGACTCTTTCTCGGAAATTATAACAAGAGGAAGAATTGTCCCCCTCGCCGAATCGACTGCTGGTCGAACCCTGACGTTCGAAGAAAGGAGCATGATCTCATGTTGTTCCATGATTTTCCTCAGTTAACGCACGCATTCTTCGATTTTGAGTTATCCAAGGGCGATGATTGGATGGCTAATCGCAGAGCGTGTGCCCATCGGTCAAAATTGTCCCTTTTATTGGTTCATCTTTCTACGCTCCTTGTCTCTCATTTGATTATCCCCATGGTAGGGTATTTAAGTCTCTAGATATGGCTTATATGCAAATAATGCCAGGAACATCTTCCATTAGTTTGTTAATTTTGGAGACCTATTCCTTTATAGGGGACATTCCCTGCAGTATTAGCCGAGTGATTTTATTTAAAAATAAGATCTGTCTCTTCAATAATATTCAAACCATTTTGAGTCATCAATGGGATCGTTACTCATTTATTGATTATGTAGTCACCATTATTCCGGTCCTTTTGTAAATTCTATATCTGTGCATGTGCAAAATCACTTAGTTCAAAAATGTTTCCCTCGCTGCGGGTGATATTTAGCCAATGTGAATACTGTTATCACTATCGCTCAACCACTCATATGTTTGGGCACTACCGTTGGAAGGCGTACATTCAAGTTTGAGAATCTCCTGGCTTTGTACATGAATACATTCTCACTTACGTGAGATCATTGGAATGGCAGATAATATATTAACATTTTCTACACCTTTTAAATCTCAGTCTGACCGCTATGAAATACGCCAGTTCCTCTTGGTGTCAGATTCGATGAAAATTCTATCAAAAATCTCCTTTAGATGCCTTTTATTCTCCCGTGGCCATCGAACGATGGGAAAGCAATTAAAATGTTTAAATATATGTAGAAATTTTTTTGACTTAATCCTTGCCAAACTAAAACCTTTTTATATTCAGCAGGATTTGGTGCGTGAAAAATTACAATCCATTCTCGACCTGAGCCAATATTGATGGTGTCATAATTATAGTCCCGACGGAAATGTTTTGGTCATTGATTAAGAAAATTTTTTCTTATGGTGAAAAAACCTTGTTTTCCAGGGAAACATGTAGAAACAACATTTTTTGTGAAGACCCTATACTATAGGGTGTGGGATGTCGATGTCGAAGGATGGCGCGTTTCAGATCAAATGCGTTTTCTCTTCTTCTAAGCTCTCACTGAGTCTTATTCTCTCCGCTCCTTCGGACTTTTAGTACAACCATTCCTCGTTTCCATGCTCGATGCTTCTTCCTCATCGGCTGGCGCTGCTTTCGTAAAAAGGATCGTGTGAACGATTTCTTCCCACTATCTAGGGGCACAGATATTATCATTCTCCTGGGTTGACTGGAAGTAATTATAAAGACTGTCATAGTCATCTCATAGTAAATAAAACTTTGCAGGCGCTCTCCATTGAGCAATTATTGGGTGCCTCAAAGGTCAAAAAGTTGGGTATATTATGCGTAAAAATGGAGAAATAATTCAAGGATGAAATTCAGCAAATTCACATGCTTAACAGACATAATAATATATACCCTTCAGGGAAGTACCTGATGATGAATTATAGATTATAAAGAAGGTTATAAGCAGTAAACTATGAATGATTATTTTCCAGATATATTTTTGTCATATTGCTTTAAAAGTCCAAGTTAGTCTTTTTTCATTATTGAGTGTTCAACCATTGTGAATTTTAAATATTCATATATTCATTCAGTGTCCAATTTTTATACTGCTTTTTCGAGTTTTTTAAGGATATGTTTTCTTCAAGTTGGCATCTAGCAAGTTTTTTACCATGGATTCTTTATTTTTAGTCAAAGAACTGTAAATAATATATATGAATATTCCATTGAGTTGAATCTTCCCTCCGGTACTGCTCTGAAAGTTTTGGTTTGGTAGGTAAGATACAAAATCACAAACTTATATAATTTACCGGCACTAAATGGTTTTGGCCGGGCATTTTAGCCAGAGTACCATTTATCTGCTTCAACTCAATATGCTTATGACGAAAGAAAAGTGTTTATCTGAGGAGTATACCATTTTATAACCAGTGAATTTTTTTGCGCGCTATCCCGGTACTCTTTTCTCAGTCGCTCGCTCCGTCTACTTCGTTTGTTTTCTTCCCAGTCTGCGCTCTTCCCCCCTCTCCCTCTACCCCATCCAACTCCCGAGAGGCGTGAATCTCCGCCCAAAACGACTTTAGCCGTTCTTTTATCAAAAATCGGACGTTGAATCAGTCTCCAGAAATACTCACCAGAGGCCCACGATACTTCAGGGTC
Organism: Ceriagrion tenellum; assembly: GCA_963169105.1. Lineage (NCBI taxonomy): Eukaryota > Metazoa > Arthropoda > Insecta > Odonata > Coenagrionidae > Ceriagrion > Ceriagrion tenellum. The sequence goes on from OY720640.1 coordinate 135,850,059, forward strand.
ATTTTAGACCTTAACCAATCATCGAATCCACAGTTCTTTGAATCTCATTCCCTCGACACCATACATTATCTTCGACCGCATACTAGCACGCGACCTTCCCACTGGGAACCCACTGCGGAAGGATTTGGAGAACACGAGCCCGCAACGCTGATATTCAAGAGATGGTTTCCGATGGAAATACCTTCATATATTGCGAGGTACTTTATAGTATAAACTGAAGCTTAGCATATGTTTATTATAATAAATTTTCTCCAAGTAATGGAAATACTCTTGCTTCTGAGGTAATTGAAAGAATAATGACTAAGTAAAGAGCTCACTAGGATTCACCAATTCAACTATTAGTTACTTGCAACTGTCCTTTAACTCGCCCTATCAGCTTTATTCCGCCCCGATGCCCCTATAAACAGTTTCAGCTACTGTGAACGATGTATTAAACCCTTGATCTACGTCGTTAATTATCCCTATTCACATCTCTACCCATTTATGTCTTCCAGAGGCTCTTTATTTGTGCAAATTCTATAAAGGAAATAATTATTCGTCTCGACCGTGATTTGAACCCGAATTCCTTGATATCGCGCCGATGGTTCTAGGTACCGAGGGGTCCTCCCCTGTAGACTTTTGTTCGCCTCTGCACCTTGGTGCCAATCGCACGCTTTAGACCGCTTCGTCATGTTTTCATGTCCGGTAGTCTTGAACATATTTTTCATTCAAACCCCACAAAATTCTGAAGGATAGGATTACGCCAGCATAACTGGCTTAAACACACGACGAAATATCGAGGGACCCGGTTTCGAGTCCCGTTTAATGTGAATGGTTTTTCCTCTGTTAAATATCGTACTTTGTGCCCCAGTGAGAGACTCCGTCAAGGTAATACGGAGCGTAGTCCCGGTACCCTCCAGATCTGTCGTGATCTTTACCTTTCAGAATGCGTCAAAAGTTTGATTACTCATCTTCTGCGAATTGTTTTTCCTTTTTTTTTACACTCCTCTTCGAGAGGTTTCGTCACGGGTGACTCTGTCTGTCCTTGTGACGCTCGGCATTCTTCAGTAAAGCCACATTTCCACTCCCTCCGATCCCCTTACTCTGTTTTTGACTCGAACGAGAGTGATTGAGGAGGGAATTTAGAACCTTATATTTTAATATACCACGCAGATTTGAGAATACACATCAGAATATGAGAAGAATTCCATGATGAGTGAGCCTAATGATAAAGATGATATTTTTCAAATGCGCTTGTGTAATTCATAGTTTCATTTTCTAAACATACTGAAAATAATCTCCTTCATTTTTAAGGATCTACCGCGCCTTTTTGTTGGATAGTGAAACAGTTTCACTGACACTACTGTCAGTGCCTTAAGGTCGAAGGTCAGGCAATCTTCGACCTGCAGACGCTGACAGTAATGTCAGCGAAATTGTTGTCACTATCCAACAAAAAGACGCGGTAGATGCCGAAAATTGAAGGAGATCAACGTAGAACACCGCGAAAGCCTTCGTTATCACATCATACTGAAATTAAACATCCATAAAAATAAATTTAAAATATTTTGCATTTCATGAAAAGTGCAGACTTTGTAGTTCGATGTCGGTCTTTCTGGTAATGTTGTCAGCTCACGTTTCTTCAATTATAACTAAACAAATTGAAAGCTGGTTGTTTGGTGTTAACTGACGAAGCTTATTTTTTTTTACTCATTGGAGCCGAAAGCTGTGATATCCGGAAGTTCTGCATTCGTATAATAAACGATATACGACACACATCTGAGTGTTCCACCCATGCAGAAATAGATATTTAGTTTCTGCTGAGATTTATAAGCAAATTGTGCCTGTTATAATACTAAGGTGAATACTTTCATAAAAACTTATTTAGCGAAAATTCAATGATTGAAATGAATGGCCGTGAGATTTTTACAATTATTTTTACGTCCCAGTCGAACTGCGCGTGGGTGAGCGTTGGGGAAGTACCGGGACCCCGGTCGTTTACTGCCACACGTCTCGGCGGCGCCTTGCTGGGTACAATATAAACGACCCTATTCCACCATTCTGCTGAAATTCGATCCTTCCCCTCCTCACGCTCCTTCGCGTACACTCTTCCGTTGAATTTTTGGAATATACGAAGTTTTACGGATATGAATATGAAAGTGGTATTCGAATATTGTAATGTCACCAACTTGTATTTCTGTGGAAAATTTCTTGACTGTATTACGCTGAGAAATGAGTAAACCTATATACATCTTCATAATGCTCTAAAAGCCACCTCAGGAGTGTATGGCAGGTAGTAAGTGGTTACCGACATGTATTACAATATACCCTTATAAAGTTCATGTAACTACGACTGCTGATGCAGAAGCAACAACAGCTGAGACTTGTCAGAAGGCGAAATGTCACAAATATACACTACACTTCGGTCAGATTAATAATGCAACACTATTTGTATTAATTATTTTCAGAACTTGACACATTCAGTGAGATACAAGAGTTGTACTGTAAGCATGCCCGGGGATGCTGTTAGTTCTTGGCGAAAATAACAATTCAGATATCTCGGAGAAAACGAATTAACTAGATACACTTACTATTGAAAAACCTGGTTAAAAGTCTCTTTGGCAGTCGTGGTGGGCTCTTATTATTCGCGGGAAAAATGGCACTTTAAACCATCCCATGGGAGTTAAATTAAGGTTGGTTGAATATTCATATAGGTGCTTATTAAATGTGCAAAAGAAAATGTATGAAAATTACAAATTTATGAAAGTAGGAATTAAATATTTTAAAGTCATTAGTCACTAGCCCCTGAGCTACGTTTCGTCATTTTAAATGTATTCAGCAAATGACGTAAATTAAGGACTCGGTTGAACCATTCTGAGTCGAAGAATCGCATGTAAAAAAACACCGTCCGTTCGCACGTGACGACAAGGGAAAATAATTTCCCAAATTTTTCAACGCTCCGTACAATGGCACTCCCGCCGGCCGACTCGACTCCGGCCACGACACGCTCCCTGAATGCCACCTACACACACATACAGAGTCACAGACACCTCTATATACAGGCCGTGAGTCAGCCACTCAACCCCCCCCCCACCCATCTCCCCCGCGCTCCTTCCCTCTGCACGCCTCTCTTATCCTCCTTTTCCCCCGAGGGAGGGATAGCGAGAGGGAGGGAGAGAGGCGAGTCTTTTCTTATCGGCGCGACGGGCGATATCTCGGCCCGTCTTTCTCACCCCCTCCCCTACCTCTACTTCCCCCCCCTCACACCCCTACCTCTCGCTCTTATCCGGAAAACGGAGCGCTGAGATAAGAGGCGGGGGAGTGGAATTCAAGCGGAGAAGGGGGGGGGGAAGGAAGGAAAAAAGAAAGGAATCAAATTATATTTAATATTCCCGGACAACAGCGTCTCCTAGGGAACATAAACGATTATGCATCTTCTAAGGTTTGACGGAGTGTACATCAGCGAGATTACAAAAATATATAAATGTCATAGAATGCAGCAGAATGTTTAATTAATTTCAAGTAAGATTTCAAAAGAATGCAGAAAAGGTACGCAAATAACTATCAAGTGACAAAACAGCAAGATTTTAAAAATACACCCATTATCGCAAGAGAATATCTGCATATTTAAATCATGATTAGCAAAATTTATATGATAAAATAAGTGCACAGGAGGGGGGCCTAGATGACGGTTCATTCTTGAGCGAACTCTTAGGGAACTGTTTCTGTTGTTCATTCACTTGTCCTACTTGCTAAGATATTTTTAAAAATATTTTTAGTAACTAGTTCTACTCCTGTCCGCTTGCAATTCTCGCTAGATCCGCTCGTATGCTAGCTCACTCATATGTTTATCTTGCAGGCCTGCGCGGCAAGAAGGGGAAATAGAGGTGGAGGAGTGGTAGTGGAAGGACGGAGGGGAAGAGAGAGAGAGGTAACGAATGGTGAGATTGTCAGGAAAACCAAAATACTTGGCGAAAAAGGTGCAACGCACTAACATGTTGGGTTAGTATTTGAAATTACCGATCCCCGTGACCTACCCGGGCTCCTATCTCAAGTCTCATCGTGAGTTGAGTCAAAACAGGACGGCTGGTCGTGGTGACTGTTATCATTTCTTGAATCGTTTGCGTTGGCTGATTATGGAAAGGTATTCTGACTGACCCGTCACACAAAACAACCTTATTTTCCCCATTTCACTTTAATGAAAATTCCGTTGCACTTGTCTCAAACTCATCCAATCTTTAGTCCCAGGAACTTCAACTATAGCTATAAATATCGATCCATCAGACCCGGAGTATTTACATAGAAAGTATTTGGATGGAACTAGACGGGAGAAAATAAACCTTGTGCCTGTAGTGTGCAGAAGTTCCCGCTTATTCGTCGATTTACTCTCGCAAAAATTGCGACTAAAGCGGGATGAAAGAAAGCGGATCTCAAAATCCCATACGCATTACACCAAATTCAAGCGCGTCTCTATGTATTATTTCTTGTGGCATTTTTAATTAAGGAGTTGCAAATGAACAGTTATTGCATAACTTAACCCTTTTAACATGATTGGGAACACAACAAACAATAGAGTGAAAGCATCAATGCGGTGCATCAGTGGATCAAGGCGATAGAATAAAGAATTGTAAGGTGTTATAACTCATCGGATGTATGACTGAGACGACGTAAAGCGGGAATGCCTGAAACTCTTTTAAATAATTGTGATCCGACATCCTTGTTGCAACGTCTTGCTCTTGGATTTGGTTATCTCGACATTTTCCGCGACGTGTTAGCAGCAGTTCCATCTTCTTCCGGGATTTTCGTCGTGCCGATGCGTTTTCCAGACGACCTGTCTCATCCCGCACTGGAGGCGTCCCAGGTCGAATCCTGGAAGAGGATTCATGTTCAGACCATCTTTTACCAAGATATGCCTCAAGGAGTAGAGAAGAAACGTGGTCTGAAGACAGCAAACACGTTATGGGAATCCCGGAAGAAGATGAAACCAATGTTTGATTCGGTGCTTGCCCGCCTACTGCGATGTCGTCACGGCCCTTCCCCAGAAAGCTTTCTCTGAGCGGAGTCTCCTTTTGAAGGGCATTCATCATTAGCACTCTGAAGTTGATGAGCAAGCCGTAGAAATGCCTGAATATGAATGTTATCACTCGATGGAAAATCTGTGATGACTGAACACTTATGGCATTTTGAGCGATCCTCTCAGACATTGGATACGCGAAGATCGGGGTGTGAGGTGCATCTTGTCACCGCACTCTATTTTTATGAATTTCTATGTGTAATCTTGGAGGGTTTTCTGTTGCATTTTATCAGTCAAGTAGTATTAAATTGCGCACACAGTCTTATGTAGTTTTTCTCATGGATAGCCCAAGTGAGTAGAGTTCGTCAAAAGTAAAAAAGTGCTGAAAGATAAGAAGAAAGAAAGAGAAAGAAAGTCAGAAAACAATGCTTTAAGCCGCGTTTACACTATGTAGCAAAACCTGCTATATAACTTTTGCTATATGTAGCAGTGTATCATGGAACTTAAGTGATATAGCAAATGCTATATTTTACAGTTTTTCCAAATCGTCCCATGTTATATTTAGCAAAAATAATGCAGCAAAATAGTTTCATAAAAGATGTCAAGGAGGAAGGATCTAGTGCTAGCGGCAGCCATTACAGTAATTTTGGCGGCTCGCAGAAGAAAACGATGGTTTTGTGTTTAAAATCTGCGTATATCATTTGCTATTTGTAGCAAATGTTACTTGTAGCCAAAATTCCCTTTGCTCTTACCGACTCCGAATAAGTAACATAATTTTTGCTACATATAACAGAAAAAGTTATAAATAGCATCCGGAACTGCTACACATAACATTTCTCCGTTTTGAGTTTTGCTATATGTAGCAATTGTTACCTATATAACTTTTGCCATATAGCAGGTTTTGCAACATATTGTAAACGTGGCTTTACTCGCCAATGTTACCGATTGCGTCTTCCGCTGCGGTTGTGGCGTGGTGGACTGGTGGGAGCCTGACTCCAAATGCTACGCGAAAATTTAGAGATGAGTCCTCAACTCTTGCGCACCTGCGCGGGATTTAGAAGATACAAAACACAATCGACCCTTTGTTATGAACTAGTTCGGATAAGTACCCACCCGTTGTATATATCTGAACATATATACATTCGTGTATATATTTTTTACGACTCCTTTGTGGAACTGTCGCCCATAGGAGCTGTTTACAGTTCTTCTCGTCCAATCGAAAATGGAATTCCCGAGGAAACTGCCGGCTGAGTTGTAACGAGCGTTGAAAAACTTCTCCCTCCTTGAGCTGTGCTGTCATTGTTGCCTTCTACCCATTCCTTCTACCCCCCAGCCACGCCCCCTTGGCTCTCCGCTGAGCCAAGTCACGCGAGCCTCGATGCACGCCCGTCCTTTCGCGTCTCAATTCGTTGCCGCGATCAACCAAAAGTCTCGACTGAATTCGAATGCCTGAGCCATTTTTCATTTCGATGCCGGACTTAAGTCTGTGAAATGCTTTTGCGGCAAAAATGAAAGCGGGATTCATGCCATCCATGTTTGGACCACAGCCACTCATATTTGGAAATTACAACATATTTCAGTCCCCTTCCTCGCTTGACGTGGTTTTAAGTAAAATTAGAGAAGACCTTGGATTGATATCAGAAATCGGAACAATGAGTACGTTCAATCATTCTTTTAGTTAGAGTTGTGCGAATGCTTTTAATCGAATCGACTCGAATCAGGCTTAATTCGATTCGATTTGCCTGCGAATTGGGATGCTTCGAAAGCGAATGATTCGTAATATTCGAATCTGATAGTGATTCGTCTTCGAATCGTTGCATGCATTCAAACATGGCAATCATCCCCAAATTGCGCGCCGTCCGTTTAGAAGATGTTTTCCTCACGAGAAACGGAAATTTAAAAGACCACACATTATTCTGTGCTATTATTTGTGCCAATATTTAGATGTATATGCTAATGTAAGACCCTGAAATATAATGAAAATCTATATTACTTTAACTCTGCATAAACTGTTGCATTTTATTTGGAATTCGAATTCGATTCGCAAGCAAATATTTAGGGTGATTTGATTCGCTAACGAATATTTAAAAAAATTCGTTTCGATTTGATTCGAAATTTATGTGAGAGATTCGATTCGGTTCGATTCACAATAAAATCCCTGCACTTTGCACAGCACTACTTTTAGTCTTCAGTTAGGTGGTTGGTACGCCATATCACGCCATCACTGACAGAATAGAAACATTTCTCGGATTTATTAATTAAACGACCGCATCATATTCACAAATGTCTGTTACTACTTAATTTTTCAATGGGCTACATTCGTTGGGATCCAGTTACACGTTGTTAATTACAACTTTGATTACTTTCCCAGCGCATTTGATTTTTAAACGAAAATTGAAATGTTCCCCAGAAAGTATAGAGTCAATAATGAGGTTACAACGAGAGCCCCGCGTATTTTAACGGAGGAGTGCGTGTGTAATTCAATCATTGCTTGGTACGTGAGAGAAATTACGTTACCCTCTTCAAAACCTCATTTGTTTTACAGTTGCTTGCTGAAGTGGAGTAACTTCTCTGTTTTCTGCTTGACAGACCGTTTGCTGTATCCTTTTCCGCAGCGCATCCTTATGTTGATGATCCTGATGTTGAAATTCGAATTCCGTCGTCGACGAGACTTCTTTCAACGACTTGATTCTCATACGTGAGCAAGAAAAAGTCAATAATCCCTATTATTTAATTATTGGGTAACCACCTGTGTTCAAAGTTATTCTCACAATTTTGTAGAGGGAGTTTCTGCCCATCTTAAGTGACTAAATGTTGTTTGACAACGCACACGGCGAATTATAGCGGCTTGAGCAAAGGTCAAAGGAAATTATCTTTAGAGTGGGTGCATTATTTGTAAACAAAAAACTCGGCTACTAAATGGAGGCTCGTGTGAATATAATTTAGCCTACTTATTTTGCTTTAGTTTTTCAATTTTCCATTTTAATTTTATCTACGATAATTTTCTTGACGTAGAAAAGTGTGTCTTTAACCTATCATCAAACCAGTAGTCTACTAGAGTTTATCCTATCTTAGGAGTCCACATTCCAAGAATCTTTGAAGATCATTATGGCTTATAGGTACTTAAAATTAAAATCTGCTGCACTCGTGTAACTCTCGGAATATAATTATATAAGTTCTATAGAAAATGAAAAATAAAGCTTGGCGCGTAAGGTTTTTACACGAAAAACTAATTTTTTATTAGAATTTATATGATTTTGTAGGTTTCCAATTACACCAATTTGCCTTTTTTTTAAAAGCATATGAATTATTAATATTTGTTTTAAAACCACTGCATTATTCGGAATACTCCTTTTAGCCTTGCTTGTGGAAATCGATTTTGCTGCGTTTGTATTGAGCTTATCAGTTGAATATTAAGTAATTGATGTCATTACTCTGGCTAACAAATAAGTTGTTATGGCATTATTAGAAGTGATTAGGCGGCTAAGGTATCCGAGCGAGATAGTTCCCTAGTCATAATAAAGACCATATTCGAATTATATGTTGTAATTTTACCAGCTGTAGGACGTATCAATGAAATATTGCATCATTAATGGTGCAATAATATAGTTTTATATGACAGAAATGGTAAGTAATTAAATGGAAATATCTAAATAACTTTTTAACTTGACTCATTTTTTTCTCGCGGTGCGTTTGAAATTCCATCATAACGGAAGTTTTTTTTTTAATAACGTAGAACCTATTGCGGTGACGGTATGATTAATTTCCAAAATGGTTGAGAAAACATACAAACTACACGCAGTCTGTTTTTTTCGACATCTAAGTGTTAGAAATTCCTCATTTTTAAAAAATAATGTCTCTCTGGAGTGCATACACGTAAAATTTCCCATGTAAAAGGTCTGGTATATTTTGGCAAATATCTCGGAAAGCAATGTGGTAAGGGGGTAAATTTTTGGTGTCATTAGAAGGGTGAGATATTTTTCTTTGAAATGAGACCAAATTCATTGATATCTAGGTAAAATGATATTTCGCTCAAAATACCTTAAGGTAGGTTAAGTTGGATATCAGCCGACCTCTGATTATTATCTTTCATGGACATCGGCCCTGCTATGTCCTCGCACAGTTTCCTTCCTTTACTCGGCACGAGTCCCACACCTCATGTCATCCCACCTATTGCATCTATTCCCCTCCCCTCCTTTCCCCTCCCCTCGCTCTCCCTAAATCCCTCCATCTCGTCACTTGGCCTTCAGAACCCCCTCGTCTCCACTCCCGCACCTCAAAGCTGCTGTCTTTCCCTCCAACGCACTCCTCTCCGTTTTCATCCACACCCACATCCCGAATGCCAGCAGCCTATTCGCGTCCTCGTTCATCCGATCCCAGTTCTCGGAACCCCGTAAAGATATACTCGGTATTATACTTTACCTGTTAATTCTGTAATTCTTACAAAAAGTCCGAGTCATAAGATCCAGGAGGCTTCTCGGGTGTTCCACTGAGTTAGAGACTACATAATTGCCGACGTGTCGAAGAAAGACTTGTTATCCATCTTCACGGCTTCTAGTCTTTCTTCGAAACTTGGGCACTTATGGATCACCCGAGAAACCCTTCTGCGTCGCATTCGCTGGAATAACCTTTGATTTCTTGTTTCTCATTTTATCTCTTTATCTAACCCAATTCCACCTCTCAAATTCTTGCTTGCGTGCACACTTACCTTCAACGTACTATTCAAGTAATTGAATTACTCCACTTGCGTGTTATTCCCTCCAGATATAACAATCATCCTTGCTTTCTGTACAATGCCTTCACCAACTTTTATGATCATCCTCGCTTTTTCTGCCGCGCCAAATTTCATTGCTTAGTTTTTTATGAATGTTGTCTTAACTTTCATTTTATAACCTGAAGGAATGGCATCGTGCTGTAAGAAGGATGTGTAGATATTTTTTTAAATTTAGAGATCCATAGTTATCGTAAGGAAAGAGATGCAGAAAATAATCATGGGTAATATTTACATGATACGTATGTAAACAGCCTCGAGTTAGCCTACTAATACAATTTAAGTACATATTTTGAGATGGATGAAGTTTTCTCAGAAGTGGCTCCGAGGGGCACATCCTATTGACTGCAAAAGTTTCAACGAAGCGATCTCTATTCGTCTTTTTCTAGGCTTAATCTGCGACTAAAATTGCCTGTGGAGAGTCTTATCCGATTAAACGTCTTACGTTAACCACCGAGAAAGCCTACGGTACTTCGGCAAATGTCGACGCGGTGATAGGAAGCAGGTGGCCATTTTGGCTTCAATGTTGACGCATTTTTTCAGTAAGGATCTTAAAATTTGATTCTTAGCTTTGCTATTGTTCCATAATATCAATGAAATGAGCATTTTGGTGTTTTCTTTTATGAAAAGCATCCTACTATATGTAATAGATATAACTATTGGGCTGGAAATTTCAAGTGATTTATTTGCTGATGCACCATTCCAACAGCCATGTCATTAAAAATGCCTGAGGACAAATGGAAACAATCCTGCCAAATGACGTAACTTAACACTTGTTTTCTTTGTTGGTGAAATATTTGGAAAGTTCTGCTTTTATTTTCGGAAGCTGTAATTTTTAACGCTTCTGAAGTTACGCTCAACTGAATATATAGAAGACGGTTAATTAACTGAATTATAAACAATTTTGATCACGCGAAATAATTATTGGTTTTCAACAATGCTGAGATTCGGGCACTCGGCATTCTATTCCCCAGGTCATCGCATTAGATAAAAAGAGCCAACCATCTCCATTGCATTGCACATTGTCACCCCGAGGAGGCTGAACGCGCAGCACCGTGCCCTGCCGCGCGAGCGAGTACAGCGGCGGAGACGCTTAATGCTCCCGCAAAAGTTCCTGACGCAAACCTTCACAGTAAGGAGAGGAAGTTAAAGTGTAGGAAGTTAATTAAAAGGATGGAAGGTAACAGAGGGAGGCCAGGAGAACGAGAGAGAGGGGGAGGAAGAGGCAGGGGAGTCAAGATATCTCCCGAAAAAAGGATAAGGCCCTCTTACGTAATGCAAGTGCTTAAATCGCCCATCGCTGTACTTAGGAATCTATCTTGGACCCTGTGTTGAAATATCATTGTGAAACGAGTGGAAACTGGACGGCAGGCAGCTGTGAGCTATGAAACTTCTCGAACCGTTCGTATCAGCCGCGATTCGAAAGGTTTTCTGACTGACCCTCTCCAATAAACAACCTTTCTCCCCCGCTACGCAGTATTTTGAACATTTCGTAGTCTATGTTTCAAATTCGTCTACTGAGCAGCACCAGAAAAATTTACTAGAAATAAAGCTGAGGAGTATGGACAACGCAACCAAAACAGACCTGTGAGTAAACATGTTTATATGGGACATATAATTTTTTGCCAACCGTTTAAGCGAGTTTAAGCCGTGTGATTCCATTATTTATGACGTTTTATATAACACTGCAATATGTTAATGCGACATATCTTTCCCAACAATTCCTCCATATCTCAGTTGTCGCCATAGGTCGAGGACAAACGTTGTCCGTACTTTTCTAATCTAGAGCTTTAGCTGGGACTATACATCGTCTCCCTCTCCCGGCGTGGACGGGATAAGGAAAGAAAGAGTCGTGACTCCTTGCCAGCCAAACACGCCGTATCTGACCCTGTTTCCCTTAAAATCTCTCTCCGCCCCCCTCACCCCCTTCTTCCCTCTTATTCCCCGGAACGAACGCCAAGACGAGGGAGAGGGGTGGGGTGGAAGATAAAAATGTTTCCGAAAAAATGAAGAAATCCTGAGCGCGCTCTCCCGCGTCCCTGTCGCCGTCGCCTCCCACGATTGGTGTGTGGAGTGGGGGGTGGGGGGTTGGAGAATAGGAGGGCACTCTTAATACGAGTGGCGCGCGGCGGACACACAAACGCTTTGTCAGTTTCAGGGGATTTTGGAAGTGGGGCGGGAGGAGGAGTAGAGGCGGAGGGGGAGGGGAGTAGTAGGGATAAATGGGGATGGGGTTATTGAGGACCATGGGGAGGGGGTGGGTCTCCCGAGAGAAACACGACTGCGAAGCTCGACCGAAATCGTAAATTTTGATAAAAATCGAATCTTGTCGTTTCCATTGTATTAAGCAGCAAACAACGAAAGATTTCGTTTAAGATGTTGGTGCGCGTTGCTTCAAGAAAAATCTCGACTGTCGAAGAATAAGGAGATTCATCTTCAAATTTTAAGCGCGTTGCAACTGAGATTTTGCGTTACACATGCGGTGCACGCTATAGAGCAATAGTATTGAGGCATTTTCGAGAAAATGATCTTATTTAATGAAAATTGTTCCACTTTAATTGGGCAGGAACTTGTTCTCTGTTTTTTTTGTAAAGCTGGGAATTAGGTAGTCCTTTCAAATGCCCATATCAATTTGTCAATCTCCCTTTTGATTTCCTAATTCTTAGAGATATCGCCACCAGGGGCGTTACACTGAATGTAATAGTTGATGAAACTCATGAAATGAAGCTCGTATGCATAAGTACATTGATTTGTACATTTATGGCAGGAAAATACAAATAATTGTAATCTTTTACGTCTTCCTCTCTTCTAAAGGTTATCCTTGTTGTTGCAGCCACGACTTCCAACAATATCTTTTTTAAGCCTTCCTCTTCATTTCATTGTACGAGGTGCATCCCATTTCCATCGCCAATACTTTTAGGTACGAAGTTCTTGGTCGCCCTCTATGTCTTTTGCCTAGAATTTTTCCTTCCATAATATTTTGTATGAAGTTGTCGTGCCTCAGTAAGTGTTCGATGAGCTTTGATTTTCTTGTTTTAATTATTTCCAATAGTTCTCTTTCTGCATGGACTTCATTTAGTACTTGCTCATTAGTTTTTCTGTCGCTCCACCTAGGTTTTGCAACCCTCCTCCAAAACCACATTTCTGCAGCTTCAAGTTTGGTCATCACACCCTTTCTTAGTGTCTATGTCTCGCATTCATATGGAATTTCTTCCTAGTCTCAATACTAATACTGTTATTTACTAGGAGACCTTTCTTTAATTGAAAGGCTTTCTTGGCTAACGTTATTCTTCTTTTGACCTCAGAGGAGCAGTTGTTATGATTCTCTAATATGCTACCCAAGTAGCAGAACTCTGTCACTTCCTCCAGTCTCACTCCGTGTATTCGTATATTCGTTATATTTTCTTCTGTCTTTCTGTCTTAAATGTCTTTTATGGATACATGCATAAAATATTTCTTCTAAGTGTAGCCTGCCACAGCCAAGTTTCTCCAAAAATTAAATTTGGTATACAGTCCAAATATATTCTAGGGAGCTACCCAATGCATCCGATATTGTAGTAATTTTAATTAGAAATTATGTCCTACTGTAGTTAACGTTAAGATGAATTATAATTATATAATGGAGTACAGTACTGGAAAGAAACAGCCTCAACTAATTGGCGTATCTGTAATCTTGGTTTTCGACTTCACATAAAGTCCTTGAATTTTTAAGAATATTTTCTTCGTTCTAGTGATAAGTTCATTATGCTTATCTTTTGGAGCAATTAATTCTGCGAAAAGTTCAATACTTACCTCCATTTAACTGGTATTAAATATTGGCATATGATATATAAGTTAAGAACAATATGCATTATTGAGGAACTGCATGGGAAAACTAGAAACAGATACTGGTACTTATTAAATAAATTGAAGGCGGATCGTTTCCGGAAGCTAATGACACCGACACGCATCAACTTCTAATATTTACATAAATTTTATAACTGCGCTCTCTCGAGAGAAGGGTTTACAGTGAGGGAAGAAGCAAAACAATGTCTTCTCAAAATCTTAAGGTATATACTCACGTGGCGGAATTTGATCAGTGAAGTATTTACAAGGATCAAAATATTCCTGTAACTGATTTTCTACAGGAGTTGGAACCCACTCTGAACAACGCAGGAAAAAAGTATGGTTGTGGTTGGTGACCTAAATATTAATTTAATGAATGAAAATAATGACTACGATCACTATAATCACTTAATGTGTACGCATGGATTCTCATGTCTAGTAAATGAGGCTACCAGGATTAGCCAGCAACCTTTAACCTGTATTGATCACGTTTGTCATGTTCTATAATGCATTTAAACTTGAAACTTTTGGCAGAGGTTTGACACTTGGGGATTACTGATCATTCAATGATTACTCTCGTTGTTTCAAAAGAAATAAAGATTAACTCTAACGTTGAACGTGAAAAACCTCGACATAAAATGTATGTAAACTATGATATGTTGCATGATTTAGCGTGCAAAACAGACTGAACTCCAGTGATTAATGAGCCAAACGCCTCGAAGGCCTTTGCAATTATGTCGGATATGATGCAATCTGTGATTGATCGGGCAAAACTAACAATAAAACAGGATAAAAAGACAATAAAATGACAATCATGGATGACCACTTCTCTGCTCAAAGAGGTAAAATCAAAAACTGTCATCCTCAAAAAAGTATAAGCGTAATCCCAAAAGCGACAGTTTAAGGAGGAAGTTGTAAAATTTAGAAACAATCTAAGGGTTAAGCTGAAAAAGGCCTGCCATGATTTATATATGAGGAAGTTCCAAATTAGTCGCGGTAATCCTAAAACTCAATGGGACCTAGTGAAATAACTAGACAAACTAGCTCAAAAACCTCTGATCTATGTATAGAATGGGAGAACACTGTCATTACTGATCCTATGATATTGGCATCTGAATTTAATGAATATTTTATCTCATCTTTTGAATCTAAAATTAATGGAACTACAACCTACCCAATAAAAAATCCATGCTCCATGATCGATTCCTGTCAGTCGTATTTGGAGCCAGTATTTCGAAACGAAGTCATTGCATTGGTAAAAAGTTTCCCTCAAACAAATCACCAGGCTTTGATGGCATTAGCATCAATGCTTTAAAGAGGACAATAGTATATATAGCGCCTGTCTTGGAGTACGTGTTCAATCTGAGCATTTCAACCGGAGAATTACCTTCGGCTCTAAAAATGACAGTCGTCATTCCGCTATACAAAAAAAGTGATCCAAAAAAAATTGGAAAATTATAGACCAATATCGCTCTTTTTGACATTCTCAAAAACTTTTGAAAAACTTGTTAAGAATAGGTTATTGAATTTCCTTGATAACTCATTTTTTCAGCCCGAAGCAATTAGGTTTTCGAAGAAAATTGGGAACCGAAGATGCTTTAATGCATCATTTGCAAAATGTTTATAATGCACTCAATCATAATAAACGCACAGCAACCTTTTTCATCGATATCCAAAAGGATTTTGACACCCTTGACTACGACACTCTATTCAAAAAACTTCATCAAGCCGGAGTCAGAGAAAATTTCCTTCAGTGGTTCAAGAGCTATCTATCTAAGCGCTCACAGTGTGATCGAGTGAATAACTGTTATAGGCATTTTTAAGAAATAAAGGCTGGCGTTCCACAAGGCTCAGTACTGGGATCTATACTTATTCTGATTTATATAAACGATCTTCGTAATCATAATTTAAATGGATATGTCACAGCTGACGCTGATGATGTTGCACTAAATCTGAATCCATCTAAATGTAAGTGCATCCTGGGGCATTGTTAAAAGAAAGATTGAATAAGATTTAATAGTTCTTAGACAATGATTTCTCTTTAACAAACTTTTTTTAGTTCCAAGACCAAATACATAGTGTATGAGTCATGTGACAGATATAAAATTGACTTGGAAGTAATATATCATTCTCCGGACCATTCAGGAGGAAACTGTTTAAATTGCATCTCGATTGGAAATGTAACTGAATTTAAATATTTGGAGGTAATCCTGGAATATAAATTAAAATGGAAACACCATGTTAAGTGCCTAACTAAAACACTTCGGTACTGCATCTCAAAGTTATACTTCTTGCGAAAAAAATATCCATTGAATTTTCTAAAAGTTATCTATTTGGCACTGGTTGTCAAAATTAAGTTATGCCTTAAACTGCTGGGGAGGAGCCTACAGAAATACAATCAATCCCGTATTATTCTGCAAAAGAGGATAGTACGTGCAAAAATGCACAAAAACCGTTTCTCTCAAGCATTCTCACTGTTTTTATAACTGAACATATTGCCTCTCAGATATATATTGTTATAAACTCTTAAAGAATTTCTATTTAAGAAGTGGCGACGAAGCAAATTTGCTACCCAGGACACAAGTCCTTAGCTTGCGTGAAATAAATACTGTTTCTTTCCCTAAGCCTCTTCTTCTTCAGTGTTCAACCCTGGGGTTGGTTTGCAGCAGTACGCCATTCCTCTCTTCTGTCTGCTTTCCTCTTCATTTCTGTGTATGTGGTGCAACCCATATCATTCACAATCTGCTGCATGAATGACATCCTTGATCGTCCCCGGCGATTTCTTCACTCTATAGCTCCTTCTGCTATTGTTAAAATGATGTTGTCATCTCTTAGAATGTGCCCTACGAGTTTGTCTCTTCTTGTTTGGATATGCCTCCACAGGGATCTGGTTTCTTGAACTCTTTTCAGTACCTCTTCGTCCGTGACTCTATCTTTCCAGCTGAGCTTCAACATCCTTCTGTAGAGCCACATCTCCAGGGCTTCTAGCCGCCTTCTCTCTTGTTTTCTTATCACCCATGTTTCGCTCCCGTATAGGGCCACACTCCAAACAAATGCTTTCATCATCCGTTTCCTTATTTCCAAACTGATGTTCTTGCTGGTGAGTAGGTTTTTTCTAAGATAGAATGCAATTTTGGCCTGATGTATTCTCCTTACAATTTATTTCTGGCTTCTACCATCTCTTGTTATTCTGCTTCCCAAGTAGGCAAATTCCTCTACTACTTCTAGCTTCTCTCCTCCAATTCTCATTATTGGGGGTTCATATTGTTCTTAATTACTGCAAACCATCACCTTGGTTTTGCGTTTGTTTATTCTCATGCCATACTGTTTACAGAAAATCCTACCCATTGTGTCGAGCATCCTTTCTAGATGACTGTTACTTTTTACGGGATTCATTCCGCGATGTATGTTTTTTTAAACAACAATATTTCGCTGGTCCTCCTGCCAGCTTCATCAGGTTAACTGAACTGCTTTATTTGTCTCGCTCGTCTTTATATATAAGTCTGGACTCCCATTGTTGCCGGAATATGAATTTGAAAAAATTCGTTTTAGACTGTTACTCAACTTGTAACCGTCTTCTCGGTTGACGTTCTCCGGTCTCTTCGCAATTTCTACAGCCTCCCTTATTAATCTTGGGATCCCCAAGATTAATAAGGGAGGCTGTAGAAATTGCGAAGAGACCGGAGAACGTCAACCGAGAAGACGGTTACAAGTTGAGTAACAGTCTAAAACGAATTTTTTCAAATTCATATTCCGGCAACAATGGGAGTCCAGACTTATATATAAAGACGAGCGAGACAAATAAAGCAGTTCAGTTAACCTGATGAAGCTGGCAGGAGGACCAGCGAAATATTGTTGTTTAAAAAAACATACATCGCGGAATGAATCCCGTAAAAAGTAACAGTCAACACTGCATCCGCGGAAGCCTACGAGCTAATCCTTTCTAGATCTTCTTTGGTCTCTGTGATCACAGCAATATCATCTGCATAACGCAGCATATCTATCTTCTGTCCATTAATTTTAATCCCCACCTCAGTAGTTTCACGAACTTGGTCTATAGCTTCCTGGATGTAAGCATTGAATATAAGAGGAGAGAGAGCACATCCTTGTCTCACGCCTTTTCTAACTTTTGCTTCTTGCTTTGATGAAAATTCCTTATCACAAACATTTCGCTCATGTATCAGCTGAGTATTACCCGCATGTCTTTATATTTTAGGCCTGCTTTCTTCAGCACTCTGAACATCTCTTTCCAGATAACATTGTCAAATGCCTTTTCCAGGTCAATAAAGGCAATATAAGTAGTTTTATTTCTCTGCATTTGTTTTTCAATAAGAAGCCTCAATGCCAGAATTGCCTCTCTTGTTCCTGATCCTCTTCTGAATCCAAACTGATCTTCACTCAGCATATCCTCTACCTTTCCTTCCATTCTCCTCAGGATTATCTTGATGAGGATTTTCGACGCATGCGATATTAGGCTTAAGGTTCGGTACTGTTCGCATTTTGTAGCTACCGCCTTCTTCGGTATAGGGACCATGATGCACTTCTGGAAGTCGGTTGGTATCTCTCCTGTGTCATACATGGCCCTAATCATTTTCAGCAGCATTGTTTTCATATTTTCACCAGCATTCTTGATTAGTTCTGAAGGAATCTCATCAATACTCGTTTCTTTGATATCCTGTAGGTCTTTAACGGCTTTGTCGAATTCTTCAAGCAGGATGTCGTTTCCTTTGTCATCTTCGTTAACTTCCTCTTCCTTTCCTATTACACCCTCTGATAGAGGTGGTCCGTCATACAATTCCTCAATGTACTCTTTCCATCTCTTCCCTACGTCTTCACCAAACAGCATTTTCCCCTCTTTATCTTCTATTGTGCCCGGTATTGTTGTTTTCCGTCTGTTAAAAAATTTGTTTGCTGTCCTGTAGGCTATATCAGTTTTTCCTTTCTGCATATTTTCTTCCACTTCCCTGCACATTTCCTGAAGAAAACCTTCTTTTGCTTTCCTAGCTTCTCTGTTGACTAAGTTCCTCAGTCTTCTGTATTCAGCTTTTCCTTGTTCATCTATAGCGTTTTTGTATAGTCTTCTGTTTTCGATAAGCTGAATAACATCTGCTGTGATCCATTTGTTTTTGTCGTTGGGTTTAGTTTTCCCTACTATCTTTTCTGCTGTTTTGTATATACCGGATTTAGTTTGCTCCCATTCTTCTTTTACGCTGCCATGTTGGAAGTTTTTCGCAAGGGCGTCCGTTTCCTGTGCGTACTGTCTGGCGAGTCCCTCAGTTTTCAGTTTTTCTATTTCCCATTTCTGTTTTACCTCCTTTCTCTTAAGACATTTAAATCTGAGTGAGCTTTTCATCAGGACCAGGTTGTGGTCGCTATCAATGTCTGCAGATGGGTAGCTCCTGCAGTCTTTCACTTGGTTCCTAAAACGTGATTTCACTAAAATGTAATCGACCTGTTGTCTTCTTAAGTCTCCTGGGGCCTTACAGGTGTATCTTCTTCTCTTGTGATGCTGGAAAAGAGTGTTTGCAACTAATAGTTGATGTCTCGAGCAGAACTCGATCAGTCGGGTTCCTCTTTCATTTCTTCTTCCAAGTCCATAGCTGCCGACAATCCCTTCTTCTGGTTCTTCACCCACACTCGCATTCCAGTCCCCCATGACAATCAGGTTTTCATCTCCCTTAGCATGTCTGATCGCTTTACTTATTTCTTCGTACATTTCGTCAACTACCGCATCCGCTTCTTTGGACGTAGGCATATACACTTGTATTATTACGGTGTCTTTTGGTCTAGTTTCCAATTTGACTAATATTATCCTGGAGCTATATTGTACATATCCCTTGACACGTGATCCAATGTTTTTTCTTAAAATTACTCCAGTTCCTTCCAGTCCTGATCTGTCTTGATCAGTTCCGGTGTGAATGACTCTGTATTCTCCCGTCCAGAAGTCTCCTGATTGGGGCCATCTCATTTCTGATATGCCCAGGATATCAATTTCCAGTCGTTCCATTTCAAGTTTCAGGGTTTCCCTAAGCCTAATCTAACTTTATTCCAAAGATTTTTTGTACATATATATATATATCACAAAAAATATTTCATGTCCTTCGGACACACATCAAGGATGAAAAAAACATACGAAAATTTCTTAGGAAATAAAAAGTTGGTTATTACTTAAAAAAAACATCGAGGTTTTGTTTTATAATTTGCATGTAATATTTATTGAATTAAATGTAAAAAATGAAGCGTTATCGTAATATTATTGTTAAAGTAAGTATACCTTATCATGTATTTATGTGTCTCATTTTTGTAGCCACTGTATATCATTTTGTATATCTCTGAGTCTTTTTTTTGTATCAGTTTCTTATTCTTCACTGTATTGTGAAACGTTTGATTGAAAATTTTAAATCTATTTTATTTGTTGCTATTGCTTTTGCATGGTTCATCTGTTAGTAGCCCCAATATAGGATCATCCTTAGGGGTTATCTATCTATTGTATACTACTCTGAAGTTCCTGAAATGAATTTAATTATTATGAATATGTATTTTGAGCTGAGGAGCCCAAGCTTAGAAGGCATTCCACCAAAGTGAAATTCTGATAACAGGCCGCATATCATGCTTGGAAATACGGGAAAACTCTACCCTTATGCATGAAGGCTCATACTTGGTCGGTTAAAGTGGGCAATAATGGCTGATAAACAAAGGCAAATGAAGTAATGGGAATGTGGTCTACTGAAGAATGATGAGTTTAAATGAACAGAGAACTTCACCGATGAATATAATCTACTAATAGTTTGAGAGAAATAATATACGATGTGTATTCCGAGAAAAAATGAGACGTCTTACTAAACACGTGGTAACAAAACAACCACGTCATAGCAACAACAGGAGTAATAAATGGCAAGAATTCTCAAGGAAGAACAAGCATGGAATACATCAGCTGAAATTTGGAGTCCATCATAGTAACAAATTACATAAGTATGAAACGGTAAGGTTATAAGATATTAAAGTGGAGAAGTGAAGAAAACCAATTTTCGGATAGATAATCGCTTGAAATAATGTTTTTTACATTGCATTTTTCGATTTAAATTCTTATGAATGTAGTCTTGTGCGATTTCGAGGGTTTGGTCATTTTTTAAATTGCTCAACTCATACTTGGACACCTAATGTTTTCCTTGGCCTTAGTCCTTGATTAAACTTCTCATGGAGTGAGACTATCTTTTGAGAAACGACAGACCCTTGAAGTTGTTTGACGGTGAAGAACAGAGAATGCTTAAAAATTTCATATGTAAAAAGTGTGAACAAAAGACATTTTTTTAAGATTACCCTCGATTTTTGAGGGACAGCAAATAATGCGCTGGTTAAGCGAATAGCAGGGAAAGCTAGTCTACCATTCAATGTTTGTTGCATTCAATTCTGCGTGATATGCACTGCCAATGTCGCTCAATGTTATTCCCTGCCTAATGAGCGATCCAGTTCGTGCTCAATCTGTTTCCATTCTTGAGAGGAGGTGGATGGACTGTTGGCAATAACGGCGCCGCAGTCAGCCGTGAAATGCGATAAGATTGCGTCGACGCTATCGATGTGAACGGGCGATACCATCGTGAGTGAGTGCATTGGGTGATGAAAATTGGGAAAACAAGCCGTCATCTGTCGGCCGTCGTCAAGACTATATGTTTGTGAAACGTGAACGTATGTTTTGTAGCAGTTTTGGAAGCTTTTCATTCGGGTATTTATGAAAGCACTCGTTTGATAAATCACTCTCATTAATCAGTTTTGCCCGAACGCAACCTCGAAAGCTCGACGCTTTACATCGTGCTGGCTTCGGTTTCGCTTTTCTTAGCCCTCAGCAGTTTTCTCCATTTTTTTCTTGTTGCTTATGTGCTTTGATATTTTTTCCGAACCTCAGACTCTCACATCCGAAGTTTTCTAATGGAACTATAATATCAATATTTTTCCTCGGGAATCCATATGAACCTGCGACTCTTGATTCGTTGCTTCGTAATCACAGCAACGAACAAATTAATAATAAATCCATAGAAGAAGCCATATTATGTTTCACAGGTATTCATTCATTTTATGTTTCATAGGAAATTCTGCGAAGTTACGCCAGATGGCATCAGATACTCAGAATTGCTTTCGTAAGGTGACATTTCGTCGATATAGGAAAGTATATCCATGGATGATCCCGTTTGATTGCGTTTTTTATTTTATCTCGGGCTATTCGCGTCCACATACCTATACGCCATAAATAATGGCGCCTTTTCCGAACGAAATTTGATTTCGATGGGTGCCTCGAATCGAGCAATATTTTTTTCACTACTGAACAGGCATAGTTCTTGAACGCACGGTGCTTCCGTCATATCTACAGAGACAAGAATAACGAGCGGGAAGAAAATGAACGATAAATATGCCAATTTTGACATTGAACAAGATTTGGTTCCTCCAAGATTATAGCGTAGTAGAAACGCTATACTGATTTGTCTTTGACATAAATTAAAAGTAAACAATGTTGGAAATGAACTGATTTGGCACATTGATACAAATGAAAAGTGAGATATTTTCCACGATCATATTATTTGGAAAAAG
Organism: Ceriagrion tenellum; assembly: GCA_963169105.1. Taxonomy (NCBI): domain Eukaryota; kingdom Metazoa; phylum Arthropoda; class Insecta; order Odonata; family Coenagrionidae; genus Ceriagrion; species Ceriagrion tenellum. The sequence goes on from OY720640.1 coordinate 135,872,228, forward strand.
GTCACCAACTTGCGGGCCGTGATTCCATTTCCAAAAAGGTGTTTACAGGACGTGTTTACAAATTGATTATATTTCTGTCAACTTCGCAATTATCCTGGTCACTCTCGACTTACGAGCAAAATAATAGGTAACTACTGTAATAATCGCTTTCCATAGACGAGAGACCACCTGCAGTGTAGCATTGTTCTGCACACTTATCGAGGTGTCGCGTGCCTTGCTGAACGTGTCACAGGCGTGTGGAGTGGGTGAGTGACGTCCTATCACCCCCCCTCCTCCTCATTTCCCTCCTCCCGCCCACCTCTTTCTCCACCAGCTGCGTAGCGGCGGCACGCTTCCCGGCCCGATCGAAGCGCCCCGAGTGGGCGGGCGGCGAAGGAGGTGGGCGCCCGGTTGCGTGGGCGATAAGTTAAGAGCAACGCAAGAGTCATGGCAACGCCCAACCGGGTGTGCGATGAGGGGCGGCAGACAGGCGAATCGGCTGGGAGGCACCCTGAGGTAAAAGTCACCCATGTCATAGGGTCGCCAACTCTATTTCTCTGGAAATGAGGATATATGAGTGAAAAAATTACATTTTTTTTATGTCCAGGAATGACATGTCCCAATATAACCTTAGAGCACTTTGAATATTCTTATTACCTCTCATTTTTTTTTAATTCATCGTACTCGGAATTCCAGGAAAGGATGGTTATTGGTTTTTTAGGCGCTCCATACCATATGTGTTGAACGTACTGAAAGGAGAGGGAATGCCGAAGAGGATTGTTAGAGCAGAGAACACTTAGGAAGCGTGAAGCGTAAGGAAAATGATAGGAATTCTGGATGAAATAAGAAAAGGGAGGCGATATGTGGATTACAATAGAGATATAATCACAGGTCTTCCATAGTTGGGAAAGCAGAACGATGTGCCAGAATTTGGGACATTACATCTACATCTACATAATACCCCGCGAGCCACCGCTTGGGCGTGTGGCAGGGGGTGTTAGATCACCAGTCGTGTAAAGGTGTAAGTTTTTTGGAGATGAAATGGTGACATGTATTATAGGAGTGTATTTTGTGGAGATCAATTTTTTTTGTGGTCGCTTATTGTACATGGAAAGAACGAGTTTTTGTACCTATCTGTTCGGCAGTGTATCTCTCTTATTTTATCGCATCTGTCAGACCTAGAGATGTAGTGATGAGTCATGATAATATTCTCTGTGTTGCTCTGAAAAATATCAGTTCTGAATTTATCAAGCAAACTAAGCCTAGCGTGTAGCCTCCGAAAGATAAGAGAGGATAAGACCTGTCCAAAATGCTATCAGTCAGCTTGTAGAATACTGATATAAAAAAATAATTTCTATCATAAGGTCTTACAAGGAACACTCACGAGTTGAGCCCGCGGATTTCGCCTAAATTCGGCAAGATGGTGGAATAGCGCCATAAAACCGCATGAACAAAATTGCCGCAATTCCCCGTGAGCCGATACTGTAGCTTCCAAAATTCCTCGCCTCGGCCAGAGGGGCGGATTATATTCCAGGAGGCTTTCGCCCCGGGCAGGCCGCGTGCTGACGGAATTTTGGAGAACGAATATGTCGACTCACAGGGCATTGTGACACAGAAAATTCGTCAAATGCAGTTTAATTGCGAAATACCACCTTCTTGCCAAAGCGGTACAATATCAGCGAGGGACTCTTCGCAAATTCTCCTTGTTGGTGCTGTGTCAAAGCAGCATCCATCCCAAAATTGGGTGTAATCTCACAGTATTTGGACTGACAGCACTGCTCATCACTATTCAACCTTCCCGTAGATAACGCATTTCCTTTTTAATCTGTGATTCGAATAAAGAAGTCTCAAAAAAGGACATAATACTTTTTTGGCGACTAAAAACAGTGAGGAAGACTGGAAGAATGCGGATTAAAGAACACTCCAGGCATTTCAGACTTGAACAATCAGAGTGCTGCAGCTGAACGCAGCATTAGTATAGCCCACAGAATGAAATGAGATAGCACCAAGATTATTTACTGATCCAACATTTATTGGGATAGGTTTATAAAGGAGTCTATTGAAATCCAGCTGAAAAGAAATGCTGTTAATTGTGGCACTGGCTTAATTCTCAGTAATTTTGTGAATCCCATTTTAAAGAAAACTAGGTATGCAATAACAAAAAAATCCTCCTTTTCCCTCTAATTTTCAAATTTCACCCTCCAATCATCAAGGAGAGAGGATTAGGCGGTATTTCAAATAAATTTTTTTGAAATATTTCAAGAATTTCGTATTTAGAATGCTCATCGAAAAAGTATTGTGTATTTCAAATTCATATTTGAGGTATTTTCAGTGTTTTACGATACTTTTAATACTTGTGAAAAATTTACACTTGAGCCAAAATTCCAGTTCGCGTATTTTACCTAGCTTATTCTCAGTTAAATCAAACTGAGTTAATTTTAATTGTAAGTGATAGAAATACGACAGTATGGTCTAATTTATAATGGAATTTCCGACCCAAGTGGTGTGACTTTGGCAAATTTTCCTCCATACTGACAAAGGCTGCTATGAGGCAAAAAAAGGAATCGATGCAAACATATCTCCGAGCCTCTTTTGCAAAGAAATTTTATGGAATTCTTATTTCACTCGTATGCATATCGGCAAGATTGTCGGTAATTATCATTGAATTTTTGGTGATCGCTCCAAAATGTTGAAATTTGAGAAAAAATTTCCTAAAATTAGTAAGTAAAAAATTTAATCCATTGTTCTGTGTTGCATTTATTGTGTCAACCCTGTATGCGTTTATCTGCGATAATGCAGTATGAAGCATTGTCGATGTCGCTTAGTAGTGTGGAGAACTCGCTGATTCTCATTTTGTATGTCAACACTGTATTTTTTCTCTTTTCTGCAGTCCAAGGCAATTCAGCAAACACATACGCAATAGGCATACAAAATTGCTGTCTAAATATCTCTATATCAGTTACATTAAATTTTTAAGTTGTGGTTGTCCCCTCTAGTCTTGTAAAATCGTGATATTGAAGCAAAAACTGAGATTAGTTGCAAAGATAATAAAAATACCTCTTTAAATACTCAGTTGCACAAAAGGTGCCTCTGGAGTGACAGCAAAAAATCAATGAGGAGTTAAAAGTCTTATTACATGGTGAAAAAATTATTCATCCGATATAATACAAGTTTATGATCTTCGGCTGCCGTGGAAAAACTCTTTTCTCTAACTGATATTGTCCATTCCTCAGCTAGAGGATGACTTTAAGACAATGTTTCTGAAAGAATTTGTAGTGCTGAAGGGATTTAAATATTTAATTACAGAAGGGTTAGATATTTAATCGTCCTATCTTTAGGTAATCCCCCGATGGCTATTGCGTTACGGACTTAGCCGCAGGAATGCTTGCATGCACTGGTGAGCCAACAGCAGCAAACCAACTAATCACTTTGACCCATCGTTGCATTTTGCCGTGAACGTACCATTTTGCCTCTCCACCCTTGCTTGTCTGAACCTCACGTCAGCACCTTTCTACCGGATTGTCCCATCGCCACTCCCTGACTCATTCATATATGCGTGGGGGAGAAGTCTATCCTGCACATTATTCTCTCGAAGATAATATTGCCACCCTCAAGGCAGTGCCGTGGAATGAGATAATACGATTCTTCAGGGTTGTCGAAATTTTTATGAGATGGAATCGAAGAATGCGTGATTTTATTTACTGGGTCCCTGTTAATATTATTCTCTCTCACTTGTAAATTTGGCCATAGCCTAAATATATTGGGTAACGTTTTATTATTGGTTACAAACTTTTTCTTTTGCACTTGACTCCTTTTTCACCAGTGTAGTTTTGATCTCAAAATGAGATGAGTGGGATCAGCAAATTCTCGCAGTAGTCCCTATGGAGACGTTCAACCCCAGCAGAAGGATTATAGTCTCATTATGAATCGTATGAATTTGACTCTCTTACCACTAATTTAAAATGATTTTTTTATCATATTGGCAATTTATTAATAAAATTTTGAATGAAATATTTTGTTTATTGCATTATTCATATTTTCAAGTATCTTGTACTGTATCGTTATTTCCATAATTTACATGGTGATATAATAGGAATTTTTTTCTTATTGATGTAAGTTTGAGTATGTATTTTATAAAGCATTTGTGTTTTCTATTTCAAATGCAATATTTAGAGTAACTATTCCATCTTTACAAGAGTCAATTGATTGTTATGCTCGAAATATTAGCCGAATATACTCCAACTCTATGAAATTTAAGCAGATGATGATGGAAAAGTCGTCCGTTGAACGTAAGCACCTAAGCAGCAGTAAGCAGCTATTACCAATATATTCGATTGGAATTTCTGAGGAAAATTTCCGCCGGTAGTTATCAAATTTTAATTTGCTTCCATTTCTTGGCATTTATAAGTCGCAATCGGACTTCCAAGAATCTTTTGCAAAAACTCGAGGACATGCTCAGGGTTGGCAGCCCTTCCATTTTGGGGCTCCCTACCATCATATCTATTCTTTTATTTGCCTTCTATCCCACCGAGGACTACCACCATTTAATGATTTGATTCTATGGGACGTCGTTCTGTGGTCGTGATCCGGAAGAATACATTTTTTCGACTTCCTCAATTTGAACATGCTATTTATGTGGCTTCATGCCTGGCCCAAGACTATCCTGCTGATCACTTAGTTTTGAATAAAATACATTATTTAAATATTTCACCAACTGTACAAGAAGCAAGCCGTCACATTAAAAATGAGACAAATAGAAGATTAAATGGACAAAAATGTAAGACAACCTATCACCGGAACTATTCTGCATATCACTGGAGGAGGCAAAAAGGGGATCACAAGAAAAATGATGGAACGGAATCGAGTCTAAAGGAGAAGAAATGAACACACTCCCCTTATAAGACGATATCGCAGTCATATCAAGAAATTATAATGATATTCAAAGATCAAGAAACGCAGACGACTAATCTCTCTAAGAATGTAATATGAAAATAAACATGACGATAATGAAAATTGGAAAAGAGAGGTTTAATGCAGACGTCACCCTGAGTGGTAAGAAATTGGATCGAGTGCATTTCTCCACCTGCCTTGGTAATAGGAGCCATCACCTGGGACGGTCGAGATGCAACGGATATCAAGCGAAGAACAACCCACGCTAAGGAAATGGTCAAAAAGATAGGCCGTCTACCGTGCAAGTACCTCCTCAGTTACATGTCTTTTGTCGAGGAAGATATTTCCAGGTTTCTTTTTCTGAGAAGAAGTTACTTGTATGAAACAATGGCCCTACCTTCGAGGAAAAGGTATTTCAGGGTATGACTTTAAATCTATGTGTTACTCATGCTTTCACTTTTACTAACTATTCAAAGGCCAGCCTAGCTGAGAGAGTGCGTAGAGACTTAAAATGTTTGTTGTCTTCAAGATGCTCTTCACAATTAGTGGAAGAATTCTCAGCTGATCTTTGCATTGTCTTTAACTCAGTAGTTCATTCAAGCATCGGTCAAAGCTATTTCGGATCGTGAAAGTCCACACCCGCCTACCATGCCTGATAATCCCCTAATAATCTCCATAATGACGGGTTTTGTAAAATCAATGTCAATCAATGAGTACTGTATTAGAAGTTCAGTTATGTCGAGACCAAAGTTTTTCGCGACACATATTTTTGGTCTCCATGTTTTATGCTACTTATACTTCCGAATACTTATAATTGTTCACAAAAATTTCGCAATTTAAAAAAGGAAATGCAATGACAAATGATAGATTTATATCAAAATCAAACTATTTCTTGATAGAGTCTTTGAAAATGAAATAAAATCGTAAAATAATGATTTGATTTCGTTGAACTTCAGAGTTTACCAATTAAAAAATTCAAATCCAGTCACAAGTCCTGCCACTGCGATTCTGCCATTAATGATATCAGTTCAGTGACTACTCTGATATTTTTTCTGTTTCATTGGACATTTAATATACGATTTAATTAGGTTCCAACGGCCAATGCCAATTTTTGATGCTTGAAAATCGACCTGCACTCCAGTGGATTCCAATAACTGTTGCGCGTGGAAGAAATAAATTAAACAAAATATATGTCATGGAAATGTCTGCCCTGGCACTATTTTTCAATTATTTAAAAAAAATACATTGCTATTATCCCTCAGCTGTTTTCAAATTGCGTTCGTTTGGTTTACTTTTCAACCTTATGTCTTTAAATTTATGACGGAATTATTTCGACAGTCACGCGCGAGTACATTTGGAATTCCGTCTGAATCCATGTTTTGAAATTCGGGTAGTATTTGCTAAAACGATGCTAACGAATAGAATCACGCGCTTTGATATTTGTTGAATGTTTTTACCTCCCGTCGTTCGTTTTTCAAAGCGGTCAAATATTCCGCAACCTCAATTCTTTTTCTCGCGTAGCGCGGAAATGCGCCCCCCGAGAGTCGCTTGTTTAATCTGCTTGCGCATGAATGTTAATGAAGTGAAATAAATTTGCCTTCGTTGACGAGCTCATTCAACGCAATGGCGCTCATATTTGCCGGCGACCGGGAAATTCCGCCGCTCCCCTCCCACTTTCCTTATTTCATAAATGGCATCGTTAACTGTGTGTGTGTGTGTGTTGGCACGGGAAAAAGCGAATATCTATTCCCGCTCCGGTGATCCTAGGCTTTTATTCCGATGGACTTGATTCGCGTCAAATATTTTACAAATAGAAAGGTGATAATGCAATGATAAATACGAATAAAATCGTAGGGAATCAACAGTAAACGTTGGGCGAAGTAATTATTGCGCCTAATTTCGCTGCTTTTAGGTCTTTGCCAATTCAACTTTAGTTTTAGTCAGGTGGTGATGAATTTTCCTCCCGCACTCGTGAGGTATAAATCAACTGTCTTTGGGACTTCAAAGCAGGTCACCATACTTCTACGCCAAAAGGTAATAAACGATTTTACAATGTTTAAATATCTTTCTCGGGATTCACAGTGGGTAATTTTAAACAGTGTTATAGCGGACACGACGGAAATAACACACGCCTTGAAAATGGAAGACAAGTTGTTATTTTCTGAAATGTCGGCGAATTTTGAAAATATTACCCGGTGCGAATCCGGAGAAAGATATTTAAACATATTACACCGGGAAACTCTTATAAGATTTTACATTGCCTTACCGTTAAAACCACCAGAACTGGGATTCAAACGACGTACCTTTGGTTTTCCGGGACGATGCGCAGACCACCACGTTGCCCTTAAGTATTCCTTGCATTCATTCATTAGTCGTTAAATCCAAAGATTGGTTGACTTCAGCTCTTCACCCTTCCCTGTTTAATGCTAGTTTTTCCTTGTATTCCTTGTAAAATATTCTGAAATATGAAATATCTTCAGTGACATAATGATTGAGTTATTATGTTGCTGTATTAGGTATATTCCACAATTTAATGATTCACAACTGTAACCTGTTTTAGTGCCTTCGCGCACCATTTTCACTTCAAAGGACTTGCAATTTTTCCCGTGGCGCTTTAATTTTACTGGGTCAAAAATTAAAAGTAGAAGGGGCTAGGGAAAGTGGCGTTTGGGTGATGGTAAAAAACTGTGAAGCAAAAGAATTGTGTTTGCAAAAGATAATACAACAGATGAAAGGGTAAATTTACAGAGAGGTAGTATGGAATGTGGGACAGGTATGTGGTAACGAGGTGAGTGGATTCTTGGTCCTAAGTTATTTAACAATTTCATTTACACTACCTTGGCATTCTCTATAATTTTAAAACTCCAGAAGAAAATCTATCTTTGCACCTTAGCCGATAACAAGTTAAACATTAACATTAAAATCAAGCATATGGTTAAAAACAGACAATTGGTTGGCAAGAAATTACTTTTTGTCACAATAATTAAAATCATTAAAAATATTCATTCGATACGGTACTAATTTTCCTGTCTGTTAGGAATAAAAACAATTCCAGTTATGCTTATTACACCTCAACATGTCAATAAACTTAGTATATCCGTAACAAAACTGATTTTGGAAAAAAATATCCGTTAATTTGATAACGGGTTAGAAAAAACAACTTTGACACTTCGATTCTGAATTATTCTGCCAATTTTCTTCGACAGATGTTTCGCAAATGACACCTTCGATCGTTTGTTATGGAATGATTGGGAAAAGGTTTGTGTTTGAGTGTCTGAAAAAGAGAACAAATAGGTTGTATGGATATGGATTGATGTCGGTTGTCGAATCCAGAGATAGAAGATTGATGAGCTATCTGAGAAGGAAATATTAAAGTGGACGATCGTTGTGTATGGTGTTGTAGTGGTTATGCGTTAAAGATGATCATGGTGTTTAGGTCTGGCTCTTCAACGTGGTGTTTATTCCATGAAAGCATCTTCAAGAGAATATGAAAGAGAAGTTCCACTATGAAACTAATATATAGCAAACCGGAATAGCTACAATTAATATTAATTGTCTTCATTTCCTAAATAATCCCCATTAACTGCTAATATTCTCCACTCTCATTTCATATTAAAGCAGACTCCCTCCGTAATGCCTGAGTTGCTGACATCGTCATGTAGTTCCTACCTAGACATTATGGTTGTCTAAAATTTGTCTTCATCCAATTTCCTGATAAAATTTGTATCTTCTCATAGACAGTTTTTCTCAGAAATTCTCTTTTCCCCATTTTTCACCTATTCTCCTACTTAACATCGTGTAACTTTCATTTCACTGAGCGATAAAATTGAGGGGTAGGGTGTAAATCTGTTATTTATATCGAACAATACGTGCTATAAGTAGCCTAGACATGAACGATATTTTCATTAAATCATTTTAGGATGAGACCACTTTAATGAAAGAATTATTATATATCACTCTCAGTTGTGATCATCCATGAAGTTAGAGTTAGATGGAGATATGACTACCAATGCCTATTTTTTTACAGCTGGTAGTTCTCTTCTGAACCTACCTCATTCTTCTGTATCAGACATCGATCTCTTCATATCATTCATTTGACCCCATCCTTTTGTTCCCCTCCCTACTGATTAATAACCCTCGCCTCCTCCACAAACTTCAGCATCCTTTCGACTCTCATAACCGTTCGAACCATTTCCTCATTTCCTAATTTCTTCATGTAATAATCTCTCCTCAACTACCGTGCGGGACACTTTCACGCAAGTCTTTCGTTTATCCCGTTGCATCGTATCCCTTCTCCTCCACTCTCACCTATCGTACATTCACAGCTTATTCTGCTAATCTTTCCTCAGCGTCCAATTTTTTTCCGTCCTGGCTACATTTTCAATCCTTTGGTAATATTTTTTCAGATTCTTGCATTAGGTTCCGTCATCCACCTCAAAGTTGTTTCATGCTTCTTTTGACAGTGATAATTTTGTTCTAAGGACCTTGCTACAAAGGCCATTTTCCTCCTCAGTGCTACCCAAATTAAGAAATTGTTACACTTTCTTCTACTTGTTCCCTTCCAAAGTTGTAGCCTGCACCGCTTCGTACGAGAAAGTACCATTGATTTTGTTTTCCTTTGATTAATTTTTATTTCTTATATTACGCATTACTTTTTTAAGGAATCTATCAATGTAAGCGTTCATTCCTTATTACTTTGCTACGAGACCTTGCTATTCTTTTCACTTTACCCGTTTTAAAAGCTTCCTAGTTCCTTCCTTTTAATAGTTTAAAAATGGAGTGCTTCATTTCATCTGTACCATATTTTCATTTTAATCCGCTTCCGCACCCAAAATAATACGTCAATACAGCACGGTTCTCAAATGCCTGCATGACCATAATTTGATGTCTCTGATGTATCTCTGTATCTCTTTGATAGCTCCATGTGCTGTCATACATTTTCGATGAGTCTACGCTGTAGTGATTAATAAAACAAATATTAATTATTACAAATGCATTCCTCCGGCCAAACTCAGCTGCATTTCATCGCGGTAAATTCTAGTTCCTTGCTCATAATCACTTAATTATTTTCCATCCTTCCTCACACCTTTTGCTGGACTCAAATTCTCCATTACTAATTGAATTTTTTGCCAGGGAATTTTTTGTTTATCTTTTCTAGCTGTTGGCACACGTCATCCGCCTCTACCTTCCAATGGTTGCACATAGGCACGCACGTATACCTGGACTTCTATGAAGTTCCGCAGATGTTCATTGATTTCATTCATTCGCATTATGTCACCTATGATCTCCACAATTTGCTCCAACTTCTTATCATTGCTGCTCCACGTTGACTCTCTCCACACCCACTGCGAATTGCTTGATAGCTATCTCTTCTGATATTCCCGCTTTCCTACCATCTCATATTGTTAACTTCCTACATATTTTTTTCCCTTCACCGTCTCCTCTGATGTATTTTCTAGCTTCCCGTCCTTCGTTATTGTTCGAAAATCCCAAGTTTACACTTTATCGCTGCTATTCTCTTACTCTTTGTCGTCGTTATACCCGGTGTTTTTATGCTGCCCTGAGAATTCTTTTGATGACAACCGCGGATGTCTTTCCTCCTAGGCTGTGACATCCGCCGCGGTGGACTGAGTCCCGTGGTTGCCTGTATTCAGTAATCTCTAATTAAGTTTTATTTTTCTGGGAATTGAATAGTTGAGGGGGTTAACCTATTGCCATTCTCAGCATCATATTTTGCGTCTCCGTTTAGCTAACAAGTTTTTGACATCACATTGGCCTTTGTGCCGTAGATAGTCCCACCAAGAGCAATCTTCATAGCTCCCACTTGTCCAGCACTATTGGTCTTTAAAACGCACAAGCCCATGGACCGCATCAAGGTAAAAGGGGAGAGAAAAGATTCCAGATGTAGAAAGAAAGAACAGAAGATGATATCGATACACACTCATTATACATTACCTGCTAACATTCATTTCCTTTAGCGAATACCTATATGCTGTATTATCTTGAGGTAGGTAGAAGGAACAGATAAAATTTATTAATAAAAAGCTTCGAAAAGAGAATATATCATTTAATCCACCCTGGTCGAGAACAAGATTGATGATATAGAACCAACATACTTTGTAGATTGGGAGAAAACCTTTAGTATTACCTCCACGGTCTCCTTCTGGTCTGGCCTCATAACCCTGTGACTGCCTGCAGCTGAATTCAAGCAAAGAGAAGAGAGAACTCCTCTTCATTTCCGAAGGAGAATTCCAAAAACAGCCGGCTTTCGTCGCACGCTGACTGACGCCCACTTTCCCGGAGGCGTCGTCTCTCCTGTCGTCGGTTTTTCCTCCTTCGCTGCAAGCAATCCCCTTTATCCTTCTCAACGGGTCGGGAAAGTGCGGCCTCCTGGCTGGCTTTGGTCATCCATGATGTCTCAAGTGATTTATTTCGTCCCAAGAAAGTGATTTATCCTCGTAAAAAATGTTGCTTACCATTTCCTCCCTCATCCCCCAATGGCTGTGTATATTCTGAACGTCTACATATTACTCTGCGAGCCACCTCAAAGCGTATGTGGTTGGGGGTGAGTTACCACCAATATGAGCCAAATTGTGCCCAAATAAAGTAAATATTACGACTACAAATGGTACATCAGTAAACACTAGCGATAACTTGACTATAAGCGCAATTTCACAAATATGCGAACATGCTACCAATATGAGACTGTTTGCGTTAATATATTTACAACCAAACAAATGTACAGGAATTCTGGAGTCACACTACAAACATACACGGTATGCTGTTAGCACTCGGTAGCATATAAAAATACTAGCATTAGAGAATAAATGAATGCACTAGCTACAGTGCCTACCGAAAAATCTAGTTATAAATTTTAATGGCAACATCCTATTGACTCCTATCGTTCACGGGGAAAATAACATATTGTACTGTACTCGAGTTGAAAATGCATCTGGGGATGGTTCCAATGTGATGAAACCGGTCACCTAAAAATAAAAACATAGTTCAAATTTTAAGGTTATCCTCATTTGGTGATGAAAACAGTGACGATTTACAGGTATATTTGATAATCTTCTCTATAGTGGTGAAAATTTTGCAATTTCGCTTCAGCTTAAAAAAACTATCGAAGCGGCAAAAGAAGAAATGAATGGGAGGATGCGATGCCGTCGGGTGGCACCACACTTGAAGTGATTGGCCACTATGGTGCTTGCTCTTCTTGCTCGCATTTATTTAAAGTGGCACCAACCCACTGAAATACTTACACCGTTAAGTTATTTGTGATTGTCTAGAATGTGGGTGAGAGGGGTTAAGCAGAGGATATCGAGTAAGGTGGTGGAGAGAAACACGGCGTAGTCGTAAGTCTTCTATAACGGCGAAAGGGTACTTTTAGGTCCCATACGGACGACGGATTGCTCCTCTTGATGTGCTTACCAGATTACTTCCAAGTAATGGTGGAAATTAATCAAATTAATATGTAAATATTTCTGCTATTCTAACCTGGATCCCTCACGGTGGTGAACCAATCCTCTGGTCTCCACACCCTTCCAAATTCCTAAAATGTGGATCTCGTTTTCCACTGACGTCTTCCATTCACTTTATGGCGCTCCACTTCTGTGGAAATTCAAGGGTATGGTTTATCTATGAGTATTCTTAGTTAAAGGGAAGAAGACTCGACCCACGACCCTCCTAGTGGAAACCCCGCGTACCAATTCTCATGGTAGCCCCGAGTGTGCTTGTCGCACGAGGGATGGGCAACCTGGGGAAGAAGTACGAATTCCGTAAAAGTATTTTCCTGGTATGTTTTCTGTGGCGATATTTATTTCTCGGCCCTCGGAGCATTTCCATCGGAAGCGGTTGCGGAAGCGAGCGTCGGGCTTGGTGAGAGGTTGCAGGGTGCGGGGCGCGATAGAGTTTTTGTTTAAAGGTGGAGAAATCTTTATGGAAGAGGGATGCATTGTGGGTAGTGAAACAAAACACACACATCCTTGGCGTGCGTGTGAGAGAAGCACGGGTGGGAAGGGGAATTGAATTTTCATCGCGCGAAATGAATAAATGCGACGCGGTCGGCCTTTTCTCATACCCCGCCCTCTTTCTTATTCTTCCTCGTGGAGGGGTTTTGGCGAAACTTTATCGGATGGGTTGCTTGGTTGAAAGGGGGGAAGAATGAGAGGACAAGGGCGTGGACGGGAAGGGACGGAGGTGGCTAGGAGTCGGGTGTCCCGCCCGGCGTCTTTCTTTTGCCCGTCCCAAGACGCTGACGGGCGGTGGTGGGGATTGTGGGGAGAGTGTTGGGAAGGGAAGTTGGGATCAGGTGACTCGCTTGCTTTCCTTTCGTTGGGTTTTTTGCTCATTCTCGGCGAAGTTTCGGGAAAATATCTCTATATGTATATACATACTAGGTTTGATAAAAAATACACGGAATATTTTTAGTTTTGCAGATTGAACAGTTGTCATAGTTTTATGTTCTTGTGTCGATGCACTTGTCCCTGATGCATGTTAATATTGATTATTTTATTTATAGTTCACGTTGTTGTTCGACATATAAAGGGATTCACATGCTTTGGTGTACTAAGCGATTTATTTCCAATGTAAGCCAGAATTGGCATTCACTTTTTTCCATAAGATAGAACTAGGATGCTGCACCGTCCTGGTAAATGTTGATCGTTGTGTTTGGTGAGTCATCTATTCATAAAAATCAAACATTCAAAAGCGGTAAAAATGTCTCCAAGAATACCATCACGGCACTGAAGATGGCGAGCTATGAGGACGCCTCGGTGCATCAACAACCGATGAAAAAGTCGAAAAAGAGAATAAATTGATAATACAAAGGCAATTGCCGAAAGATCATATGGAAGGTTGCTGGTAATTACCATTACTTCGGACCCTTTGGGCGTGAGACAATTGGCTGCAAAAATTGTCCTGCAAATGTACAATTTCGACCAGTTGTCGAATTTAGGCATTTTCAACTTTTAATTTTGCATCCGCTCACACCTCACTACTTGTTCGTGAGTTTTTAGAAAATATCAGCACCGTTATGATGTCGTACCCTCCGTATTCACAGGAAAAGGCCCCCTACGTCTTCCTCTTCTTTTTTTCCGCAAAAAACTACGAAAAAGTGACGTTTTTCTAAAACTGAGAGATTACTGTGGAATTGCTGTAGAAGCATGAGACCACATCGGTCTTTTACGTTCCAGAAGTGCTTTGAAGTTTGAAAAAAGCGTTGGCACAAGAGTATTATGACCAGAGAAAACTCCTTCAAATGGGATAAAGTTAATATTACCGAATAAATGAAGAATTTTTTAAAGAAACTTAATTTTCCTGCTCCCCTGCCCTCGTTGCACACGAGGTCTTTCACGGTGGTTGGGTTGGTGTGGGACTGGTTTGCCCTCCAGAATAGAATGTCGACTCTGGCGACCAATGTCTGCCGTCGATGGACTTTGATGGGCCTCGGAAATGAGTTTGGTGCCTTAATTTAAAAAAAATATAATTAATCTGAAGTACCCAAATGCTCAAGAATGGAAGAAAAAGAGTCAACAATTAGATTTCCCAATCTTATATTTTAATCAAGCCAGTCTAGACGAGCGAATCTAATGAAAAAGCCCAAGAAACTCTGTCATATAAGTAGCAAAAAAATTGAAGAGACGAAGACTGTGTGAGGCACAAAATACATTTTAAATTAATTTTTCTTTGAGGGCGATAACAATTCTATTCATGGAAAAGTATAGAGAAAAACGTGTATACCTTATTACCATTTCTTCTACTTGAAATCGAAATCATTTTATTGTAAGATTTTTGACTGAATTAATTGGTTAAGTATAAAATTAAGTGAAACTTTTTCATGCCTCCTCGTGAGTTTACTCCCTATTTAGGTATATGGTACTCAAAGGGACACTTTTTCAACCGATGTGGATCAAACTGACTTGTACTCCCGGAATCTATCGTCCGCAACTCGCTCTTCGTCGAGAGAAGAAGGGAGAGTCTGTTCTATCTTTTGATTGTAAAACCTGAAGACTCCTTCATTCAGTGGTAGTTCAATCCTAAGATTGGTTAACTACAGCCCTCCACCTTTTCTATTTAATGCTAGTTCCCTTACCTCCTGGTATCACTTCCTAAGTGCTTATCTCTTTATTTGGTCCCTGACGTCATTTTTGAGTCTTACTCTGGGGACTTTTCCCTCAATTTCACCTGCAATTATGTTCTTCACACAACCATTGTGCCTCAAAGTGTGCCTAATCCACCTGTTTCTTCTTTTCTGTATAGAAGTTTCATGTGGTTCTTTCTTCCTCTACTCCTCTGTACACTTCATCGTTTCTTATTTTATCCGTCCATTTTATCTTTAGCATCTTCCTCCAGCACCAGGTTTTGAAGACTTCTAGTCTTTTCTGGTCAGCTTTTCCAATGGTCTATGCTTCCAATCCATAGAGTGCTACGAACGCTGATGATCCTATTAAATACAAGTTTATTAGACTTACAAGAGTTTCATATACCATTTACTTGTTTATCGGTATGATCTAATAGAGCGACATTGGAGCAATTGAAATTTCTATCCATTCCGAAGTACCTTACCTGGATACCATTGCTACGCATACTACTCATTAAAAACACTCCGAAGAGTCATCTGTTGCGAGAGTAGCAACGCTACGTCCTTTTAAGCCTAAGTCCACTAGTTCGAAATCAAGAACAGACCCTTCGTGAGTCTCAGAGTTGTACTATCACCATTGAAACCTAATAAGTTGGCTTCCATGAATTATTTCAAAATGTTTGAATCTATCTACCTTGGTTGATAGAGCTCTATTCTTTGTTATTGCTCTGTGTTGAAGCAAATTCTTGAGTCATTTAAGGAAGTTTAATGCATGGCAACATAACTCATTTTAATTGACTTATTGGACTTCTGAACCATTTTTAATTAGTTCAATACCTAACCACAACAACATTACCTATCTCTATTACAGTAGAGTTTCAACAGCTTTCAACTGCAGCTGAATTCGTAGTGCAATAGTTTCTTTTAAGAAGGAATTAGTGATCATGAACATTGAATCATCTTCTCCAGTCATAAGTAATGACAGGAGAAGGACCTTACCCCATTATCCCATATAATCTCTACAACAGCCATGTAGACTGCTGCCCTATGAACCTTCCTGCTACTTTAATCTAGTCTTTCCGTAAATCTATAAAGCTTTTTCTGCCCTCTCAAATTGGGATTCTGTTCATACATTGTAAAGTGTGGATGTGGAGAGATTTCATTTTTGTAGTCTCCAATATTTCGGACTAGATTGCTGAATTACCTAAATATATTTTATAAAGCATGTCATTGATGAGAATAATGAAGTCGCAGAATTGGTATTGGAACTGTCCCTCGAAATAAACCGGAAGACATTGCATCATTAAATTAAAAAGAATGCGGTATTCTTTCTTTAATTTGTAGTGAAAGCTGGCTTGGAGCTCCATGCCTCTGATGGAAAGAATAGAGGCTTACAGTACCTATAATACTTTTTTTCGAAGAAAAGTTCTGTGAATTTTTTTATTTATGGAGTCAGTGCGATCTTTTTGTCAGGGCAGTGGTGATGATGTACTATTTCTTTGCTTTCCTAGTAATTGGCGTTTTTCAATACGAGGATAATATGTTGGAGGGACTTCTTTCGGCTTCTGTCTTCGGATTGAATGCGACGGGGGCTTTAATTCCGCCGAGTCCCCAACTACGAGAGTTTATCTCTCAGCCAAGGTTTCGCGCAATTACATCACGAAATAAGGAAGGCTTTACGTTACTCATGATGCTCATTCCACTTGGCTTTACGTTACTCATGATGCTCATTCCACTTGCATTAAGCGTAGAGGAGTGCACACCTAAAGTTGTGAATCGAGCTGTAATTGATTGTTTTACACCGCAGGTAGCCATTTGGTAAACAAGTAGTATGCAAGGGAGGCTCTTCTTTGTGTGAATTCTACCATTTTTATTGGGTTATTTCAGGATAACTTTGATACCAGTGGTAATTAATATAACAGTCAAGTTAATTCAATGAGAGAAAAACTAGTAAAAACGAAATTTGACTACAATACAATGTGTACTCTGAATAACACATCAAGAGGAAAGGTTGAGCGTTTCAAGCCTCGAGTAATCAAATATCATTGCGTTGCCTATTAGGAGTGTGGATTTGGCTTTAAAAGTTTCTTGAGAATAGAGCGTAATTTGGACTTGGATTGATGAATGAGAATTTAAATATGTCAGAATGCGTAGCACTTGTATTCTGGCTGGAGATTAACATAAATGTCCACTGTGGAATGCAGTGAATGGCATGATAGACGAGAGTCGTGCGTTCGAGAAATGAACTATTACAGTGGGATTGTGTGGCGAAAATGAGTGCCACTTGAAGGGGCACAATTTGAAGAAGCAGCGATTGTGGGAAATGAAGAGCACTAGGTGCATCATTACGCTTTGCCCTAATTGGTGGTGCATTGCATAGGTATGCAAGCCCGGCGCACATTGCAATAAAGACTTGCTTATCACATGATTTCAGTTGCTATTGATAAACTAAAATGAATTTTTGCTCTCGTGGAAAGTGCATTTCATTGCTATTTAAAACTTATTTTAATTAGTGCAAGTCTATGGTTCTATGGTATATTTCACGCTCAGTTTCTGCATAACCTGATGGAGTACTTTGTCACCTTGAACCGAATTTGAAGGGTGATCATACCAAAGAGAATGGTGGAAAGAATTGATTAGTGGAAGCGTCGAGGGAGTGCTAGAGACAGAAGGGAGAGAGGAATATAGTGAAGCGAGTCATTTTGGTGCAGCCAATGAACTCTGGGGGTTACTACCGGCTCCACGTCCTCACTGCAGCTCCGCTTTTATTGTCGTGGCCCAAATATAGGATTTACAATTAACTGAGCATAATTGATGGGCTTTGTTGAATAAGTCTTAACCCTACTCCACATGGTTTTTTTTCTTTAGCCAGAATAGATATTATATAACTTGCATGTTTACATATGGCTGGAAAAAAGGCCTTTAAAAACACACTTATATTTTTTGTTTTTAAGACATAAACCTAGATTTTCAGCTTGCTTTAACACAATGTTAAGGAGAACACATTGTACTGAACGTGTCATATGTACGAATTTTTTGGTTATACCGCACGTTTTTGAACACGCTGCTTACTCTGGTGGCCTCAATTGTTTCTTCGGTGACATTGAAGGCTCCGCGAGAGGACTTAACACTGCATATTACTTATTTTTCTTTTGATTCTATTTGTCTTGACCGACTCCACCAGGTTCATTTAAAACTTTAATTGCCAAAAGAGGGAAGAACGGGTGGAAAAACCCACGGACATATCGTTGTTGAGCACGAGACTAGTTGTGAAGAAATGAGTCGGGAGATTACGTATTCAAAGGAAGCGGTGGTCATTTGCTTGGTGGAAGAAAATAATATATAATAATGAAGATCCTAATAAACACTGCTGTATTTTATAATGTAGGAATATTTTCGCTTTGAACAGAAAGGGAGCGTCAACAGATGACTTTTGAGAAGTGGATGTGGAGGGGGATGGGATGGAAAGGGCAATCTTAGTGGAGAGGAAGACAGCGTTGAAGTGGTTGGTATGGCATGAGAGGAGAGGAGGAAGTGACTGCATAAGTGGCTGAAGGGCGTATTGAGGGCTCAGGGCATGTGGAAGGATGAGGGGAGGGGAGGGGGAAGGATTAGGGTGAGGGAGGGGGGAGAGAGGCGGTGATGGGGAAACTTGGGTGGTAAGAAGGGATGACAGAGACACGAGAGAGATAAAAAGAGCGATGTGATGTTCAGAAGGAGAGAGTAAAAGGAAGGAAATGCTGGGCGGGACTCCATTCGTAGGGCGCACCCTGCGTGGGCAGGGTGATCCATGGAACGACCATTTATTTCTTGGAATAGCCTGGTTGTATGACTGGCTTATTGATGTCTCTTCACTAAGTCTTCCTATCATTTCTTTAAGGTTTCTATCATTAGTCTCTTATCTTCTTATCC
The DNA here is from genome assembly GCA_963169105.1 of Ceriagrion tenellum. Classification (NCBI taxonomy): domain Eukaryota; kingdom Metazoa; phylum Arthropoda; class Insecta; order Odonata; family Coenagrionidae; genus Ceriagrion; species Ceriagrion tenellum. The sequence goes on from OY720640.1 coordinate 135,891,090, forward strand.
CTCGCTATAAATATCCTCGCTTATGAATAACCCATTAACCCTCGCTCTCTTCTTATTCTTGACATTTGTTCTTCCATATTACTTCTACTTACGCATAAGTTTCTGTTTTACTCCCTTCTTATCATTTTGAACATAATTGAATTTTCATTGCCACTAGAAATATCTTTCATATTTATATGGACGGCTGGGGAAAGGGTAAGAAAATACGGCACCAGGCGTAAAATATATGCCAAACAAAAACATAACATTTTCGCTACCTCCCTTTATCCTTCAGTATTTTAAAATTTCACAAATTATCGAATAACTATTGCTCTCAAATTATATCGCTCTAATCTGACGTTGCAAAGTCGTTACGAATACACGAGGGAGTCGTGTTGGCTTTGTATTTGGAGTAACAAATGGTTTCCCATACCGAGGCTCATATTTGATTCTTGTTGTTGGTTGAGGTTTTCTTGAGGAATGTTCTATGCGGTGGAATTTTCAACTGTAATAAGTGCTCTGTTACCCGTGTAAGATTAAACTATATTCCAATTGACACCTTTCATTAAGAGTAGGTTAATGTCGATGCCGGGCTCGGCACTTCCTTCGATTCTTGACTTCACTAACCTCTCCAAATGAATAGTCGAAGAACTTTGGATTTCCCTTTTTACGTTGCGTGTTTAATTTTCTTGCTCCATCTACAACAGTCTGAAGTTTAGCAATACTTCCTTTGAAGCTGCTATATCCATAATAAGATACTTATCCACTCGAATAGAAAATAATGGGTTAATTAAACGGTCTTTGGAATAATCCAACAAACCTTGTGTCTTTAATAATCACGACCATTCCTTCTATGTGTGTTAATGAAATCCCTTTTGTATTAGCATACTACCTGAAAGAAGTATTTCTGTTGCTCTCTGCGAAATTTAGAGCTGTCTTCACGAAGATTTACGTCTGTAAACTTCACTCCAAGTTCCACGAAACATGTTTTTCCTTGTGTAGAAAATGGCTGAGAGTTTATAAAGTTCTTAGCGTCACAAAAAGTCCTCACATCCCATAAGTACCGGCCGGCGGCTTTCGGCGGCTTAGGCTAAATTGCGGACAGTTTAATGGAGAATCAAGTTCAAGTATTCCTTGAAAAAGCTTAACCGTAGCGTTCTGATGAGTTAAGGCTTCAGGCATCATAGGAAACTGTATCTTTTGTGACATTTCCACAAAAAATACCACTTCTTATGGTTGTACAAAGTCTCAATACGTAATATTTATTTTTTCTCTTCGTATTCTAATATGTACTCCTAAAGATGTGCTTTAAATGTGTAGAGTCCTCGGTGGTGTATATAAATCTGTTTTTCCTGTCTTGTTTCGTCCGGTAAATTCAAGTCGTAGTAGTATCTCAATGTTTTTGCCTGTAAAAACACCAAACCAGTGCAAAAGTTGATCAATATGCTTTCAATATAAATTTATTTCACGGACTAAGTGTTGATTATACATTCCTGTCATCCGTCATTAATTTATTGAAACCTCTAATGAAGCCTGTGGCAATGTACTGATCAGAAGCATTGGGTTTGAGCAAAATATTAGATATAAAATTGATTATTTTGCAAATAATAGTTATTAGAACAGTATAGGGATTGAAAATGAAGGCTTACCGTGGAGAATAAGAACGAATAAAAAGAGGATTATGTACAGATCCTGACCTCATAGCTTTGGAAATCCCCAGAAGATTAAGTTGGGCTGGGTATGTTTGCATGAGAAAAGAATTAAGAATATTAAACCCTTTACATGGTTTTACATGAAAAGTAGCGGTAAATGACCTGCGAGAAGGCCGAGGCACAAATGGTAGAACCATGCTAAAGGGGACATCGAAAAAGTTTAGGCAAATGAAAGACGGATGGAAGACAGACAGAGATGGTGACAAGTTGTTGGTGAGGCAAAAAATCTATTTGGAATTGAGCGGACTCATGTGTATGGCAAGTTATTCATTACTGCCCAAATAACACAATTCCAACTGAGCCAATTTTACCAAAACTTTTTTGAAATATTTGGCTGTTACTTTTGAGGGTTCATCCATATGAATCACATCCTTTTGTAGTATTAGCTCAATTTACATTCAATGGGTGCCTTCTCGTCAAAAGAGAACGTTGCATTAGAAAATTTCCAATTTCAGCAATGGGCGGTGAAAATAAAAAAGATGTGTTAGAGAATACTAAGGAATCAACCTTAACTTCTAGTGGGCAATGTTTAATCCAGGAAGGAGGAGCTGTGCCCTTCCTTTGTTGTGCGTCGACATTTGCAAGTTGGAGGGGATGGGAACGTGGCGAAGGGTCACTACTTTTCATATTGCACTCAAGGGACACAGAGAGAGAGAGAGAGAGGGGTGGAAAAGGGGGTCGAAATTAGTATCCCCCTCCACCTGCGAACCTCTTTTACTAAAAATACGCTTCAGCGCCCGCTGTGAAGGCTTGATTGTCGCCGGTTTTGTCGCGCATACAAACCTGCCCCTACATTACCCTTTATAAAATCGGAATCACAATGTAAGTTTGCTGTTATAATGGATTTTGAATACCTCGATTGAGTGCTTCAAAACTAGCCCAAATTTCCTGTTGTACAGCTATCCTGAGATGAACAAAAGTTAAATCAGAGATACACCATGAACTTTTCTTCGCGGAATAGAGATAGATTGCAACTTAAGAATTATACTAGAATCATTTGTACCCATCATCCATAAAAATTTCACCCCCATAAAACTAATGATTGTCCAGTCATATATTTTTAACTTTGGGAAGGAAGTCAAAACAGCGACAATTTCCCCTATAACCTCAAAGAAAAATAATGATAGAACTTCAAAGGACATTGTCTTTCATAGCATGATGAAAAATTAAACAAGAAAAAATCGGTATAACTCATTTTGTGATGAGCGTGTCGGTTCGTTTGTAATTAAAGGCATAAACTCGAGTATCCATTATAAAAGATCCAAGAGTAGTGGAGTGGTTGGTGGTGGGGCCGGGAGAGCGCGCTGTGAATCTGAAATGCGGGTGCATGGCAGTTTTGAATGTCACGCGGACGGAGTGAAGGAGATGACGACATTTTTATGAAGGAGACTTCTCCGCCCCCCTTCTCCGAAAAAAAAACCGAACGCCTTCCCAAGTGGGGCGAGACCTTAGCAGCGAGAGGGAGTGGAGCCCCTCCCCCTCCTCCCCCGCCACAACATCCCTTCATTGCCCCCTCTCCAATTCTATGGAGGGATGTGGGGGAGGAAGGGGATGGGGGCGTGCTACCCTCCAGTGTTTAATGGTCCTCCACTAAGCGTCAAGGTTCTCTTTTTGTCCAAAGCGCGCTCGTGCACCAGGTAGATACAGACTACTACTTCTGCCACTAGAATGCTTTCATTCCATTTCCTAATTGTCCGGCTTGCGCCTGCTTTTCCACTTTTAGTCCTTTTGATGCGCTGCTGACATTTCTCCTCGGGCCCTCTAATGAAGAGAGAGCGAGTTTGTTTCGCTTGAATCGTCGATGTACCGGGAGAGAGGTCCCTTCCTCTCCTTTCTTTATATGCCCTCCCCACGTCTCTTTATCTCTCACTCGTGCCAGCGCGCGCATTCAGTGGGATCGCTTTGATGTCTCGCGACATTCTCTGACATTTCGAGGGCGACAGCGCACTTTATACGGCTCGACGCCCTCGTCTCGATCGAAACGGTTCCAACTCGACGCCAATTATTATTCAGCTCCCAGGAATGTGTTGGTTCGTGAGATTCTGCCGTGTGCGACGGTGACATTATCGGGCTCTCCCGAGATGCTTTTGTAAACTACCTTACGTAAGAAACAGTTTACATAACAGGATATAGGGCACTAATGGCTAAACGTTGTGGCTCTAGCTTCGTTGGTTTCACACAATATCTAATTGAATGTAGAATTATAAGTATTTAATTGTTCTTGGACTTATTTGTCAACCAGAAAAGTATAAAACTATTATCAAACGATATGAGAGTTCATATATTACATATATTGCGAGTTGTATGAGGTACTAATGCCTAAACACGATGGCTCTAGCTTTGTTGGTTTCGCACAATTTCTAATTGATCGCAGGGATATAAGTATTTGATTATTCCTGGACTTATTCATCAAACAGAAACGTACAAAAATATTATCAAATGATATGAGAGTTCATATATTGCATAGCTATTTACGTCACACCATTTACGTCACTAATCTAAAAATTCTCGCCAGAGGAAAACATTTCAAGACGAGAATCTTCCGGGAGGCCTTGGAAATTAAAAAGCATAGTAAGAATTTCAATAGAGACCAGGGAACATGAATAAATGAATCATGTCTACCAGTAATTTCCAGAAATAAGAGCAACGTCCAGAAGACTCTCCGCCAACACCCACCCTCTCCCCCTCTTGCACCACCGTGACGATATAGATTGACGCACAATAAAGGCAATTTGGTCATTCAGCCCTGATGAGGTCTCCGGCAAAGGAGAAGGAACGTTGGCTTTATTAAGTCTTGACGCGGGTTATCCCAAAACCATCACTGCTTGACGAACATGGACCACGAAAGTTTTAATAATTTGCGTAGCTATTTATTTGAAAAGTAGTCAATATACTGGTGACCTCACATGAACAGCAAGTAAACCTTAAATAATGAGCAGAATAAAACCTACACACCTGCGGCAGTACTGAGGTGTATCCATGTTTGATTTATGCTAAGACGGAATGCCAACTCAAGATAATATCTTGAAATCATGGATAGTATATATACGGAAGTGAATTCTGACAACTAAGTGACTCAGACCAGCGGGCCGTAAAATTCTAAAGGAGATGAATATGAGACACAGAAGAGGAACACAACCATCAAAATATGCAAGTGGATGTTAGAACTCTGCTAAGGGCAGGTAAGTTAGAGTTTATAAAGACTATTGGAGCGATGACACGAGAGTGATATATTGCGGAGGGGATGAATGTCAGCGTGAGGTTGGAATCGAAATGAAAAGGAAAACCCTGGTAGAAAAGTAGTGTGTGCAAAACACGTTAATGATAGGATTATAGTAGCTGAGATGAAGGCAGATCCAACGAACTTAGTCATAATTCAGGTGGATATGCCGTCCTCGAATCATAGAGGGAAAGAGGTAGATAGGGTGTACGGGCAGATGGAGAATACAATTTGTGGAATTCCTGGGAGCAAGCAGATGGATGATGTGGTTTTGGCATGTAGTGGTGGGTAAAAGAATAGGTGGACGAAAAGTGGGTGAGTATGGGCTAGGAAGGAGAAATGGCCACGGCGAGAGAGCCGTAGAAGTTTTCCAGAGAAATAATATAGTAATCAAGAATACATGGTTTAGGCACCACCCTCGACGCAGGTACATATGACAGTAGCCGGGAGACGCAGGTTCCAAGTTGGTTATATTATGGTGAGAAAGATTCACGAATAGTACTAAAACTCGCATGCATATTCATGGGCTGAGGCAGATGCACAGCAAAACTTATTAGAGATGAAATGTCAGGTTAAGCTCAGAAAGATAAGGAGGGTATGAAAGTGGAGCAGAGAGACACTGACTGGGGCAATCAAGGAGAAGCACCAAGAGCAGGTTGATGAAGTCATGGGTGCAGGTCGTGGAAAGAGATTAGCAGATGATAAGTAAGATAGAGTCGCCGTTACGTTATACCGTGTTTGTAAAAGAAATGGTAAGGGAAGCATGTGGAGAGATAGAGGTAGGAATAAAGGAGAACTGATAAAATCAGTGAGATTTGCAGATGACCAAGCAGTAGTTTGTCCTTTAGCCAATGGATTACAGTAGTGCTGAGCGAGAGGTATGAGATGGAGTCAGACCATTGGGGTGAGATGCGGGTTGGAGATGAATGGAGAGGGAAAGCTGGTCGGTGAGGAAGACGAACGAGGAGGTACTTGATGTGGTTGGGGAGGAGAGGAAGCTAGAGGCATAGCTTCGGAAGAGGCAGAAGAGATGGATGGAGGACATTTTGAAAATAGTGGAATCCTAAATGGTGTAAAATAGGTGAGAACACTATATAAGAGAGGAAGAGGATGGAAGAGACTAGGAGTTATAAATGAAATTTCAAGGGAAAGACTATATCCATATTTGAAGAGGGATGTAAAGGCGGGTCACGTATAGGCTGGAAAGCCGAAGGATATGCCAGACATTGGGACGTTAGAAGTACTGCCCAAAAACCTACCAATTAGCCGGTAGATTACTGAAAAATGTAACGATTTTGAGCACATTATGTGTGTTAGCGAGCCTGCGCACTTAATTTGGTGATATTTCACTAATCAATGAAGAGTAAACCTTTGACATACATTACATCATATCACAGTATAGCAATCAGATCACCCTAAGGCTGCTTTGGAGTCTCCCTTTTTCCCCGAAGGTTGTCGTCATTTCATGAAAACTAAATGCAAATTTTTGTAACTAATACAGCCCCATAAAATGTAATATTCCTCCAAAAGAGGATATCGAAGCATTTGGTGGCCCTTAAATCCCTGAAAAACACACCCAATGTGGACCCAATAATAAGTAACGGGCACTCATTGCACATCTTACTCAGTCTTTTCCAATATAGGAGCCATACTTTGACTTTTAACTATACAAAATGGGCCAATACATATTAAATAAACACCAAAACCGCCTTTCCAGTTCGTGAACAAAATTTTCAATTTTTTTTGGAAAAATCCATACCCTCGTCACTCAAAACCGCCGCCGGCTCAAATCGGCGGCCGCATCGGCCCCAATCGACCAAAATTCCACCTGTTTTCACGTAAACTAGGAGAATTCTTTGCTTCACAATTGAGGACATTTTGTGCACGTTAGAAGAATGGAGAGGGAATTCTTTGAAATCCGCTAGTAGTAATTTAGACAGCATCGTCTACAAAACCCAAGAGTTTTCAGTGACTGTTCCCAAAAACAGAACACGCAGCGGAAAACCCAAAAGAAGGAATCAACCTCCATCAAAACCCCGCGGAAGCCTTCATCAGAACAGAACACGTATTCAGCAAACTTAAAGTGACCCCTGTAATTTCATTCGTATAAATAGACAGCTTACTAAGTTATAATTTCTTTTTTAGACTAAATTATTCGAAATAGTAGTTTTGTGATTTTGAAGTTCGGAAGCGTTAAATTAATTGGATTATTTCTTTTGAATTGTTATAAATCGAAAATTTACCTTAATCCTAATTTTAATGCTATCAATTTAGCCATCCTTAGTAACCGTATCAAAGGAGGTGTAGGGTTTTTGTATGAAACACATGACTGAATGATAAATTATCAAAGTGTTTGCGCCAAATGTGGTAATATTAAAGTGAATATTTTTCTGTGACCATGACGCATACGGAAAAAAGGCGATCTCAAAGCCTCAAACGACTCCAGTTGCCGACTCGGTTCGATCTAATGGGAAGTAAAACGGAAGACGATACACTTTTGCTCCTCAAATCTACCTAATCGATGCTCTTGTATTACAGGTTGCCATGTAAAAAGGGAGCCCGATAATGCTCCTTACGGCAAAGATGAATTGTCTTTAGTTCCCTGCGACTCAACAACTCCTGGGTCTTCGCCACGATCATCTAGAATGTCCGTCTTCACCCAAAGGCCCGAATCACCCCAAATAACTATTCAGCGTCCCCCCTCCCTTCCCCTTCTATCAAATGTCCGACCACCTCCCCGTCAATATAATCTAACACCTTCTTCAGGGGGACGGAGAGAAAAGGCTCATTCCCGTATGTAATTCAGTTCTATTACCCGAACCCGATAGACGATAAATAGAAAGCGAACAGCGGCTAGCAATACTCAAATGCCAGGTAACACTACCTAATTATTAAGAAACCACATATATCGATATTGCAGTTACATACGTTCATTATACAAATAAAAATAAAACCACTATTTTCTGCATAATCCATTGCATAAAACACCTCCTGAGGACTCGTTGGACGATATAATTTAGTTCTAGAAGCGCTCAAAATATTACATATAACTTTTATTTCCTTAAAATAACAAAATACTGCTATTTGCGCTGATTCACATGCATCCTAAGATCAGCAAATGTCAGTCTATTACCATCGCTGTAGGCAAATCAATCTTAGGAAAGACACGGGATGATAGAAATGGATAATGTCATTCACTATAACACAGTTTCCTTTTATTTTCAGATGTCAATCCTATAAAATTGCATTCAAATGTTGTCTTAATTGATAATATGCCTAAAATATTGTAAATATTTTATTTTAAATACTATGAAAAGTAAAATGATAAATGGAATATATGAAAAAATCAATTTTTTATATTACGTCTATGATGCTTTCCTTCCCCACAGTTGTGCATTTAAAATAATGCTTCGCCCAATTTTACAGAAATATCGTTAATCTTTAGGGAAGCAAAGACATTGAAGATATAAGATAGAATCACTACTGTAGTACGAATATTTTGTCAAAAGGCCAATTAAAATTTTAAAAATGTCTTGAGTAAAGTAAATCCACTCCGACTCAGTACCTGGTGACTTCTAGTACATACTAACTTTTCATCCCTCATAGGTTGAGTTAGGATCATGGGCAGTGATTTTTTATTGGGTTCCAAAATCCCAAGAAATATTTGGAGAGCATATCAAGTGTAGTGGCCTACCTGTCGGATGTCTATTTAAATTGCGAACTTTTTGTTGATTTTCTCCGTGCTCACGGGAGCATTTAATATGACTAAATTGGCATCATATCAACGATGAATACACACGATGCCACAGCTAATGGCCAAGTCGTGGAGGGAATTGTGAGTGTGGAACTGCTTTGCATGCGAAATCGGAATGTGGTCAAGTATCGAATCCTTTCTACTGATGAAATTGTAGAGCCTGAAGCTGGATACTCATTTATTGTCTCCTGACCTCAAATTCGCTCATCGCTAACCTACACGTGACATTTAGGGAACGCATAATACACTCGACCACCCACCTCCTCCAGTCCCAACTCTACAATTTCATAGGAGTAAACACCATTAGTATTCTTTTGTCCCTGTCTTATCCTCCACATTTCTGACTAATGTACCCCTCCCAGTAGTCCCAAACCGGAGATGTGATTGGGGGAATTTGATCTCCAGAATATTGTACTTTGAGGAATGCCAATATGTCATATATATGTATAATTTAAGGTAGCTTTAGAGATACTTTTATCTGGCTACTAGCGAAAGGTACCCGTTGAAAATTAGCGGGGGTAATGCATTAAAGAAACTTACACACCACAACCATTATCATTTAGGTATATCAATGGTACAGGGCGTTCGAAACCAGGAAATTTTAGGCTAATGACTTTCGTCAAATGGGGTTTTCTATTTCCTTTGGTAGTTGGCATAGTATTAAGATATAAGTTCAATGATATAAATTCCTTTACGCCGGATCAGCTCCTCATTTATCGGTCATTGGTAGCGAAGGGTAGGTATCCATTGAAATCCAACGGGGAGTGAGAGAAAGACGTAAACTGATAAAATTCATTGAATTCTTCGCAGTTACTCATATCGTTTGTAATCAACTGTTGTTCCGTGGAGACGACGGAGAAGAGTTTTTGAGGCACACAGAATATAATCATGCGGGAAAAGGGCTTAAGCAAAAGTCTTTATAATTTTACATAGTAGTAACCAAAAAAATAAATGACATGAGTTCTTTAACGCCATATCCTCGTTTATCAACCCTACGCTTCTCGAGCACCTGAAACACAAACCAAAACGGAGCAGCGTGGGGAATGCTATTGTTTTTCCCCCTAAACAAAATAATCTATTTCAATACCATTATAAGTAGTAGATCACAATTAGGTCAAAAATCATACAATGATACTTATTTATTGATAATTTTCTGACCCCAATCATGGGCATTTAGGTGTATAAATGGTATAGGGCATTCTAAAACTGTGAAACTTAGGCTAATGACCTCGTCAAATAGGGTTTTCAACATCCCTTGATAATTTGGTACGGTACAAACACAGATTTTCAATGACTTAAGTTCTTTTACGCCGGATCAGTGCCTCATTTAGCGACCATGCAGACGATATTTACTCATTGAAATCCAACTGGGAATGAGAGAAAGACGCTAACTACCAAAATTATTTGAATAAATCTCTTCATTTTTACTCTTATGGTTGGCAACCAACTGCAGTTTCGTGGAGAAGACGGAAAAGAGTTTTGAGGCATGCTAAATATAAAAATGCGGAAACTCATGATGAAAAAGGGTTTTAGCAAAAGTATTAACAATTTTACATATTAGTAACCTAAAAATTAAATGACGTGAGTCCTTTATCGCCATATATGCTCTTCATTTGATGACTGTACGCTTCTCAAGCAAATGAAAAAAACCAAAACGGCGAGGCTTGGGAAATTCTATTGATTATTTCTTCTAGGCAAAATAATTTAGCTATTTGAGTACCATTACCAGTATTTAGTAGATCACAGTTAAGCCAAAAATTATACGTTATTACTTACTTATTGATAGTTAAGTCCTTATGATACCACGGATTTTTCCGGCCATTTTGCGCATTCCGGTGGACGTGTCCGCGTTCATTCAGCGCTCAACTATGGGAATACTATCAAAGATAGAGGCCTGCAGTTTTCTAAAATTGATAAAGGAGATAAAAATTTATGTTATGATTGAAAATAAATATTTTTAACTCCCCTGATTTGAGAGAAAAAATCTTCAAACTATGCCTTACCATTGCTCCCAGGTAAGCTAGAAATAAAAAATTCGGCGTCTAGAAAATTGTAGCCACGTTCTTTGCCTACTTAGTTAATTACAGTGTATGGGCTTTCATTTATTTTTGAAGCCGTCAGCTTTAAAACTGTGGACCCTTGCAGGCCAAAAATTATGCCCAAAGTCCTCATTCATGCATGAAAAATCGTTAATTACCAAGTAAATAAGCTATTGTTGAAATTGGAGAAAAATGTGTTATTTTGTCGTTAAAACTTCAATTATCAAGTAAAATATAATCCTAGATGAAAATAGATTAAAAGAATAAGAAACTTCATTCTTTTTTCCACATAACTGCGAAAATTACAACCGAATACCTCAAGTAAAAGTTATTTAACTAAGCAAATAAAAAAACCTCTGCATCTATTCCTATGATTATTTAATGATATAACCATTTTGGGACCCTAAAAGGCCCCAAAGGCCCCAGTTATATAGCCTATGTGTGAATAAGATACATTTTCTATCTTCCTGCCAAATTTTGTTTCAATCGGTTTCGTGGTTTTTGAGTGATTGAGTAACAGACAGACAGGCAGACACCACTAGATTTTTAAATATTAGTAAGATAACAGAAGAGTTACACGAATTTTATTTTACTATTCACGTATTTTTTTAGAAGCTTGATGTACTTACGTAAAAATATTAATGACGGAAAAACTATGCTTTTGCGACAGTCTTTGAGAGGTCAACTTTGCTTATTTATTTCAAGCGAATCGTCAAAAAATCGAAGAACTCTTGTGGTTTTATGAAAATGTGCACTCCGGTGGTGTTCACCTCATTTCTCAGCGGAAGAGATCTCCTGCCTTTTTTAATCCCTCTCGCCTCCGGATAATCGGGTGTGGAAGTACTCCGTTTCCCTGAAAATTGCAATTGAACTCGTAAACTTTCAGCAACAAAATACTGGCGCTCTCGCAAACTTTTATTTCAAAACGCTATCAAGAAGTTGAGATAGATGCAATCAGAAACTCGGAGCTTAAAAAAAGTGTGACGGTGTGCGCAGAGGATTCAACGTATTTAGCGTGTGTGCGCGTTGAGGGCGCATGCGCGACGGGAGGACAAATGCGCCAGGAAGAGATGCGTTCGTCTTTTTTTTCTACGCGGTTCGCAATGGACGGTGGCCACCTGCATTGGGGGACAGCGCCGCCGCGTCTTCGTAAGTTATACCCTTGCGACCCACCCCGGTGGTCACGCCCACCCCCCCTTTTGAATGCAACGGTTGTCTCCGAAAACCTCGCGCTACCCTCGTGCGCCCTCTAAACTGCGCGACCGTAGCGTTACCCGTGTGCTATAAAGTGAACGCTTTACGTGCTCGACCTATCGGAGCTCCCAGAACGCTCGCCTGCAGGTCCACCCACCGTTGTCATGAGCGCATTTCCTATATTTTCCCGTTCTATTTCAAGGGATAAGGACAAAGAAGCGTCGCGGAAAATGGGAAGTATAACGTCCAACGGCTTAGAAGTAATACCCTTGGAGAAAAACGTAAATCTTCAATGGTTACTGCGGAAAGGGCTGGCGAGTCTTTCGTAAGCAACTCGTAAAATTTGAAAAATTTTCCCAAGCCTTGAGATTAAGTCTCAAATTTATTTCTCAGAGAATTTTGAGCGTCCACTTTGAAATATTGGCTGGTCCAAATAATTTATTATCAATAATGGCTCTGCAAATTATAATGAGATTTTGTTGAGTGCTCGCAGTGATCACCTGTTTGAAAAATTCGTGCCATAAATATGTGCAAGTAATGCTAAATATCCATAGAATACGTAAAATTGCTGTTGGTAGCTTTTATTTATTAAAGGGCAGCTTTAATATCCCTGTAAAGGTCATTCTGGAACTCAATGCGTGAAATGATAAATAAGTGTTACACCCTCATATTCAGTGTAATTATTGTGAACTTTTCCATACAGTCAGTGTTTTTTTGCCAAATAAATCATTAAAGTTTTTATGCTAAATACTGTGTATATTGGTGAGCATAAATGTATTCACTTGGAATGCTTCGGGAGATAATTTGATGACCTTCACATGCAAAGATACTACCGACTCTAAATTTCATAAACAAGTGGACACTTAGCTAAATGAGAATTCAAAGACAATCTTTTTGTGGACAATTGGCTTTAATTTTGCGCGGTTCCTATTTATGTGTTAAAGGATGAAATATTGTAACGATTGTAATCGTGTATGAGGCCCGAGGAAGTAGGTCGCAGATCAGATGTCAAGGGAAAATAATTTAAAATGAAAACCTAATCGCCCTAGTAGGAGACAAAATTTCAAATTAGCATTTGGATGCTTGATATATTAACTGAGTCTCCGCATCATTGTATCACTGACTATAATATAATGTTGCAAGAATTGAAATAGGGCAACTCATAAAGCGGCTAGTCCACAATCAAAGCGTGATATTTCCGTACGTGACGTGAGTGTATAAAATAGATGAGTGAATATGCTAACGTAGAGCGAAATAAAAATACCATCAATCAATTTAGGTTAAATTAAACCGCTACATTAGCTTAGAATATCATTTACGAGTCTGTTATGTGGTGTTGCTCCATTCAGTCAAATTAGTGATAAATATGGAATTAACCTAAATGTATACGTTTGTATTGCTTAAGCATTGCAGAAATCATATTAGCGCATTTAACGTTGTTAATTTTGCGTTCTAAATATAATTTTTCATGTGTGGTGGAAATGTTTTCATGCAACATTTATCGAGTATTTGTGACGCTAGAGGACCTCATTACTTCATTCTCTTGTGTTTTCCGCTGATTCATTGTAACGCTAGAACCACGCAGACGAGGAGTGGTCGCTAATTTCCATCTAAAATTCGGTTTCTCATTCTGGTTATCAAATTAGCTATGCTGTAAAGTGACATGGGAGCTGAGGTTGAGATGATGTGGTAGCAACCGAGAGATTTGTAAAATTATCGAAGATTAAACGAAGAATCAGATCGCTGTGGAATCGAAGGCGGTAATAACTCGCACCAATATTAATCGTTCCAGTGGTAGCAATCCTTTGGAACAGAAAGCAAAGCGCAGTGTTTCAAATCAAAAGTTGGTCAAATGAATAAAACAAAACGACTGTCAATGAAATAGAAATAAGTCGGCAAAGCTTAATGCAAGATATCAATGATCAAAAACTAGAAAAAAGGTTAATAGACTCATTAATTTGACACAATCTTCAAACTGTGCATTGGGTGGGCGAGGCACGCCCATTGTGGATTGAGGGTCATGAAAACCAACCTGAGAAAGTTCAACACAATAAACATCTCATTTATCATTAATGAGACCAGAATGTTGCAGTTGCACTTTGAAATCAGTAGCTGTCTGAATTTCAAAATGGTCGAAATACAACGCGGTATCTTCAGAAGTGAAACTATAGAGGATTGCCAGCTCGTCGTTTCCCTTCGGTAGTTCGCACAGTGTGTGTGGGGGGCTTGTCGTTTCTAGGAGTGAAAGAAATTTTAAACAATTGGGGAAGTGACCTACAGTGACGATAATCATGCAAATGAGCAGAGTGTATGAGTTGTGAGTACGCACATGAGTGAAGAGTAATCTTATCTCGCGGGTTCGAGATTGGACATCAAGTACTTCGAATTACAAATATAAACCAGAAGAATGAGGACTCTCGATCCTTTGGACATTGTATTTTACTTTATCTTTTCGACACTTCAGACATATTGGCAAATACTAATGCATTTGCAACGGATTGTCATTCGTGACGGAAACGAGAAGAATCCTCGTGAGACTTTCCCTAATAGAAAACCATCTAAGAATCTATCAATTCTAGAGCCTTCAAATACTTACGGAGTGTTACGAATGTCTATTTTAGGGCTTCGGTACAATTCTTGGAAAAATTGCATGCTATTCAACGACAAAATAAAATTGGCTTAAATCTACGATTGAAGTAATTTGGGGAATTTCTTTCCAAGGTACATTCTGAAATCACCCGTAAAAATTGTTGAAATGTAATGAATGTAAGCAACGTAAGCAAGTTCACATACCCCAATTACGCTAACCACAGTATATAATCGTTCTTTTGTTTTTGGCGCGATTTTTTAACCCTTTCTTTTGGTATCTAATTGCAAAAAAGAAAAAGGCTCGTTGTTGTTGTTGCAAAAGGAATGAAGATTGTCCAGTTTTTCTTGTAAGAAAAGGAAGTTAATAAAAAAGATGAATAATAAGAAGTTTTTCAGTCTATCAAGTTATCTAACTCAAGATACTGAAGGTTTAATAATTGCCAGTTACGGAATTTTGTGCCACACTTCAGATTCCTTCTCAGTCGGTGGAACTCACGGCTTCGGCACGAATGCCATGATTTATTAACTGTGAGAGCAGTATTAACAGTAAAAGTATTCATAATAGGGCCGATTAACTATTACGCTAGACGGTTTGGGAAGTCCGTTTTCGTCCCTTCTACCTTGTCTTACACAGGGGGATATTGGGCCCCGAGATTAGCTCACGGCAGATTTTAATGCCACTCGTGAGGCAGTTTCGTATCACTTTTGGAAATGTCGGATCAGCGGTGTAAAAAAATCCGTTGATATATTTTCCCATGTTCTAAATGAAAATAATCGCCTAGTACTCATCCAATCTTATACTTTACTTTAGACGATGGTTTTAACCGCCGATCGCCATTTTCTAGGACAAGGTCAATTAATTACTGAAATCATGACCGAAAATAATGTACTTACGTGGAGGGAGGCACAAACAAAGCATTTGCGGTGTTGCATCATAGAAACTAGAATTTATCAAAGGAATAGCAGGAAGGTTCTCCGATAAATAGTGAGATACTATTTTGTCTGAATAGGCCAAGTATCAAATACGCTATGCAAGAGAAATATTTAATTCGGAAATAAACCTTTTACTTCATTTATATTATTTTTCAAAATTCGTTTTCTGTCGAGCCCCTTCGTTGGTGTTATATAGAAACGTCTACAGTATAAGGATGTGAATTTTCGATTAGTTATTCCTTTAATATGAACAAGCGTTAAAAGTATTCAAGTCATCCTTTACGAATTGGTATTCTTGCCTTTGTGGCAGCAATGTTAACCAGTTAATCTAAGGTTAAAATTCCACCTGGGTGCTGAGTCGTCGATATCCTGGCTTGATTAGTTGCATTTATTCTAATTTTGGTGTTGAAAATTGTTTGTACAGCCTTCGATTAACTCTTGGCATTGGACCATTTTGGTCCATCTGGAATGGTCTAATTTTCAGGAAACTTCTGGGGGAGAATGGATTGTTGCTTTGTGAATAGAATCCAATGCATCCATGCACAATCTAAAATTATGATTGCAAAAGAGTAAATCTACATAAAACCCTGTGAGCCGTCGTTTGAGTTGTGGCAGGGAGAGTTAGGATCAAAGCCGTGACAAAGTATAAGGGAAATGGTTTTGGGAGGAGAAATGTGAAGTGTATTTTGAGAATGCTAGGTGTGAAGCTATGTTTGTTATGGTCTCTTATTGTGTGTTGAAAGAACGAATTTTTGTACGTATCTGATCGGCAATGTGTCTTTCATATTTTATCGCCTCTGTCAGACCTAGACATGTAGCGCGGCGTCAAAATGATATTCTCTATTTCGTTCCGAAGCTGATTTGTTCAGAATTTCTATAGTTAACTAAGCCTGGAATGTAGCCTCCGAGTCTCAAGCGGGTCTCAACCTATTCCCTCTTAATGCTCTGAAACACTATGTGTTCGCTCGCAGTATTTTTTATCAAAACGTGCAGCTTTCCATTGTATCGTTTTAACTTTTTTGCGTGAAATAATTCGTTCCATGGTCCCTAATGCTCTACGACGTATTTAATTTGTGGTCTAACTATATAGAAGTATAACTTCTATTTAAATTTCTCATCCGAGGTTCTTCGTATTATAAGCTATATAGAATATCTTCGTGCCCAAGTGAAAAACAGACTTTTGCAATCCCTCCCACATCACTTCCCTTCGTTCCGCCTTCACCTTACTCCGTGACGTGCTCAGCGCATTCTGCTTCTTCCTCATGCCTTTGCGAGAGTTGTGATTGTTCTGCATCTGCGTGCAACGCATCTATGAAAAAATTATGAAACATAGCGAATGGTGCTTATTTGTCCCTGTTAACCATTACGCTAAAATAAAATTGAGTTTTGAAGAAGGAAACGGTACCTGAAAACATTTGTGTGGATCTTTGCACTGTATGACTCAGAAACGGGAGCAGTTTAAATGCTGGAAATAAGAGGACTACAGCTTTAGAAACTTGGTGCAAAAGGTGGATTTTAATGATCAATGGATCAGATTTAAGAAGGAATGAGAAAGTTTTCAGGAGAAAAAAAAACAGGAGAAAGCCACTGAGAGCACTAGTGGGTAGAAAATATCCAGATGCGTTTGCCACTCTTTGGGACACAACAAATTTAATGGAATAGAAAATATAATTGTGGGTCTCACGAGGAA
The DNA here is from genome assembly GCA_963169105.1 of Ceriagrion tenellum. NCBI lineage: Eukaryota > Metazoa > Arthropoda > Insecta > Odonata > Coenagrionidae > Ceriagrion > Ceriagrion tenellum. The sequence goes on from OY720640.1 coordinate 135,908,200, forward strand.
GACAGGGAAAGTGCTGAAAAGGGAAGGGAAAAATGCTGAAAACATGAAGTGAAGGTCTTTCTTTTTTTTACCTCGCGAGTAGACTCATCATATTTATGGTTCTACAGCCAAGTGGCACAAGATAGTGGTTTAAGGAGCATACACTTGTTTTTTGAAATTTTATCAACTATCGTTCCTTGTGTTCATTGAAAAAGGAAATTGAGGACATGGGCTCTTGCATGAAAATTTTCGTACCGCGCACTGGAGTAGCAATAGGTAGTATCAGCAATACAGGATAGATTTGAAGCCATAACAATCTGTTTAATAGTATATTAATTACAAAAACATAGACAGAGTGAAGTTCTAGAAGTAATATAAGAAGACTATGTCACTAGTAAACTCTGAGAACGAAAAGTGACGAACTTATGGAACACGACGAAAACTGTCAAAACCTGTTTTATGATAGTGCAATAAAAGATAAACGATAAGGAGTAAGGCCGAGAGTGGACTATGTAGAATATCATGGAGGTCGTAATAAAGTGAACACTTACGTAGGAATAAAACGTTTAGCTGATATGATTGTGGAAAGGAGAGCTGCTGTAAACCAATCTTCAAGTGTATGACTGCTAGTCATGATACTTATTTTTCTAGATTCCTCTTTAACGCACGACTAATTTATGCGCTAAATTCTCTGCATTTCAAAATATATATGCATATGCTTCCCTTGTAGAAGTAAGTACTGAATGCATTCTAGTGGACTTGCCATAAAATGCGGCAAAGCCATTGATTACCAGTAGAAGATAGCTGGATTTTTTGAATATCCAAGATCTCAGCAAATACAATTTTAGATCGCTGAAATCCCTATTCAAGTCACATTGATTTCATTTTTGGCTGAACTCAGATTTGTGGGCAAATTGCATCATCGGAACTCAAAGATCAGACATCACGTTTAATTCTTTAGTCGGGTTAATCGGGCGTTAATGCTCTATTTTTCCTAATGGACCGATCATTTAAAGGCTGTAGTGAAACGGAGGAAGTTGCGCAAACGGCTTCCCAGCCTTGGTCTCTGGTTAAAGTACTCCCCTTACCAGCATCGCTTCGCTCCCTCTCCACTTTAGTACCTCCCCCCTCCTCTCCCCCTCTTCCGCCTCCTTCATCCACCCGCATCCAGGAGGAAGGAACTGGTGCGAAATGTCACGGGAGGTGCGAAGCGGGGAAAAGGACGAAACGTGCATTGAGCTCAGCCCCTCGCTCTTGCACCTACCATCCACCCCACCCCTCCCCCCGTCCTCATCTTATCCTTAGAACCATGAACATATATTATGGATTAAGATGCTTGGAATTGTTGCCTAGGCTACTTGTTGCCTAAATTTCCACTTTTAGTTCACCCAGTCCTTGGCGCCACTTCGGTTTGAGTATTTTCAGTTGTTATTGTAAATAGACGTAGTTAATTGTTGCTAACGTGATACTGTGGTGAATTTTCAACAATGATCGAGGAAATTTAAATTACTTGATGCTTTGAATAATAAATTGCTATTTTTGTGATCTAAAAGTTACTTTGTAAATGCTCGAGAGGAAATAACTATTACAGAAACTGCGTAAGAGGTTTATGAAACGTCCATCGTGTGCCGGAGACGATGTTTGCCTGACTATGATTCTGATTTGAATACATTAAGCCCGTTTGGCTTAAATATAGAATTTAGAATGCCCTGTTTAAACAGAACTGGCTTCGTACCAGGCTGCAAAACAGGGTATGCGTCTACGAGGACCCAAAACAGGAGACTTTGGTGGAAAAATAAGAATCTGTTCAAGGTGGCGGTACGTGCATTCCTTTTCACCTACACAGCAATGATGGCCAATGGGAATACTTATGAAGTCATCTCGCATTGTTATTATATTTCCATATAGCAATATTCACGAAGTGCGAAGAAGTTAATTGTGCATATGTGTAATTAAATTTGGAGAGGAATTAAATATATCTGTAGACCGGACGATATTTAAAAAGTGTATAATTACTCCCCGCGTGTAGTACTACATTTTTTATCCACTGCATTATGATTAATTGTGAGTAAAACCCATGTATATTCATGGTTAAACCAGTACGACGTGTTTATTTACAAACAATCAACTGTATTTGCATTTAAACTTCCGTCTTTCATCACTAAGCGGCACCACTTTCCAAAAAGTTGTTTGTTTACGGAATTCTAGACAACAGTTTTTGGCGATAAGATTTGGAGACGACAATCCATAATATATATTCATGCTTTGAACGAGAGACCCCTGTGTCTATTTTGGTCCTCGCTCAAATTTCAATTAACAGAAGTGTAACACCGCGCTCCTTGAGTTATTGTTTATTTTGTGTATTTTCATGTTTAATTTGTTTATTTTGTATGGTTGTTGTTGGTTGTGAGGGAGTTGTTGAATTTTAGAGAGGGGGATTGTTGGAGAGGGGAGAGAGGAGGTAGGAGGTGTACTAGAAAACTGAAAATAAAGCGCTACCAAAAGGAAAGACGAAAGGCGTTATAAGAGGACCCTCTGATATGGGGAAAAATGAAAGTTTTATGTCCTTCGGAAGCTCTGGAAAAGTTTTAAAACACACAATGGCCGGAATGGGGACAATGGTTGCAAGATCATTTAGTTATGGAATTAATCGTTCAAAACTATGAATCTCATAAAAATATAGTCGGGTTGCAGAAACACATATACCAGTTTCATAAATTACCCTCTCACAGTTAATTGCTTCGAATGTTTGAGATACTCCTCCAATTCTGGAGAAAATTTATGTAAGTTTATCCTATGTTTATTGGCTAATGAAGATGATAATTAGTCAATAAGAGTAAATTAACACGTCATTCGTAATAACTCTTCAATCAAGTAATTAGGTCTCCAAGCGTTGTAATACACGTCTGCCATTTTGGCTACCTTTTGGAACCAAAACTCAATTCCATAAGTCATGAAACCTTCTATAAAACCAATAAATGTATCGAATGATATATTTCCCACCATAATATATTTTAATAATGAGTACTAATAGTGGACCTGAGATTTGAAATCGTATCTGCTGATTCCCGTGTAAGTTTATAAGCTCACTCTGGAATGTATAGATGGGACTCTTATTATGTCATGTCATGGCTTAAATTCGACTCAGAATTATAATAATGGACGTTATGTCCAAGATAATAGACGAAGGCCTGTTCGCCACGAATTACCCTTGTTCTATGGGTTTCACAGTACTATGTACTTCCACAGTACTATGAGCAGCACAACGATCATCAAAGTACTGTTGAATACGAATACAACTTCCCAAACTTCCTCGCCAAAAAGTGGAAAAAATGATTTATGGCCAGCTTTTTGCGATTTGAGATCGCTGTGCGCCGGTTCATCCATGTAGTCGGGCCGTAGCTTTACTCCTATTTCAGTTTCAAGCACATCACTCCACAATCTTCCAATGACACGCCGTTCCGTATGCTGAGGTTAAGGATACATGTATGGAATTATAGCTCCCTCAAGAGTTCCTGGAGCCGACTGGAACGGGAAGGACGGAAGGTAAAATTGGAGGAGGCTATGGGAATGGACGAAGATGAAGAGATTGAGGCAGCATCAGAGAGGGCAATTGAAGCATGGGAACCTAACTACTTCGCGAAAAAAGTACGACAAACACGCAAGTGATTAAAGTCATCCGATGCTATGGATAGGATCCCATTTTAAAGCTTAAAGTGAAATCAGTTGAAACGGGACGACAGGTAGTGGTGGATAATCCAACTCCTCGTAACGCTAGTGTCGAATGCTATTAGGAAGGTTTACTTACTGACCCTCCACACTTGACAATATTCCTCACCTTTTCGTAAGTACCTTGACAGTTCCATAGCTCATGTCTCAAACTAATACCCTGCACAGCATCAAGAACGTTTGCTTGAACCATAGTTAATTTTTCGTGCAATAAACATTGATATGATAATGGTGATTTTTTCCACGAGACTGCGATGAAGGCATGGGGCTTTTTTTTTAATCGTGGAAGAGCTGTGCATACACTTTCTGCTATCCCTGGTGACAAGTACCATGGGAATCATTTTTAACGCTCTCTAGAAAATATGAGCCTATTTCATTTGTTTTAAAAGTCAAATGCCGCCGTCAAGAAAGAGAAAGTGACGTCAGGCGACGTGTTTGGCCTCCGACATCACCCCACCGCCTCGAGTGCGGCGGAGGTGCCAACCTCGAGAAATACTCGTCCTCCTTTAGAGTATCGTGAGCTGGCATTTATCAAAGACTTAGAAGTCGTCAACATTTAAATGAGATCCCGTGCGCTAAGCTTGGTGCAGTCACCCTTTCTTAAATTCAGGCGCGCCTGTGCAAAAGAAGGGCGGGAATGTCATGAGGATGGATAGATGGAGAGCGGCTGTCTCGCGCCACTGTTGACGGACGCCGCACAGAGTGGCATTTGGATCTGTTTGCGTCAAAACGTAATAACTGTCTTTCGCAATGAGAGAGAGTAGAGCCAAAATTGTAGGAAAAAGATAATGCGATGCTAAACCTTGGAAAATTTAAGCGACTTACTTGTATTGAAATTTTAAATTTGAAGGACTAATAATCGAATTTTGAAAAAGAGGAGTTTATATATGTTTTATTTAATAGCATTCGTAGGGATCCATAAGTTCCATTGTGACAGTGACAAATACAGTAAGTAACTACTTAGACCACATAAATAAGTAAGGTTACATTTACATCTTTAGCTTATAAGTTTGTGTATACCTTTTTTCGTAAATGAGTAGCAGAACAGTATGTGAACATGAAAGTTATATGTTTTTAACAAAAATGTCGAATTAAAAAAATTTTTTTTTCACCGGTGAATGCAATCTTCGAGTTCCTTAAATGGTTTACTTAAGCCATAATTTTCATTACCACTATGGAAAATATAAATCTGTAAACATAATAATAAACAATCTTTCAGAACTGAGTACAGAGTTGATAGGTACCTAAATTCATCGATGAAAAATTTGTGGATGCTATTTGATGTAAATAGGCGTGGCATGGCGATCGTGGAATAAAATTTTAGTGGCAATGTCGTTTTATTTGAATTTTAATCGTTGTACGTGTTTTTGCAACAACACTTATAACATAGATAAAAAATGATATATTTGTAGAGGTTTCTATTCTAAGGTGCAAGATGTCGACGTGCAAAAAAATAACTTCTGACTGTAATCAAACTCCTGGCAATTTATATAAAAGGTTCCGGTTAATCAAAATAATACCCAAATGGTATGAAAAGAAATCTCAACGAATTTTATGAGTCACTGACGGAAACTCAGAGAACTTATACCACTTATGGGTTAATTAGCCATCTATATACATGGAAAAAGAGCAGAACTTCCAGCAGTAGGTTATGAAAATTGACTGGTAATTGATTCTGACACTCAGTTGAAGGAAGTCTCGAAATTCATACCTATTTTCTGGAATTTTTTTTAAGAATCAATATCTGTAACAGTTACAAATATTGTGAGAACATACTTTTTCCATTTGCATTCTCGAATAGAAACGGATTAAAATTACTAAGTAATTCAAGCAATTTCACTCCTGGCTGAGTACTCAACCAAAATATAGAAGTCAAATAACATGCATAAAACCAAAATACGGCCGGAATATTGAGTCTAAGAGGCAGATGGAATTCACCCTTTAGGAAAGAAGCATTTTTATTTTTGCCAGAGGTATCACTAAATTGCCTCCTTGTTCACATATATGCAAATTTGAATGTGATATGTTAAACTTCTCCCTTGATACAAGATAGGCTGAATATATACTCTCCTTGGCCATAAGCAATGATATTTCATGTTCATATATATTGGAAGTATTTCCGCGTTTTTTAAAAATGATTTCAAAATATTGCATAGTAAAAATATTAGGATCCCCTGCTTTAAATGAATCTCAATATTCATGGGTAGCATTCTCTGAGTAAACAAGCGATCGCGCGCCCTAAGCAAAATAGCGAATAGGAAATTAATCGCGGCCCACGTTCGCCTTCTGCTTCTCGCAGAGAAAACTAACACTCGAGCGTCAACACGCGGCCTCTGTGAGAGTAAAATCGATCATGAACAGTTAACTAAATAGCGGTTCGGCCGGTATTCAAACATCGCTCCGGCATTTTGCAACGAATGAGAATGCAGGAGGGACCCACATCCCTCTTTGCATTCGATTGATCTCCACCTATGACGTTCTCTTTTCTCTCCTGTTTCTAACAAGTTTACCTGCTCAGGGAAATATGCTTAATTATCGGTTCATGAATACTAATTGTAGAACAATCGATTAGTGTAAAATGCCACTGCGGAGATCCCCGCAAGATCCATCTGCATTTAAATAAGTTATGGCTCATCGCAACAAATAAATACCGGCATCCCCACTTAGCATCATATTAAAGCCAGGTTTGGATGTATGCTATGCGTGGAAACAAATTAGTCATTTTTCTCATTCCTTCGAAAGACTCCCTCCCACCTAGGATCCATAAGAGTGTGCACGAAGTCCATTACAACTGTGAGAAATCCTACGTTGGACAAACCATGAGGGCCATACAATGCAGGATGAAAGAACATACGCGAGCACTGAAGAATAGACAAGGAGCAAAATCGGCCATTGCTCGACATGTTTTATCGGAGCGAGGCACACAATTAACTTTGAAGAACCAAAAATTCTGGCCAAAGAAAAGCGGTATTTCCCTAGGCTCATCAGAGAAGCTGTGGAAATAATCAAAAGGCCAAACAACATATATATGAATGATGGCTACACTCTTTCCAATACTTGGAAACACGTCTTCCATGACCCCAAAAGGACCATCCCCCTTCCCAGGCTTAGCGGATGGGATGGACCAATGAGTGAAGTGCAACGGGGAGGCAACCAATCAGCGAAGAACGCGCGCGCTGACATCTCAGAGAAAACCATATACATACCGGCGTTTTTGAAGCGCTCTCTACTTCAGCCTGGCCGTAGGACGCCTACGGCATAGTAGGTGATCAACAAAGATGCCTACGTGGATGAAACCCGGAAACTAGCCTAGCTGTGAACATGAAGGCCGCGAAAACCTACGTCAGAAACGTACCCTAGTTGTTTGTCATAGAGTGAAAGTTGGCCAGATACTTTAAAAGAGGACCAATGTGTCGCTGGTTTTATACCATGATCTCAGATTACGCCAATCCCTCGTTTATTTATCATCAAACCCTTTAACAGTTGAATGTGAAGCTAGAGTCCCCTTTTTATCTGGTGTGGTTCATTTTAGCGTCGCTTTCACTGATATACGCTCTTCGCTGTTGAAGCCGCAGTTAGCCGACCAATGCAATCAATCTAATGAAACTTAGATGCTTTCTATCAGTTTTTAATTGCAGTTTCACCAGCCAGTGGCCATTCTCTGGACGCAGAATACTTAAAACTCACTTTCTTGGCCAGCTGAATGCATGGTTCTTTTATTATCCAAAATTCTCATCTATCATGTGGTGACTGTAAATCAAACCAGCACCTCCTGATAATCAACTGAATTATAACTAGCAAACATTGTCAATTACTGACGTTATAGCGCCTAATGTTCTCATCGCAATGATATGAGAATTCAAGCTAAATAATTTGCTATGAAAAACTTTCAGTGGGGGAAAATCTTACAGTTTTCGAAGTAAAGTTCCCTTCTGACTGAGGTTTATCTGTGTACTTTCAAAAAGAGTCTATTGTTATAGCTTTATTATACTCACCAGTATTTTTACGAAGGCTCTACATATTTCAGCTGGCAACCTGTCTTGTGAGAATTGGGAGAGGCATCAGCACTTTATTGCATTAAGTTAAACCCTTGGCCTATTTCCCATTTTCCTGTCTCATAGTGGAAGACTTTTGGCGTGAAGTTGATGTGATTTTTCTCTTCTGAAACTGGAAATTTCTTGTACGTTATTACCTCCAGGTTTTCATCGGTCACGTCTCATAATCTCTCTTTAGTTTTTTTTACCTACAGGTTTTTCGTTTTCTTTCCATTTTGGTGTTTCCCTTCCTTTTTTGAGTATTCTTTTTGTTCTACTTAAAGATTCACCTTTAATATTTGCCTCGTAAGCGCTCTATCTTTTCCAGGTCACATACATTAATTTCATATTCATTTTTTGCATAGTGATTGTCATGTTATAATTGTATTAGATATCGGTTAAAAGCTTTCATTCCTAATGAATATGTGAGCATAGGCAAATATGCCTTGATTCAAAACGCTCGTCATTTCAGAATTGGTGGTGAATTGTGTTTAATTGTAAGATGTGTGAAATTATTTCAGCTGTAACGTATCATCCCGTTCCAGTAAACATTTTTAACCAGAATCCATTTTCATGGAAATATTTCGCGACTGTAATGAAACAGTCTATGCAGTCGCCTAATCACCTCCAAATGTGGAATTTATATTGGTGGTTCGATTCCAAGCCGTTGAGCATACTATCGTATTATAGAATATTTTTGTGGAGACTTCAACTGCGACTTGCTTGAGGCCTCATGTCTTATTTTTCATGCTGTAATCAATTGAGAACGCCCTTTGTATTGGGAGGTAAGCTGAAGTGCTTAGTAGTAGCCTGTTTGACTTCTAATCCAAGGGTAGCAGGTTTGAGACGGTGGGAAATAATAGAAATGGAAAATATCCAATTTTCCTGAAACGAGATGACGAGCATTTTCTACAATGCTACCCACTATTAATAGCCCGGACTCTAAGCAGAGGGAAGGCACAAATCCTGAAGATTGGCCCAGTATCAACAGGTACAGCTTTGGGTGAGAGTAAAAGCTCCCGGAATCGGTGGAAGTGCTCTAATATGGAAGGCGACGAAATACATCCACACTGTCTCACTAGGTGTTGCATCCTTGTATTCATATGAGATGATGGTATTCCTTTCGGAAAAGTATTCAGAAGGTAAAAAAAGTCCTCAAATCGATTCTCTAAGCTACTGAGAAGGGAATATCAGTCCGGGTTTATAAATTGAGTAGGAATGTCTGCTCACGTTTCCTAAAAGAAATGGAATTTTTTTTCCTATTTTAAGAATAAATGATACACTTTTAAATGAAATAAACGTCTTAGAGGATTAAACTTGATTTCATGTTACTTTTGTGACAGGCCCCTCCTAGTCTCCGGCAAGCATCAAGTTTAATTGTTGCTGCTTCTTTGCACATTTACTAACGGATTGCTGTATTTTCCTGCGAGGGTAATTGGAATATCGCAGAGCTATGATCATTTCTGTGAACTTTTATCTAATCCACAGGTGTAAAAATTGAAAGTTTGCCGATCTTGATCCGAGCCATCTTAGTCGTTGGATGAAACCTCTGCACGACACCAATAAAGTGGCGTGGTAGTGTAAGGAGGTGTCTCCTCGTTTTCTTCTCCACTTATTTGGAAAATGATTCATTTTTCCGAAAGGAGACAATTAAGTTACATCCTCTAGACTCGACTCCTGCCTCTTTATGATGAACAGGTGCTTAAATTATGCATTTGATGCTCGCCAAAATCTCGCTCCCATTAATTGACTTATTTTTCAGAGGAATTTTATCTAGAATTTGGTTGATCGAAAATTTTATTTTGATCCAAGTGTTAAAGTCTCACTGAATCAAAACATTTAATTCAGCTTTTGAATTAAATAATTAGGAATTATGCGCTGAATTAAAACGCTCTTAAAAGTTTCTGCTTTTGTTCTCTGAAAAGTGTAGAATGAAGAGTGGCGGCACCATCTGGTACACCATCCATCTGTGAAACCACCTAACACGCCTTCATTCAACTCTCTCATTTCTCCCACTTGCCCTACTTGTGTTTCATCCAGTGAGTGAGTCAGTGGACTCAGTGACTGGATGAAACGAATGGTGCTCGAAGATTTCGTTTCGGCTGTCGGGAAATAGGCGATGGTGAAATTTTGCCATCAAAATTACCCTATGACGATTTATAAAGTACGGAAACATTTTTTCGGAATTAATTCTAAAAAAGCGATACTTTACTGATATTAAATTTTGATTACTTCTTATCTTCGTCTTAAGACTGGATTTTCCAATCTTATGACCGCATTTTATTCAACAAGCTATAATTATGAAGCAATTCTCTATGTTTTGAAAGAAAAGCAAATATAATTATTTTGTCGTAATAGAGATAATCACAAGTGCAATCCAATTTAAATAAAACTAGGTTATAATAATCGGCATCAGTGCATTCCATTAAAGTGAAAGCAGTTTGGAAAAAAATTCCAGAGCTGATTGAAAGGAACTCTATTCACCATACATGTGTCTGCGCAAGTGAGTATTGACTTAGTAAAAAGTTACACGGCGAAGTCATTGGGATGAAAGACTATCGAATAAACCATTTCAACTTTTTCTGATCTTGGTGAGGCATTTTATTCTTCCTGCAACTTTGAAGGCCGTATGAACCCGTCCCCACCATGGATATGTTGTTAAACTTCTTAGCCTTTGACGGTGTCGCCATGCTCTGTTTGATGCCTGTTATTTTTAAATGGTAAATTTCAGCTTTCGTCTGAGCTCAACTGCTGGGAGTAGAAACGAAGTCTGTTACATGTCCATCTGGGAACGCTAAGGTTGTGGGTTCGATTCCCGCCTTACGGATGAGTTGGTCCCACGATTCAGGTCTAAGGTCATGTGTAAAATTTTAACCGTCGTAAGTGAGAGTATGTACTACCCTAGTTTCCATACTTGTTAAATTTACAAAAGACCTTATATTATCTCCGATAAGGACAGAGTGACTGCAGCATTTTCTATAAAATGCTTCCCGACAATGTTTCAATATCACATGACCTATTCGCACTCAATATCAAATCATGTAATTTAATTATTCATATTTACACTTCATTATCCATTCCAGATATTAGAAACACACTCAACTAAGGAAAGCCACTCACTGGAAACCCTTTGAAGCGCAGTATATGGTGAAACAATTTTGTCTGGAAAAAAGTGTAAGACTCTTGAATTTATTTTTTATCCATTCACTACTTTTGATATGTTTATTGCATACGCGTATGAAAGAGAAAAAAATACATAGTTCCAGGGAACTTTTTTTAATGTTAGTCTGCCGAGCTACCTTTTGTAGAGATGTGGGTCATATTTTAGCTTTTCTTTTGCATGGTTTATCCATTGACCTTTATTTTTTCAGCACTAATATGATTATTCCAATATTTTTTTCATACAGTACAACGTTTAAGACCTGAAATTCATTTGAAATTGCGTTTTGCTATCTTTCTCCTCTATCGATCCTTAACATTTGGTACTTATTTTGTGAATGAATATATATTTGAAAAGCCTTTAGATGTTGTGTTGTAACTACATATGTATACGCTTCACTGATGAAAAGGTCCAAGTTTAGGAATTAATAGGTTAAGGTCTCGTTTTGCCTATTTTCGTGGGAAAATGTTTGAATGGCGGAGCTAGATTTTTATTGCCCTTAAGCCTCGTACTGGAACTTCCGTATTTCTCACCTGTATTTCACATGTTCAAGTCCTCTAGATTTTCCTGCAATTCAAAATTAAAAAAATCAGTATTATTAGCATATTTTATCCGCTCTTTTCACAATTTTACCCTTAATATATTTATATTTAACTGTTTCGGACGAACCTTTTTTTGGAAAACTATCGTCTAAATTTGTTGAAAATACATTAAAATTAGCATTTTTGATGTAATATGTTTAAAAATTTGATATTTCCATGCATTCACTGAAAAATCCGCAGGGCAAAAACTAAGCCTTCATAGAAGGGTTGTGATAGTACATCAGTGCTAAAATAAGGTGAATTTTTAGAGTTAAAATTTGACGAAAAATGTGCATATTAGACGAAAAATAGGTAAAAAAATACTGAATCATCGTTCCATGTCTCTGCATTTTGCAGAACTTAAAACTATCCCTTAAATTTCAAAATAGATATTGCATATTCCAAAATTCAAAATAATAAAAAAATATATTCCAAAATCGATATTGCAATAGATATATTCGTTTTACAACCATTGGAATGAAAAATTTCCTATATTTTCTTTCCGGCATCGTTTAGTTACAATGATGGGTTATTGTTTTCAGATGGCTCTGAAAAATTGTCTCAGAGTTGAAATACGTAAAAAAGGCTGACTTTATGTTAATTGAGTTTTGATTAGCCAGATAATATAACAAAATTATCGTTTAAATCCACTCTAAAAGATATAGTGCAAAATCAAGTCTCATGGTTAACTTCCAGCATCATTAGCGTTGTCCAACTGATTAAATGGACAGAATTTTGACGGTCATTAAGCACCTTCACCTGTTGCACTTCAGTTGCTTACACGTGCCTTCCTGGATTTAGTAATTTCCTTCGCTTTTCCTCGTATCAATCTCCAAGCCGTGCGAAATACTTCTCATTCTCCTCTTTCTCCGGCGCGGTAACTTTCCTCCCATCTCATGCGTCTTGTTCCAACTGTATCCTACCTTCCTCTAGCAGCTTCCTCATACTCCTTCCTGGCCAGAACCTTCTTTGTTTGTCTTCTTCTCCATTCATCGTATTTTTTCCATCCTGCTCCTCGCTTGTATATAAAATATTTCCAGCCTACTCGTACTCTCTTTCTATTGTCTAGATTTCGGTCCTTTGATGCACCATGCTCATTAGACGTTTATGATAATCAATTATTGGTTACACTCATTTGTTCAATAATATATCTCAAGTATTAGGGTAGTTTATTTCGCTGAAATATACGGTCCAAGCTGCGAATTGAGCCACTCTGTGAGTTCATAACATAATTATGAAATTAACCTAATTGCATTTTCTCAAAAAATATCTCTTCTGTAGTTATTTTATTTTCATGCTTAAAATCATGGCTCAGTTGACTCTACTAAACTTCATCAAATCCTGTGTTTTTCGGCGAAGATTCTCACCAAGTTATAGTGGGCATCAGAATAGATTATTTAATTCAGTTTCATCTCAGGCATCAATATGAAATGTTATTTGTCCAAATTAAGCAAGTGTTCTCACATCTTCTATTGAGCACGTATGAAAAGCAATTAGATAACAACCTCTTACCTAACTGCTGTGAAGTATTCTTTTGTCTGCCTTTATAAGAGTTTTATGAGTGTGCCTACTCCCCTTTTGGAGGCGTCTTTATTGGTGATCAGGGGCGACTTATTGTTCGGGGCAACTTCTCTGAAGAGAGGAAGTTCTCCCTTGATGTGAGGAGACACCTTAGGCGGTGGATAAGCCTCCTTGCCGAGACCATATCCCTGTCCCGAGGGATCTTTCACGGCCGCCCGTGTCGCTCGCCTACGAGAGCGGAATGAGGGGCTGGCATGGGAAGTGGCCGTTTCCGGCCGTCCCCCTCCCCTGGCCCTGCGCTCTCAGTGGGACATTTGTTTTTCATGGGGGGCGGCGGTCGGAGGTCGCTCAAATGGACCCGCGCTGCTTCGTCTCTCGCTGCAGCGAGCGAAGGGAATCTGGCGCCGCTGGCCACTCTCTGGAGCTCATATGAGAATTGGGCGTTTGGTGTCGTCCTTGCGGTCAGCACCCTTTAGATATGCTCTCAATCGATTCGCTCGGGAAACGCGGCCTGTCTGTAATTGGATTGATATTTGTCATCAAGGATACGTGTTACAATCAATGGAATGCATTTCCGTAACAAAAATAATGCGAATAAAAGATTGTCATGACTTATTCAATATTATACCAATGCAGCTCATTGAGTAGCTTAGAAGAAACCCTATCACGATAATATCGATTTGAGGAATACATTAAAAAAATAACAGTTTTCCAATCACAATTACAATAAGGTTCAGTACTCGTAGCATGTTATGTGCATTAGTTGGCGAAAGAGTTTTGCATACATTGCCAACTTACTTCATGTGTATTCAATGTACTAAGGAGTCTTAAAAATACATAAAAATTAAATAATTATTGGCATATGCATTCCTCGTAAAAATACAATTACTTAACAATTTTATACTTGGCTTGAAAATACTGAGTCAAATGTGGATTTTACCTAATAAGTAGAGCAAGGATTAAATTATTTTCAAAATTTCGAAGAGTTCAAAGGACATATTCGTTGGCTGGGGTCGACGGGCCCTACTTTGTTATCCATTTCAACTGAAGGCTTATAAGGATTAGAGCGACAGGCAGAGGAGAAGGAATAAAGGGGTAACTGTGACTGGGTGGAACTTTTATCCCTCGAGACTGGCCGTGATTGATAGTAAGTGCGTGAAAGTGATTTACAGAACCAGAAGTATTAGTATGTTATTAATAATATAAAAAGCAAAGTTATTTCTGTCTGCCTTTCCACAAATTCTATTCCCATCAGGAAATCACGTATTAAGTTAATTTTATTCGCTGATTCCTCTGCATTATTAAATCAGAAATACTGGCCTCACAAATTCCAGACGAAAGTCAAACGAATGAAAATATAATAAAGATTCTTATCCTTTCTGACGCATTATTTCCTTTCAAGCCTGTAAAATTGCGGAACAAAAATATCCTTAAAGTTGCACAAAATTACGCGTTTTTCGTGACGACCAACAATATCGTCGAAGTTGAGTCTGATATCAATATTTAGTGAAAATAATGGCCCATCACACGTCAATTGGGAAAGCTAGGAAGTTTTTGTAACAGGCAAATGGTTTTTTTTCAAATAGTACGCTTTTTAGATGGAGATATTGGAATTAGTTGGATGGAAGATAATCAAACAAGCAGTTAAACGTTGGTTTCATGTAAATACGTCCAGAATATCCTGTTAGAGATTACAGACGAATGGAGTTTGCACAATGTGGAATTGAAATCATGAACGACTCCACTTAACTGAATCATGGAATATTCATGTCTATTTTCGTAGTATCCGTTGAAATGTCAATTAATTGAAATATGTCCGAAGAGGGAATTCAAATATTATAGAAACGATTTATACTATTGGTTCTTCAATATTTTTCCGCGCTGCAACTTTGCTGCCCAAGAATCGCAAATTACGACATTGAAAACTTATGTGCATTATAAAATACGTATATAAATGAAATCACACACACAACGATATGTATCTTTCTGTAAATTTAGTCAAAATATGTCATTCTGGGGGGGGAGGGGGTTTCTGAGTAAGCCACGCCTCATTGAATTTAGTTGGGTAGATGATTATCAAGTGTGCAGAGAAGATCATCAAGCAAGCAGAAAAACTATAATATTTTGATGGCTCAGAATATCCCATTTGGGATTACAGACAACATCGTATGTTATTTGGGTCTTTAGATTTTTGACACGCGTATGGGTAGTAAAAAACAATTCATAGGATTATGTCCAAACAGGAGATTTGAATATTCATTATTGGTAACTCAATAGTAACATTGGTTGACTGCAGCCCTCCACCCTTCCCTATCTAATGCTAGTTCCCTTAACTCCTGGTATATTTTTCTAATTACTTTCCTCTTTATTTGATCCATGACTTATTCCTGGGTCTTAATTTGGGGACTTTTCCCTCTATTTTACACTCTAAGTCACTAAGGATAACAAAATTCACAATTTAGACATTCCTGACTTCAACGAGCCGATGGCTGACATAACAATTCAACGTGATGGAATAATAAAACAACTGTTTTCGATTAAAAGTAACAAAATCCCAGGTCCAGAAGGAATACCTGCACGCCTGCTCAAGGAGTTAGCGCCACAGATTGCACCATTCTTAGAAATTATATTTAGCAAATCATTATCCGAAGGCAAGGTGTCCCGAGACTGGAAAATAGCCAATGTCACACCGATATTTAAAAAAGGAAAGAGAAGTGACCCAGAAAATTATAGGCCTATTTCGTTAACATCACTTTTATGCAAGATTTTGGAACATATTGTCGTTAGCAATATTATGGCGTTCCTGGATAATTGTAACTTCTTCTACAGCGGTCAGCATGGCTTCCGTAAGGGCAGGTCCTGCGAAACACAGCCTGCGCTCTTCCTTCATGATATCCTAAAATCAGATGAATTGAATAAGCAAATCGACGCGAGATTCCTTGATTTTAAGAAGGTATTTAACAAGGTTCCTTACAAAAAACTCATTTATTAATTTTATTTATGCGGAATAAATAAAAAAAATTGTGAACTGGATAAGGAACTTTCTCAGTGATCGAAAACAAAGATTAGTTATTGACGGTTTTAGCTCTGATATGGTTGAAGTCACATCCGGTGTTCCTAAAGAAAGCGTGATTGGCCCTCTTTTATTCATTATTTATATCGATGACCCAAGTTGTCGAATTAGCAGTTAATTAAGATTATTTACAGACCATACAGTTATCTACCGTAAAATAAGCGAAGACGCGGACTTTGAAGTTCTATCATCTGACCTTAACAACGTTCACTCTTGGTGCCAGGAGAGGGGGTTTGAACTATATATTAGTAAATGCACCACAGTTCACTTCCTGCGAAAGTCATCACAAAAAGCCATACCTACACCGTGGGTGGAGTAAACATAAAATGTTCAAGTACAGTAAAATATCTTGGAATCACCTTAACTTCAGGTATATCGTGGGGAACATACGTACAAGACATATGTGGCACGGTATTAAAGAAACTAGGTTTTGCTAAGCGAATAATAGGAAGATCCTCGGATGGAAAAGTAAAAGAGAGATGCTACTTCACTCTGGTTAGGCCAGAGCATTTGGGACCCTGGTCAAATAGATTTAACAAAAAAATAATAAAATGCAAAGGAAAGCAGCGCGTTTTGTTAAAAACTATTACGAGCGAGTCTATTAATCTTCATCATTCTTCAATATCACATCTTCATTGCTTCCCTTCCCTTTTGCTTCAGCTGTTACTGTCCAGGTTTAACTGCCATATAAGAGCATACACTAAAAATGTGCTTCGACCAAGTGCTTTCTGGCTTATAGGCTTGTATTACTAGCTGTCATGTTTTGGGTAGAATGCCTTCTTTGCTTGGCTATCCTGTTCACAATATCTGCCTTCCTTCCTCCTTAGCTGGTCATCCTGCTACTCAGATAGCAAAATACTTTCACTGACGCAAGTTAGTGCTGCCTAAATTTGATGGTGATTCTATCTTCTTGAATGATTCTAGAAATTATAATCTAGGTTTTGAAAACATTAATCTGCAAGCTACATTTCCGCGTAGTTTTGTCCATACAGTTCAGGATTCCGGGCACATATTTTTTCTTCTCTACCAGAATTAGCTCTGTCTACAGCCAAGTATACCATGTACTTCCTATCTCCAAATGCATGCTTTCTTGTTTTTAATTTTCATTCACATCAATTAACGCTTTTTCGACGTAAGCATTGAAGATAATGGATGACAAAGCACAGGTGATACAAATAGGGCTGCATTTGCAGTCTGAGCAGCTGCATCTTCTATAGAGAGTATAGTGGCATCTCCAGAGCAACTTGGACTCTCTATAGAGCGTTTTACACCAAACTGCATGGCTCCTGTACAAAAAAGTGCACATTGTAGGGAGTTGTTCTGTAATAACTTTACATTAATTAGATTAATTATAACGGCTTCTTTTTTTACAATTAAGAACACGTGTATGTGTTTAAAAACTCTAAAATAATTAGCTTTAAACAAATAAATTATTATAAAGGTAAAATAGGAATAAAAATTTTACCAAGCTGTTTATAATTACAGTGAATCTTCCCTGAACGCTTCGCTTAGAGTGATAAGTACAAGCAAAACACTGTCCTAAAATTTATCATCTTTATATAACTGAAATAAACTAAGCCATTGGGGAATTGTCAATTTTAATTGACAAAGAGTACAACTACACCGGACGAGTTTTTTCTTCCCCCTTCTTATGTTTCACAGTGTCGATTCATTTATGACGCACTGCCATGCCATGTAAATGACGAAGATAAGCGTTCGTCTCTAAGTTCATTTTATGATAACCAGCTCCACGTGTAAGAGAAACACTTTCATTGATTCTTTTCAGTGCCTTCAGTGGTATTTCCAGCTCGTCATTTCGGACTCAATTTTAGAAATGAAAAAGAAGTACATACTGCGCAATTAACGAGAGAAAATTGGTTAGCTTACAATATGCTACGATAAAATATTCGAGTCATTCCACGTCACCTACCATCCACCCAGTCCCCGTAAAGCAATTGGAGGAAGAGGAATGGTTATTTCCTCTTAGAAGAGTAATGGTTATTATTGAAAATTTTACTTTGTGTACTCAAATGATGTATCTCCAGGTGTTGACCTCGCTTGGTTTATCTCGTCGATCATTCATTAGCTTTTACTATATCCGAGGTGAATTGTGTGTTTCTCGACAGAATAACAATGTTTTGCGAAAATGCTTGTACCTAGCGTTCTTGGCAGCAAAGGTCCGTGTAGATTGTATGTATCACGAAACATTCCGCGTACAGCGTGCGGAGCAATCGACTCAAAGACGCTCTTATGTCCATATGTTGTGATACAGCTGAATACAGCTGCTGGCAATCACGTGATGCCACTGTTAACTCTGCAACACTAGTCGGCACTGAGACGCAGAAATTTTTTCCGACTTGGAGCCAATTTTTGAATAATAAAGGGAATTAATTCCTTCGGAAGAAATTCTAGGTACAACCGACTGGACGCAAGGAATAACTTTATAGTAGTGATGGCGTTCTCTCGTCAATTCTCGCGGTTCGTAAATAACAACAGAATCAAAAGGGTAGTGAATCTCCGCGGTGATCTTAAATAGATAGCCAAGAATGCTGAGATTTTATTTTTATTAGGTTTTGATTATACCAGGAAAATTTTGAAAATGGCCACTGAATGCAACCATATAAATTTTAATTTGCGTTGCTGGTAGCCGGGTCGGTTTTACGTCGGGTTTTCATATTGTTCACTTTCTTCATCATAGCTATTGCGTCCATCTCTTTGCCAAACATTGATTTAAATTTTTTTCGTGACTTTTCCAATAAACTCATCCTTGAGTTTCTTCATTTTGGAATTTGGGATTTCTCAAGGATCTCTGGGAATAAGAACAACTCATTTGCCAAAAACAGAAGTTCATCGTTTGATTCAATGTTTTGCACACTTTCGGGTTCTTCGTCACTTGATGGAAACATGGCTGTAATAATTAATGAACCGACAAACACATGGAAACTCAAACTCAAGCAACCACGACCACACAACGGCACAACTGAACCGGTCAATGCTCTCCAAGTAGCGGTGATTCATGCAACTGTTGATCCCTTTATTTCCAAGAAAACAAGTTGATCATTTACTCATCAGTCGAAGGATTTGCTTGTAAGTAAAAACAAATCGTTATACTTACAAAGGGAAGGATTTACTTTTACCTCTACCTTTTGCTAAAAGCATATGGTTTTACTTCTACCTTTTCCTTGTGAGCAAATCCTTTTTTTATACATATGGCCCTTTGTATTAATTATATCCTAACTTGTCCTTCCTTCGCATAACCGCCGCTGTTGAGTTATTCGGAGAATTATTACATTCTATTTTTGACCTTCCTGCCCACTTCGAAAAGAATAAGTTCCAATATGGACGCCATTTTACGGTATATATTTACTTTTCCAATTGCTACTGGAAGTATTTGGCCTTTACGGCTGGGTTCACATCGAAAAAGGATGCTCACGAGAAACGAGCCGGGGATCGGTGGAGAGCGGAATCGGCGGGGGTAACTATGTGAGTGTTCTTTGCTTGGTAGTAGTGAAAAATGAACAATTCAGCCAGATGGAGCTCGAACCCGAAATCTTAGGTCTGGCAATTGAGGATTTTTTCCTTCCGGGCGGCGCCGCTATTACTACGATGCAGTTGAATACGCAAGGGGGAGGGGAAGGAGAGGTCAGGGTGGGGTCACACCGGAACGCGCCTCGATCAATCGATTAATCACTTTGCATATGGGTGCTTCGATTTAGGCACTTACAGTATATATCAGTAGAGGGTGGGAGGCAGCACCTCCTTCAGTAAAAACGCGTACCCAGCATAGATACCATGTGACTTGGAAGATTTACGCGCCAGTTCAAAATGCGGGATCGAGGACTGCAATGAATTGCTTTCGTGTGCAAGCGAAATGAGTACTCTAAATATTGCAAGGCATAGCTTTTGTCTTTCCGTACCAGATGAAAAGCATCTCATGAAATTATCAAACTCTCACTGCCCTTGTTCCTTTTCATTATTTCAACCTTGTAACCTGCTCTGAAATTTTCTCTACGTATTTTCATTTCCCATAGCTTTCTCCTCTGAGGATCCTTGGGGAAGCTATAAGTGATGAAATCATATTATTGGATCACAAAATATCTCGGTCGTAACGCGGTGATATTACATTTTCACGAAGAAGCAAGCTTAAACCCACCTGGGGTTTATCGATGATTGCTTACATGTTAATGACCCCGAAAGGACAAATTAGGCTTATATCACTACGAAATCATTGTAGTATAATATTTCAACATAACATACCTGTGAAAGGTCACGTAGCTTCCTTTGAACGATTTTTCTTGGCATCCAAAAGCACAGCAATAATGCACCTTTTGGCTAACGCTCCACAAGTCACGTGACACGACACCACGTGACCAGTGAGAGCCTGGTTGTATGTTGGAACATGGGTAGTGACGTCACCCGCCCTCTACTTATGTTTACTCATGTTTAAGTTCACTCATGTTTAAGCATGGCAATAGTCAACCATCGAACGAAATAGCCGCCGATCACCAGGTTGGTAACTGAAATGACACGGAGTCGGAAGCGCATTTCGATGGCTGCGCAGACAGCATGTGGATGTTGGCGGTAAATAGGAACGTAGCAACGGTAGCAACAAAGACGAGCAACAATTGAACATTAATTCTGCCTCACAATACGCCGCTTTTACTTGATCAAAGTTATATTGATTGATATTGGATTCACTGTTCATGTTTTCGTGACCTGACGTCAAGTCAAACTTATTGTTCAAAGTCTTATTGTTCTTCATCAGTTTGGCTCGTGGAGGACAGCCATCGACAGCCGGCTGCCACGGGTTATTTCTTCAAATCTAAAGCATCCTATGAATGTGAAAAAGTTATTGGTTGACACTGTGTGGAGGGAGGGCAGAGGAGTCGGTTTTAGTTGAGGAGGATCAGCGTCTGCGCTTAGGGGGCGAGTGCAGACGGGAGGACTTAAAAGAGGTCTGGCGTAAGGAGAGGACGGGCCGATCTCAGCATTTGCATCTCTTCCTTCGCATGAATCGTCGGTGAAGAGGGAAGGGGCGTGTGGGGGAGGGAAAGACATATCACCCCGTCGAACTAATGTTTTCGATGACGTTTTTAATGAGCATCCCCAGGGAGAGAGGCGGGGCGAAGAGTGGGAGGCGGAAAGGAAACGACAACAAAACCAACAAATCTTTTCTTCTTACTTTCGTCTCCTTACGCCCTTCTATAGCTCTCCCTCTTCTGCTTCTCTTGGAGGGCCGACCTTTAACCCCTCCTTCCCCGCTTCTTCGTCTGTCTCATCTCATAGGGGTGGGTGGGGAACGGGGCAATGTCCCCCCCCTCCCCTTTCGTACGCACCTCGTATTTGCCAACAATCCTCTCTCCCTCTCGACTCCTCTCTCCTGTCTCATCATTACGTCTGAGAGAAGCCGCTGTCTCATCGGGGACCTCTTCCGCCCTGGAGGGTGGAAGTGGGGGGTGGGGGGAGGGGTAGGAGGCGTACCGAATGCGGGGGTGGGGGTGACGTCTTTACGTTCCTATCGAGACGAAGGTGAGCGGAAGAGGGGCGATGGATTGGCAGGCAGCCTCATTGGGACCACATTTAGACTAGGCGATCCCTTCTTCGACCGAACCCCTTTTCAGAGTTACTTACCTACCTATTGAATGGAATTGAATTGAATTTATCGAGTTTAACGTTCACCCAACATATATATATAATTGTAGGGTAAACAATAACAAATACAAATATTTACAATTTCTCTAAAGACAAGGAGTCAAGATGGCTAATAATATACACATACATATATATTATCATTTACAATTTACGATTTTACAATTTGTGCCGACAGCTTATTAAAGGCATTTATATAGTAGGTTTTTTTATCCTCAAATAAATCCATGTCATTACACAGTGTATTAAATGTTAGTGTAAAAGTGAAAAAAATTAAATTACTCGTCTATCTATCACGAAATATCTTGGGGAAAACATATCAGGAAATATGCGGTCAGTCATACAGGAAGCTAGGCTTTATTAAGAGAATACTCGGAAAATATGATGCGAAAGTGAAAGAACGTTATTTTTCAATCGTTAGGCCTCATCTGGAATACAGTATGCTGCCAGTATATGGGATATGAAACGGGATTGATATCGGAATTAGATCGCGTGCAGCGAAGAGGAGCTAGGTTTGTGAAACGATGCTACGATAAGTTTACTAGTGTATCTGGATTGTTAGAAGAATTGGGATGGGAATCGCTATCACAGCGTAGATTAGATTATAGGCTTAACCTCTTAACTAAATTTCAGGGAAAACATTTCTCTGACGACGTAAAAAACATACTATTAACCCCCTCGTACTACGGCAGATTAGATCGCGCCAATAAATTTGGTGAGATAGATTGTTGAACCAATTGGTATAGAATGTCATTTATTCCGCGTACCATTCGGGACCATAATAGCTGTGATCGCCGTCATGAATAGTGAGATTAGCTAGACTGTACATCTTTCTCTTTATATTCTCTGCGTTCTTATTTATGCATGATGTAGATATTGATGGTCTTATTTATGCATGATATTTTGAATCTGGAGTAGTAATCTTTGTATCCTTTGCATGCTGGAACGATTGAGAATGGAATGTTTTTTGGTTAGTAGATTTTTAATTGGCGTATTGCATGTGTGGTACGCTAGTTTCAATGTAGTTTCTGTGTTCTGCCGTATAACTCATGCATGCCTGGTGTGGAAGAAACCCCTGCCACACACTCTCTGGGTGGCTGGTAGGATATGACGTAGATGTAGATGTAGATGTGTACTCTATTCTCTATCGGTGTAGGCAAAGTCAAAGAATTTATTTATTGCCATTAGCCCTGGGAAACTGTATCCCTTTTTATAATTTCTCCACAGTTTCATTTTCTAACAAGTCACTGTCTCTTTCCTTACACTCATGCGTTGCTTCACACTCGCTCTCCAATTCGAATCCTGAAATCCCTTCTCTTAGTGTCTCCTTTATCTCCTGAACCTATAACTTTCCCGATTTGCCTCTTCCTCTCAAACCATTCACTCAACTATCCTGTATTCAATTCTTTATTCGACTCTCTTCCATTCACTCTCAACATGGCCAAACCAAGGAAGCACACTTCTTTCTAATAACTATGCTGGATTAGCCTACCCACATTTCTTCATCATCGACTCATTCCTATGCCTATTCATCCTACTTTTCCCAGAAATACTACTTAGGAATCCTATTTCAACTGTATTTACCCTGCTATTACACTTATCCTTTTATCTCAACATACACAGGTTTCGCTGTTACATTATCAGTCTAAAATCATTATCATATAAGTCTGGAAGAGTACGCTTCTGAACACTCCGATTGCCGCTCCCGTAGACAACCTCTTATTCCTAGATATGGTTCACATACTACTGAAACAGATGGAGCCGACTGTGACGGTGGGAGCTGAAGACGGCTACTGTCCCGTGAAATCACTGTTTGAATGGGCTGTAGGGGGACCCCGAGAGGCGGTGGACCCCTGCGGGAAAAGCCTTTGTAAAAGGCGGCAAAAAAGCTGTCTCGTTTGAGCGTCAGTCCGGACAAGTTGTTTTCCCACCAACCCTTTTCTTCGAAAAATTGGTGCTACACTCCCTTCGACTCTCCTGCCGGCATTCGCACTCGGAGTAATTATCGATAATAACCGGTTAAAATTTCATAGCATGAAATTATTGACATTAAGAAGTAAAAGATTTGAGGTTCTCCCGATGAAAAATTTCACTGTGTTTCGTTGGTCTTAGAATCGGCGGTAGCAGAGCTCAGCCCACATACACAGACACAAAATCCATCAACGAAATACGGAAAGACTTAGCTACTGCCTATTTGCTACTGTTAGGCCACTGGCTATTGGGACCGACCGGATAGTGAAGAAAGCCATCAAAATGGGACTCGAGAAGAGGAAACTCATTCGAGCGGGACAGCAACTTCTACCTCGGTAACTCCTAGAAATCGATTGTAAGATAGATTGAAAAAGCGCATGAAAAGCGAGACAGTTGGGAAAAAGCACGAGAAAATCAGGTGACTCCGCGATCCCTGAGATGACGATAGACTGCATCGCAGTGGTCGTGGGTCATCGCTTCGAAGAGTAAGTATATCTGTTTGAGCGTTAAAACTCACCGTTGAGATAGCAAAATAATTGATTCACGTATAAATTTTCTCATCTCCGGAGGGGTCGAAAAATCAGTGAAAGCCAAAGCAGGAGTTGCAATAATCATTCATAATAATTATATAAAATACATAGAAGAATGCTGATACATATTGGAAAGGGTAGTTGTAACAAAAATGAAAACCAATCATCAAAAATTAAATATTATATCTGTTTATGGACCAGAAGATTGTAAACCAAAAGCTTACATAGAAGCGTTTTATGACCACCAACATGATGCTTACAACACCATACCCCTTGATGAGCTATTAATATTAATGGAGGGTTTTAATACTCGTATTGGTAAATTCATTGTTCCAGGAGTTAAACAACGGTTTAATGAAGAATTTCTAAATAATAATGGTGAAATGATGGTCAACTTCTCTTCCCGCAATAAAGTAAGAATTAATAACACCTTCTTTGATCATAATGATCATTAGAAATATACGTTTCAAAATAGTAGAGGCTTGAAATCAATCGTAGATTACAAAGTTTCTAACAGGAATATACATCTAATATTAGTATTGGATGTTAAAAGTATAAACTCGGCAAATGTAGGAAGTTATCATAGTTAATAGGCAAATTTAGGTTAAAATGCGAATGCATCAGAAAACTATCAAAGCATCAGCAAATGAGCAGAAGTACCACATTGAATCACTCTAGAATGAATCAACCAAGGAACTTTACCAGAGACGGCTGGCAGAGAAATCTGAGGGTAATAACATACAAGAGGACAATAGCGTAGATCAGAGCTGGGAAAAGATTAAAGACAACATAGAAAAAACAGCTCTTGAAGCTTTAGGGACACGAAAAACAAATAGGAAAAAGACTTGTAAGACACCTTGATTTTACAAAGACATAAAAGATAAATGCAAATAAGATAGAAAGCCCTTTGTGACTTATAAATCTCTAAGAACAAAAGAGTCTCTTAAAAGTTATAAAAAAATCCGAAATGAAAGAATATCTTAGCTAAAAAACTGAAGAATCAGCACTAGAAAACATTTTTGAGAAGAATGGTAAACGATTTCTATGGACTGCAGAAACAAATATGGAGGATGATTAGGAAACAAAGAAAGGAAGTCAATGATCTCATATAAGTCAGTCTCATAGCAGAAGTATGGGTGTCATGTATAACTGCACTATTTGAAGGAAACTCAAATTAATTTGACGAGAACGCTCTAAATATTAGCGTCAACAACAATGATGCAACAGTTAAGTACACAGAGGTAGAAGAAGCATTGAAAGCTTTAAGGAATAGAAAATCACCTGGTCGAGACGGAATACCAAATGAATTTCTAAAATATGGAAGACGCCAACTGACAAACCAACTATTGAAATTAATAAATAAAATTATCAGCTTTCATTGAATACAAACAAAATGGAAAACTAGCATTATGCTTCTCTTATTTAAAAAAGGGGACATGGATACAGAGGAATTAACCCACTGGATGGTCCTCGTGTAAAGTTTTGAACTGTTGAAGAATGTATATTTCCAACTGAATCAAATTTTCAATCGCTATTTTCAGGGCTCGTAAGTCACAAAATGTCCATTTACGTTGCTCCACCGTTCTATAGTTGCATGCCAAAGTTAAAGTTTATGCATTCTACGTTCTTCATTATAACTCTTCTGAATATTCAGGACAGTCCTCTCTATGCAGTAGTAATGGAATCATCATGCCCAAAAGATGAACCGAATTTTTCAAAATTGTGTATAAAGTAATCACTCAAGAAATAGAAATTTATGAAAAAATACAAAAAGAAAAGAAAATAGAAAAATCTCGAAATAGATATTTAAAGAAGTCATTCTATCCAATGCTCGCGTTTTATTTCGTTATTGTGAAAATGATATTATATTTTAAATCTAACCATTAGATCAAAATTTGCTGGTTTCACAGTTTGGAGCATTTGCACACAATTGAAACGTTTGGTTCATAGTAATTAATTTCCTCCTCTTGCATGATGGCATATTTTTGAAATAGTTTTAGGAATTTACTGTGAAAAATTAATGTGTTCCTATCTTAGAGGTTTAGCTGTCCCCGGAGGCTTCGATGCCTTATGACTCTTCTAATTGTGAGCTAATTTGTCATCCTCTTATAACACTAATCTGGCCGGTATTCATAGACAGGATAAATAATCAATGATTGGTGAATCTACGATTATTCGTCGTTCATTGATTATTTGATTTATGTATTCATAGACAGTAAACAATCTCCTATTCATGAATCTCTAATTATTTGGGATAATCTGTAATTGGTGAATTACAGATTGTATGTATGTTTATTTTTGGGTGGTATGTGAAATTGAAGAGGCAAAACATTTTGTGGGTATCGTTACATTTTTATTCAAGTTGAGTATATAGTTTTATTAATTGCATACTGAAAAATAAAATAAAAAATTGACTGGCAATGTTCTTTTGATAAAAATGAATTAGCTGTACCTACATAAGAATTATTTCTTATGATTATTCAACGTTAATGAAGGCGTTGATAGGGAAAATCAACTAACAGTAATATCGTATTCCGGCAAGTGTTGATGATGTAGCGTGTGCTGTGTAACGTCAGGAATTGTCCGACCATAAGTGCGGTCTCCTCTTTTTTCTATTCTCACAAAGAGACACCCGAGACACCTATTCGTCGCCTGAACATCATAAGAAACAGGCGGTCTGATGGTGTCAACTATTTGGACGGCCAAAAGATTAGTTATATGTTTCACAGTCCTGAATACCGTTGGCTGCGAAACAGAACTAGCAATCCCTACATATGTACGTAAAAAACCAAAGAAGACGAAGAGTAGCAGTATTTATAACTGATCATTACCAATAAAGAAAATTTGAAATATGTAATTAGTAGCAATTGATGATAGCCTACGAGTAAAACATTCATGGCAATTTCGCCGATATTAAATTCAGCATGAAGATTTTTTTAAATACTGCGTGATTAAAGACCGCTGTGATATATTTTTTAACATTTTTAATATGATTTCGACAATTTCATGGACAAACTTCAGGATGTCTGATGCCTAAGCGTAAAATCTCAAAGCAATGAGCCACAGTAGCACAAGAGTAACTGTAAGTCCTCGCGGAAAGTGTCGATATATGAACATTAGTTCTAAGAAGAATATACTCGATTACTACGGGTTTTGAGAATCGGTATCCTTTATTAAACTCTTCGTCTGTCAACACTCATGTCTATTGTTACAGCAAGTTAGATTACGGATTTTAAACAGAGATTGACGTATATCATAAGCGGTCCATCACCAGACCCCAGTGAGGCCATTGACATTAAAGATTTACACTGGAGAACGAATTTTGTGGAAAGTATCACGAGAAAAAAGACGAGGTGAAGTCTTATGATATGACATGTAACTCGGAGGAAAAATTTCTCTCTGGTCTGGAATATAAAGATGGAAAGAAAAAACGGCCTCTGGAAGTCTCGAACCGCCTGACCTTCACGTATGAATCCGCGGCGCTAACCACTACATAAAACAATCATATATTACTCAAGGGCGATAATAATAGTTATAAGGAAAGTCGCTTTGAGGGTGATTGACAGGGGTGATGTGAGGCTCCGGAACAACCTAGCGAGAGTAAATTTTCCCAGCTTTTTTATACTAAGCGCGGATATTTCTGATTATAAACTGATTAATTACAATACAACTAGGATACGTTTGACGAAGTCCAAGGCAAACTAGCCTTTGACCTCGTGCACAACATAGTAAATACGGCATTCAAATCGGCGATTCAGGGTACTTAGTCTCCCCATGTGAGTAATTTGGATTTGTTGGATCCCTAATGTGTGTTTTTCGCAGCCTTTAGCGATACGCTGCTACATCGTCATTGGCAATCACATACGCCAATATATCCGAACGAATTTCCATTGCCCGGAAATCCTAATCAATTCAAGGTAATCAATAATCCTAATCAATTCACGACTTTTATATAGAGTCTTCTATGCCTTTAGCACCGTATAAAATTGTACAGTTGTCGTATGTCGTAAGCATTCACAGAACTACCGACGTCCAACAAATAAAAACTCTAATTAATTACGGTCGAGAGCTTAATTCACGAATCAATGATTATTTGGCCAAATAATTACAGTTTGCTTGACTATGAATACTAGAACTATAAACAATGATTTTTTGACGACTATGAATACATATTAATCAGAGATAGATGAATCTCTGATTCAAGAATCATCGATTGACGAATCACTGATTCTTTGACGACTATGAATAAGAAACAGTAATTAATTAGAGATATAATCATAGATTGAAACGAATCTGTAATTATTGAGGACTATGAATACCGGTATAAATCTACGCAGAGGATCATAATGTCTTTATTTATCAAGTACATACATAGTGTTAACCAAGAAGTATATAAAAGAAGGTGATTTTAGTTAACTCTGGTGGCCATGGGTTCTTTCTCAAGGAGGTGACAATGGGTTTTTTCTCAATGGGAGTTTTATTTATCGCGAAGATCCTCTTTCCTACTGCTGTACACTCAGTTCTCGTTTGTTGAAGTAAACTTTGTCTCAGTAGTGAGCCAATCATGCCACCTGAAATCTAGATTAGAAGTAATATGGATAAATATAGTGACTGGGAAAGTGGATGTGAAAACGTATAAGTAATGTGATTTTTCATCGGAAAGCTGACTCTTTCAGTGTAATGACTCTCCAAATTAAAGCAACTGTTTCAAGCCCTG
The DNA here is from genome assembly GCA_963169105.1 of Ceriagrion tenellum. Taxonomy (NCBI): domain Eukaryota; kingdom Metazoa; phylum Arthropoda; class Insecta; order Odonata; family Coenagrionidae; genus Ceriagrion; species Ceriagrion tenellum. Next base: position 135,937,144 of record OY720640.1, read on the forward strand.
TAAATACATGAAAGAGACCTGATATTTTATAAAATGATTTGAAATAAGCATCTAAGTCATAATACGGAGCTTTTAGGCTGATCTATTTTTTTATGCTCAGGTTTGCAAAGTTTTGAGTTAATTTTTATTTACGCATAGTTTTGCGGGTTCTTCTCAGTGATTCTCAGCGACAGACAAAATGGAAAATTGCTCTATACCGCTTTTTTTGTAATTAAATGCTATTTTAACACAAAACAATTGGCGTTTGACACATCGCTATGGTAGTTTTTTGCATCCACTTTCACATTTATTCACCAACGGCAAATATATTTTTAACATTACCAATTACAGTTCGTAATATAAAATACGAATTATATTAACAAAATATCCAATTGGATGTTATTGTTGAACAATTTGGCTACTATTAAAGCGTTTTTGGCTTAGCAGCAGGTGCCTGTGTAAACTCATACATTGTGAGCTTACGTGCTTGCAGCAAAAACTACAATTTGGGCTTTCTTTTGATTTTCCTTACAGAATTTTACATTTTAAAACCATATTCCAAATTTTTGGACAATTTTAGGATTACAATACTCAACTGGCTGCAAGCCATATAAATATTGGATGGCCAATGTGTCTGAGTACTTCGTATTATGTTATTTTATCAGTTGAGTATTCTAACGGTACTCCTCCATTTCTTTTTTTATTTATCTCTGAAATAGTTGTAAGCAATATTAGTATAGTCCAATAGAATTTCTAATATATTTTGATTTCATACAAATGGATTTTATTTTTAACTCAAATAATAAACTATCATAATTCTGTTAAATATACGAAGGTATTACACCGAGTTTAAAATAAAAAAGATATAATTTCTTCTAAACGTCAAACTTCACCTCGAAAATTAAAGTCAAAGTGTGCTTTAATTGAGGAAAAATTTTAAAATTTAATTTTAGTATAATTTCATTGCTGTATCTGTGCTATGTTACAGCGCGTAACCAGATTCACTCATATGAAATGTGGTCCATGAATTTTCTTTCCAAATACTTGTACTTAGAGAATCATTCAAATACGTGCCCAATAACCTATGATTAATTCTCGAGCCGTCTCTTGTTGATTATCTCATATGTAAGGTCAAATTCCCGAGACTAAAAACATATCTACTGCCACGTGTAGCGTATGTCAAAGCAGCTGATCGTGCCACAGTTTTTAAAATTCTTTTGCTTCCCGTTCCTTGGCGTAGGTTTTAAAGCGGCCTCTGTGAAGGCCTCATCCATGTCTAATCTCTCACGCAAAATGTCAATTGCTTAGTTGAACAATGTTAAACGCCACAGAGGATTACACAATTGGTTGATGCAATGAAAAACAATAAAGATCAGATTGAGAGATGCCGAGGTTAGTAAAATATAAAAGAATGCTCCATGGGGAAACAGCTAATTTTATAACTTTGAATTACATAGTTCGGATCAAGGAGTTTTTCCATGAAATGCCTCTCTTCCATTTTCGCCCAATCTCTTCTGTCTTTTTCGCTTTTGTTTCATAAGATGATTGATCCAATGAATGCTGATGGATATATTTGCATGAAAATCAGGTACCCTTTCTTATTAGAGATATATATATATATAGATGAAGGGGGAAACAATGCATTTTACCTATTTGTTTATTGGAATTCAACCTTTAATTAATACTGAGCTTCATGACTTAGGCAATGAATGTGTGCATGTTGGTAGAAGTAATACATTTCATAAAAGGCGATGTTACCATGTTTTTTCCTCTAAGACTACCTCTATTTGGGGGTCAATTCGCTGCTCAACGGATGTGCTCCCTGTTGCGGATTAGCCATTTCACTGACCATCACAGGCAGAAGCTTTGACGGCAGCGCTGCTTGGTTAATATTTGCGTATCACTTGCTCAAGGCCAATCACCTCTACCAACCTTGCTATCAACCTACGGAGATTGAGCTTAAGTATCTATGATACAGCGGGGAAGAAATGTAAGGGTATCTATTTCTAATTACATCTAATTATGAATTTTCAATAAACGAAAGTTCTTTTTCGGACATCCTGAATTTCGTAGTAATTCAAAGGCATGAGCACAAATTTCCCTCTAAATGCGAAATAATTTATTTTATATCACAATAATGGCTCCTAATAAATATCAAGTACCCATACTGAATAAATGTTTAGAAAAACGCATATAAATATGGTTAAAATTGTAAACTGAGAGTTGTAACTTCGTAATTCCTCATACATTTTCATTATTTCGCATTTAGAAGGAAATTTGTGGTTATGTAATTGAATTACTACGAAATGCAGGGTGTCCGAAAAAGAACTCTCTTGTTTAAAAACTCATAATTAGATATAAGTATAAATATAACCCTTACATTCTCAACAGCGATCTGATATGACTTCATACGTCAAAACCTAGGTCTTTTATACATTTTATGTGGAATTACTAAGTAACAGCTTTCATTTCACAATGTTAAGCAAGTTCCGCAAGGTTTTGCCGGACACAACCAGCATTAAAATCAAATTTTCGTCTAAATTATGGACACCATACAGAAAACTCATATCTTGCTTAAATTAGGCAAAAAATGTATGGTATAAATATTGTACCATTTCCTTCTATGATGTATGATGAGTTACGCCACCAATACATGCATTTGGAAAAAACTTGTTTTTGAATTGTGTTTTTATTTACTTCATAAACTATTGAATTTGGCCGTCAATGACTTACTATTACTATTCCAGACAACTTACATTACCCCTCCTCCATGTATTCTTAGATCTAGTTTCCTCCCATGAGTCATAGTTTTTTTACATTAGCTGTCCCAATGCATGTGGTAATAGCTTCCGTGGAGTGGTCTTGATAGTTGATGGCTTTCAAAGTAGCTTCCGCGTTGTGTCATTTTTGAGGACAACAGTTTCGCGAGCATCGCATCTTGCTTCCTCAAACCTGAGTGAGCCACTTCAGATCTGAAGAAGCGAGCTGGAACGCTCGCGAAAGTGCCGTCCTATAAAATGACTTAGCGTGGAAGCTACCTCAAAAGCTATCAACTACCTGTTCCAATGTATATTAATGTAATGCCTTTTTTAAATAAAGGGGATGGTAAACAAAACAATTCAAATTATCTTTTCTTCCCCATAGTTTCTATGCCTTTTCGTCATTCGGTATTATCGCTGTCTCATTGTTTCATCTGTCGTTATTTCCTTAGTTTTCCCAACTTACTTCCCAATTTAAAGATTATATTACTCCATTCTTCCTCTACATTTTCTATCTTATTCGTATTTCCCTTTTTTCTTCTCTTTTGTCGCTCTTTCATCTTATCAACGTTATTTATAACCAACTCATGGTACTCTCTTTTTTGGTTCATCATTTAAAATATATCTCCTCTTTTATCAAGATTCTTTGCCGCATGCATCTCGCCTTGTTAACCCTATAAGTATATTTATACCATAATTTTTCCGCCAAAGCTTCATCCCTTTCTTTGGGTTGTTTGCTCTTAGTCAGCCTTAACTGTGCCTATGAACTACTTCCCCATCTTTGTTATTTTATATATAACGTAGCTATACACCACCGAGCTTAGAGTATAGATGTATCATTAGCACTCGAGAAGCTCTATGACTCGCTGATACCCCTTTTAAATCTAATTTTCCCATGTGATAATAAACTAATGTCGCATTATTGCTATTTACTGTCATTTTCAGAATATTGGTTGGCCTGTTAAAGATGTTTTTGATGTTATTGTTGCTACTATGTCGGCTGTGTCTCCCATCAAACTCACAGGAACCCGTCCAATTTTTAACCGCAGATATTCCTCGCTCCCAGTCATTGTTGTCCCAGCTTCATTATCGCATCCCTGCCCTCTTTTGATGCTGCATTGAAATCCCCTTTGAAAGGAATGGCTTTCGTCTTTTTACATCTCCTTCCTGGTTGAAATTTCATTTTTAATGAAGTATTTCTTAAAGTCTATTTAATAACTTTTTTCGGACTACTTCTCGGGATTAAACGATTTTTCATTTTAGTTTTGCCAGCTTACTTTTTCGCATGATTGTTTGTGTAGTAAAGAAATTTATTTTGGTGTGTAATTTATATAAGTTTCACCAAGTCAGGAAGATTTTTTTTTCAATTTTGAATGGGCCTAATTGTTATGCTTATTTGTAGAAGGTAGAGTTAAGCCTAACGCCCAACAGTGGCCTCAAGTTGATATTTAGTATTAACTGCTTTGAAGAAAATATTTTTTACTTTAATCTAGATGACTTACAAAATCCTTGTCGGAAACTCTGAAGTTTGTTTCTCTTCAATGGTGTTTAGGAGATGGCGAGATATAATGCCTGCCGACTGTCGAGCTTCATGGGCAGCGAGTTCCGCTTAACTCAATTGCAATGGAGACAGTTCTGAACTGCTAGTAAAGAAAACTGTTTATTCACGCTTAACCTCTTGTGTCATTATTATCCGTTACGGTTAAATGAACTTCTGTTAGCAATTAAGGAAGAATTCCAAACTTCTAAGATCGTTGATAATTAAGGTAATTTTTCTGCTATTCTATTTTTTAATATTTTTGTCACCCACTGACAACTGGATTAATTTTTAGCCTTATGGAATGAGGGTAGGCCGTTAAAGGGAAGAATATCAGGGAAAAGAAGAGAATGATGTAGAAAATTTGACCTCATTATTACCCATAGCTTTTTTAAAGGTAAGATATGGTAACGCTTTATTAGCTCTAGGAATAGTTTACTTTGGAGCAGGAAAGTACAATACCAATAGCAACAGACCCGATCTTATAAGGAAACAAATCACGTTTTTATTATCACTCAACATTTTTTGGGGCACGACGGATGTATTTAAATATATTATTTAATTAGCGGTATACTGGAAAATTTCAGGCATTGCACACTTTTTGGGGTCGGAATTCCCTCGGAAAATCTTCATCTCAGCTGAGATGGAAACAGGAACTCTTAGATATGATTTAGTTCTTTCCCGGCGTATTATGCTGATGAAGTCTTCTCGGGTTTTCCACCGGGTCAGGTCGTTGTGGGCCGACGTTTCGATAGCTACCACCGCCATCGTCCTCAGGGCATGTCAGTATCGAGAAAGGTGCCTCCTAATATGCCTGGCCGTTTTCGCGCCAAAAAGGTCAGGTCGGCTCTGATTGGCTAGCGATGTTCTTCTTCCTCTCCGCCTTTATTCTGCGAAGGGCTGGGTTCCAAGCCTCGCTTAGAGCGTAGCCCGTGTCCCGGTTAAAGTTTTTCTTTTCCATCCGGATCTCTATGGATTCCTTCGTCAGTCGTTCCCAGTATCCGTTGGATCGGCTGAGTAGTCTGGTGTCGTCAAACATTATGCGGTGGTCCTTGCTTAGACTATGTTCTGCCACCGCGGATTGTTCCGGGTGGCATAGTCGGATGCACCTCATGTGCTCCTTAACCCGCGTCTCAATGGTCCGGCCCGTCTCACCAATGTATACTTCACCACATTCGCAGGGAATTCGATAAACTCCCGGTGTTTTAAGTCCGAGGTCATCCTTAACACGGACAAGTTGGCTTCTTAGTTTCTGAAGTGGCTTGTGGACGGTCCGGATATTGTACTTCCCTAGAATCCTAGAGATTTTCCCTGAGATCGTTGCGATGTATGGCAGACAGGCGCTGGCAACCGGTTTGTCGTTTTCCTCAGGTGTTTCTTTCCGATCCGTGAAGGCCCTTTTCAGGGCCATGGAGATCTCCTTTCCCGAGTAGCCATTCTGTTGGAAGGTCTTCTTTAGGTGTAGAATTTTGGCTGGCAGGCTCTCTTGATCGGCAATGGACCGCGCTCGGTGTACTAACGTTGAAAGTGCTGCTCTCCGTTGTGATGGATGATGGTGACTCTGCGCGTTCAAATACAGATCCGTGTGGGTGGGCTTTCTATAAACTCTGTGTCCCGGTAGATAAGAATATAAGGAGATCTCCATGGCCCTGAAAAGGGCCTTCACGGATCGGAAAGAAACACCTGAGGAAAACGACAAACCGGTTGCCAGCGCCTGTCTGCCATACATCGCAACGATCTCAGGGAAAATCTCTAGGATTCTAGGGAAGTACAATATCCGGACCGTCCACAAGCCACTTCAGAAACTAAGAAGCCAACTTGTCCGTGTTAAGGATGACCTCGGACTTAAAACACCGGGAGTTTATCGAATTCCCTGCGAATGTGGTGAAGTATACATTGGTGAGACGGGCCGGACCATTGAGACGCGGGTTAAGGAGCACATGAGGTGCATCCGACTATGCCACCCGGAACAATCCGCGGTGGCAGAACATAGTCTAAGCAAGGACCACCGCATAATGTTTGACGACACCAGACTACTCAGCCGATCCAACGGATACTGGGAACGACTGACGAAGGAATCCATAGAGATCCGGATGGAAAAGAAAAACTTTAACCGGGACACGGGCTACGCTCTAAGCGAGGCTTGGAACCCAGCCCTTCGCAGAATAAAGGCGGAGAGGAAGAAGAACATCGCTAGCCAATCAGAGCCGACCTGACCTTTTTGGCGCGAAAACGGCCAGGCATATTAGGAGGCACCTTTCTCGATACTGACATGCCCTGAGGACGATGGCGGTGGTAGCTATCGAAACGTCGGCCCACAACGACCTGACCCGGTGGAAAACCCGAGAAGATTTCACCAGGAACTCTTAGAGTTTTCATTTAATATGTCACACCCAACCGAAATTCATGCAATGACAAGGGAGTGGGTTGAACAACATCAGAGCTGTGTTAGGATCGTGTAAGAGAAAGATATGTCCATTCAATCTAGTAGCCATGGAGTCATGGTCAGCGGCCGAAGTCAGAGTTAGTGGTCATTTTCCTTAAGGCCAATCAGAACATCCGATAACAAATGGAGAATTTAGCACCATTTTTGTATTTAATAATATTATGAGGGTAAGCGCAACGGAAATGATGGTCCCAGCTACAAAAAACCCTGTTAAAAACTCATGTTTGGCATACAAAGGCTCTTACTTCTTTTCTCGAAGTGATCTAGTTCCAGTCTCAATCTCTCTCTCTACCTCGTTGCCTCCCTCTCTTCCCCTTCGTCCTTCCCCATTGACTTCTCCACTTCTAAAGTCGTGCTACACTGTGCCAGGAGCTTTTTTGGAGGCTAAATCTACACGCTTGCTTCCTCACTCCAACCCTCCCCCTCAATTCAGCCTCCCAACTTGAATTCTAAACTTCAGAGAATGCGTGTAATGCATTTGACTTTTCCAAAAATCTCCATCCCCTGAGATGAAATGAGGAGCAGGAGTTGAGCTTATTTCAACCCCATTCCCCGTGTCCATGTACTTTCCTTTTTTTACTCAGATACGGACAATTCAAAGCGGCTTTTCTTCATTTACATTGAACAGAGTTCATGTGACGAACGAACAATCGCAATATCTCATGTTAAAATAGGGATGCAATAAACTTTCATACATTCATAAATAATATGACGTTAAAACCTTGCAGATTATAATTCATTGGCCATTGTAATTTACGTAGAAATTGATTCTGAATCTATGGGAGTTTGGAGGAGGAAAATAGAAAAAGATGCCTGGGGTCAGGTGATAATCGTCTGGAGGAGGATAAATGACTGTGATCATCAGAGAAAGTGAGTAAATCTTAAAAATGGAATGAAGGGACCACGTAATGCAGTGCTAGGATAGTGAAAGCGATGAAAAATAGAGACTCGTAGGAGACGAGAGAGGTGATAAGGGATGATTACAGAGATGAAAAAAGGAAAGAAAATTTAAAAAAAACCAACTCTAATGAGAGACTGTGAAATGCCACAAGCAACAAACTGAGAAGGGAGTCTTTTTGGTCAATTTAGGTGGATTGGAAGGAATTATTTGATTTTTTCAGCAATAAAAAACATTCGTAAAAACTATCTCGGTGCATGAAAAACTTAACGCTGCATAAAAGGGGAGGTCTATCGGTGATAAGCGAAACCGGAAAGTTTCTCGTGTGTTTGTGGGATTCAGGACCGGTGGTGGGAATTCGTCGAAGAGCCTTACGGTGAAGGTATTTGGCTCATTGCCCTTAACAGTAGAGTGGGCGTAAGCTGAAAAAGATAAGGTAGGCGTATCACCTTAAAGATAAAACGGAAGTGTGGCTTCGACTGGGATAAAAATGGGCCAGAGAGAGAATGTAGTTGGATAAAGGGACGAAAAAAGGATCGGGGAAGTTTTCCTTGAGCTAATTTCTTTATTTACTCAGACGAAAATGTTTACCCTGAGGAATTTGCTATGCTCTTTCTATAATCCATAAGGGAGAAGGGTAAAGGAAAAGCCTGTATAGATTAGTGGGCGATAAATGAAATTCCTTACTCGGAAAGACTAAGTCTAAAGGTTTACTTATTGACGCAATAATAAAGTCTAAAGGGAAATCACAACGAAATGATAGTTACGAAGTGTTTGAACAAGCGTTTTTTTAATGAGATACACCGATAAAAGTTAAAAAGCTATATCGGATTTTTAATAGTGAGCTAGAAATTTAGAAATTGGCCAGTATGTATTGGCATGCTACGTGGACTTGCATACCTTTCTCGACCCCTCGACCAGCGATCATCCCCTACGTCAGAGGGTGTTGAAGGAAAGGCACATTTCAAAGTAAGGTATATAAGCTTCTTCAGCATTAAGTCAACTCTTGGGAGGATATTCCGACCATTTATTGCTATTCAGAATGTTAACTCTTAGGACGGAGATTGCATGAAAGTGTAGTTTCTCGGGCACTTTTCAACGGTTACAAATATAGTGCCTCATTGTCATATTTAATGGAAGGGAAACAAGATAGTGGTGGCATAAGCAGCGATAAGCAGAGCCCAGTTATAGTCTTATGTCATCTACTATGTTGTGTGTATCCAAATATTAAAGCAGAAACAAAATGGTGACTAAAATTCACCTCAATACTTGATTATATCATGTACCTACCATAATTTAAAATTACCGATGGATTTGGCTAAAAAGTTATGAAAATTGAAGAAGGCTATCAAGATCATATGATATAAACAAAGCCATTTACCTTGAATTTTAAGATCACGTGATTTGCTTCACAATTCGTCATTGTATGTTTACTGAATAACTGCATTTCCAACTACCAACTGCCATATTTTAATGGGTGGGATACACCGCGAATCGATGCTCATCTATGCTATACTTTTTTCGTTTTCTAATGTTTCTGACAGAAATATTTCAATACCTTGGAAAAGGAAGGTTCTGTTAAGGCTAATTCTGACCTGCTAACTCTAATATATAGTTTAAATACTCACTATTTCAATAAAGATATAAAATAAACTTTGTTCTGAAGACTTCAAAATAGAAAAATTAGGACGAAATTAAAAACTACAAAGAGGAATACTTTACATGTATCTCTACTCAATCACGATGGTTGATAAGCGCATAAAAGGACTGACGAGAGTTTTAGGTTATTTTAATATTTTCCGGGATTAAAAAAAATATATATATATTGTGGTGGTCCCGTCATACACCCCTCCCTTTCGGATTGAACCTCAGTTTCCTCGCGGGATTCAATCGGGATGAATGAGTCGGAGTTCCGTTCACATAAATAGTTTGCCGTTCAGCCGTCACGGCTTATAGAGACCGTGCAGTCGAAAGACGGGTGATGCCCCTCCACAACCAGACTTTTTAAGAAATTCCAAAAGGCACAGATAGGGTTTCCCCGGGTTCCGCGACCAACGCGTTGACGTTCTAACCAATGCGATCGAGGGAAGGAAGATTAGCGACCTTGGCAGCAAAATTATAATTACTAGCATCTTTTCTGTAATGACATTTAATGACTTTAAAGCACTTTTCCCACACGGCGTCACCTTCAACACACAATTCACTTATCTCAAACGGCGTCACCTCTAATACGAAAAGAAATACAAAAAGAAATACCCGTTAGTAGCACACAGCGTCACCTTCAATGCAAAATACACTTCTTTGACACGGCGTCACCTCTCAAATACATACAAAAAATACCCTCTATGCACATGATAAAATTTTATCTAAAGTCTACTAAGTTTGACGGATAGATGGGGATCTTGAAACACACAGGGGCTAGTGATCACGGAGACTAGTCCAGAGATTCCAAATGCATGAAGCCAACCACAAAGCCGTGAGTCGGGGATCGAAGTAGGTCGAAAAGGGGGGAGCAACGGGACGGGAGGAATAGCACGTGGTGACAGGAATTCTTACGAATTTGCTCGGGTGAAATCTCTTGTTTCGGAGATCCTAGGTGCTGATGCAGGGTGGCGGCGGCGATTACAATGAGCGACTCGCGATGACCCTCAGCACCTCGTAGCCCTTTGAAGAAGCCCCGAACCTTGGTAGACGTTTCCCATGCGCCTTGGCTTTCTCCACCTCTCTCCTCGTTTCTCCACCGTTTCGTGCCTCCGACTCCTTTGGTAGATGGTGGCCGTCTTACTTGGCTCTGGCACTAGCAGTGTTCCACCAGTAATTGTCTCTCGAGGCAATCTGTTCGAGAGCGTGTTTAAGAGTCTTCTGTCGGTCTGGGGCGAGCATTATATGCCCCTTCTCTCCCTCCCAGAATGCCCCACTGTGCGTCGTCTGCACTATTTCGATGGTGTTTTCCACCGGGATTTTCGAAACGTGCTTCACGACACTCACTCACACTATCACTCGTATATTTCCACTTTAACACAAATACACTTTTTTTACAAATGTAATCAACACAAATAAATCAATATGTTCTATAAATAAGTTCTGCTGCCTAAATCGCGGACTTCCCTCGATCGGCAGAAAAAAAACACGATGGAAACCACGGAGCCGTCCGCGGGCCATCACAATATATCGGAAGGAACGAAGGTGAGGTAATCCTCTTCCCAAGCTAAGGAACCAAGTCAATCGTGAATGTGAAAAGCTAGGGAGAATTGAATTGGAAGCTGCAGTGAGGAAGTCAATAAAAACATGAAGAAGATGAACAGCAAAGAGTGTACAAGCCAGTGAAGAAACTTTCGGAGAGAGGAAAACAAAAAGTATCAACATCAGGAATGCGAACGGGAATATACTGATGGAAGACGAAACCATTGGGAATAGATGGAAGCAATACATTGAAGAACTCTACCGAAGGCCGACGCCGCTGGAGGTGAATCTAATTAATGACGAGAGCGAGGTTGAGGAGGAACGCCGGTGCCCACCCATCCTGAAAAGTGAAATCGATAGAGCAGTAAAAGACCTCAAGAAAACCAAGTACCCAGAGCAGACAACATCAACGGAGAAATCCTCAAAGCGCTCGGAAGTAAAGCCAAGGACAACCTGTACGAAATAATCAAAGATAGCTACCAGAGTGGAATAATTTCAGAGGACTATTAAAGGAAGAGTACTGATTGCGGTACCGAAGAAGACAAGGACTGAAAAATATGCGCAGAACCGAACTTTGAGTTTAGTATCACATGCATGAAAAATACTTCCACGAATAATAAGCCTAGGGATGGGTAGGAAAATTGCAGATAACCTCTCGGAAAACCAATTTGGATTCAGGAGGAAAAGAGGTGCCATGGAAGCCATACTCTGCCTTAGAGAATAAGAAAACAATACATCTGAACCAGACAATATATCTGGCATTCGTGAATCTGCAGAAAGTCTTCGACAACATTGAGTACAAAATAATGCTCAGGCTGCTGGGAAAAATCGGTAGAGATTACAACGACGATTATAGCTGGAAATTGCGTTGATCTTCAAAGGTTACTAAACGTAATGGTCCAAGTGCTTCAAGAATAAAACAAGAAAATAAATTAGATGAAGACTAAAATCCTAGCATGTGGAAGAGAAATTCTGCTGATAAAGGAGAGAAGCTAAATGCCGAAGTCACACTGAGAAGAGAGAAATAAGAGCAAGTGGATTCCTTCGCGTAACTCGGTTTTACCATCACGTGGGAAGAAAAAAGTAAGACAGACATCAAGCGGAGAATTGCCCAAGCTAAGAAGGCGTTCATGGGAAAAAGACAGCTGCTGTGCTCAAAGAGGATATGACTGCGAAATAGGAAACAGTATGCGAAAATATTCGTGTGGAGCGTCGCACTCTATGTATCGGAAGCATGGGCAATTGGAAAAGCTAACAAGAAAAGACCTACCTAGGAGCCTTCGAAACGGGGTGCTGGGGGAGAATGGTAAAGCTATAATGGGCGAACAGAATAAGAAATGATAAAGTGTACAGAAGAGTAGAAGAGGAAAGAACCATATGGAACGCCATAGAGAAAAGAAGAACGAGATGGATTGGACACACCCTGAGATACAGTCGGTTTGTGAGGAACATAATTGAAGGTAAAATAGTGGGAAAAGTACCCAGAGGATAGCCCAAAAATAAGTTTATGGACCAAATAAAGAAGACAGTACATAGGAAAAAAAGATACAAGAAGGTAAGGGAACTAGCATTATATAGGGAAGCAGAGGGCTGCAGTCAACCAATCTTGATTTCAAATTGAATGACCAGTGATAAATATCTTCCTGCTCCGAAATCCGTTGAGACTACACATTACATTGACATTACTGAAATAAAATAGAAAGTAAACGAGTTTTGTCTGAATATTGGATAAAAGTCCCTCTTATTAAGCTGCTATAATTGAATAAGATAATCGAAATTAAGGAGCTGAACTGCCTGAAAATGTCATATGTTTGCTGTTTCGTGCTTGTATCATCTAAGTTTGAAGCAATATATCTCTAAAATAGAAGTATGATTTTCAGTTCCTAACATGAGACTTAAGCATGTTAATGGATTCATTGATTTCCCTGAATCGTGTTTGCGTATTATTTTTTAGCATGATGATCTTGGCAGAAAATCGGCCCATTTTTGTGCCCTTGAAAGGATGCGGTCTGCATGTGATCAAAGTTGACTGCCTACACTGTGTATATTAGGTCACGTGATAGTACACGTCATTAATTACATCCATCCTGCAATGCTTTAAAAATATTTTGGAATCGCATTATCTCCTGAACCACTTCCAAATGAAATTCTCGAATCTTATCATTTCCTGTGTCATTAATTCATCATTACAACCCAATGATATTCTGTAATCTGTGATCACCTTTTTATAACTTTGAATATTAATTAACGAATAAAAGCGCTCTGGTAGGGGTAAAATATTCCTAAAAATACTCTATTCACAAGACCAAATTCAAAATTTCAAAATTTCAAAATAGACCAAAACTTGTATTTGAGGTATCTGTGTTTAATATAAGACACTGTCTCCGGCGTTACTCTGTGGAACTCCTTCTTTTTGATAATAAAAAACACTTGGTTGTTATTCCACACTTTATTGTAAGGAAACGACCCGGGTTTCAGCATGTCATGCCATCTTAAGGTACAAATGGTTGGGTGGCTTACACTTATATAGGAATCCGATGGCCTTGGGATTGCTTGCATAAGAAAAAACAACAAAGGAAGGGAGGGGGTAAATTTCCCAAAAGGTTTAAAAGCATGAGAAAATTAAGGTTGAGGGTCGTGGAGGGATGGTGGTGTGACATAAAGTAAAGGTGACTGGGAGGGAATAACAACCAAGTGTTTTTTATTATCAATCTGTATTTAAAATAGCGTAAGTTGTCCTGAAGATATCAACTCTTAAACGCGGATGTCAGGATCTTGCAACGGACAGTATGTAGCTCTTTTAGTCATTGATACACGCGCAGTAATGCAAGACACCGTTAAATTTGTAGAGACGGTACTCTTAAACTCCATTATAACAATTTTCCCCAGTTCTTACTAACCCTCAACAAGTTAACATAAAAAACCTGGCATCCTTGGAATATAGTTTAAAGTCTCTCTTATGGAAGTTATTATTTAAAAAAATAATTAAAAACCTATTATTAACCCTTAACTGATACAGCTTTTAATTAAGATCATCATTTGCATTTGAGCTACAGGAAATTAAACGTAACACGTGGAAAACATCCCGACCTTCATATTCATAACTTTATAAAAGTTGTGAAAACAGCCGCAGAATTTTCCTGTGAAAGAAGTCCGGTGAAATTACAATCACGACCGGCCTAGAAGGAAATACACTTTGCATGCATTGCAAAGTTGGTTAAGTCCTAAGGATGCAATAAAAATGAATGAGTGATGGCAATCTCACGTTGTCAGTTGATGTACCTGAGGCCAAAGAGGTCATCTATACACTTCTATCAGCTGTAAAAGTCCCCTCTTATACTGCACCGGAACCGTTGAAGCATAAATCTCTAATGTAAAGGATAATTTGTCGTGTGGAGAAGTTGTCACTGCCTCAGACAGTGAAGGGAAAGTGCAGAGCATTAACAATTTGCTCTTTCCTCATCCAAGCTTTCCCCTTTCTTCGACCCTCTTCCTCATTAACTGCAATCGGTCAATCTTTTGAAACAAAAAATCGAAATGGTGAGAGACATATCCATTAATACTATTAGATGTAACAAAATATGTTTTAAGGGGGTTTATGGAAGATTTAATAGTGGAAAGAATACCCATAACCAATAATTACTCTACCAGAAACGATCAAAGAGTCAAATTCTGCGATGATGCAAGAGTAAAATCGCATAGTAGAAAGTAAAATTGAAAATGTTAATTAGCGTATTCATTTTTCCCTATAAAAGTTAACGAGCTTGAAGAAAATTATAAAATAGGTTACAAATAAAAAGTGCAAATTTGCGATGGGAGTCAAAAATCTCTCCATCTCCTTAGAAGAGGTACATACAGTAGCGGACGAGATGGCGAATATGTATAAAGAAAGTTTTCTAGACTTATAGCACTTAAGGATAGGTTTCTGCACATCACATATGCCATGCATTTCTATGCGCACTCATTACGTTTTAAAAATTGCGAGTACAAAGCCATACTAAGTGAATAATTATATTTTACTAAGGCGCCACTTCGCCTAATCAAAATTGAGACCACGTAGAAAAACGTGATCGCATGAAGATGTCTGTGGGGACAGGTTTTTGTTTTTTGCAGTATTTGTTTTGTTCTGTATTTTGCCTTGGCGCAAAGGAAGGTCAAGAGGGAACGCTCAAGTGATTAGCGGCCCGAGCTAGTCGACACCGTGCTTGTGGCAGTGAAATATGCTCACCAGTGCAACTTTATCGGTGGGAAAATTCTAGCATTACCAGGATAACATTACCACCATTATTTTGTCAGACATATATATAGAAAAAGAGAGTTTGAGGAAGATATTCAATGAAATAAACGTAATTAATTACGTGATGCAGTACGCTCCGGCAGTCTCCATTTATACAACCCTTTTTACCTGCTCTGCTTTGAAAAAGGATATTTCTACTGTAGACGAGATTCAGAGGCATGGGAAATGTAGGAATGATCTTACGTGGAACTATTAGTTAATTAATAAATAAACAATAAACAGCAACATTTAACCTAACAATTTTCACAGATTTTACTAGACACATGAACTTTTTCAGGTATTTAATATGGCGATAAAAAACAGCAAACGACGTGGAGGCCTTGATAAAGGGTGATGTAATTTAACGATAGCTCACACTAATTAATCGGAGTGATCGCTAAAAATTTTGACATTGTCTACAGAATTTGGCTGAAATTACCGCCATTAAAAGGAATTGAATATAAATTGTACTCTCTGAAGAACTGGATATGACATATGATTAAATATGAGTTACAGAACAATTAAACATTTATGATTCCCTGAAAAATTTATTTTATAAACAAAATAATTGTGGATTTCACTGCTATATGTTTAGCTGACTTATGTGGACTCCGCGAATTCCCTATGCGTGAAAAATGTATATTTGTAAGTCGCTGCACTGACTCGTATCACCTGTGATATCCTGGAGATGTGTTGCAAGCACATAAAAAAGTATTTTTCTTACATAAATGAAATATTTGAGAAACTGTTGATGTTACAAAAATGAATCTAAGCTTTGCAAAAATATTCTCATATGCAAATTAATGGAGGGAGTTATAGCTAAAGACCATTTCAAGCATTTCTCACAACGACTTCTAATAAAAAATATATGGGTTCGTTAATTTTTATTGACGTGTGCAACGTAAAATTAATTAAATTTTCAAATGACATGTTGCTCGATTACGTGAAACATACATATTTATATTCGGATATTTCACAAACATACAACCTCATGTTCCAAATCAACATAATGACTTCATGATGTAATTTAGCAGCAGATGGAAATTTAAAAAAAAATTATGTTTCCTCGATCATTTTGGCGCAAATCCCAAATATGTCAAAAAGTTTGAAAAAAGTCGGAGTTGTCAAGTGCAACAGCCAAGTGACTTGACGAGTTACGTCCCAATCTAAATTCAAGCGATATGTTCAGTATATTATTTTGCACTATGCAGAAGACCATTATCCTGAGTATTTGAAGCTATAGCTCGTGCGGTGGTTGTTTAAGTGCTCATCTATCGTGTGTTTGGGCTCAGTATTTCATTCATTCATTGTGAATAGCCAGCAGTCGCTTATAAGCATATCGTTGAATGGAGGATAATCTATTACACTATTTCAGGAGTCATAGTACTCCTTCAGAATTACAGTGTATAGCACCATTAACACTCTAGATATGGTAGCAGGACTACTGTCGCAGAATCTCCGTGGAAGTCGGTACTAATTAAGAGTGCGTCAGTGCCTCATTTTTTTAATGAATACGCTGCCAGATTTAAAATTCAATGTTAAATGCGGTCGGCCAACCCACACGTGCATGCATATGAGCCTCCCTAGGCCTTATTTCTCCCTCCGCGAGCAATGCTCGCTTGCCGTGAAACTATTGCTACGGCAACTGGGGACGGAGAAGGGAGGGTTTGTTGGATGAATGTCACCGAAATCCTTCATTTTTTCCTTCGTTTTTTTAATTCCCTCCCCCCCACTTCCCACAGCACACACACTCTTTTACCCTACCACACGACCACGGCCAACTCGTCCCTATCGTCGTAGGGGTGTGGGCGATGGCAGGCGGCGGTCGGGCGATGCGGTCTAATAACTCCGAGCGTCGCGCTGCCGTGCGGAAACCAACCTCACTTGAATTGTGCACGACTGCCGGCACCGATTTCACGGCGCTTCGGACTGATTTGCATCAAAGCTCTTCTCCACGAAAGAGAGAAGGACTCGGTGCCCGACTCATCTTCCTATCCTTCTCCCCTTCCCCTCTTCTCTTTCACTCCCCTGCCTCTAGTGCGTTCCTGTGTGTCTGTGTGTGACCATGGCAACGACTTCGTGGAATCTGCGATATTCTCCGGAATGGCATCGTTGCCAAGGTGAGGGAAGGTTTGGGAGGGTTAGAAGTGGAGGAGGAGAGGATCTCGAATATCCTGCGCAGTCGATGAGGAATTTATCATTTTCTTCGCTCTGGTCGTCAATTTTCCTTTTGATGCTCGCTCTCAGCGCGTCTTGTGTGCATTCCGAGACTTGTTTTTGAATCTGGTCTCCTCTCTCTCTCTCTCTCTCGATCTCTCCTGTTGCTACAAATCCATTGTTGGTGGTTGCCGGGAAAAGGGACTGTTAGGCGGCAGAGGGGTTTCGGGGGAGGCTGGGGCGAAGCGAATTGGTATGGTGATGCGGATGGCAGGAGCGAGCAGAGGACGAGATCTTCATGTGCGTGCCTGACGATGTCACCGCGGTTGAATGCGTTTATCCGGAATGATTTCCATTTCATTCCTTCGATATTCTTGTCTCAACTATTGAATCATATCATAGAGAAGTTCCACTGTTTTGAAATATTGACGGTTGAGTGATAGGGGACGGTTGGTATGTTTTCCGAGGTGAACGAAGGTAGGGGTAGAGGGGAGGAGGGAAAGGCATAATCAGCTGAGAGAGAATTATATATTTACTATACTAATTGATAGCATCTTGGGTATCAGTGGAGAAAGATTTTAAAGAGTCCAGTTGTGCGCCAGTTTTACACATGTAATGGACTATTTCAAATTTATTTCTTCCGTTGTACTGCACAAATAATATCTCCGGATTAAAATCGCTCCAGTCTCCAATGTCGGGGAAATTCAGTGTTGATTTATCTATATATAATATAAAGAATGTTTGTCTGTTAGTCTGTGAGTCTGTCTTTTAAACAAAGCTACAAATTTACTCTTATTGTTCTGAAATTTTGCGGACTAATAGTTCAAGACTGGAGGAAAATTGCAGACTATTTTAAAAAGATTTCAGGGCCCCAAAAGGTCCAAAAATGGGTCCTTTGGTGGTCCATTCTAAGCATTGGGTTTTGTGGAGTGGTTTCATTTCTTGCTTTTTAAAATTAATTTGCTCGATATAGAGGGTTAAATTTTTTATAAAATGATTGAAAAAAGTGAGGATGTTATTTTTTTCAATTTAATATCTTTTTCACTTCGTAATTGTCTGAAAATTGCATTTTAAGCTGAAAAATCTCACATTACTTCTCCAAAATTAACAATAGCATATATCTTTTACAACCAGAGATTTGATTTTAAAAGGATATTCACGCCTCTAGCATTTAAATATCACGTTTTCCTGCAGGCTCATGGTAGCACGTAGAACGAAAATCTGTGTAAGAAGGACTCTAAGACCCCAATGATAGATTGCTTCGGGGGGTATAAAACTGTCAGCACGTCTACTGCAATGAACACAACGTACAAAATAGGTTACGAACTCCTCAAATGACCTCGCTGAAAGTATTCTTCTGGATTTTTGGTTCCCTTATAAAATAAGTTCAATGTTTTTCACACCCGTTGAGGTTCAACGAGTACCTTCCGCTAGTAATTAATAAATCCCCTCTTATATTCCTAAACTATGAAAATTTTCTTCCCGCAGGGCCAATATATCTTGCAATACATGAGGCTCATATTCAGCCGTACACGTCACTTCCGTCACTAAGGTAAAAACTAGATTTTTTTCAATTACATTGTATAAAGTCTCAAAGAGGTATTAAATGAGATATTTTATTCGTAATTACACTTGTGATTCCAGATATTGAGCGTCAATATATCTTATAATTGCAATTAACACCAATGAGATGGCTCCTTGTAATTTCTTCAGATAGAATTTGGTTATGCAACTTATAGCATAAAGCTGAAGATTTTGGTCTGAAATCTAAAAAAATATAATATTGTAGTCATAATTTATTACTAGTTCAATGTGGTGTCTATCTCCTTGCCAAGGTTCACGATACTCGCTGGTATAATGACCAAACGATGCAGCAATGCTTGAAAGGCCGACATCTAGTGATTGGCCTAATAAGTATCATTAGGAATTATGGAGTCAGTTAAGGCAGGTTTTTGTGGAAATAGAGAAGTCGTGCTAATTGTTTGAAAGGATTTTATTGAGATCTAAATAATCAATGCACTCTTCTCCCACTTCAACGGCGAACTTGATTTAGTCATGCGATTGGTTTAACTACGAGAAAAAATTACTTAATTGTCAAATACTGCCGAGCCACAAGCAAAGGACAATATTCAAGGAACTATATCAATAAAACAGTTTTTAGCAACGAGTATTGTTATACATATAATTTGCTTTCTAAATAATCCATGATCATCTGAATGAATGGGGGACGACAAAGATCCACTGGCCAGAACATGTAACTATTTGCAAAATAATACACAATAATTTTGCTTAGTATAAATGTTCAACATGAGTTTAAATTCATTTAACCCGTTGTTTTCATGAGTTATATTTCTAATCAGATTTAATGATGTACCCATCTATTCTGAGGGAGGGACCAAAGTAAATAAATTATTAACATCTGATGATTATGTTTCACTATTTTTTTGGTGGTTTTATCGCAAAGAGTGACGTGGAAAATTCTAAATAAATTTCTTCACTATTTTTTATTTGGAAGTTTATTCAAATGCGCTTGAGCGCATTTAATTTCCCAGCAATATCTTATAGTGAAGTATTGTAACATGTAAGCCCACAGATCTGATTGGACAGTCAGCTTTATGCATTTCTGAAAGGCCAATGAGTCACGTGGGTAAAGGATTCTATTTCATTGAACGAGTACTATCGTGGACGGTGGTGGGTGCAGAACATTCATTTGTAGCTTGTTTCAAATTATTCAGAAACATTTAGTCATATCCACATTTAAATACTGGAATTGCTTCTAACGAAAAAAGCGTTGTATTTTTTCATAAAACCACTCTTCTCTATCAATTGCTACATTTATCAGCACTTTAAAGACGATATGACTAACGGCAATAAGTTTTATTTACATGAAGGACCAGGCAGATCTCCAGTGGACACTAATGACACTGACTTTGTTGAGTGGAGAGCATAAAGGAAGATATCGTCGCAATTGTTTATTTCTCTATCCTTATGAGTGTTTTAGTCGAGTTATTTCACAATCTGTAGCCAATTTGAATTATGCTTTGCCAAATAGTGGTCTTGTTGGTGCTAGTTTACAACTCTAATGGTGTACTTCGAGCTCCTAGTCGAAAACTCTTTGGTAGATAAATTTACTGACTTCGAGTGAAAAGAAGTATCGACTGGGATATTTCCAACTGTACAGTGGGACCCTTGTACACTTCTGAGAAATATTTTTGCTGGCATCATAGATTTTTAATTTATTTTTTAGAAGTAGAAATATTTATTAAATGCACATAAAAATAGACTAACAAAAGGTTATGAGGCAGAAAGAAAAAATAATATTGAACACGGTGATTCTTTAATTGTAAAAATAGTCTTGGTCCTCCAAAGCCAAGGGCTGGTAGGGCGTGCCAAGAGAGTTTAACTTGCGAGTGAAAATTGATCTGTCTTATGCATAAGATGTGTATATAGTACACATTAGGGCTGAAAATATTGTATACAGATAAAAAATAGAGGAAATTTATTCTCATATGCAGATTTACGTGTACATCACAATTTTTTAAGTCCCATTTTTTCACGGATGTACATTTTTAAAGGTGGTATTTATAAAATGGTCGAATCATTTGTCATTATTAGCAATTTTCCAATTCTGTTTTTAATGTCAGATTATGCTCAAACATTTAATGTGTTCGAAGGCTATTGAGAGATTATGGCATCATTACACCTTGTCATTTCACACCGAATTTGCTTGAAAAAAATGTACTTCGCGCATATCTGACTAATACTTTTCCATAGTATATTCACAATTATTTTTAGCTCCAAAGTTTAATAAACAAAAAAAGAAGATAACCAATAAAGGCAATTTTTATACACTCCTTTGATTTGTACATATATTACTCAATAAACTAAACACATTTCTACAATCGTAACTAACACTATTATTACTATCCAACTGTTTTAATAGCCATTTTAATATTGATTATTGCTAATAGATGTCTATATAATACCGCCCCATTCTGAAAAGCCATATTAAATTTTACTCTCCTCTCAGATGAATCAATCTGGATTCGATGTTTTGGATTCTGCAACCACACATGAAACTTTTATTCTGGTTTGCGTAATGTGAACGCTCATACGAATGATATTGAACTTGTAACATTTCCCAGGTATGAGGTCATACAAAATCGCATTTAAATGTTAAAGCGCATTTAATATGCCAAAATGTAAAGGAAAAGTAATGTTATGAAAAAATGAATACCCTCATGTGAATAGTGAAGAAAAAGAGGTTCTAGAATCATGACGTTTTAATTAGTTGTCTAGCCTTCATTTGTCGGCCAGAGTTTTGATTCGCTGGGATATGTTCCTGGTGTTTGTGACAGGACTCATTCTTTATTCATCTCTCAATGGGAACGGGAGATGTGCTGATGGTCTGCAGTTAATTATCTTAAATGACTTAAATGATCTTATATGTCTTAAAATCTGCACCTAAAAAATCAAAATATGTAACCATTCTCATGGTCCCATTCAAATTGACTGTAATACGTTTTCAGCGAGTTCACTCTTGTGAATCTCATTCCTTACATAAAGGTTTAATGCGTTTTAACATTTAAAAAATTAGGATCTGAAATTTATTCATTTTGATTTGCTCACATTCTTCATCACTGTATGCTTCTCTGCACCAATAAAAGTGTTTCTTTTTTCTTAAAAAAAAATTTACATTTTTCCCCCATCCTCAGCCGAGCATATAGTAAAAATGTGAAAAAAAAAAAGCATTATTTGTGCAAGGCGGGTAGCCTATCTAGCGCTTATACCGCCCATATATCATTCAAATTTCATTGTAAATCTCAGATAATTCATTTCACATAGTGCAGTATCCAAAAGAAACCCAAAATACTAAAAATATGGCAAGAAAAGACGAGGGGTCAAAATGACCCCCTCCGCGGTTCTAGGTATACGAAAAAGTCCGCGGTTCTAGTGTTAAACGGTGAGAGACTTTAAACTTCATTGATTGATAATGGTCCAGGATAATATTTATCATGTTTACGTCACGTTCTTGGCCTGAATTTGGGAAAAAATGATGAATTTAATTAAATATGATTTAGCGCACTCGATTTGAGTTACCTCTTCGGCGGTCGTCTGCCAAGGTGAAGTAGAGAATGATGGAGAAAAAGAGAGGTGCGAAATTTCTGCGGAAGACGACCCGGCAATACCCTTCCTTAGCCTTCTAATTTTCACTAACACGTACGAGATGTGGCCATTTAATGAAGTGATTTACCTGGATATAAGCTAACGCATCCATGTAATAAGTGAAGCACTAACGAGACTAGCCTTTTCTCATTTTATTGTTTCAACATCTTTTAACAAACTCTCTCTTCTGAGGACCGTAGTCGATTAGCCATTTTGGAAGGTGATGACCGAAGAGATCATTGGGATCATTGAGGACACGTGGCGAGGACTAGCGGAATTTGTAATGGATGGCGAAGTGAAACCCAGCGTTGCTCTGAGCGGAAGGCAATAAGGGATCGTGGGTTCATATCCCTTCGGCAAGACTGTGAACTAAAGTTGATCTCTTTATGGCATCCTAATGAGGATACGGGATTTCAATGAAAAATGCTTGCATGTGAATCTAAAACTTTTCATTCCAAACCAACATAATCCCCTGAGGATCTTTAACGACAAAGTTGTTTCCAGCATTTACTCTTGAGGCTTATAATGTTAGGCGCGCTGGTGTCATTAGAGAATGTCCTCAAAATGCTATCCAGGAAATCCTCGTTGTAGAACCACGAGGAAGAAACGCATTTCCTCCCGTGAGTCAATTAAACCTCTCTCACACCGAGCAATGGACCCAAGAATTGTCACCTCCATTCAATTCGCCTTCCTCTCGAGTGAAAAAAACTACTAAGGAGTAAAATTAAATATACTTTGTAACCTCCGAGTTTATTGGTTTACCACAGTCAGTGTCTACACTTGCGTGTTATAATCAATGGAAAAAACCCGTATCATTCCTTGATAATGACACGCCAGCGCTGAAACCTGTCGGAGTTTATCAATAAACTGTGTGAAAGTTTCAAGAGTTTATTTAATTTTACTCTCTAATATGAAGTCGAAAATCCACAAAATTAGCTAGCGAATCATTGAAGATATATAGAAAGGAAACTAGTCACAACTCAATTTGCCTGCCTCCATTCTATTCCACTACGCCCCCATCCTCCCCTTCTCCTACGTCTGCCCGCAAAACGACTCTCGTTTCCCCCCACCCCATTAAGCCTCTTTCCGCCATCACGTTTTCCCTCCTCGCCCCTCCAACTATCCTACTGGATCTCATCATTCCGTCCACCCTATCGCTTCGCCAAACTCACCTTATCTCTCTCCTTTTCCCTCCTCACGCATACAACCGGTATCCCCCTCCTCCCCCTGGCCCCCCTTCTACTTTACGACTCTTCCGACTGTAATATGTCTCACTCTTCCACTGTAAGCGTTATTATTCTTGCCAGAGGAAATATGTCGACTCATCAAGATTAAATAAGGAGATAAAGAAGGAGACTCCTCCCTTTTATGTTCCGCCGGGGTGGAGTGTTTTCTGGAAGAGGACTTTGAAAAGTTGGCCCGCCCCGGGCTTCGAAAAGTCTCCGTCCCTCCTCCCTCTCATTCAGCCTCTCGCTCGCAATAGCACAGGAGATGGGGGAAAGGGGGGAAGTGGGAGGCTGCTGTGCCGAACCGAACTCCCCGGCGACCGAAGCGCTTCTTCCACCTCCGGAGACAATGCGGGCGCACAAACAAACGCAAGCACGCACGCAAACACCTGCTGGCTTCGTGCCTTCCCCCCTCCCTCCGCCCCCGTCCTCTCTCTCTCTCTCTCTCGTCGCTACTATTTCCTTCTCTCTGTCTCTCTCATTCGCTCTCTCTTCTGCGAGAGAAGTCTGAGAGGCCGTCGCTCCCCCGATACGATTGTTTGCCCTCCCGCTCCAATCCAGGCAGCAGAATAGAATAATTTTAATTTATAATAAGTTTAATTATGCTCTGGGTTTCCCCATAAGAGCAAAAAATAGAAAATTCAGACAAACCCCTCTTTATGATATCGGCACAAATTTGGCCATAATTTCGCCGCGGACATTTTTGCTCGCGGGCATCGTCGCGAGCCGGGCATAACGCGAGATGTTCTAAGTGCGGTAGAGAGATTTCAAAGTGGGCACTGACGGCGATATTGCGCGTTGAGGGCGATGTTGGGCGACAAGAACAAGGTGATCTACTTTTATAGTGAATTCACCTTTGGCGGCCTCTTTTCGGAACTTCGTGGTAATAGTGCTTCTCTACGCCGCCGTCTCAACCAATGGCTGGACGAACAATTCCCCTACTTTCCGCTTCTCCACTGATCCAGAGCTACCTCCCCTCCTTTTGACTGCGCTGACCGGGCGTTTCATCGCAGGCGCTCTCTTCTTCTCTGTCAGCCACCGAAGTATGTACCTCGTTAGCAGGCATCCCCCGTCAATTTTTCGGCAGCTAGCCTGCGGGCCTCATTGTGGTGTATTCATAATTGTAATTTAGTATATTAAATACAGTGTGACTGTTGGAAATCAATCCGTTTTGGTCATTTTTGACTCCTTTCCCACTATGTCAAGCGACTACCCTTCACAACGATCATTTTTCAGTGGAACAATCAGTAGTCTCTTAATTCAGGTTTCACTGCGTGTACATCAAATTAACATGCATCGAAATTTCCCAGAAGCAACTAAATCATGAGTGAATAGGCACCATCTGCATAGGTTTTAACAAAACCTCTCCTTCGAGAGTTTTTCCGTTTTTTCAAATCAGCAAAATTTGCATACTATGTACTCCAAGAAACTGAACCCCTGTTGAACGACCACCACTCTTAACGACTATTTTACAGCGGAACCGTCGGTGGTCGCTTAATACAGGTTTCACTGTACATATAAAATTTTGCTTTGAGCGAAAAAATAACACAAAAATATATGTACGTGGCCAATATCTCAAAATGATAGAAAACAAAAAAATCACAGTTACAGATAGTTAACACTAAATACAATGGAAAATATAAGTAATATATAGCAAAGAAAATATAATATCAATCACAAAGAGATAGCAAACAAACAATTATTTCTCCTATCACTTTGGAACCATATAAATCTATAACAGGATACATATTTCTATTATTAGCATATATGCTGCCTATGGTAATAATTAAAAAGTTTTTCCATGATAAAAACAACTTAGTTCATCATCATCAGGTGCCGCCACCTGATGATGGCACGAGGTTTGCTGAAACCCGGGTCGTGTGTATAATAAAATTGTGTGGATTGAAACTAAGTTGTTTTTATCATGGATATAACGCACTTCCACAAAGTTAAGCCGGAAATGAATACTTAAGAAAGTTTTTCCTTAAAAATAGACAGCGAGGAAGAATTTTTTATGGACAATGGCTAGTAATTCCAGGGATTAGAACCTGAGATGAGAAATGATTTAAAGTATGTATTTGTCCGAGGTATAGGGCGAAAGAGGTAGGAAGTGTCAGTTCTAGTGGTTCTAAGAGCAGAGACTGATTTGGTTTTGAACATGAAAAAGAAATAGACTGGATATTTATTGCAGAAAAGAGTGAAGAGAAATGACCCAAGTAAATATTTCCTCCAATAAGAGGTTTTAAGCCATGACAAGTTGTGAAGGTGGTGGAAGATATGCTCGCCTTTATGAAGGTCTACATCAAATCTTTCGCAAAAATTTAAGAACCGCCGAAGTTTATTTTCTAATTAAAATGAAAGGTCATTATTGACCAAAGCGGAATAATTAAATGAGGGAATTAAAAGTGTTGGGACAAGCATTTTACGGGTAGAAATGGAAAGAAGAAATTTGTGTAATTTTAACCCTTCAGTAGATGTATGGTCCACAGGGGTGGCCCACAGTGTTTCATTTGTGTGCCGTTTCTCATAAGATGTCATAATATACTCGTAAGTTTCAGTTGCTGCACATTATTATGTCCTCAAAAGTCTCATATAGTCGTTTGTAACAAATTGTTGCAGGATTAGTATTAAATAGCGTGCGAAAGGAAGCCAGCGTGACTGGGTCACAAATGTGGTAACCTTTTTCAGTCGGAATTATTATATTATATATTATTTGTAAAGTATTTATATATTGCTATATTATAATCAGTTATGTTTATTAAAATTGTTGGATAGTTTACATAAATTTTGCTACAGTAGATGTTCGATGCTCAAATTCTTTCATGACCTTTCAATGACGTTGGATTTTGTTCCACTAATGACTATAAATATGTTCCATAATAAAAAAAAACATAAATAAACAATAGTTATTAGTCTAAATTTATTTTTTTAAATATTTTACAAAAAACTTGAACATTTTGGCAATTAAAAAAATAGAATTTGGGCCACCGGTGTGGCCCGCGCGCCCAATCGTGTGACAAAATTTTACCTGCCCACTGAAGGGTTAACTGATTTAAAGTTTGGTTGACCTTATTTGAGATTTCATTTATGTGATAATTCCACGAGAGGTTATTAGTTAACGTAATGCCAAGGTTTCTAACAGTGTTACTAAGTCGTAACGATGCTCCGATGTAGTAGCAAGACGCGAATCTTGAGAACCAAGAAAGGACGATGGAGGGTGAGGCGCCCTTAAGACGAGGGAACCTGATGCCTGACAGAGCCGAATCAGAGGCGACGGGGTGAAATTTCACCGAGGAAATATTCGTCTTGAGCGGGACTCGTACTTGGATTCTTCGATACCGCACCGAGAGCTTTAGCCAGTTAAGCAACCGAGGCGTGCTCCTCGCCTCTGCATTTTTGTTGGCTTATTTCACTGGGATGCCCTGGTAACTTAACTGGCTAAAGCGATCGGCTCAACATCAGGATTCGATCCCTTGTGAAGGCGAAAGATTAAATGTCAAAATCCTCTCCAGAAATTGAGTTTACAATTACACATTCACACACCCATGACGCCATTCCATTTTTTACGCATATTTTATTCAAAGGACCTTCATTTTTGCCGCCTGAACTTGGAAACAGACTGTTTTAACGATATAATCCTTGCCATTCTTGCATTCTTATTTAGTTTTTATCACATTTAGTAATTGCTTTATTAATGCTCTCCTTCGTACGACTCCTATTCATCCTATTCACAGTATTTCGATATATTCAGCCAAAACTTTCTTGGTCTTCTACTTCCTCACAAGCTCCTTTCCCTTGAATCTGTTTAGTTATTCGACTCTCATCCATTATATCACTGCGGCCAACCCCAGAGATCGTGCCCCTGTAATACGTCTCTATTACCAGAGCATCAATTCCAGAATTGATCATGACGTACTCATCCCTGACCCTATCCCTCATATATTTACCGCTCACCCTTGTTAGATACCTAACTTATTTTTTATTACATTTTGCCTCCTTCATGCTTATCGAGGAATATTTAAGTTTTACTGCCCAAGCGAAAAGTGATGTAGAGTATATTTTTGTGCTCAGCCAATTTCGCTTCTAAAAGCCCGCTCTATATTGGGCCACATAATTGCACGATATAATGTATGTAGGAAAGTGCATTTCCAATTCCGTCACCTAAAGTGGTGAATTAGCGAGAATAAATGCACGAATGCATGGATGCAAGATCGAAAAATAGTGTCAGATGAAATGCAGTAACTATAACAGCAGATTGAGAAAAAATGAAGTTCCGAATATTGCAATTTCGTGCCCTATATAAAACAAGCTTTAGACAAACATTCATTTCTTGATATGCTCCGCATAATACGAAGAATTTCACTTCTAGCATTCACTCGCTTCATTATCACCACATCTACTGTTTGGCCTTTCACTAACAATCGTCCTAGGTACACTAAAGCATTTAATTTTTCAATGAATTTACCAATTTCTGTCGTTATATAATCAATTTTCCTACTATCATTTAATCAATGTTTAAATTGGTTCTTATTACAATTATCTTCACCATTTCATGCTTACCATTTGTTATTTAAGTGCCATTGTGAAGTCGATGGGCTCTCAGAATCGAGCGGTCACTTTTAATTTTAACTCTATATTCTAGTTCCATAAAAACCTAGGCTCTGTTAAGATAAACATCGATCTTGTTCTTTTGATTTTTATAACAGCTGTGGATGAATGGATCACTGTTCATTTTTAAAGTAATGAATGATTTTTTTTCTTTCCATACTCAGGGAACTGCGGATGAAGTTCACTCAATCAACTTGCAAAAAATACTTGTTGCCCGCGTTAATCATAAATTAGTATCTGAGAGAAACTTTTGTGGATACCACGAACACTGAAATTATTTGTAAGGACAGAGCCTTTTAAAGTAGAAAGTGCAACAAATACATTGATATTTATTCTTCCCTGCAGCACCTTTGATAATCTTTTCGGATCTTCTCAATAGTTTACTTTAGTTTTGCAAGAAAGATCTCAAACGTAAGGTCAGTAAGTCCAGATTTTGCGTCTATAATACAAATATTTGATGCTTAAATGACCGTTTAACCAGTTTAAAATTTCCTCGCCACCTTCCTAGCACCCCATCACCTTAGATTACTGTAATATCGCCAATATTGAGTCACGATAGCGTTGAATAAATGGTGAACCTCCATGAAAAATCCCGGTGGGTTCAACGAGTATCATCAATTGGGTTTACACACCCGATTCACAGGCAAATCCGAGAAAAGTTGTACGCTGTCATTTTACATTATATATCTCCAATCAGAAGGATACGTAGCATTACCCTGACCGCCTGCTTCTTGTATAACACTATGAAGATCATAGGTTATGGTTAATTGGTGGCGTTGTTTGCTCCGGTAGTTGCTGTGCATTACAATGAACCATCGAAATGCAAAACAAGGAAACGAATTCCTGTTAACATCTCTTGCGCATATCTTTGTGTGCGATGGTTATATCCTAGGTGTCGGGGGCTCTATTGAACGGAGTTTTTGAAGAAGTGGGAGAGTGAATGAGATGTGGTTGAACGTGCAGGAGCCTGAATAACTCCCGTCTGGACGTTGTAGGAAGTTCTTATTCCCTTTTCCCCGGCACTTCCTCCATTATTCTCTCTCCCTGTCGCCGCTCTCTGCGCTGACGAGTGCCACCAATTCCTGTTATGCGTATAATAATCAAGTTTTCAATCATAACTCTGGTTTTCTCTGGCTATGGAATCATTTCATGATACTTTTTATATCGGTTAGAAAATATTTTTGGATAGTTGCACCGATTGCTCAATTTCAATCCTGATTATTTTGGGAAAATTATACCATTAATTTTAATTGTTGTAATTTGAGCGAGATGTAATTTTCCCCAAAATTGAATAAATGTGATCTGATTTTAAAGAAAATATCTTAACTTTCAAATATTTTAATATACCTGAAATTTTCTGTACTACTTTTCATGATATTTGGCCAAAAATCAGAGGTTGTTTTCCATGGGATAAGGTACGCATATGAATTCTAAAGATATATACAAATTGAGGAATTTGAAGCCTAGATCACGTCAGAAATTTAACCGCATGTAGTATCCTCAAATATCATCACACATTAAAAAAACAAATAAATTTGGCATTCATCAGTATTTTTACAGAATCGCCGTAAAACTTTTCGTGGTAATGTGATTTTCACCAAACGACGTAAAGAAAGTGTCAATGTAAAAATGTAATTAATGAATTCCTTAAATATTGAGGTAAGTTGTCTAAAACAATATTTTATTCCATGCTTCTAACAACTGTTGAAATAAGGAAGTCGAATTAGATTTCTGTGATGACATGGGGAAAATCTCCTTCGCGCTACCTTAAGATAGTTTGAGCGAAATATCATTTTACCTAGAAATAAATGAATTTGGTCTCATTTAAGGAAAAATATATCACTCTTCCATTGAAATAAAAAATTCAACCCCTTACCACATTACTTTTCGTGATTTTTCCAAAAAATATCAGCCCTTTTACTTTGAAAATGGTTCGTGTATGCACTCCAGAGAGACCTTATATTAAAATGAGGCATTTCCTAGACTAAGATCTCGTCGAAAAATCAAAAGTGTGTAGTTTGTGTGTTTTCTTAACTATTTTTGATAATCAATCATATTGTCACCGTAATAAATTCTTCGGTATGACAATAAACCTTCCGTTTTGATGTAGTTTCAAACGTACCGCGTGAAAAAATGTCTAATTCAAGACTTAATTAGATATTTTCATTTGATTAATTACAATTTCTGTCACGTAGAACTATATTATTGCAACATTAATAATGCAATATTTAATTCGTGTATCCCACATCTGGTGAAATTAAAATGTATAATTCGAATGTGGTCTCTATTATGATTATTATCTCGGAACTATCTCGCTCGCACTACCTTAAGGGCCTTTGAACTGCAAATTTCCGGAGAAGCGAGGTGGGAGGAGGTAGTAGGTGGGAGGGGATGGACTGCATTGGCAAACCAAATTGTTCCACTTCGGAGCGGCGAATATGGAGTCGAGGGAGTTGGTATGGGAGGGGTCGAGCAGTGCACTCATTCTGCCACTATACTTCCCGCGCCTTTCCCGTTCCTCGGAGAGCGACGCGAGGACCACTCCCGAGTCGGTGTCCACCGCCTGCTTTCGCTGAAACGGAGAGGGAAATAGGCGTGGTCCACAGTGTGCACATATATAATACCCCTCGTATGCACGCACATATATATTATATATTTGCGAGAAGGATTGGAACGAGTGAATTGTGAGGATGAGTGGCGAGGAACGAGAAGGCATGATGTGGGTCCTGATGACGTGCTTTTCTTTCGAGAGGCGACATTGGGGAAGGGTGTAGAGGGGGGGAGTGGAATCGGGGGTAAGCTGGATGGATGGGAATAATACGGAGGGTGGTGGGAGAGAATTTCGGAATGGAAGGGTGTTTGTGGGGGATTAGAAGGTTCCGTCTGAATGGCGAGAGAGAGAGAGAGAGAGAGAGAGGGAGAGGGAGAGAGGCCTGAATAATACGACTGGGGTGGTTGCATGTGGGGGTGGAGACAGAGGGGGGTTGCTATTGGGATTCGGGGCGCGGGTGGGGGTCCTTCACCTTTCTTCTTTTCTTCCTTTACATTTACGCGCGTGGACAAGGGGCAGCCGGGGGAGCCGGGTGAAGGCGAGGGGCGGCCCACATAGCACATGGTCATCTCAGAGATGTCTCTGAAATCTCTACAATGCCTCATGAGATCTCTCAAAGATGTCTCATCAAATCTCAGAGACTAATCTGAAACTTTGTTCACACTTGGATACAAAGTCGATCGATTTCTCTATCCAGAATATGTTTAGATACAATCGAGCGATTGCCTAAAGACAATCGAGAGACAAGTTCGAGTCTACAGACCCGTTTTTGGAACAAAATCGCAGAGCATTGTTCTCCCATTTGAAGTGGGAGACATGAGACGGTTACTAGACAATGTTGCGCAATATTTTTTAGTGTGGACGTTTAACGAGGCATCATCTCCAGTTATTCATTGTGAGCCGTGGAGAACGTTTATCTTGCAATTTTGATTTTAGCCTTGTTTTTAATATCAAGATGTGGCCTACAGAAAAAGTGTTGTTGTTAATAGAAGATTTTCACTCGGCAGCTTGATTTTGGGAAGTGACTAACCCCGATTATAAAATTCGCACTAAAAACAGAAATTCAACCGTAGAGCTGGCCAAAAAATTTGAAGTGTCCGTAGGGGATGTGGAAAAAATTCACAATTTAAAAGCAGCATTTCAGCGGTAGCACAAAAAATTTATCAGTCCAAGAGAAGTGGAATATCTCTCAAGACTCCTTGGTTTGTACACGAACACTTGCTATTCCTACTGCAATGGCCTGGAGTCTTCTAAATTCAGCGTTGAAGGTAAATTACAACCAAAACGAGGTCCTTCTGCAAAAATTTCACGCCTCCACCAACGTCTCCTCTTCCGCTTTTTTTCATTATCCAAAATTATAACTGGGCAAGCAGCGATCCCAAAAAGGTCAGTCATATTTAGCAACTAATGAGAAACAAGGCATTCGAGTGTGTACACTCGGCAAAGTCTCTAGACTGTCAATATACATTGTCTGGATACATGTCTATAGACAGTCCCTAAACATATCTATAGACAATTGCTCGACTTTGTATCCAAGTGTGGACAAAGCCTGACGTCTCTGAGAAATCACTATATCCTCCTATTTGATAGTCTCAGAGATGTCACCTGTGATATCTCAGAGACATCTGAAAATGTCTATGATACATCTCTGAGACATCATCTCATATCGCGGATAGGCATTTCATAGATGTCTCACAAGATCTCCGAAAGGTCAGAAAATCTCAGAGACTAATCTGAGACGTCTGATACATCACTATGTCCTCCCATTTGATAGTCTCAGAGATATCACATGCGATATCTCAGAGACATCTCAAAATGTTTATGATACATCTATGAGACATCATCTCATATAGCGCATAGGCATATCATAGATGTCTCTTTAAGATCTCCGAGAGATCAGAAAATCACAGAGACTACTCTGAAACTTCACTATTTCTCTAATAACTGAGATAGGATAGTAAGATTATAGTCAATTGGTTCATTTGATGTGAAAGAATAGTTTTTCTATGGCAGTGATCCGGAATAGGAGTAATCCGAATACCCCGGGAGATGCGCCGAAGATCGCCGTCGGAGGGAGTCACAATGGGTCCGAGAGTCATAGACGAGGGGCGTGGATTCCTTTTCTCACATTCGGTGTGGCACCAGGGAGCAGAGAGCTGTTCTCACTCTCAAGGTGTGCCCATTTCGTAGCGCCTACTGCCACTATAGTCTCGACATTTTTATGTTTTACCCATAAATTTTTTTTTAAAATGAGACACTTTGCATGTGCTGATGCTAGTGACAACATATAAAAAATCAGCACTCGTTCATGCTGAGATACGGCCTCCATCTTGATTAAGGGCGGCGGAAATGGACTGTTTTGACCATATTTCTGTAACCGCAGGAAAATCATAAAAAAGTGATCCGAGACAAAGTTAAAAATCATGAAAAGTTCTCTTTACCCTATATGCTACGGTGTTTGTGGAAAACATAGTTCATGAATCGGAAAACGGGAGTTTTTTGGAAGTTAAACTCGGACATAACATTTTCCAAGATGGCGGAAATGGCACAGCAAACACGAGAGTTGATTTTTGATTTGTTCTTACTGGTTACCAGTACTATATATTTGTCTTTTAGGGAATTTTATCTTGTTAGAGGGGTATTTTGTCCAATGTGACTGGTCTATGAGTGCTTTGCGGGTTGCATCGTATTTTCAAGTTGTATATTAGAATTATAGAGGCAAAGCAGTTGAGCAGGTGCGATGATGAGCCGCGGGCGGCTGCTCGCTGAAACAAAAAGATCCATTGTATCATCTAGAATACAGAAAAAAAAGATGGAGAGGTTTCATCATGTCAAGGAAATTTTTGTGACGGTGAAAATATATACTTGTAATATTTACTGTACTTGAGGTCTTGATAGAGAATCCTTTATGTGCGGCGCATTCCACGAAGTGACTTTCCTATGTCATCTATTTTTGATTGTGGGCCAAAAGAAATATTTGGGACTGGAAAGTTGAAGTCAATTTAAGTCGAACGTTGACCCTTCACTTCGAAAGTCGACTTTGAATTTTCAGTCAATCAAAAGTCGACTTATGTCATCGACTTTTGACTTTTGTGCGACTGCAAATCCAATTTTACGAAATTTATGGACCGTTTTCCAAAAATTAATTTTTGTACAACATACATAAGCTCCTAAAACACAATTAATCGATTCCATGAATCATAAACAGGGCTAAGAGGAGGAAAAGAGACGCAATTTCCTATACCAGTTAATAGGTTGATTAATTTTTAAGAAGGTTGGTTAGTACTTTCAGCTTTGTAGTTCATAGACTAGGTGTGCCTTAATTAGAAAAAGTTGAAATAAATCAAAACATTTCTCATGCGCCTTCTTATTAATTTCCTAGTCGTGCACAGTGCACGGTAGGAAAATGTTGAGTTATAAAAACCTCAGCACTCCTCACCTGTCTCAATCACAATATTTTAAGATTGAACTATTATCTCCCCTTTAATGAAGAAAACAATTGCTCTTGGCATAGCCTAGCAATTTTGACCTTGAATTATATAGATATGGCGCCAACTCGGTGCAGCAGCTGACCGGGTGTATATCGCGAATGAACGCTAATGTGCTGATCACGAGAATCGTCCGGATGAGTTCATTTTCATTGATCATATGGCCAGGGGCTCAGAGTAGATAAGAAGATGAGTATAATGAGCTGTACTATGGCTTATTGCCAGCTTTTATCAATCTCAACAGCTATGAGCCGTATGTTCGTTTTTCACTGCTTCATGTTCAGCGCGAGACGGTACGCCGGTGGCAAGTGTAGGCTTGTTTTTGTGTTTTGACGTTGGTCCATGGTTTTCATTCGCATCATATGACGTCGGAAATTAAAAAAATGGTGCTCAAGAGTGATATGTGGGGATAATTTAGAAAACTGAAGGACGGCAAAGTGAAGTGCACAGTTTGTAATTGAGAATATAGCGCAACAAGATCACTATAACTCACATCGCCTCCTCTGTGGGGGGATTAGAGATATGATCTCTGTGTTTTGGCGGACAGATAGTCACATTGAGTGACATTATGCCTCATAAAGCACCCAAAAAAGAAAATTTATTCGGATACTAGCGGATTGAGTTTGATGGAAACAATGGAAAATTAACTGGTAGACTTTCTGTCTTTCGCTCTTGGTCCTCTGAAAAGGGTTTAATTGTTTGGGCACAATAGCCGAGGAGTCTTAGGTCTCGGGGCTTGAATTGTACTTTAATTTTCATATGAAACGTAATTTTGCCTCTAATTAGCTCAGGTACCTCAGTAAAGATAAATCAGTAGCTCAGACAAAGACGACTAAACCAAAGAGAGATTCGTGGAACAGATTAGACAATTAAACTAATTTTCTCACGTATTATTCACGACTACCGCAGGAACACAGGGGGGGGGGGTATCCAAAATAAATCTCTTCCTTTCCTCCCCTCTCTCAATCCCTTTATATTTTCTCTTCTTTTTAAATATATCTTTTAGCGACACCCCCTGCTATTGATCCTATCCATAAACGGGTTGCACAGCAGACGTTAGATGCATTTTTTATGACAACGGTTTAGAGTTCTGCTTGACCCCGTCTTAAAATTTGGGTAACTTGCTTACTAATCGAGCGTAGCCAAATGCCGTTGTAAACTTAGATCAATCTTGACACAAAGCAGTCTCTTTCTTTATCCCCCTCTTTCTCTCTATCGTTTGAAAATTGTAAGATAAGGGCTGGAAGTAGGTTTGGCCAAAATATTGCTCTTCTGTGGATAAAATTCGACGAATTACCTTTAGATCATCTCCGAGAGTCGGATCTGCCAGATGTCCGCAGAACTAGCTGCGGGAAAACGAGGACAAGAATCACCTTTCACAGACAAGTGGGCATTAAAAGGGCTTCGAGGAAGAGTGGATCGATGAATGAGCTCCATTGATGGCATAATCATCTCATTGGTGGCCAGAGTCATTTACCTGCCTCCATCATCCTAATCAGCGGTCATTAATCCACAGATTGGTTAACTAAATCCCTTCAATCTATTTTCCTCCCAGCAAACCGATTCATTACCCCAGTCTTCTTCAATTATAACGTACTTAATAGCTTTTATAATTATTTATAGGGTGTGGCTAGAAAAAAGAACAATTTTGATAAACAATTACAATTTTGACATTATCTTCTTCAAGACACTCGATCTGTACACCGCTCCATGCAAATTTTCCACAAAGATAATCAGTGCTGCTGGTCGTTTTTGGTATATATGTTAATGATTTTACTCGCTTTTGCATTTACTGCTTCAATAGACTCAAATATCTTTCCTTTCAGAGCGGTCTTGAAACTTTGGGGAACAAAAAAGTCTGAGAGATCTAGATTAGGTGAGCTCAGAGGGTGGTCAAAGACAAGGATGTTGTGCTTGGCGATAAATGTGTCGACACACAAAGCATTGTGGTCCGAGAAATCATCCTGGTGAATGATCCGTGATTGATTTTTCCACAAATCGGGCCGTTTTCTCGGTACCCACTCGCCTTGAGTGGTCAGAACACT
This sequence comes from Ceriagrion tenellum, assembly GCA_963169105.1. Taxonomy (NCBI): domain Eukaryota; kingdom Metazoa; phylum Arthropoda; class Insecta; order Odonata; family Coenagrionidae; genus Ceriagrion; species Ceriagrion tenellum. The sequence continues at coordinate 135,973,463 of OY720640.1, forward strand.
AACGTAGTAATTTTGGGTTACAATTTGTCATTCAGGTACCCAATCAGCATAAAAAATACCCATAATGCATAAAAACCTCGTTATACTAGACATTTCTACTTCGTGAAAAATGCACTCGCATGTTCACGCAACGGCAAGTTATTGAAATCACCGATCGCTATGATTTTACATATTACCCTATCTTGAAGTCTTATCGTGAGACGTGTCAAAATGGGACAAGTAGTGGTAAGTAATCAAAATTTTGGAAACGTCTGTTTTTGCAGCAATTAGGAAGGTTGTCTGACTGGCTCTTCACACTAAACCACTTCTCTTCCACGCGACGCCGTATTTTGAAAAAAAACAACCGTAGCCCACGTCTCCAACTCGTCCACTGCCCAGCGCCTGGAACTTATGATAGACTCTCTGGACTCATTTTATTTTGCTTGTCTGTGTAAGTCTAAAGTAAGTTTGCGTAATGTTTATCCCTGCCCGTTTTTCTGAGCGATTTTAGTTTTTAACATGGACTTACAGCCGCGTCAGCCGACTCTTAATATGGCCACAACTCGGGGTATTTGCAGGAATTCAATGGAGTTTATTTTTCATAGAAATTTATTTTGATAGTATAGTTTAATTATACCAAGGGAGAAATGATAACTAGGATAGATTTATAACCGCGTGCCTGCCATTTTGCTCCGATTATTTCGGGACTTGACTTAGGCTCACCTCCCTCTCGCTCATATGCAGCTAGCATGCAACATTAACAGCTATGACGGGCACGAGGATAATCGTTCTAACTGTGAGACATTTCTTGCTTTGTACTCTCCGTTAACTCGTGTCCATCACAGTTCCCTGAATGCAAAATAGATATGTTTTAACTGGGCAATTATAATAACCACATGTACGTGTAACACCCCAAGTCATCACTCGTGGAAGAGTTTAAAGAAACATTAGATTGAATATTACTTTGTCCAGTTTGGAACAAGTATTACCGCCAAGGAGTTCGATGGAGTATTAGGGAAATTGGCAATAAATGCAATTTTATAAAAATGCCGACTTTCTGATATTGACATGTCTAAGTTTTGAGCGGAGTTTATACTTGTTCAGAGTTCTGCCATCTATTTTTTTTAATGTGCGTTACAAAATCGGATAAACAAATGTAGTAACTTGCATATAAAAAAGTTTATTTGAAATATCTCCTCTCTATTTAGGCCTTGGTAAAAAATGCCTCTACTTCAGAAATGTGCATTTATCTTCCATCTGGAGGAAACTAAATGATTTTTATGAGAATCCTTGCATTTTCAGTTTTTCATATGCCGTTCTCAGTAATTTTTCCTGATCAACTGGCTTCTTTAAATCTATTTTTGACTACCTTTTGTGGAGATGCATGCAGCCTTGGGAGTCTTCAATATTCCAGATTCAGGAGAGTTTATACCGTTTGGCCGCTCACGCTTTAAATATGAAGGCATATCACAATATGAAAAAACATTAAATGGGAACGTGTTTTCTCCTTTGTTCGTTTATATCAATTTCATGAAGAAATGAAATGCAATACACCAGCGGGACTTCCCCAAGATATATATCCTCTTCTCTCCGAGGTAAAACTTTTCTATTCCCTCTGCTAGTCCCCGAGGCAATAATGGTCAAACGTGATATTAGTCCATGACAATTTTCCATGCACTTAATATAAAATATACTTGGAGAGTTAAATTGTACTGAATTAAGATATGCGTTTGTAAAAGTATGCGCTCGGAGATGTTCTGCCTAAATTGTTGAAGGGTGAATATGGGATACGTAAGCGCTAAACCGTAGGAGTGCATTGTCGCAGGCAATGCTATTTTAAGTTCTTGCTTTCTCCGATTGGCCGTGGCAGCCTGGTTGACGCGTCGAACCGTTTGGCGTTCGTATTTTTTTTGGAGTCAAAACCAAATATAGATTTCCAATCATTGCATTGACAAATGATGTGTTGCGAACTCACTCGCACGGGTGCATATACACCAGGGTTGAAATTCGCCATGCAAAAATCATTTGATTCGACCGGGATTCGAACCCGGATCTCCAAATCGCCGGTAAGCTGTGTTGACCACACCTGACCGGCAATTGGGAGATCCGAGTTTGAATCCCGGTCAAGTCAAGTGATTTTGTCATGGCGAATTTCAACCCTGGTGCAAATATACATTGTTAGAGATGAAACAGGGAGATGAGCCAATAGGCATCATAAATACTAAGCAGTACAGAATCTCGGAAATATTTAATGGTTTATCAATATTGAACTTTTGACTTTGAAAATGATTATCATTGAATTTGGGGGAAACGTATTTTGTCAAGTTTTCTTTAAACTCTCATATGGACGTATAATTTTCGTTTCGGCAATGAAACTTTGATATATTTCACGTTCAACCTTATGAATGACTTACTTACGCGTTATACCTTCCTTCAGTGAATATGTGAAGCTCAAATGCTTCTTTCCGTAGAATTAAATAAGAAAACTCTAAAGCTATGATCTATTAAGAAGAAAGGCCGACTAAAAGTGAGTATTAATTTAACTCCGTAAAGGAGCTGTGCGTGCGCATTATAGTCTCCGGTCCCGAGTGTCTTTTATGCTACCCTCGACCATGAGAAGTTTTGTCTTCAGCAATGTCTCTCTGTCTAGACAAACTGTTTGGATTAACTCATGTCCAATGCAGCCTCCAGAAGGCCAGATTTAATGCCCTTTTTTTTACCAAGGTTTGCATCAATTCTAGTTCTCACTACCCTAGCTTTCTGGTTGATATATAAGGTAATACATAAACCCTCTATCGTCCCTCTTCTACATTATATTTAAAAAGAATACTCTAGGTTTTGCAGATCCAGAATAAGCCAGCGCCTGTAGAAATTCTATTGGTATGGATTTATTCCAAGGACACGAATCCTGAAGGAGATAGGGGTCATAATAATTATCTAATACGGAGATGGCAATGAATCCTAATATCGGTTGGATATCCGTCTCCCATCGACCACCCCGTCATGCTGTTTTGTTGGATATCCGTAGGAACTGGAAGTAAGTCTTAAATCAGTTTAACACGTTTTGGTGCCGTAAATCCTCTGCGATCCGATGATTTAAATTTCAATCTGGTGTTCCAAAATATTAATCTTCGTGATATGAAGATAATTAGTAATTAAAGGATTTCCTTCCCTGTCGGAAAATTTGTAGCTGAAGTGTGTTCAGGTAGTGTATTGATGCCAAGTGCAGTTAGTCCAACAGGTCACATTTAAAAGAATAGTGTTTTTATTTTATGAAGCAAAGCGAGGCTCTGCAACGTATTTCTCTATAACAACAACCCCGATGATATAATTGGCCGTGTTTTGCAGTTGATTAAGCTTCTTCTGAAAGAAAAATGATCCATATTGTTTTCTATGTCTCAACATGGATATCGGTTATGAATCCAATGACTAATATATTATAAGTTTCATGCTTGTCTCAAACTTCAAAGGGACAATTTTGACATTTTGATCGGATTTAGTACACATGAGTTTGCCTTGATTCCCTATATATTCCTAAAATTCGTCGGCAAATCTAAGCCTGACTAATTAATCCTGATATTATGACATGAATATCTGCTGAAATTGGAAGCGGGTCAAATAGCTAGATGTCAGCGTAACCGGTTCGTAAGGTTATCCACGGGGTGATGGATGACATTATATTTGGGCTCCGCCAAACGTGGGTTATTTTTATTGAGCAGTTATTTTGGGATAACAGTTGCTTGCCGACAAACCTCATGGCGTATGAATGCACCTAAGCTCATCACATTAAAAAAAATATAGATTTAAAAGGTATATACCTATCTAGGTGTTGCGAGCTCCCGATTGGCTTAGAGGCAGGGTGAGGATCGGGTTCTTATAAGGTTGAGGTCGTTGCCGAGGCAACGGAGAGCTGGATGTTTGGGAGACGTTTCTGAAACAGATTCCGGGAGTGATAAGTTGCCTTATCTCTCCGTGCGAGCGCCACATAGGGGCGCATTCACCCAGCCAGAGTGAAAGGGGCGCAGCGGTTTCCAAAGTTCTCCTTTTCAGGAGGAAGGATTGATAATTGAGGGCGGGGTAGACGGGGGAATGGTTAAGGTGAACGGCGTCCTTGGCTCCCTCTTTGATATCGACGTTGGTCTCGCTCATCTTTCAAACGGATACGAAGCAATACTGAAAGTATTCTGAAAAAAAATCCATTCGATGGCACGCTCCACTTTCTCTTTTTATTTTCGTTGAATTGCTTTAAAAAAATAACGGGAAGCGTGTGGAAACGCGTTGTGTTAAACGAAACTCTATAAAGTTGAAAATTGCCTCTTGGCTATTCAATTTGTAACAGTTCTACTGCAGCAATTTGTGAATGATAACGCTCTCCCTTTCGGAAATAATTAAGCTTCTTGGAGCGAACGGAGAAACCGGTGACTGAAGGACTAGGTTTTTTTTTTTTCTTTACTTGCCGGACGATTCTGTTGGCCCGTATGTCCCCGGAATCCCGATAGGCCGCTGTGCCTGTCATCAGGTTTACCAGGGACCGGACCAACAGAACTTAACATACATCCATGCCCTGGGTGGTGAAAAACCCACCCAGGCGGGACTCGAACCCGCGACCCTCGGTTTAGAAAGCGAGGACTTTACCCCGCCGCCACTGTGGCCGGTTGATATTCGTAATGACTCGAAGGCTATAAAGAGACTCAGTAGGCAACAGGCTAGTCTTAGATGACTCGAAAAATTTAGATACGAGTTTCAAGGCAAAATTGAGGTTAGATTGTTGTTTGGGAAATCTTTCGACAGGAGCTCGGTCACCTAGACCTTGAGTGGTCGACTGGTCCCCTGCCTACCACATGCAGACAGGGGACAAGAACGCCACGGTGAAGGTATGAATGGTCACCTGTCCAACCCTCGTCCGGGCCCAACATTGCTTAACTTTAGTGATCTTAAGGGAACTGGTGTTTCAACGAGGCTAGACCCAAAAAAATTGAGCTTAACTCCGCGCTTAATCTCTTCAGCTGATGGAAGTGACAAAGTGAGAGAGATGCCTAATGATAGATGCAAAAATTCCTTCTTCTCACTTCGCTTCACTGACTACAAGAGAGATAGTTAGAAGCACTGACACACTCCGTGTTGCATCGTGCGAAACAGTGAATTGCTAGAATGTATGTGCGAATGCTATGAAAGCGAGATGGCAAAAGAGTCCCTCATCTAATTCATCAATTATTGCACGCCACATTAAGAAAAATATGCAGTTTCAAGTTGAAGAATTGCGTTTCCCATTTAAACGGGCTTTAAGCTCAGGAATGTGGAGGTTGCGCGCCCGGGGAGCTCATTCCCGGGTTCCGAAGCCTCGCGTCCTTACGCTCGTCTATAAGGCCATCTATACTGCACTCCTAAGTCCCCGTGGGTGATATCCCTTTGAAGCAACAAGTCAGTTTAGTAGATTCCAGCATTCACTTTCCAACATTCCAAGTTACACTTTACCTTTCAACGACGAGTGCCAAGGTTTGGTGAAATGTTCTTTATAGATTCATTAAAGAAGAGGCGATGTTTCAATTCACATGCAAATTGATTCTCGTGGCTCTGTTTAAGTGGGAAAAACATTAGGAAATATTTGATGACTAAGCAGAAGATGCTTGAGGTAACTTTCAGTATCAATAAAACAAATCAAAAATGTTAAGTTATTATCATGGATAACATGCAATTTAGTTTGCTGTGTTTTCAGATAAAATGTTTAAAGTTTGAGGTGGTTGTGAAGGCGTTCTCCTCATGGCTGCAAGGCTAGTTTATCTCTTGCACGATAAACTCTGTATTGGAATATCTTATGACGCCTATTTACGATGTCCTCTGAAATTGGAACGCCAGCTGCTTAATTACACTCGCGGCTCTCTATTACCCTCGACGCACTCCATTGCTGTCGAAGCTATAACCATGAAAGACGCCTTTCCTTTTCATCGCTCCTGCAATTTACTCAGGTTACAATTTATGTTCCAGCCGCTTGGGATTGGGTGATATCTCATCAGAAGCAGTATATCTCTAGTCTTTTAACTCGAGCATCAAATTTTAAGAACGCCAATAACGAGGTGAAAGCGTAAAAATCGTCCTTGGTGGTAATCGAATGGCTTGTGTTATGGCCGTAAGAAGGGACTGATTTTGAACGGATTGGATTTCCGGAATCGCATCTACCCTTAGCATAGAACGTTCCTGAGGGAGTTATTTTCGTGCCCGGAATATGCGCGCGCAGTTTATCGCTTAGCACTCAAAAGCGGAAGTGATACGTCATAAGATGACTTGAGCACCGAGATAACCGAAATTTCCGAGACCTTGTTTGTGGTCTGTTATGGAGCAAAGGCGCTCCGGACGACCACTTCATTTCATCCGAGGAAGATACACGTATATTATAATGGAATTGGAAACGTCAGTGAAACTCCTCGACTTGCCAGCTAGTAGCTGTTCGGCTAACAGTGAAGAGAGGGCACTTGTTTAGACGCTCGCTTGCGTCATCCATTCAGTTATATTCTTTGCCAGAGCATCCATGAACAACAAAGATTTATCTCCGGCTTAAACGTCCTCACCTTCATGTGCATTTTGCGTTGCAGCCTTGCGCTCTAATCTGAAAATTATATGAAGATAAAGAAGTTATCTTCATATATCTGGCTGTTTGTCCTTGTTTTCTGGTCGGACCTGACGGGATTGGAAAGTGCAGTCTGTGTTAACCTCGGAAAATCGGAAGCCGGAGCCAGCACCGATAGTCGCTTTCGATGTTTTTGATACACACGTTTAACCAATCACCATGAGCCGCAAAAGATAACGATGTTGGGGTGAATCATAATAAGAAGAGAAATTTTTGGCTTGGTCGAGATGGAGTAGGTTTAGGTCATAAGTAGAAGCCTTATATGGGGAGAAAGTGGGATAGGCACGCAAATATGATGGAAGTCTTCAATGGGAGCTTTAGGAACTGGTGTGTGTCTCTACCTGAATGCAGGATGGCAGCCTATATGCCGTGGTCAGATGTCCCAAGGTTGCTCAATTATATCCTGCGCCGACTACTCTAAAAGCGATTGATGGCCGAGTGAGGGGAAGGTCACGGCTACCGTCGCTAGTGAGAAGTGGTCTCAGTAATTTGGCGTCGTTGGCGCGATGTAGCTAGCGTGCAAGTTAGGACACGCCTTCGGCCATGTCCGGAAAGGTAAACGGTCAGTCGAGGAAAACTTGCCCAATTAAGGGAAGTGTGGCATAAAAATTGTTAGGAAAATGCATTAAAAATCCCACAGTTGATAGTACTGGCCTTTTTGATGATTTTATTCTTGTTCCTCATGCGATAAGGTATGAGGGTGACATCACTAACTCATCCTTATTATGAATGCCATTGCTCTGGACGGAGACCATGCGCTCGATTGAGCGGCAGTGGTTTCACGCAAGCGCACTTTTTCAGACGCTTAAGGCCGTGATGAACGCTTGGAACGAGGGAACTAGGATCTCATAGAACAAACGTGACACGTTAGTGGAACCGATAACCAATTATGGCGGTAATACGTGCATGATGCCGTGAAGGCGCGCCAAGTGATCGAAATCACGTTATTCTGAACGCCCGGCGATGAACTTCAAACGCGTTCTTAGTAAGTCCACTCGTTCACGCCCACCTCTCCTTCCCGCTGTCAAACCCGCGGCGACGGCGGCTAGCGCCGCTGGACCAGAGTGCTTGAGGTCAGTGTGCAGAGTTAGGGCATTGACGGGAAACCATTAATGGGGATATGAGAGTGGACCGAAGGTCAGCTTGGAACTGATGCTACGGCTTGGAGTCGTTAACGAATTGCGCGAGGCGATATTGGTCACATTTTAACATCACCCGCTCCCTTTTTCCTCCCTTCTTCCACCCTCCCTCCCCCCTCTGATGTTTTTACTCTTTGTGAAAGTTAAGGCTACCAATAGGAATATTCTGCAAAATACATTAAATGTTTAGCTATTCGCTGTATGGTGACAGAACAGAGTACTTACTGTGTACCCTTCGATTTTGTAGCCGGGAGTAGGTAGATAACCTGTACAGAACCCGTGAACGCAGGATTTGGTCTCAAGGGCGTTGTAATATGATAAACAGAGAGCGGTCTAAAGTTCTTCACTTTTAGTTTTCCATTATTTAAAAAATGACCACAACACTGTCAGTTTCTTGCTATCTATCAGCTTTGCCACAAACCAATATGTTTTGTCCAAAGTATGTAAAATCTTGAGAGAGATAATGTCACGGAACTCCTTTATACGAATTACTTTTTGTCAAGGAATTCGTATAATGGTGATATAATCTTGGATGAAGTTTGGATGAAGCCCAATTTTTGGTATCATAATGGACTCTAGTTCATGAAATAAAAGTTTCTTTTCTATTTCAGTGGGATAGATTGTGCTAAAAAACTTGAGCGTCTCACTCCCCTAGAGTCATTAATTCTACGAAATACTGTAAATACATTCAAGTTATTAAGGATCGATAAATTAATCTACATAATTTTCAATCATTTTCCAAGTGACCAAACTGAGGACTTGTTTATGTAGTCCTTATGAATGCACTGATCGCCTAATCCTAAGAGATTTTATACTTCGAGTGCGCGGCTTAACACATTGGCTAGGTTCTAGTGGTCTGTTTCCACGTGGCTCTGTATGGTGAAACATCGGCGTCTGTGGATTGGCTGTCGTTTTCCTCCCATCCCTGGCGCAATCGGTTTTCAATTCTTCCCCTTCCAGCACGTTAGAAAGTTCTCTCCGGATAGTATGATGGGCTCACTCTCCCTTGGCCCTCTTCGAGGGCGTTCTTTATGGCTTGCGGAGGACGTGCAAGCGATGGGCCGAGAGAATCACGCAACCAGAATGACCACTAAGGGACGAATATCCGATTAATGCGCGAGTAAGGGCGACTGCTTTGGAGTTCTCCTCGCCGGCGTTGAGCGTTTCGAGGAATTTTCCCCTATCCCCTTTGACTCCTGGTTGGTCACTGACCGCGACGCTCTTATTTTTTCCAGGAAACGATTGGAGGAGGGGTTAGAGTGCCCTCGTAACCACCGTCATTCACTCGCCATGTCGATAACTGGGCAGATTTTTTCGGCGAGTATTTCTCCGGCTGAATCTCATTTGGCGTACGGAGAGCGCACCAACGTTACGAATTTTATATAGGTCATTGTTTTTTTTAATGGAAAATAATGTTAAGGCAATGGCGCTGTTCAAAAATCCTGTGCCCTGCTGTATTTACATAAGGGCATTCTTTGTGAATTGCTAAGGATTTAAAGAGCGTTATCGTTGAAATAATTTGCAATTTGCATGTGTTCCCTATGTAAATGTGACTGTAAGGCAGAAAAGTGGATGTCATTTCATGTGTACTTTCTTGTGAAAAGGAAAACGCCGATGAATTGATGTACATTGACGCAACTGAGAAGCTTTTCTCGTTACTGCGCACTATCACACGCTAAGTTTTTTGTCAACGGAGCACGACATACTATTAAAGATGCTATTTAACATATATCTAATCTAAAGATTTTGATCAGTGGTATTTTCCTATTTTTCAATATTTTGGGAAATATTTGTGCCTACACCCTCGATGAAAACGCGGATTGCACTTGTCCGCTTGGAAATTCGTACCACAGAGTAAATTAGGGCCTTAGTTAGAAACATTTTGACGCTAAGTTACCTCCTTAGTATTTTCTGTTCGAGAAAATTTGTTCTTTTACGATTGCACAACTTTTTATTGCAAAAGTGGCTTTAAAAATCTCTTACTTCTGCAAGCATATAAACCTGTCATTGTCAAAAATATTTCAGGCTAGTTTGGGATCATGAATTCGTGGGCTTATAGGTGGAGATATTGAGGATTATTTGTCTTTATGAATGGAAATTATGCGAGAATACGCGGAAGTTGGCGGCTATCGGAACCCTTCTGACTAGGAAGGACGGTTTTTTGGGGGATGGGATGGAATTACTGAAACACTTAAATTGCAAATACACTCCTACTGGCTTGACTGAGTACGCTTAATGAGTTTGAGTGTTTTAAAGATCAGTCTTAGACTTTTATATTTGCATGTTTGTGTTTAAAATTGTCTTCATAATTTTTGTTTTTCCTTTAAATAAACCTTTCATCAGCGCACCAACTTTTCAGAGCCGAACGAGATCGATTCATGCCATCAACAATTATTTTCTAATACGTCACTAGCAATCGATTGTACGCTGATCCCTGTCATTAAGCGCTTTCACTTCTCCAACACTCTCATGTTGCATTTCTCCTCTCGTCTTCTGTTGACTCTTTTTAATCCGATCAACGCTGCTCCCCTCCATTGAGGCTCCCTTTGTTCTCTCTTCATCCTTCGTAGCCTGGTCAAAATTTCCCCTCCCTTGCTTTCCTGTGGTGGTGCACTTGTTAGATTATTTATCAGACCATTCTTCTTTTGCATTTGGTATTTCTTTGTAACTTCTAATAAAATTCCTTTTTAACGCCTATATTACAACTTACACAATGCTCCATTAAAAAATAATGGCTGTCAGACGAGAGCTGGGACGCTGATATTCTTTTGTATGAGTGACGACGCAATCTATATACGATGAATGAGACTGACAATTAGTAACTTGATCTTCGCTTACCTCTTTCATGTTTCAGTGGTTCTCTCTGTTGCCTCTTCTCTTTTGCGTGCAACATTTTAGCGTCTTCAGAACCACTTTGTGGTGCTATTTGCCAAATTTCTAAACCTTTTTCGATTTAGAACCCTTATGGTATCCATTTTTGAACCTCCAATTCATCTTAAAGGAGACACCGAAAAGTGTCATGCTTTCTCATCCATTTACAACCGAGGTCTATTTAGCGGACTTCTTCAAACGCTATCGAATAATATTCCTCAACACAAGCGCTAATAATCAAAAGGCAGAATTTGATGATTTCATAATGGTACCTACTGAAATGTAGAGAAATTTTAGTTCATATTCTAAGTGAACCTTCCATTCTTCCAGAATTTTTCCCGTGTTACCTGCCCGTTTTCTGTTCTGCTGTGTTCTGATCGAGATCCCTGTGCCTGATCCTCTGATACGCTAGCACGAAAAATTTGGACATGGAGTGAGGCACGGAGACATCATCTCAAAGATTAAAATTTCGCTTTCGATTTTAACGCTTGCGTGTCATTTTAATGGGTATTTTATCTGAATTCTTCCTTTAAAATGACGCTTAAGTGCCAACACCGATTGAGGTCTATCAAGAAATAGTGTGGAAGATACCTTGCTTATTTTATTTCACCCTTTAAGATGAATACAATATTCCATAAACAGAGCTCGCGTAGCGTTGAAGATATACAGGGAGTTCGGCTGACAGACTACAAACCCCTCTTGCTTCGTGACTTTGCTTTGCTCTCCGAAAGTGATGATGTGGGATGGAAAAGTCGTGATGAGAAGTGGGAGTGGGGAAGGTGCGGATTAAACAAATGAGGATTTGGAATGGCGGGGGAAAGTGAGGCTTAGTTGTGGCTTGGTAAAAGGGTGGGGTGGCCGTGAGCAGTAGAGATGAATTTTTGGAATGCACTACCAAAGATGCATTTATCTCTCTAGTCGCGGCCCCATTCCAAATTTGGCATGTCCATGCTTACTGAGAAGTCACTTTCAAATTAAATATAGAATCAGGATTGATGTGACGGGGCCAGAGCTATAGAGAAAAACTTTGAGCAGTTTAAATACGACTTATTCGATGTTTCTACATTATCTTCAAGTGAAGCTTAAAAAAAACAAATACACACATGAGACTTTTTAAAGGAAAACTGCCAGTTTTCTTACTTCTGATATACCATACTTATCTTTGCTGCTTACTAAATTCTTGCATTCAAACGTCTAATTAAAATAAAATATCAACTTTGAACATGTTTAGAAGAGCTTTTATGACAAATATCACATTCCATTTATCTGTAGTTACTTTTTTCATTTCGATGGTCAATATTGGAGAACAGTTTACTCATGTGGTGGTTGTAGGGCATGCCACTTTGCCTCATGCGTCACCTATTCAATATTCTGGTATCACTATAATAAAAGGATTGTTGCTGATTTACTTGTAAAAAATACCCTGATTTACTACCAAATAGAAGGATGAGCAAATAAAATGTTTTAGTTTTTTAACTCCACTTAAAAACTAGGAGTAATTAGTAATTGAAGTTAAAAATTTCTGTCTGATACTAAAGCTAAATATGGGTTGTTAAATAATATAAAATTAAATGGGGTAGAGTGTTGATGAAAATATACATTAAAGAAGCATTGGAAACATATACTTCCCCGTATCTTTTAATGAAAAGTGGATGATGAAAATTGCAAAATTTATTATATAATAAATTCTCAGGCTTCACTTGGTGAGGCAACATTGAGATAGTTTGTAAATAAATTCACTTTGTAATATTCCACAATTATTTTTATTATTCCGACCTAGGTTTCGACTCAAGTTAAGTCGTTGTCAAGGTTAAAAAACCATTGCAAAATTTAAACTTATGGAAATTAAAAGCATATTATGAATTGTTTAACTCAGAAAATATTAATTTATATAAATTTGTATATATTACTGAATATATTACAATAAAAATAATATTAGGGTTTTCATTATGTATCGTATTACCTCCAGTGTTTTCTAACAAGTTATTGTCTCGTTGAAAAATGACGCGACTTGCGTTTCATTCAATTTTTCATCGTATGAGTCATGTCCTGGTCATCGTGGACATTCTGTATTGCATCGCCTCCCCACTCTGAGCTCCTCCTCTCCCGCGTCTGCTGTCATACTTTCCTCATTGTCGATTGCGATGCACGATAGGATGCACTTGTATTCGGGGGAGCCTCATCATGTCTATACCCCTGCTTCCCCTCTCCAAAATCCCCTGCTTTTCTCCACAGCTCACTCTTTCCATTCTCTCATAACAAACACGCCCTCTGGGGACGCAGGCAACCCCTCCCCATCCGATTGTTGAGCGCTCTCCAATACCGCACGTATCTATATCACCACTCTTCATGCGATCCCTCTCTCTCCCTCAATCCCGCTTCAAACACTCTCTCCAAAAAGCGCAGCACAGAATATCATCGATATCCGTTTTGCGTAAAAACCTAATGACTCTTGTTATAAATGAGCTCTGGAGACGAGCCAAAAAAGCAACATGGAGATGATGAAATTCAAAATATCTGGGAAAATAAAGTGTGTCACTAAAATTGAACTGTTGACCTCCTAAAAGATGATTACCGAACCGTCAAATTTTGAAAAAAAAGTAGTTAACATGAGTTTTTCTTATAGCACGCCCAGGGTTACATATTTCTCATAGCGGTAATGAAAACTAAGTGTAATTCCGCGTTTGGTCGTATAAATAACCTTAAAGGTTCTATTAAATCTAAAGCTATTATAATACAACTTTATGCCATTTTCTCCTCTGTTCATGAATTTTCTGCATTTCCCTTTAAACCATTCCACTTCATGGCTTTCTTTTGTAATTATTTCAATACCATGCTACGAACACGTGACTTAGATTTGGTTAAAGCTTTGATTATATGTGTGTTGGAATTCTAGAGATCCTCTGGTCTCCAAGAGAATCATTTTTGAGGAGCCTCATCATGTCTAATACTTCTACTTCCCCCCAAACTAGCTTTGCCCCAAGCCCACCCTTCCCGTTCTCATGGTAGCAAATGCGCCTTAAGGGGCCTCGAGCACCACCTCTACATCCGATTATTGAACGCTCTCCAATGTGTACCCTGTTTTTTGCCTTGTATCTTCAACGATTGAGTAACTAATTATGCATGCGCTTCAGAATTACATGTCTCCGACTCATGATGATTTTCAGGGCCGTGACATCGGGAACTTTTCCTAAGGCTCGGTTTACTTCTTTCCGGGAGAATCCGTTTTGGTGGAACGTCTTCTGCAGATGGAGGAGCTCTTGGGAAAGGTTTTCTTCATCTGCTATTGATCTGGCGCGGTGGAGGAGTGCTGTAAGAACAGCTCTTTTCTGCGAGGGGTGACTCTCGGCGTTCAGGTGTAGGGCGGTGTAGGTCTTCTTGCAGAAAACACCATGTCCTAGTGAGCCATATTCCTTTCGGTGGATCATAATGTCTAAAAATGGTAGGCGGCCTCCTCTTCTTTCTCCATAGTGAATTTGATATTGGGGTGTTGATTATTCATATGGGCGAGGAAGTTGTCATTCCCATGAGGCCAAACGAGGAAGATATCATCCACGTACCTGAAGAAGTATTTTGGCTTTAGTGAAGCTGTTCTTGGGGCTTTCTCTTCGAATTCTTCCATGAAGAAGTTCGCCACCGCTGGAGACAAGGGTGATCCCATTGGAACTCCTTCAAAGAAGCCATCAAAATCCAACTAGAGAAGAAAAAACTCAACAGAGATAGCGGTTTCCACTTCAGCAACATTTGGAAACCAGTACTGAAATCCATAGAGGCAACGCGGACCAATCAGAGGAAAGTGCGGGAAAACAGCTGCCCTTCGCACTTGCCCTTCTCTAACACAATATATACAGGGACACTTCCAACCATCGGCATCTCACTTCCCTGAGGACGGCTGCAGAGTAAGCAGCCGAAACGTCGGTCATGGACCTTCCAACCCGGATGGAATCCCGAGAAGCCTTTCTACATTCTATTCACCGGGAAAACCTGAAATCTTTCGTCAATATATGCACTGATAATGCTAATGCCTCACTCACTAATTAATTTTATGAAGTCATATATATGTCAGTGTTTGTGACATTTAATCAAGACGTCTGATTATATTTTTCTCATCACTTTACTAACTTTAATATGAAAATTATCCTCTATCAAAATGCTTGCCATGATCCATTATAATATTCGAATTCCATATATTACCTAATAAGTTTCGTTAGAAGTTTCTTTTCCCTGCAATACAACAACTTTGTGCCATTTTAATATTTTCTCTGCGCTTTCATCTATCCTGAAGTTTATTTTTATATTTTATCTTTACTACCCCAAATACAGCACATTTAGCCAAATTATGCCCGATGAACAACAAAAACAACAGACAAACCCACGCCCTGAGTGGTGATAGTTCCACCCAGGCGGGATTCGAACCCGCGACCCTCGGGTTAGCAGGTGAGGACTTTAACACCAACTACACTAACACACTTCGTCACAGGATACTAATACAGTTCGTATGTGAAACGATATAGATCACAGGATGAATTTCTCCCTCTCGAAATATTTGTTTTATTTGGAGTGAGGATTGGTTGACTCTGCTAATGGATTTTGTCTCTTTTTCTCCTTAGTTCTGTTCTGTGAATGAAAGCTGTCATTTTTTCTAAAAAATATTCGGTGACATTGCACCAATCTATTTGGGCATAATAATCCTTGTGTTTTTATCTCATCAGTTCTCAATAATTCTTTCACTTTCCGATATTTAAAACATCTGCCCAACGATTATTATTGGCTTCTCGATATCTCACTTACAAAACGTTAAATTTACTTTCGATGGAAGTGTTTATCGCTCTTTTTCCTCCTTTGCTGAGGCAGTCACTTGCCTGGATTGGAGTCAGTATTACTATTTTTTGTTCTTCAAGAAATAGTAAGAGAGATACATTGCCGAACAGATAGGTACAAAACTCGTTCTTTTCATGCACGATAAACGATCACAATAAAAACTGAGCTCCACTAAATACACTCCTATAATACATGTCACCACTTCACCTCCCAAAAACATACATCTTTAAATGACTAGTGGCCTAGCACCCCCTGCCATACGTCTATGTGGCAGATTGCAGGGTATTATGTAGATGAAGAATGTGAGTATTGAGATCGCTTCGTCTTTAGATCTTCTTTCACAGAATATCTCGAATTTTGTATTTCTCAACCCGCTGCAAGTCTTTTAACATACTCAAAAAAAATGATTTTAGGATGTGTCGGAAAACAAATTATCATTGACTTTACGAGTTGCAGTTAAACTATAGGATAGAGGGCGCGCATATTCACATATCTAGGGTGTTAAATATCGCCGAATATTTGTCGGTAATAGCTTCCCGGTGTTTCCAAATGCCTATAGAGAGGAAACCCATTCTTCAAAAGAGATTTTTTTGCGCCTAATTGGCGACCCACCCCATTCAATGAGCCTCAGTACCTACCCATGGCAGGAGTGTTGAGACTTCATAACTTGTGAGCCTGGTCTTAAAAGGCTAAAGGTGCCCATTTTCGTTTTTTGAAGGATGTATGCTTCCTTTCATTCATGTAGTCGTTTGAGGCTTCAAATGGACGGGCTGCTTGTGACTTACAGTTTTTTAAATGTAAAATTTATATAATATCTCACTACCAATTGGGTACGGGTCCTGAACTCGGGAGAAAGACCAAACGCGTGGCGTGGAGAAGATCAATTGTGGGTCGAACACGCCGCACTGTCTTCGTGAGCACGATTCATCCTTTCCTGGCGAGCGGCGTTTGATTCAACGAAGCTGCAACTGAAGAGGCCTTTGAGATACCCTAATTGCCAATTATGATCACGTGGGAGTAACATAGCAGATAGCTTAAGGTATGGCAGCTGAGTGACTTTTCTCGCCACCGAGCTTTTAATGCCAGAATCGGGGAGCGTTCAATTTTTCCATGAAGTTCTAGTTTTATATACTGCAAGTATTTCATTTTTATTTCACAAGTGATTAAAGCCTCACTTGATGATTTTCATTGTTATCAGTGCCATTTTTAAGTAAAAGAAGTCACTTGTGAGAAATTTCAGAGTACTTTGACTATACTCATTGTCGTTAAAACATTTTGCAGAATTAGTGATCATCCCTGTATACTAAGCGTAAATATATTGCTGTGAGGCTACAAAAAGGCCCTTAATATTTCTGCTGAGAAGTGCTCATAGACAAATGTGAATAATTCACAGTGACAAAGAAACCATTCGTCAAGGTTGGTATTCGCGCCATTTTTCCTCCACCGTGCACCGTGCCCTGCACCGATAAAACCTTAGTTGAATATTATTCTTAGCTATTGAAACCCAATTACAGTTTTCCAACGCTTCTACGGAGCTTGTTTTTGCTTTGAAAGTAGAGGCTCAAGATATCCTGACCCTCAATAAAATATTATTATCCATTGATATCTAATTTTCCACACTGCTCATCAAATCAAATTCCACATAGTTCAGAAAACGAAGGATTGAAACGCTTATATAGGTGAGATTACGCAGGGAGCAAGGTTAGGTATGTAAATATATGGTGGGAATGATCTCCAAAAGAATCTAAGTTATATTTATATGTTTAGAAATTGTCTCATTTTTTTGTAATAGGGTCCAATTCTGCTTGCGTAATCTGCGCAAATAGCAGGATGAAGAATTATTCAGTAAACGCCAAGCACAACACGTGAAATGATCAACTTTGATTCCTTCGACCTTCATTCGACAGCAGGGGAAGACTAACATATAAACATAACTTCGCGGAGTATAACTTAAAATAAGCTACAATTATTTAATACTAAAAAATATATTTATAAATGTTTAACTGTTTCTGATTACTTAAAATGAGCTGTGATTGTCATCTAAAACAAAAGAAAACTTATAAATATTTTCATAAATTCAGAGCTGATACGTCCGTTACTTCTTGTGATACGTCCGTTTCAACAGGTGTTTATACAAATGGGCAATTTACAGCAATTTTTTATTCATTAGAATCTTGCAAAGTCATATTAAATTATCATACCTTTTTTGTTTAAAAAATTAGAATTAAATTTCTTGCATGCATAATTTCTGAAAATTTTAAATTATTATAGCGGTATAAAAGTTATTTTCGTTTGTGAGATACGTTGTTTACTGTGCCCAAAAAATAAATAAAATATTGTTTTCGAATATCTTCAAAATTTAATTGAATCATATAGAAGTAGAGTTCATGTTCTTCATATTTCATGCAATAAAACAAGGATCTAACATAATTTGAAGTTTTTGTCGGGTGTTTTGTTTACTAAGGATACGTCTGTTACTGTGGAATTGCCCAAAGATAAATAACTGCGCTTCTACGTGAAATGACTGGCCCTGAAAAAATATTTTGAATACATAGGAATAATAATACCCTTTTAACACTACTTTTCGTCAAATCGCACCAACTGTTTTGCTGTTAAATGTTGAAACCAATTGATGGTGTCTATCAACCAGTTATCAGCTCCCAACTGAACCAGTGTTTTTACAATTCATTTTCACTAATAATAAGTCTTTGTTTGCGAAGATTACTCAAAATGAATGGGTGTTGTTGATGAATTTCGACGCTTGTAATCATTTTACTTTTCATTTATTCGCTAGATGTGGGCAGGCTGGGCAGGAGTATATTCTATCACGGTAATATTTGCTTGTCTATGACTCGGTCAAAGAATGATAAATTTATATCAATGAAGACTTATCTAGATCAAGTATTTTCCACCTTTTATCAAAAAATAATAGGCCTGGTTCCCACTTAAATATATATCTTCTCCGCCATATGTCCTACATTTCTTTCACATCTACCAGTTGTTAGAATATGGCAATCCATTCCTTGTGCCTCCTGTTAGATGTCACGCATGTTTTTATTATCCCCGGAGTTCTATGTTAAGCGAGTGTGTGTCGTAGATAACCCGGATATGTGCTGTTCATCTGGACGAAAGCCAAAATATGTATGTCGGGGAATGTTCGGAGACCATCGTCGGAAGTTGCTGCTGTGAATAGGGGCGAGTTCGCTTGACTTGGAAATTAATGCCATTCAGAGAAATGCTGGAAATGCAACGCAAATCAGTTTCTGATTTATGCGAGGCTAAGATGAATTAAATTAAATATTCTTGTAGCAACATTTCTGCATTTAACATGAGTCTTGTGGGGTATGTTATTTCGTGCTGCTTGAACAAAGTCCGCGAATAGATGTTTGTCTTGCAAATAAATAATTCAATATGCCTTTTTTGCATGTATCCTATAAAGCGAAATTTTTCTGTGTCCAAATAGTTGAAGAAAATTGTGTTTTCAGTTTATGTAAATCCTACAATACCCTCTCTTTGCGCTAAAAATGATTTGCTGGGATTTTAAAGTACATATTAATGAATATTTAACTCCGTTTCAGAGAGATACTCCTGTAATTTGTCGTGTATTGAGTTGAATTTCACTGTCTGCTCTTATTCTTCCCCGCCGGTAAACCACAAGATGTTACGTTTTCTATGCCGCAGTATGCACCGCCTAGTCTTAAAGTTGATTTTTACTTCTCATCTCAAAAGGGCATCATTTAAAATTATCCGATGTCTTGCTATACAATATCTATTTCTTTGTGTTTCAAGATATCTTCGATGGAAATAGGATTTAGCGTGCTTTCACTCTTCGGGGGAGATCTCTCGTGGGACTCTGGAGCCGGAGGCTGCTCTAGTCGTGTCGTGGCGAAAACGAGAGTGGCGAATCTTTGATGAGTATATGCGGGGGGACGCATTAAGGTAGCTGGAGCGGTAGTGGTGGGTTATTGACTGCTCATTTTAATATATTTCTTAAGTTACTTAAAATAACTTCTTGATCCACTTTTTACTTGAGTGAATCTATGTATACGTTGGAACTCTTTTCACAGCTAAGGAAATGATTATAGAATACTATATTTTTTTTAAATTCCACTAATTAAAACACATTATGGTTAGAGTTTTCGGTGCGGCTTTCAAACTTTTTAACTTTTTAGCAGCAATCACATTGAAGTATGTTGTATGCGAGTACTGAACTCGATTGTATATAATTAAAACAATGATTTGAATCGCATTAAGAAAAATCTGTTTGCATTATCGAGATATTGCAAAATATGAGCCATTTTCCTTAAGACTACTAGTAAAAAAAGCTTTGAATTGCCAAGACAACAAATAAGTATGACGAACATAGATTATTTTAATTCATCAATGAATAATTTGTTAGGCATGGTGTAATGCATGATAGCTGTTGCTCACCGCCTGCCACACACCATTGAGGTGGTTGGCAGGGTATTATGTTGGTGTTTATAACTAATATAGATATGACTAATAAGAACACGTATGCAATATTTTTTGGCAATTTGTTGATAAACAAAAATTGTTCCGACTATCTCCATGCGGCGTTGAGTGCCGTGCATGGCTTTCTTGAGTGGGCCATGGAAGAAGGCGGGCGGTCGCCATTGAGTCACTCAGCTGATGTTGCTGAGGTTATCTGAATTGTAACTTTTTTCAGTGAATGGAGGGAGAGTTCAAATAAAATGCTGATTGAGAAATAAACACAATCCGTTATATAATTTTTGCGGTTGAGTACAACGTTTACATAGTAGTAAAAATCCTGTTTAAGAAAAATAAATTTAAAAACATACATCTACTTGCAACCATCCTGGCTAACTGAGAGATTAAAGAAAATAGGGCTAGGCTTTCATCTTTTGGAGGAAGTACTTACAAGTTACGGAATGAATCCTTTGAGTCAACTATTAAATATCATTTTATACCCTGTCTACATTTAAAAAAATCTTTACCGAACAAAGGACCTTTAACAGGAAACGAATAAGTCTGGAGTTTATGATGTGATATTTGACCGCCGTGGTTCAGTGTAAGGTCAAACGGCGAAAAACTTTTTTTACACACTAGCATTGAAGTTCGGTGGAAGTGCTTCCTTAAAACTGACTAAAAATTATACTAAAAAATATTTACTGCAGCTATCTTACCACTGTGACTTCAATCGAATAAATTCTGGAGATGGCGAGTGAGGAACGGCGCGACGCCGCGGCGTCAAGATTCGTTCGAGCAATGAGAGATTATCGCACGAAAGAAAAAGAAATTTGAACTGCTGAGTTATGTTGTTATGAATGCCCTTCTCCTATTTTATCCTTTCCCAGGTCATCGACCGCCTTAATAATCACCCCCTCTTCCCATTCTTCAACTCACCAGTTCTACAAGACTACTTCCCTCAGCTGACGACCTTACTGTCGAGTGATGACTTATTCGTGTCCTCCTGCTCCTCTCTCAACCGCATTCCCCACTCTTCCTCTGAGTTATTTATTTGTAGACTACTCGTTGTTATTTTACTCTGTATGTACATCTAATTATTACCCTGCAAGCCACCTCGGGAGATTGGAGGGGGATGAGTTATCACCAACATGTACAATAACTTACAAGTAATCTTCGTCAACATGCACTACACTATGGGTATGCTATGAATGCTACAGAAACTGTTTGAAACAATTAGATTCTTGGATATGTAGTCATTTATGTATTTCACCCACAGCCGCCAACGCTTTGCCACATTTATTTGTATCCTTAGGGCATTGAGATTAATATTGAACACCTAACAAAATAAACAACGACTCCAAACAGTAAAAATAAGTAAGGAAATATTTGTAATAATGTATGTTGCAACTACTCAAATGAGCCATCCAGGAGTATGCGTAACGTGATTTTGATTCAACGTGGCAGATTAAAAAACAAGCTATATGGATTCAATTAACTAATCAGCTACGAGTCTTAACATTAACTACGAGTCATCTAGCCTACTTTGAAGTCACATTAGCAGCCAGTGCGGTCTCTTATCGCTCGCTGGAAAAACTACATTTTAAATCTGTCCGTTCTGCATTCTATTTCTCTTATTTTATTTTCAAGATCTGATACACTGAGCTATAATAGATTTCGTTAAATCAATAACTTATTCAAAGAAGAAATTGATTTTGAATTTGCATAAAAGATTAAGTTTAGTTTTTTATCAACGGTCTGAAAGCGATTCCAGTCCCAGTTTTTGCATTAGGTCAGTCACATTAACATAGCCTATCATAACGGCCTTTCACGTATTTAGATGATCTTCTCTGCACTTTTTCTATCTTAGT
The DNA here is from genome assembly GCA_963169105.1 of Ceriagrion tenellum. Taxonomy (NCBI): domain Eukaryota; kingdom Metazoa; phylum Arthropoda; class Insecta; order Odonata; family Coenagrionidae; genus Ceriagrion; species Ceriagrion tenellum. The sequence goes on from OY720640.1 coordinate 135,995,215, forward strand.
ATTTAAGCCTACCTCATGAGGATTAAATGTATTAGCTGCGTATTCCAAATTAGATCTATAAGGGGAGAGGTAGTTATTTATCGAACTTCATTGTCACACTTGCAAATATGTAACTCTTTCAATAGTTTCCAATATAAAAATAGCTTGACCAGTTATTTCCCGAAATGTTGCCCAACAAGAGGTTCTTTGTTAGTTTACCTCCGAAGGATTTAACAGATTCTACGGTCTGTAATTGCGTATGCTGCATGTAATAGCTGTATCGAGTAGGTTTTTCTTGTTTCAGAAATTCATTGCAACATATTTTATCCAATAAAATTTTAGCTGCCACGCTATCATTATTGCTACTGATTTCCGTGTTCAGTACATACTGCGTCATCTGTATGCAGTCAAAGCTAAAATCGTCGTATAAGCCGCAAGGCTTCAGTGGAATGAGTAACCTTCTATAGGAAATTTAATCAAATGCTTTTTAAAGTCGATAAAAATTGCGTTAACAGGAACGCAATCTTTACCGGAGACTAAAATTTCGTAGGCAATCAGTGGTAATTGAGTTTCGCAAGACCTTTCCTTCCTGAACCCCAATTATGTTTTTGTTAGCATGTTCTGCGTACCGAGAAGTCTCATAACCAAGCTTAGAATTTTATGTTCAACGGCTTTGTATGAGACGCATGTTATGGATATCAAACTGTGATGCGATGACTGTTCCTTATCACTACTTTAATATGGGCGCTACATTGGAGATTTTCGAGTCTTTGGGAGCTGTGCTTCTGGATACGTTTACCAAATACAATCTATAAGTATGGGGCTATTTCAGAAGCTAGTTCTCTGTTCAGACGGGAAAGAATATTTTTAGGATCTGGTGACTTGTCTGTACTGAGTGGTCTTAACAAATTTTCTATTCCGTTAACACTAAGATCATTAGGCGGCATAGTTTGCCGATAACTATAATTAACCATCACGAATATATTCTGTAATAACTTGGTGAACACTTTAAAATTATGAGTTAAATAAATTACCTTATTCCGAAGTGTTTGATATTACCTCGCCATTATCTTTTCTCAGTGCATTAACTGTTACTCTTTTCTTTGGATCTTCCCTAACATATGACTTTTCGGTTAAACTGTAACTCTTCAGTTGTTTTCCTTTTAAACTAAATTAATTTAATTCGAAACACTTTCTTCGTAGCGCCATTAGACAATTTACATTTTTCAATCATTGACTGGCAATAATCAGAGGACAAATTTTCACGGACTTTTTTTCATCATGGCGTAGTATCCTCTCTTTCGCCTTGACGATAATCTCACTTCCGTATCCAACCATCTTGGTTTGCTATCTATTTTTACTTTGCTTGGAATATATATTTTCTGGTTCCTGTTGCCTGAATTATTTCTGAAGACATACATGCGTTAAAATGCGTTTTAGTGAATTAGAATTGGGCGGTGAAACTTTTAATCCTAATAGACATTTCTCGTCTTTTCCAGTGGAGAGTCGTGACATGGAGAAGTAACAGTCATGTTCAACTATGGAAATTTTCTAATTTGAACGAATTATTTCTAGCTCGTCTTTGCTGAATCAACATTCGGATGCATTGTTGCAGCTTTTTGAGTTGTTTCCTTTTGGGACATGATTGAGCATTTAATTTTTAGTGTTTTATTTCACCCTTAGTTGACATTCATGCCCTTTGGAACTCCTCGTCCGCTTTGTCCCATGCAATGAGTCGACTGCGTACTTAAAGATGTCTGTAGCGGAAATAGTTGGCCATTGAGTGCATATCATAATGATTCTCCAAGCAAATAAAAAAATTATAAAATAACTTAATTAAAGCACATCTGGTATCGAGGAAGTCAATGCGGGTTTTCCACCGGGTCAGGTTGTCCATGTCTGCCGACGTTTCGATGACCGAGTTGCTCATCGTCTTCAGGGCAATGAATGCCCTGAAGACGATGAGCAACTCGGTCATCGAAACGTCGGCAGACATGGACAACCTGACCCGGTGGAAAACCCGCATTGACTTCCTCGTTAAAGCACATCTGTTTTTGTGGTCAAGTTCACATTATAAGTGATAATGGAAATTAGAGAAGAATTATATTTTAAACTCATTACTGGTATTAACACAAATTTCGACATCAGATTTTTGGCGCGGTGCTCAAAAATTGTGTTTAACTACTGCATAAAATGTTTTTTTTCGTTGACTCCACGTCACACCACAAAAGGGGGAGGAAGGGGAAATTCGCCGGGAAGTATTGTGGGAGAGACAGTTATTTGAACATTTTGAGTGGGGGGGGGGCAGCATATCTTTGTACTATCTATTTCGAACGCCATCTTGGAGAGACGCCTAGAAGTTGGATCTTTTTTTTTCTGTTTAAGTCGGCTCGCGCGACTTTTGCATTTCGGAGGGTCTTGGCTCGAAGGAAGGGGAGTGTGGGGTGAGGGGGCGGGAGGAAGTTTGGGGGGGGGGAGGGAGAGAAGGGGGCATGCGTGTTTTAGAATTTATCTCTCTCGCCTCTTCGAGAGGCGGTTGCTTGGAGAGGGGCGCCCCTCCGCCACCTCTTTGAGTTGACTCAACTTGACAAGTGAGGCATCGGGTGGGGAGGGTAAGTGAGGGGGGGGGGCGAAATGTAGTCGAGGGTGGAGGAACGAGGGCTGGAAATAAAAGAGGGGAATAATTTTTGGGGGTGGTTGGCAGGTGGGTGTGTGGCATGGGATGGGGGCATTGCGAGTCGGAGACTGAAACGGGGGAGGGGAGTGTTGGTGGCCGGGAGACGGGGTGTCGGTCGGTCGCGAAGGGCGAGGAGGTGTCAGGAGGGGGGGTGGCGTAGGGGGGAAGTAAGGAGAGACGTTGGGAAGAATAAAAATGGAACCCCTTGGAATGCATTAGAGCCGTGTTCATTTGAATGGCGGCTCTTTTCTTTATATTAGAAAGCATCAGTCATCTGGGAGAAGCGCCCTGGGGACAAGGGAGGGGGGGCGTGGTGAGGGGAGACTAGGGGGGGGGGGGTCTCGTGGGGCGAGGGACTCAGGAGTGGCGGGCCGGGGACATTCATTCGAGGGGGGCGGGCAACGCGATGCGTGCTCACGTAAACACACGCGTAATATTAACATTACGGTGCGTAAATATGCGCATTCACTCCCACGATTACAGTGGGAAGGACGTCGAAGTGGGAGTCTTCCACATTCACCCCTTATCCTTCCCTTCCCTGCGTCCAACCCTCCTCGATTTCCTCGAATATGATTTCTTTTCCCGAGGGAAGTCCTTAGAGCGACGCATTTCAGGGAAACTCTGACGTCCGGGAACTCCGCTGCTATGTGAGATGCTTTTAGCTCGAATTGATCCCGGCGAAATCATCAAGAACTCCATCCTCTTTGCCTTCTACCCCCTCTCGGTCGAACGGTTGTAATCGTGAGTCCTCCCAGCTGGGATCTTGAGATTGAACGCTGAAGAGAGTGCGACTGAAGGAGTCCTTTGAAGGGATTCCCAAGGATCCCATTCTACTAAAAAGTGGAGAACATGTGGTCAGGCGGAAAAGTTTTGTTTTCAATCTCTCCCGAAGACTCTTCGGGAGGATCCCTCGGGGTGCGCCATGAGCCACTTTTGAAACGTCATCACGTGTCTCAACTACTGAATCTCTTGCTTTTACTCCAAAAAAAAATCAATCCCGCATATGTAATGATTGTTATTCTTTTCAAATTATGGCGATGAAATACGGAGAAATTGTCACAAGAAATAATATTCACCTGTTCCATGAATGAAACCAGGGACCATCAACCTGCGAGGGCCATGTGCCGAGCACTATATCTTTACTCACTAACATTTTTTTCGCAAAAGTTGAGAAAACTAAGAGAAGTAGATGTGGATGCCCCCTTCGGCCTATCAAGGATGGCAACGCATAGGGAAACCTCAAGACTCCGGCGAAGATTGAAGCAAGCATGGTTGGTGGCCTTCCAACCCTTCTGTGGATTCTATCAAAAATTCTTTAAAGACTTTGTTCGACTCTTTGACCCGAACAATTGAGCGTCTGGGCACATTGCTCGCCCTCTAAGAAGTAGAGATATGAAAAATAAAACGAATTTTCAAATGAGGTAATTCTTATGGCGTTATTAGTCTCGCATTGCATTTGAGTGTTCATTGGAATAAGGTGTACGAAAGCTCTGTTTGTGTTTGCTGATAATACTTTGCCTTCGAGCACCCTTTAGATAAAACATTGTCTACTTTGACTTTGGTTATACCATTGGGAAAAGAAGTTTACAATAACACTTAATGAATATGACACACACCCCGGATTTCAAAGCTCAGGCGTCATTCATTATCAGGTCTACAAACCTGATGATAATGCCACTGCGTTGAAATCTGGTTCGGGTGATATATTTAATAATTGCTATGGTAAATGTAAATTAAACACTCTTCAGCCTGTAGATAATTTGGGCTCCTTTATTGCTCTGCAGAACTAGATTTTACTGATTGGTAAATGTCTGTCTTTCATACACTTAAGGAAAAATGAAGAAACTCTATGACCCTATTAGCATCGACTTTAGTAAAATGTCAAGTTGCCATTTTCTATGTGTTTCTTCTATTTCTTCTATCAAAATTTATATTAATGCTGGTGTTGTCTCTGTAAAAAATGTTTACTTCTGCCGATGTATAGGCAAATTTTCCATCACATTATTGAAAAAGAGCTTAAAAAGAGTTATTTTTTACGATGCACTTTTTACTGAGCAAATATACCTTGCGTATGGTCAGTTGAATCTTTTGGTTAATTCTAAATATTGGTCGTTGAATTAACCTCTTTATCCACTAAACAATGTCTCGAAACATGTTACCTACACACATTCCCTGTATTTGTAACGATAAAAAAATATCTGACTTATGTTATGAAATACTTCATTTGTATTAACATAAATAATTAAAAATATGACGCAGTATCTGTAAATTTTGTCAATTTCTTTTGAAGTATTGCTAATTAATAATCCATTGAAAATGTCGAACACCAAAAGGTCAAAAACAACATTTCTTTATTTTATGATACAATGCCTATTCCCAACTTTCAACTGAGGTTTTAGCTTGCAGTAACAATAATACACTGACCTGGGGTGGTCTGTTGCTAACGCTAATGTTTCTCTGGTTTACTGTCAACATTTGAATTTGGTTATAAATCGAAAAATACTTCATTGTATAAGGAAATAGAGGTCACTTGATGTTTACTATAATCATAGATTATCGTAATTTCTGTTTTTATTTCCTTCCCGGAATAATTGTCTGATCGATCTTGGATATCATGCTATAAATTATCAGGTCCACACTTATAACGCGTTTTACATTGGCAATAAATGCATCAGTAGTCTTTCTTCGGAGCATTTCCTTCGAAATAGTTGGAAAATTTTAATATATTTCAAACATTAACATTTATCTTTTCCTATATTTTGTCCCTACAACCCTTTTTGACTTTGGAATACTTTATCGTATAAAGTGTCCTTCTCTCTGTTTAGATTTATTTTCTTCTGGTTAGCTATATTTTAGTAATTAGGCCTCCTGTATGTTTCTAAATCGTGATTTTTCGCTCCTAATTCACTCACCAGTGGGGTTATGTGGAAGATCTCAACAGCTAGTGAGCAGAAAATTAGTATACAGAAGATCATGGTCAAGGTGTTTAGCCTCTAAAATGAGAAGCGCTCAAATACTAAAACAATCCACTCATGATATGCATTTGCCCAGACTAGATCCCAACATGACCATTACTTTTTGTAGATCGTACCTATAATTAAGAGAAGTTTATTTTTAATTTGATAAGCTTGTTTGTGCCTTGATATAGCTATAAATATATAAATATAGCTTATAAATGAAATTTTAGATGCATTAAGGATGTTTGCGTTATTTCAAGATAATTATTTGTAATCCATATCTCGGATACATTATGGAAGCAATATGGTGTATAAGTTAATATTTTTTATTTTTAGCAATCAACTAGATGTATATTTGACTTCTATTTAATTATTCACGAATCTGTAAGGCCTAAAATTGATTGGTAATATTTTGCCAGTTAATCTATCTCTTGCCCTTCTATGTATGTGATTGATAATTAAGAAATAATTGAAATGAGATATATTTATACCATTATTTGATGAAGGCCAACGTCTGCAGGGGACGTAGGAAAAATAGTTTGATAGATGAGTGTCCTTTAAAATTTTAACAGCCGTATTTACGTTTCGCTGAGGTTTGTATGAATGAATTTTAGTGTATAGGGCATCCTTTATCAAAAGCAGGTTTTTTATTAACCTTTGAGATAGAAAAATTAAAAACATTTTGCCAGTCCTGTCATTTAATTTGAAGCCTGAAATTTGTGCTAAACGTGCTTGAACAATATGGAATTTGACCAATGGAAGTTTTTCTTTTTGGAGGTATTCCCGTAGCAGCAATGAGAGGGCCGAATTAGTGCTCTTCAAAAGAAATAAAATAGAAGAATTAATTAGAGTTGAACAAGACAAATAAAAACAATTTGTGGACAAATGTAGTTTGGGGAGTGTAATAATTGAAGAAACCAGAATGACATTTAGAGCAGAATTGTTCAAGCAAAGAAAGAACTCAAACAGAAGAGTCTATTCACAACACTTGGCAATGTGAACTTTGAATTATGATTGCGCTCTATAAAGGGTTGAGTAACAAAAGCTGCCACTTAACTGATTTAACATTTTAAGAGAAATGATAAAATAATCTATCTTCTATACTTTTATGCTTACGACGCTTGGATTCTGGGAACTGATTTTCCTTCCTGAACTCTAAATGTCCATAACATGTGGAATTCTATAACTATTGAGGCCAATAGTTTTCAGTATTTTAATTACATATTGTCATTTATGGTACTCAAATTGTAGGGGATGATAAGAATTTTATAGTAGAATTTTATGAATAACTTGTACTCTTAAAAACACAGTTACAATCCAGTTGGGCACAAGGCATTCAAAGCAGTCCCATAAAGTCAAAGGGGTTAGCTAAGTAAATGGATCAAGAAATGCACAGAGGATGAAAGATGAGGTTAAAATAATGAGAGAGATTTGATTAAGGCATTGCGACGGATTGAAGTTTTCCTAAAAAATGGGATGAATTGGAGGGCTGCAGCGACGCAATCTCAGGATTGTTTTATGAACACGATGGGGTTTATGTATCGCGATGAAATTGGCATTTCCCTTATGCTCTGAGAGAAATTCAGCATTGAGGCTAAGCGTCGAGTTTCAAACCCAGGGTCTTATCGGAAATCCTTGCGACCGATACTCAGGAAAGTACTCTGGCCAACGTTTTCCCTCTTTGACGGGGCGAAAAATATGTGCAAAAAACCGCGCTAGACACTGAAAATACAAAAAAAATATAATATGGATATTCATAAATTCCAAGAACGAGACAATTAAAATCTCAAGGAAGGAATATTTTACTCAGGGTTACTTCCAGTTGTTTTTAATCATGCTTCCTACATAATTGGAATTCACTGTGTTGAGCTTCAAAATTTTCAAAATCACTACCCGGGAGAGGAGAGCGCGACGAGGCCATGGATTGCACACAATGAAGGAGGCCCTAGGACGTGTATTGGCGTACTTTTCCCCTCAAGTAGCGGGAATTCCGGTTATAATGAATCAAGGGGTGCGCGGGCCTTATTATATGAGGGCAGGACGGTGCGAAGAAGTCGAAAGAGGGTGATTACTCTACTCCATCATTCAGGGGCCGACAGCGACGGGTGTGGGAGGAGGAGAGGGGCCTCCGCCACCCACCCCCTTGGGGGCTTTTGCGGTTGTAACGGCGTCGGTAGGTGTGGGATGTCGGGGGAGAAAGAGGGGTAGGTTGTTTGAGGGTTTCCTCGGGAGAGGGCGGCGGTGGTGAGCGGGGGGAGATGGAAGGACGCAGATAGACTCGCTTTCGCAATCGAAGAATTGGGAGTGGTCGGGGATGGATGAGGAGGGGGAGGGGGTGAGCGCGGGTTTTTCGGCTGGATAGGAGGGGGTGGGTGGAATGAGTAGGGGAGGGGGGGTCCATTCCTCGGAATCGGTGAAGGAGTGGGGGTGGGATATTCGGCAGTCGTGCAGAGATAGGGTTTGGGCTGCGGGCGGGTGCGCCAAGGCGGGAGGGGATGCAGAGATAAGGGTCTTGTTGGGGTGGGAGGGGGGTGCGAGCGAAGGATTTATCGTAATGACTATCTCCACCACCCTTTTCAACCCTCGTTCCGCCAACCACCCCTACTCCCTCTCTCCCGCCCTACGCTCTGTCTCGCTTCCCTGAATGGAGATTGCCTTTTTCCCCCGCAAACCGCCACCCCCCCCCACACCTCCCACCACTCCTTCCTTCTCCACCCTTCCCTCCCAATTTCTCTCCCTCCCCAAGACCTCCAGTATAACCCGAGGGCCACTCTCGTAGAATAGTCAACCTCCCACACCTCTCTCCTTCCCCCAATCTTACCCCCCCTGCCTCCTTCTTACCTTCCCTCCCACCCGCCTTTCGAATGAAAAACCTTCACGCTGCTTAATTCCCGAGTTTCAATTCATTTGATTCCGACTCTTTTTATTTCTTCTCCTTGCGGACCTCTTCCACGCCTTCCTTCTTTCCGTAGCGTTCGCTCTTCCTCGTACGAGCAAGGAAGGTGTGGACGCGGAGGCGAGAATGAGGCGCTTTCGTACCGTCCTTACAATACCAGCTGTTGATTAATATATTTTGTTTCGAAAGTAATGTGGTCCGACCGTTTGGTAATGACAGATGCAAAACACTTGCAGTTTTATGCTCACAAATTCTTTAATACTAAATTTTATAAATTAAATCTTTTATTGGTGCTAAACTGCAAGTTTTTGCTTTTGTCAATGGCTGTTGATGAATTGTAACCCAATCAAAAATGTAAATAAAGATTTTATTTCTCTATGCTCAAAAGTTACAGGCGTAATATAATGGAATTTTATCATAACAAGGACAAGAATCTTTTTGATGACTCCGTGAATCGAGCGATTCATGTGAGATTGGATGCAATAGAAATATGATCTTGTGAACGAACGGTGAAGACCAAATGGAATGAGACGTCAGTGTAGTTACGGAAAGTGTTACGGCAAATTTTAGAGCGACTTTGTACGTAAGATGAAAACTCAGAAAAAGAGAAAATAGAAACTCATTGGGTGTATTTTTTGACTGTATTGCTTATTCAAAACAAGAATGGAATGAAAAATTTATGTGAAAAATTACCTTGGAAGACCAGGGGAGACATATATCAGGAACTGTCACGAGGGACGTCAAGATGAAGAAAAATGTAGGAATGGAGCAGGTATCCGATAGGGAAGTGGGACTCTTATGGAACAATTCTTTGATACCTAAATGGCAGCAATAGATGAGCACTAACTATAGCAGATAAACTAAAAAGTAAGTAATGTCAGCACAGAAAAACTCTACCCTTTCATGTTCATATTCCACTTTAGAGCATACAGCCGAAAAAAATAACAAGACCTGCGCCAGATGTGAATTTCAGCAGCCAAGCACAATTCATAATAGTAATTTGATGATGTATATCAGATATTTTTAGAGAACAGGTCAGCTCTCTGGTTTCACCAAGTTCTCTAGAAGACGTGCAATGGCTCCATTATCATTGTTCTTTTTAAGACTAATGATTTAATGAAACCTCTATTAATCGGCTACAACCGGACCCTTATAATAATTGCCAAGAATGAGGTAGCCACTGAGGCAAGAGAAAATTAACACTGCTGTCCTCGAAAAAATCAGCCGCTTGGTGAGGTGGCCTTGGTGGTAGTTTTTACGGTATTTTGACGCACAAGATTTTCACTCTACATTCTTTCTAACTAATATATGCATTTTTAAATGTAAATTACGTAGATGTAACATACTAACATAAAACTATTTGCGCCCATAGCCCTCGGCTTAATACAGATTGTCCTTTTTAAATTACCTAAAATACTTATAAATCACATCAAACTTCTCCGGATATCCTCCGTTCCCTTTTCTCTTGTAGCCTTCCAAATTTTAATTCTTCTTGCTTCCTTCAACTCCTTCTTACTTAACTGACTACAAATTTCATTCCTTAAGTTTACCTGCTCTTACAACAAGCACCCCTTCGCTTGTCTACATCACTATCAATCTCATTTCTTCCATACCGTATTATAAGAGAAAACAGTCTCTTAATACCTCCAGTACATTCTTAGTGCCTTGCCTCAAAAACTTTCGCCACCACGTAGCAAAGCACTCAAGATACAAGGTTCTATTAATAATGCCTTCAAGCTATTGCTCTGATGAATTTCCTTTGTTTTCTCCCATTCATAATTATTTTTCCACTTTAATTCTCAAAATAGAACCTCACTCCTCTTCGCATTTGCATCCAATATTCTCGAAATGGGAGAAGTTCCCTACCTGTTCTTGTGCCCTGCCATTGTTGACGATTGAATTTTCCTTCTATATGTTACTTTCTAGAAGTAATATTGTTTCAGTTGGGAATTCCCATTTTACCGGTGAAAAAATCGTCCGTCTTTGCTTTTCATGACACAATTTTAGAAGTGATGAGGGATCTCAGGTTTTCCCGGCGTATCTGATGAGAAACCTTTATCCACAATTTTAGAAGTTTGAAAAATGCCATTTATTTATTTATTTTATTTGAACTTATATTACATTTATGTTCCGTATTAACACATTGTCCTCTAAATTTCGAGTTTTCCTTCTATGTGGCCATTTTAGCAATGTACACTTTTTCTTCCATAGACTGACGAGTATTATTTGAGAAAATAAATTACAAACAATCAAGGTGTTTCACCAATAAAGGTACTCAAAAATAATTTTTAATTAGTCATATAGATATGTTATTCAGATTGGTTTGATAGAATCGAAATCCATGGAATGGACTGTCTCAAAGTAAATTCCCTCTGGTGGAACCACAGGGCTGTCTTAATTCCCCCCTCCATTTGGCACCAAGCGCTCTCTCAACAGAGGAAAGAACTCAAACTTTCAGCAGACAAATTACTTTTATTAGTCAGTGAAAGGCGCAGTCATCAGCCTAAAGGTTGATGCGATGGCGCCAAAAAAAGAGAGAATGAGTGTGAGATGATTATACACGCGAGGACCGTGCGAGCGAATGCGTGGACATCAGTCATTGTCATTTTGCACGTGACCAGTTCCTTTCCCTGCGTCTGTCGTAACGGCCATCAATCTATGGGTGCCCGGAGAAAATAACATGGCAGGGGGATTGTCTTGCGGTGACCAAATTGCCATGGGCATTACTCGGAGAAAGAGGTCGAATACGCTTCTCCTTTCCTCTTAGCAATTACAGCATTGAACAGAGCTTGGATAATGCCCAGTTAAATTTTCAAATAGAAATGAAATATGTATTCTGATGACTAGATATTTGTGTTACAAATATTGTGCGTACTTGACCTTTCATCTTTTGCTGTCTTTCATTGTAAATGGAATAAGTTGATGATACAAACTTAGCACTTTTAACGTTTAGTAACGATTGGTGTCCATAACACTCGTTTCTCGGTTTTTTAATTAGGCGCAGCCCGTAGGGTGAACTCCATAATTATGTGCCGCACTCACTATTATGTTAATTGCAATTGAAATAATCAGCATTATTTATCCATTTACCTGGGACCAAATGAAACATTAGCATGAAAGGCTATTCTTCAGGACCCTATCTCCTCTACTTACATTTAAAGTTCTCCTTTTGAATGAAGCCGAGTTTCCATTTACTTTTAAATTCGAAAGGTGTTTCATTTCCTTTTTTATGCGACATCACCTGATGCGGCTAGGGCTCCATGCATCAAAAACTTGATTACGCTGGACTTCTGACGCGGGAGATGATATCAAGCTGCAATTCAACCGGTCCGTGTTTTTTTCCGAAAAATGAATAATTTAAGGCTGCCGTCTTGTCTCATACTTACTAATACACATATCTGGGAATGGTAAGGAACCGTCTTCGTTGATTTTCTTGTCGTACTTAATTTTTTTATGAGTGCATTTCAGGTGTTCTTGGAATTTTTTAAGCGCGTTTTCTGCCTAAAGAAGCCAACGTAAAGGTTTCATTTCGTTGGATACCCGAGCACGTTTCTAAATGAATACATTCTCGCTGACCGGATAGAGCGTGGACCTCTTTGTGACTTCCATATAGAGCATACATGTTTTAGTTGTAATAGAGATATCAGTTATTAAGGCATAACTCTGCTTGCTAGTGCTTGTATTTAGGCAACCATTTTTGAGTGAGTTTTCTGAGAATATGCCCTATATCATCCCTTTGGTTTTTAAATGTAAAGAGACTAAACGGATCCAAGAATGGTAAGCTGATTCAATGTGCATTTGCTATTTTCCCAAAAATTTCCTGAACTACTGACCGTATTGCTCGCATCCTGAGAAAAGCCAACATTGAAACCAGGTCTGGCACGGTGAATGAAATTAAATGTTTCCTTTTATCCACAATTGATACTATTTATCCACTCCAAATATAGGGGCTATACGGAATTCCACGTTATTGTGGCTCCAGACATGTAGGAAAAACCAAACGGCTAATTAAAAGAAGAATTAAGGGGCACGAAAGAGCGCTTGAGGCAAGACAGTGGAAAACTTGCTGCCGATCATTTCACTTCGGAAACAGGGTACACATTTCTCCTGAATTTGAAAATATCCTGGCTAAAATTGCTTCATGCTATTCCCAATTGATTTGAGGAGTAATTAAAAGAGCCAAACGTCCAAGAAATCACAATAGGGAAGACGGGTGCCCAATAGCAGCGTATGGAAAAGCTTTTCTTTTACAAATATGAGTGTAAAAAATTTCTGTTCAGTTTTTAATTACGCCAGCAATGGTCAGTCTTTTAACAAGCTGAGAAATACAATATAACTTAATTATTCAGTCTTTTAACAATGTTTTCAGTGGAAAGAGCGAAATGATGAGTTTTAAATTACAAATTATCCTACGTAGCAAAATAACCGTTTAAAATTGATAGTGGAAATATGTTATCCTGTTTATGTAGAAAGCTCTTCGAGTCCCCAATATAGTGACATCTAACGGGGAAACTGTGGCCGATGGTAAATATAAATCGAACATGTTTAGTATTAAATAAGGTTTTTGGGACGTTTTATTAACGCCAGCCCCGGTGGCGGCTGGGTAAAGTCCTCACCTGCTGAGGGTCGCGGGTTCGAGTCCCGCCTGGGTGGGTTTTTCACCACCCAGGACATGGATGTATGTCAAGTTCTGTTGGTCCGGTCCCTGGAAAACCTAATGAGCCTCAGCTCAGCAGCTTTTCGGGATTATACAGGCCAACAGAATCGTCCGGCAAGCAAAAAAAAAAAATATTTTATTAATATCATGTTTATGCTGTCTCGTAGTTTTGCGTGGTTACTGGTATGCTGACGTGATGGCATCTTCATTATTCTTGATGGAAGGTATAAAAATCAGTATCTTTGAGATTGCCATAATAGATAAAATAATCGCATTAGGGATTTTAAAAAATATATGATCTTCCCACGAATCCTCAACTTGATGGAGTGGATCAATCAGCAACGCCTTAGGACTATTGACCCGAAGGAGCGCTGATCTTAAAGAAATTATTTTTTCACCTCTCTGTTCCTAATGGCCGTGGATGTGTTTTTGGCTCGAATGCTGGAATTTTTACCTTATAGACGTTCGAACTCTTCGTTATTGAAGATTTTCCCGTGGAATTTGATCACTTCTTGAGTGCTTCTTGTAGAATACTTCTAGTGCAGTATTTTTTCCGACGATTGATACTTAAAATCTCTAGACCTCATTTCAACCAGAGTTTTAGTTGAGAGAAGGCTATTCCCGGAGTTGTGCTTCTTTCTACTTTCCTCCCCATTTCACAATTCATGAACAACCAACCCATCAAATCTTATTTGGTCTCATTTCTTTTTGACTGACTTCAGACTGCACTCCGGGATCGTGTCTTCAGTAAGGGAGGTTATTCGGTACGGCCTCGAATTTTCAGTGTCTCGACAGCAAAGAATTTGACGTCAGAGCCACGACAATTTCTGATTGAGCCATTCCAAAGTTGAGACTTGCCGGGGGGGGGGGGGGGCTATGACATCACATTAGTTTGTATTTTATTAATTAGTATTTTACAAAGTTCGACCGTGCTGAATATTTACTGAATATGGCTCCAGGTCTCCCCATCATCTTCCACGGCATTCCAACCGTGTCCGTCCGCTCCTCTCGTCTACTCCTCATTTCTTCGATTGCAGACGATGGCCATCGCTCACTCCCGTGAAAGCGCCACCCCGTCAACACATTCTACCCGACATAAGAGTTGATATTAATTCTCGGGAATCATCGTCAATGCAAAAATGTGGTATCGTATACATGAATGCATATATGTGTAATAATCACTCTGTATGTGTGTCGCTACAAAAAGCATTAATGAAAGCAATCTTACATCGGTATAAAGCTTGTACTGTAGCATATATCTCTCAATTTTCGCCTTTTTCGCTGTGCTTTAACGGATTTTTGCTAATGCATCAGCAGTTAGAGTTGCGTTAGCTTTTATAGGGTACAGCACAAGTATTTTTCACGCTAGTGATGTCTCACTGCCTCCTGCCACACACCCTTGAGGTGGAACGCTACGCATGTAGATTTAATTCCAGCGAGAGTAGAACTCGTGTGTGCGATGAAGATATTGGGTAGGTGGAGGGGAGTGTTGCGTCACTTGTCACGTGATCATCCAAAGAAGAAGCCACTCGGAAGTTTCCATTCTTCGTTGAACTCCTGGATTTATAATTCCTCAAGCGAGGGTTTCTCGGGAGTTGGATGAGATAACTTGATCGAGAGGAAGGAGGGAGTCAATGTGGGGGGGGGAGGGGGATGGCAAGGGGAAGCAAAGCAGCGAGCCCTCTTAAGACGCCCCTCCCGCCCTATGTGATCGCTTGAAAGTTTGATGGGAATGTTTCCCCCCCACCCCGCTCCAGCTCTCTTGTGCTCATCTCACGCCAACATTTGACGAAGTCCTTTTTCCTCCCTCCCCTCCGGTCTTTGGTCGGCGGCGAACGGCCCTTTGGAAGAAAGGGGAGAACACATATTTCCTTGTTCTTTTATTCATTCGAAAAACTTCGGTAAATGAAACATCGAGTTTTCAATTTGAGCCTTAGGGCTTGACTCAATCAATTTTAATGGATGGTAGCTCTATATATTTTTCAACTCCATGGAATAGATCAGTATTTTCGTGGCAATTTCTATGGTATTGCTTGAGTAAATGCCGATTTGAACTTGGGGACATAATCCAAGACGGCGTTTTCTCAAAGTCCTGTCTTAAAATAATCATCTTGAAAGGAGAACTGTAGAACTTTCTTCAATTCAGCTACAGAAAGCCATAGGCCACTCAGTTTAAGACGTTCAATTAAACACGATGGACCTGGCCCAGACAATGTGAGAAATGTTGCTTCCCGCTCATCAAAAACTTACCGCGACTTACATCTAGCCTCATTGAGTGGTTATATTAGTCGAATCCAACTGCTTTCTGTACATTTACGAGTTTTATAAAGACTTCTATTTTATCTTCTATTGGTTTCAATTTAAACTATGAAAATACGTCCTCATGGGATGGTATAAATGAGTATATAAATGATTAACTATTGAATACTTTTTATATAAATTTATAAAAATTGGCTGAAATTCTTAATGAATATAGATAATGTACCTGGTTCAAACAAAGGCCTATTGCCCTTTTTGAAAATTTTCATTGTTTCAATATTACAGTTATTTTCACACTTTCCGAGCTGAAGGGCCTATTGCTGCGATGTAAATATTTATTATACTTGGAACATTAGTGGGAAATAGCCATGCATAATTATTGCTTTGTGTTATTAAAATTAGAATATGTACCTACGTCACGCCTCGTACATCAGCTCTATTTCAAATACAAGTGCAGATATGATCTCCATTGGTGCTGGCCTCTCCTCTGACTACACGCTTGACGTTGTGGAAGAGCTTGCATGATTATGAGTGAGAGCGGTTGTCGGTGAATCTCGGTGGGCAACTGTCTGCTGTGGGGTTACAAAGGGTGTTAGTTGTCGACTTTGCTTTTCAACATCTACGGTAAGGATAGTTAGAGATGCGTGGGCGGGAGTTGATGTGGGAATCAAGGAAAGAGTACATCAGATAGAGTCGGTTTAATTCGCGGGCTATCAGATGATGTGTAACGGTCATCGAAGGGACAACGACCTTTTGTAGGTGCTTTCAAATTTCAGTGCGGGATATCGGAATGAAGATAAATTATGAAAAAACAAAAGTTATGAGATTAACTTAGACAAGAAAATCGAGTCTGGTCATAAAAAGATGAGGAAGGAAGCTTGAGCATTTTACATAGGAAGTATGCTATAAGAAAATGGGCACAGTAACAAAGACTTAAGGAGGGAAAGAGCACTGGGAAAGGAAGAATATAGTGATTGAAGGAGGGGGGGGGCTGGTGACGTGGGCCTTGGGTAATGATACGAAGAAGAGGCTGGTGGAGAGTTTGATATGGAGCGAATCGTTGTATGGGGCGGATACGCGGACCCTCAGAAATGAGGACGAGAGTACGCTGCAGGCATTTAATATGTGGGTGTGGAGAAGGATGGAGAAGGTTAGGTGGACGGAAAGATTGACGAACGAGGGAAAGCTTAGAAAATGAAGATGAAAGAGAAAATGAAGCATCTAAATGAATTCCGGAAATGGCATGCTAGATGGCTGGACGAGGTAAAATGGCTGGGGCGATGGATTGTTCAAGACTGTGATAGAGGGAATGATGATGGGTAAGCAAGGAAGGGAAGGAGGAGAATAAGCTTCTACTTCTACATATAACTCTGCAAGCCATCGCAAGGGTGTTACACTGCACTGGGTATATTACAGGTGCAACAAAAACTACTAAAATTATCTATAATGTAACTAGGAAAACGTGACACGAGATCAATAATGAAAATGACTTAGAAACTTTTCACTGATATTTTCATTTGTACGACCGGTTTCGTTGCATAGGCAACATCTTCAGGTGCCTTCAGGTTGCATATTGCCTATGCAACGAAACCGGTCGTACAAATGAAAATATCAGTGAAAAGTTTCTAAGTCATTTTCATTATTGATTTCATAATGGATTTTCACAAAGTTAAGCCCTAAACCATCGAATTTAACGAGACACAAGCGTCGTGCAGAGAACATGCAAAACATGGTGTTTGCATGTTCCCTTCATGCAAACGAAAACAAAAAAATCATGGACTACTCGGCAGTTTTGGAAACATGCATTAGAATGCATATGAAATAATCGGCTACATACCAGTCAACTAACCTCTTTAAAGTCTCAACGCAGCCATAATGGTCTCACATCGACCGTGGGAAAAACGACATTTTAAACCTTTCTGTTCTACAATCTATTTCCCTTATTTTATTCTCATTATCTGATCTACTGTAGTGTGTTAGCTCATGGACGGGATGGATGAGGGTAGAACGTATGCTGAGACAAAAAAAGGAAATACAAGAGGTAGATAGAACACTAAAAGTGCAGAAATTCGGGACAAGTTTCTCAGGCTTTCAATAAAAACGACCTTGTACTGGTAGAATTCTGGTACTGGGGAAAGATATAACTAACACTCAATATGGGGAGAATATGCTTGAGGTTTATGGTGATATTATTCGTTACCCCCACGTGAAACTGGAATACTTATTTTGTTCAGCTGTTTCAAAGAGGAAAATTTCAGAAAAATGTCTTAGTACTATTCATCATTAGGCGACAGAACGGGCGATTTTCACGCAATTAAAATAAATCTAGTGGAGAAATGAGGAGTCAGACTCTTTTGTGTGAATAGAATTATCAAATAATTTCTAACTTACATCTCTCCCATTAGACCTTCCCGCTTTTATTGTACATTACTGGGTCTCACGGTGATTCGTTTTCTGTACTTATCTCTAAAAGGCCGATTGATATTGCCAACAGTAGCGGGAAAATCCTCTTCGTGCGTGGCAATACTTTATCTACAGATCAAGGAGCCTTCCAATATTCAAAAATTATTTCCTAAAGTAGTACATGTAGGAATGGAAGTGGTTTTCAAAGTGGATTAGAAGTGAATGCAGGGAATCAAAGTTTTCCTGCAGTATTCTCCATAAGACCCACTCTGTCAACTGAGTGTAAAATGCTACGAGGATGCTATGCCATTGGGAAGATTGTCTCTTGGTGTGATAGGTATAGTGGGCAACCCAAGTTTCGTCCCCAGTAGCAATAGAGTGAAGAAAATCATCACCATCAAGTTCATACCACTCCAAAAACTTTCTGGAGGATGTGACTCGATTCACTTTCATGCTGCTCAGTCAGCTGTTTTGGGACCCACTTGCACACAGCTTATGAAATCCGAGTATTTCCGTGATTTTTTCGTGCAACAGAGATCTGGGCATCTGTGGAAACGTCACCGAAAGATCATCCAAAGTCCTTCTGCGGTCACTACGAACAGCTTCATCAATTTTTTCAACAAGCTCATCAGTCACAATCGATGGTCTTCCACTCCTCTGATCGTCGTGAACGTCAGTACGGCCGTTTTTAAATTCACGACACCATTTAAACACTAGTACTAGGTATTCCTAGCTCCTTCACCATAAACCGCTTTAATCTCATTAAAAACTTCTGACGGCGATTTTCCCTTCACAACGAGATAGCGGATGACGCTTCGAATTTCGCACCTGGCGGAAGGAAGAAATGACATAGTTTACGCAAGATGATGCCATGTCGACAGTTCTGAACGTACTGATACCCGCGTGGTTTTGTTAGAAAGAGGAGGAGCTAACCTACACGGCAGTATGACCGATATAGCAAAAGCAAATTCTCTCTGCCCGTAAAAACCCTAGTACACTTACTTTCTGGATATGCCTCGTATATGTTAAATTATAAAAACTTACTGTCTACTATTCGTATTGTGCCAGGTATACTTGTAAGGTAGTCAAAGAGCGGTAATTTATCTCGTATTCCCTTTAACCTCCGCTCCGCCCCGTGACCCCAGACCCAAATACGAGACACCGATGTTTTTTCCGACCGCTGAGATATGTCTGATAAGAAACTCAATTTTGCCACCTGCCCGTTTCAAGAAAAATATTTCTTTTGTTGAATTTTTCGAATCTCCCTTTTGCATGTAATAAATTCGACCCATGGAAGTTAATTTGATTTTTGTCCAGCAATCCCGTCCCCTTCCAGTAATTGAAACTTCAATCGCACGATCAGATAATGGGCAATTTCCTCGGGAAGCTTTTGACCATTTTATTTATTTTTTTAATTTTGCCGGATTTATCTTTGTGCGGCTGCCATGATATGGATTTGAAGGGGTATTCCGGGAAAGAGACTCGGTCGCTGCGAATTGCTGCCTCCGGTTCTATGGCGAGAGAACCATCGTGAACCATGAACTGCTCATATTTTGCGCCAATATGTATTTTCATTGAGAGCTCTTAAGATATTAATCTCAGAGATCGAGCCATTTCCCGAAAATATGAGATATTAAAATGAATTGAGACCTTATAGCGCCCTTTCATTGAATTTGCGAGCTATTTGAATACCGAAATGAAAGATGGAAAGAATTCTCATTACGAAATGAGTTATTCTCTCTTATGGTGCATCTAAATCGTGAACCTGACGTACTTTGCGATTCACGCGCTTTCTAGAGTTATGAGTTGTGGCAGTCTTAAAGCGTCGAGTAAAATGTAAAAAGAACTTAACCGCTATGAGAAACTTATGTATTTTTAATTTTTACTCAGAACGGCGACATTGCCTAATTAAACGTTTCCTGCACCAATAAGGAACGTATGCTGTGGCGATATCGCAAGTAGATTTATATTTTTACACGAGTTGGAATATATCGTCATAGTTTGACATATTAGGCGGATAAGCACAGTGATGGACGATCGGACGAGTATTACTCCTTTCCGCATAACAAATAAAAGTCCATTCGTTTTAAGGAAATCATCTAACACGATCATCACTGACCGCAGTCCCGTAGCTAAATAACCTATTATTACATGTCCGAACATGAAAAAATTATTTTATCAGTCCCTCACCGTCTTTCTATCTCTTATTCTGATATGCAATATTTTACCTCTATATTTAAGTAATATTTTACTCAAAATTATTCTTTAATCACTTAACCTTTGAGTTCACATTCTCTCCTGTTACCTATTTGGACAAAAGAATATATCACCTTCTCATGACCTTCAGAGGTATTTATATCAAAAAATTTAGTTATCCGGTCAAACGTTGAATTTTATTATAGTTTTTATGCTGATATACAAACTGAGTGTCCCTATGAATGCTTATTTAAAGAAAAAATGTAAACCATTTTTTTCCGAAATTCGATTTTTAGACCTTCATTCAAGCTCAAAAGTTCAATTTTAGTTTATCCCTTTATTCTTTCCATATTCTGCCTTATTTCGTCCTCGTAATGATTTTTGGCTCATTCCCTAACATAATTCCAATCAACAGTTATTAGGTTTTGGCAAAAATATGGCCCAAATGCCGCAGTTTGTGCCGCCTAACCTGCTCTTCTCCACATCTGAGGTTAGCTCTTCGGAGGGCGGCATCGTGACTAATCGAAGTCTCTCCGCGATCCGTACTTCGCATTTCCACCGACACACAGAGAGAGAGGGAGCGTGATGGCTTCGACTAAAGGGATCGAGACATCGCCCTTCGAAGGATGCATCCGAGTCCGCCGAACAAGAGAGCATACGACGCAATCGGGGCGATTCAGGAGACGGGAGGTGGCGATGTGTAAACCCCGAGGTTCCTCGGCGAAGTCACCTCGAGAATTGGGAGGCGTTATTATGGCCGGAGGGGCTATCGAGGGGCGACGGCGCCTACCTGTTGTTTCGGCCGTCCACACCTTTGGTTGACGGCGCATCGTGTGGCCGTCGGCGCCTCCGTTGCCCATTCCAGTTCCCTCCCCTCCCCTCCCCCAATCGCCCGCAAACACTCGACTACAGCCCCCGCCACCGAAGCGACAAGTGTCGGGAGTCGATAGCGTCTAGCCTCGCATGTCGCATTCCGCCTCGCGCGCCAAACGGAAGTCCCTGCCTCACGATTTGAGCCAGAGAGAAGAGAGAGCTAGCTTATTGTAAGTGGAAGAGTTTTATTTTGATCCTGAAACATTCTGGGTATGGTTAAAATTCACTTACTTATCCTCGCTGGGCTCTTATTATCTTGGACATATCTGAAATATGGACTTTAATGGCGCTCTTCCGTAAATATCGAACGCCTCTCTAATTTCACATTCTCGGTATCAGCAAAAATTTAAGATTGATATTTTGGTAATGATATTTTGCAAAAAATATATCTTCGAAGTGATGGTTGATAACAAATCCCGGAAAACTTCCATGAAGCATAAAAGGGACTGAATTTGAGGGTAAATGCGTCATTGTTTCGGCTTATATTTTTTTCAAGTAATGGAAGAAATTATTAAAAGATTATTTTATTGTGGTTTTTAATATAAAGAGTGATAAAAATAATTGTAATGAGGGTAAATGATGAAGTAATTGTACAAATAGACGAGTTTGATATTCTTGGCTGAATTTATACAAAAGTAAAAAGGATAGATAGAGATTTTTTAGGCGTGCGAGTGCTTATTGAGAAGTCGCACGGAGCATGTGGAGCATATGTGGGAATAAGTGTCTGTCTAGGGTAGGGGAAATTTTAGTGCACTATAGTGTTCTCCTCCCGAAGTTATTGGATGGCAGAGCAATCTGAGTACAAGCACTGGAGTGGACCACATGAGGTGGGAATGATGTGCCTGATAATTGTTTGCGGGAATAAGTGGGATGAACAAGGTTAGAAATGAACACATGTGTATGTAGTGTGCTTATATAGTTTGATCATGTCGAGAAAATGGATGAGAGCTGAATAAATAAAGGGGTATGCGACAGTAGAGTGAATGGTGCGCGAGGAAGAGACAGAACGCGAAAATCATGGTTGAGTGTCGAAGAAGGAACTCAAAAGAGGGGTAAATTGGGAATATATAGCCTAGGTTGGAAAATATGAAGCAATACATAAGTGTAAGATAACCGAAAGCAGTTTCCTTGGATAGGGTTTAATGGAGAAAATTATTAAAAGGAGCCAGTTTTTTTAGGGTAGACGACAATGGGTTAATTTGGTGACTTTTCCTATCGCGGAAGGAAATGACGCGATAGGTAGGTAGTATGTATGAATTGAGGTAATTTATGGAGCATTAGATGCCTCAGGTTTCGTCCGGACCAAATGGCTAAGTTGGAAAATTTCGTTGATTACTATCATATTGGTTAATAATATGCTAAAATATATATAATTACGTTTAGGTCATACTCTTCAGTAGCAATATAACGAGATATCCTTTATTGTCATTATTTATTTGCTGCTTGGGTGCGCTTTAACTCTTGAACGTTAGTTGAAGTGGTTAGAATCCACTCTTTCGGAGGGTAAGGCAGTTTGTTATCGAATCAAATAGTGGATGGTGACTGCTATGTATCACTGCTCTGTTAATTTTTGTATTATTGCAGGTATTTCTGCATATATTGAATATTTGTATCTTATTTGCAACAATTTTTAACCAATTTTACAATAAAAGAAGGTGGCTATTAAAGAATAGAATGCGCTTGTTTCCATAAATGCCTGTGAATCCGTCTTGATCAACTCATAGCTTGAATTGTTTACGTTGCACAGCTGAGCCATGCCTCTTTTTTTCATCTTATTCCGAAAGTAAAATTTTTATTCAGAGTTCAATGTGATTATTGGTTTCAAAGTTTCTATTGCGTGGCAAAAGGGTTTTCAACTTATATTTTTTTTCAGATTCATTCAGTTTTCTAAATGAGGAGCCCTGGTGTCTGATGATGATTCATAATACGAAAGCATTTGGCAGTTATTTACCATGTTGAAAGGATAGCATTGGTGCTCTTCTAATTATGCGTATTGATGTAAAATCGTGGTGCCTTGAATCAAAATAAGGGAATGTGAAGTGTTTTTGCTGAAGGGTAACATTTACATGAGCTACTTGCCTGTTCACTATTTTTGTCAAGTGTGAGAGGAAATGATCTTAAAGTTGATAGTTATATTTATAAAGACGAGAAGGCCTAAAGAATTGAACTGAATATTTGAAACAAAAATTCAATTATGTTTGCGAGTACAGTCAAGATATCTTGGCTGTTGTTGGATATATCGGTTGTATTATCTGTAAAGAATATTCTGTTATTGCGATTTCTCACTCTACGATTTTCCAATTGATTGTTTTGTAATCAGATTTCACTGCATGGTAGTTGTGCTACCAACCATAAAAACCAAAGGAGTTTTGTCCAACCTATAGATAAAGGATTCAAAAAGCAGAATTCATGTTGATTATCTTTTTTCCTTACATGTTAGCACCATTAAAAGTTTTTTTTGTATCCCAACTTACAAAGCTTCAAATATGCCGCGGTCAGGTTATTTCTGGAGGAGATTATCTCTCTATTTTGTCGAATGTCTCGTAACGGATATATTTCCATCGAGTATCTTAGACCCTTATAAGGGAAGTATAGTCTAGCGTTAAATTCATTGAAAATTTTGTTTATCCTTTGGTATATCCGTGTGCTGAAGGAAACACCCTGCCATTAACCCCTTTTTATAAAATGCTACTCACGCCGATGGCACGCCACGGCTGTATCATTTTGATTATGCATTACAAGATAAGATTTACTATTAGAATCCTGAGTGTGTTGTTACAATAAGAAACATTCGTTGAAAATGAGCATATCATTATGTTTGCACCCTTGTCTTGTCCCTGTGGAAGTCTGTCTTCCACTTCTGGCGGCTCGGCATAATTCCCGTCGATGAAGCAAGGGTATCAGTGAAAACGAGGCTGGCTGGACGGGCGGACTCCGCTTGGTCGCTTCCGATTCAATTTCTTTGTCGTGGAGCAGAGGAGGATCGAAACATGGCGCGTAACTCGTGTGGACAAAATTTTCCCTCAAAGCAGTGATTGCGAGACGGAAGTCATTTATCCTTCTCTGGACCGCTAGTTTTTTCAACGTAGAGCGTCGGTACTACAACAGGGGTGACTAGTTGACGTATGCAGCGGAGAAACGCAAACCCTCGTTACTTTTATTGCATCCTTTAGACAATAATTTTCATGCAAAAAAGTAACAAAAACATTTTTGTAAGCTCTCTATTGTATCACGTTTTCTGTTTCCAACTGCATTAACCAAGTATTTTACCTTATATCGTATCAATTCTCTAGTCTAGGGATGGGCAACCCGTGCCGACTACATTTTTCTGGAACGCAAAACAAGTTCTTGCCAAATCAATTTTCTATATCTTTTGGAAAATAAATATAGACCCGATATCGACTCTAATCGGTTTTGAAGCAGCTTATAATTTAGAAAAAACGGTCGACATATTGTCTCTAGTTTAATCTGATGGTTTTTTGTTGAGAGTGGCTAATGAGTTATTTTTTAGCATTTTTGAAGATGAAATATCCCTTCTGTTTATACATAATTTATAATGCATATCAAATCTGCAAAGGATTATATCTAATAGCCGTTTACTGTCTTTTGTTATTTCTACTAACTGTATTACAGGGAATAAGTAGTGACTGCTTCATCGAAAAAATAAGAGTTAAATTTTTGCGTTGATGATGATAATAGTGTCTTGAAATTATGTTGAATATGTGTGGAAATAACAGTTATTCTTCAAGGCTAATAAAAATTTCCGCAAAATGTCGTGGATTTTGTTCACCCACCTCATTAGTCTTTCTTATTTATCGTAGCCACCACGTTAGTGGAATGTAATTGGATAATTTTTTCAGCATTGAGAAAGATTTTCAACAGGTCCGGGCGAGATCTCGTGGAAGTTCGTCATATTAAAGCAGAAACAACAATTTCACAATTCTACAAGGTATTTTAATGCGCACGACGCGTTTCAGCTCACAGAGCTATCATCAGGTAGAAGACGATGGTACGTCTTGTACCTGATGATGGCTCTGTGAGCTGAACGCATTAAAATACCTTGTGGAATTGTGAAATTGTTGTTTCTGTTTTAATTGAGAAAGATGGCAATGTATTCATCTCTCTCGGCAAATTTAACAACAATTTATCGTGAAGATAACTGTCATATTCCTTATTTTGCACATTTTCTTCATTATCGGGACATTGTTAATCATCAGGTGAAAAAATTGTACCACTCGTATCTGTCCGTTACTGTGCCGAGAACTTCTGAGAATGACTTTTAGACTCTCAGGCTCTTGACTTTCTGATAAAAGAGTCTACTAACATATTAAATATGCTTTTCCAGTATGAGTATTATATAATTATCTTCAATTATTAATGAATTGTTTGCAAATTCCTTTTTTCGGGTTTGTCATTATTTTGGAGGAGCAATCGTAAGCTATGCCAAAGGTTTTTGATTAATATTTTGGCCATACTAATCAGCATGTAAATCACTAAACATAGGTGAAGTGAATAATCCCTACTTACATCAAACTTATAAAATTTTTTGGTAATGGCTCATCCAAAGTTCCTTACATACGAGAGCTGGTTAGAAAGTAATGCCTCCTATTTTTTTCTCTTTCATTCTACATAAAAAATAAATAAAGTTTAAACACTATGTTTTCACAGCACTTGTGAATCATTGTTTACTTTTCATTATAATTTTTGCCTGTAATCAGGTTTTTTCCCACCTTTAAAAAATAGCATGTATTCCCGCGCGGTAAAAATCATTGTCTTCCGAATCAGCAATTGGCGCACGGAATTTCTTAGGATCTCTGCATCTTTAAAGTAACGCTCACAACGGGCTTCCAGTGGTGGTCCCAACAGATGGTAGTCTTATGATGCTTAGTTCTGGCTTTGCGGTGGGTGAGGCAAGACTTCCAACCCAAATTTTAATTTTCTGCAGTATTTTGCGCACTCTTATGTGGTCTTGCATTGTCATGGAAAAGCAGGACATCCCTCGGAGCTTTTGATGAAAACACTTGGTGAAGACGCGCTTCAAGCTTCTTCATGGTGCTGATGTATTACATAGTAATGATTGTGTGCTTCTAATATAAATCCACTAGGATTGACCAGTCCATCGGCGCTTTAGATGTTGGGCGGCGTCAGCGTAGTGGCATGTCAGCCTCTCATCAGCCAAGGGTGTTCATTCTGCAGCTTCCGTACAGCGACAAACTCAGCGTATAACTGTTCTAATGTCCACTGCAGTATCCACATAAAAATTCTTCAGTCTTTGATTAATCGGGGTTTTACCATCGTAATTTAGGAGATCTATCACAGACCCTTGTCGTTTACGCTCTTCAGAGCTGGCCATTATTTTAAATAGTGGAGTGCTGCCACCTGTTGACGGAACTCGCTGATGTTTTCTTGGAATGTAAAATAAGGTATGAAGATTATTGGGTTTGTAGCTAAAATTCATTAATTTCGTACAACGTTTCAGTTGCTGTAATATATGAGGCGTTACTCTCTGACCAATCCTCGTATAAAGACACATTGACCAATAACCAGGTGACGGACGAAAAACTTTTATCCAGGAATTATTTTAAAGAATCTTCAGAAGGTAGTTTGTATTTGAATGAGTGCTCAGACGGCAATTCCGATGTTTTTCATCCATTTTGGGCATCAGAAAGTGAGCGGTAAACATTCTGAAAATTGATGGGTTGCCCTCGACCGCATGCGAATCACAAGGGATGGAAGTTAAGAGCCTGGCCTTTATGACGTTTGGTCGCCGCGCCGTTGTGGTTTAACATTCGGAGCCGCGCAAAATAAAAACCAAACACATTAGCACGCGCCCGGAGTCGTAGCAATGTACACTCAAACCGACCGCTTGGAAGTTTAATTTTGCTGTGAGCTCGGAGCAAATAGCGTGCTCCCGAGCACTCACCTGTTTCATCGGGAGGCCGTGGCTGCTGAAGAGATCATCAATCAAGTGTTGCATTACGCGATTAAAATTTCAGCTTTTGTTTGCCATCGGAGATGGCTCCTGCTTTGTTCGGCCTCTCGCAGCTGGTCCACCAGGGTTTATTCCTCGTCGCCGTAAATTTTTGTATCGGTTTATTGGGTAAAAAATTAGTTCTGTCGGTCCTGGTGGAGGGACACAGAGTTGTGATAATGCGAGGGTCGCTGTGGTTAAAAATGCAAATGTGTGCTTGACAATGTGGGCTGCTGGGGAACCGTAAACAGGGAATGGGGGTATGGAAGCATTTTGACCGCCGAAAGAGCAAAGAAGTGGTTTGATTGCATCGGCAGCGTCCATTTCGCCGGGAATTTATGACGGTTTTTAAACTTCCTTAAGTGCCCTCAAGTTCGAAAAAATGGTTTGCAAATTCAAAAGTAGAATTGCAGCAATAATTGGGAAATAGGAGATTCACTTTGGAGGTAGTTATTGTAAAGGAAACACTTAAAAACTTCTGAGTGCTGGTGGAAATTGAAATTACCGGCGTGATTACTACCAAATTTGAAAATTCTTTTGAGAGTAGATTGAATCTGGATCATGTTTTTAAGAATAAAAAATCTCAGAATTGGAAGAACAACTAATTGAATGGCTTTATAATTCTAATATCACTTTATTATCGCTGTTTATGGAATATTGGTGCTTGCTTATGCATGTATTAATGTATCTTCTGCGTTTATAGGTTATGTTCTCACTGAGGTAGCGCATAGCTTTCCGAATATTTGTTCTCACACATTCTGTTTGGCGTGCATCAATCTTGAATTCCGCATAATCTTATCATTTCATCGCAATTACACATATTTTTCTTACAGTTTTTATTCATAGAAACGATTCAATTACCATTGCGACCTAGCGGTCAGCAGTAGTAAGCAGATCCTTTCCTTCAACTGGTGGACGAACCATACCATTGCTTCAGATGCATTGATAGTGACAAGTGGAAATATAGGCCTGATGACTAGAGATTCCAGCCTCATATGGGATTTAGACGTTGGTTGCTGCGCATAATTGGAGCAAAACAGCAGGGTCAATGTGCAAAGCGCGTTTAACCCGCGTTGCGTTTAACTTTCTCCACCGTGGCCTACGGTGTAACCCTTGAAGACCTGTTGTTATTACTATGATCTGTTATTTTCTTATTTTTGACTATAAACCTAAAATAAATTGAAAAACCTCTGTAAAGAGCCCTGGGGGTGATAGTAGAGGGGACCACCTGACCTCATCTGCCCCAGGTAAAATAAACACTAGTCAAGTCAAGTTACGTCCTTATTATATTTCTGTCAGTCCTGGTGGAGGGCTGGGGATTGGTTCTACCGGTTACTGCTTGTAAATTCCTGAGTGCACACGGGTGAACTGTTAACTGACGTCTGTTGTAACTATTCTATCCTATATGGTCTGACACAGGATTAATGATGACCAATTCTGGAACAACAATTTCTCCCGTGTGTAGAGGAATCGTCTCAAGACGTCCTCAAGATAAATTGAATGAATAATGGAGAGCAGTATCAGAAAACCCATCATTGATAACACAATGAATTTTGATCCCAGGTCCAAATAGTATGGTCAGTTAGGGAGCTTTTGACTCTATATAGTGATCGTGAGTCATTTATATTAGGCTCCGGTTGAGCCGACCATTATGCCCGGGACTTTCTTCTCGCTTCGACGTTAGTTGATCAAAAAGAAGGCGTTTGTGAAATACCCCGCGGTAGCGTCAGGTGGGGAAAGATGGCCTGCGGCCAAATGGGCCCTGAACTATGTAAAAAGACTTCCAGATCGGAAGCAATCAGTTGACTCGCGTCGATACGTGCGGCAGTGACTACTTGGCGCTCCGACAGAAGCCTGATGCGGATTCTTCCCCACCGACCTCAACGGACGTTGCTAGTACCGCTTACGGCCGCCTTCTCTCCTACTTGTATGCATCCTTTCATTAACAACTTTTTTTAGCTTTAAGATGACTGTAATTTCTAGGCTCTGTCCTATGTGACTTTAGGGATTTCTTTGTTTTCCATATTTCAGGTGCCGAGGCGTAACTTCGGTAGCCGGATGGAAGATTACTGGTTCGGGCCTGATTTTTTTCTCCGACGAATGTCGTACTTCGTGCACTTGCGGTACTTCTTCTGACTTCGTAAAGGTAATACTGTTTCTAGTCGAAATATCCTCAAAACTTGTCGAATAGAGCGAACTGATCATTGTGTTCAGTTTGGCTTTGACCTCGTAGACTGTAGTGCCTAGCGCCCGCATTGGACTGTTGGTTACAATGTATATCCAGCAGTTTTGAAATCCTTGTTCCTAGAGAACCCACAAAAATCCTCAAGATGGACGCCTCGGTGGTTTAACTAGCTAAAGCAGACGGCGTTATATGGAGGGATCCGAATCCAAGTCCCGGTGAAGGTGAATGATATTTCCGCAGTGGAACTTCGCCCTGCTGATAAGGAGCGTTGCGCTCTTAGGGTCGGAAACTTGATCATAGCGAAGGAAGCATGTATGTTGTGTATACATTTGAGGCGTTTGAGATGTCGGTTTGGAAGAGATGGAAAGGGTGAGCTAAATGACGAGAAAGACGAATGATAGGGTATCGGATATGGTATCGAAGAGGAAGCTGGTTGTGAAGGTTGGTAGTTTTTTTGTTGGCTGGTAATTTTTTGAAAGGTGAAGGCATGGTGAAGAGGGTGATAGAGGGGAGAACAGTGAGGAAGTTTGTAAAGGAAAGAAATTTTCAACAAAATAACAAGAGGTAGACGCTATGAGAAATAAAAAAAGACCTTATGGTGAGCTATTTGAGGGAGAGTGTGTGATTATGTCCCGAAAGTTTTGGGACATTAGAATATGGACTGTCCAAAAATTATCAATTATCTGATAGAATGTCTAATTGAATGAAATGAATCCCGAATTAGATATTGGCATCCACTTTAATTAAATTATTTAAACTCATTTCTGATTGTTTCTCAAACTGGGCTTTCTTTCGAGGTCAGCGTGGATAGCTCTCAAATGTTATGCAGCATAGTTTTTCGTCTATCCTACTACTAACTCCAAGTAGTATACATTCGTATTATTGTAGATTTTCCAAGGTTTAGGTGTAATGGTACAGTGTCCCTCCTCTCACTAAAGTGGATTTATTGTCATGGTATTTTTATGTCTACAGTTAATTTAGTCCCTTTTATTGTGTTTTTCATCCAACCCAACTTTTTGTAAGCATTTATAACCTCGATGTTTAAGCTGGTAGTCTTTCTCGTTCACGATAGTGAGTAATTAATACTAATTATAGCAGTGCCAAATTTGTCTTCCAAGTGAATAACATTTGTTTCGTCCCTAGCGTTTTTATTTTTATCAAGTGCATTGAGTTAAATCAGAAAATGTTGCAGGTGAAGCATTATGGTGAAAAACGACTATTTTTGAGGATGAGAGTTTCACGTGAAGTTATTCCTCCATTTTAATGTACATTCAACACTTTTTTGTTCTTACCAACCGTAGTCTATTACCAATGCCTTTTCCATGACATTTGATGTCGAAACCATGAGCTACAAAAGTAAAAATGTGTGGAATGAAGAAAACGAGAAATTATTCAATGTGTCTCGTTTCCACCAAGTTAAGGCTGAAACTTCAAATTTTATATGAAAGGTGCAGTAATATTGCTGCTTAAACTCTGGAAGGTCGCATTTATTTGCACTATTATAAGATAGTCTGCTTCGTTGCGATTTTTGTGGAGGTTTGAGACTGATTTAATGATGTGAATCTACAAGTCTTTTTGACGACAATTTCTTTATTAATTCCTGATTTTCGATTTGGTCAGAATATTATGCCGCAAGCATCGAATACGATGTTCACATCCGCAGCATACGACTCCTACGTTCCGCTTCTGATGACCACAGATCAGTCAGCGTTGCCCATTATGAATGTAAAAATTTTAATACTAAGTTAGTATCTAGGCTTTTTCCCGAAAAAAGGTTTAGGATCTCTTGAAACTAAAGCAATCGTATTGCATGCAGCACGAATGCCAAAGACGGGCGGGATAAAGAAACATATCTCTCTGCTGTGGGAACGCTGAAAGGAAAACGGGAGTGTCTTATAAAGTGAGCCCTCAAACGCAGATGATGCCGAGAGGGAAGGAGAGGGGAAGGAGAGCGTGGCAGCATTCTTTCCGAGATACTTTGTGAATCCTAAAAGTAAGCACCTCTCCTCTCGTCATGGAAATGTAAGGAGGCGCACCGTGCATACCACCCCAGAATTTATTCCAAAAAGCGTTTCCCTTCCTCCCTCTCTCTCTGTCTTTGCCTTTGCTCCGAAATGACTTTCTTTTGACTTAACGAACATTCTCTTCTGGGAGGGAGGGGGGCTGATACATTAGTGGGCGGGGGCGGAGGGAGGGAATGGTGCGGGGGGGGGCTTGGGGGAGGGGGCGCCGAAATCACTCCGACGGTGGCGGTGAGGGAAGGGGAGCGGCAATATCGGGGGTATAAAATTCTCCGGTGATCCCCTCGAAACGAGTCCCGTCGTGGATTCATGCGCCTCGATGAGGCTCTCCTTTTATTCATCTCCTGCTCATAAAAAGAGCTTGCTTGGCGGTATAGACTTCCTTCGAGTATCAGGGAAGAGCGGCGGAGGGACTACTGCGGTCCTCTTCGTCTCGAGCACCTGAAACTCCCCTTGCAACTTATTCACCTTTTTGGTTTTTCGCTATTGCCTTTCTCTTAGTATTCTGCGGATTGGTTTGTGCAGAAATAAGTCCATTGTACGAGGGTCGAGGACGTAAACGTGAGCTTGGAATCACGGAGAGAGTTGAAATCATTTTTTTTCGGACTGGATTCCTTTAAATAATTCGGGATTCTTTTTATTCATTTGGACGTTTTAAGGGCTGATTTGTAGGTTTTTGGACAATCCATAACTAATATTCTAAAATCTGTGGACATCATTTCACTTTTCGTCCTTTAGATGGCTCTCCATCAGACACCTCTATAATACCTCACATCACCTACCTTTTCCTATTTTGTCCAGAATTCCTTTCCCTTCCTTCCTTCCCCATCATTCTCACTATTGCTTTATCACCTTTTTCACTTCATCATGCCCTCTCTTTCCAAAACGTCCC
Organism: Ceriagrion tenellum; assembly: GCA_963169105.1. Lineage (NCBI taxonomy): Eukaryota > Metazoa > Arthropoda > Insecta > Odonata > Coenagrionidae > Ceriagrion > Ceriagrion tenellum. The sequence goes on from OY720640.1 coordinate 136,027,181, forward strand.
AAATTCATCACCCTTCCCCTCTTAAAACCTCTGCCGCCAGTATCCTATCCTCTCCAGCAATATTCAATTCCTCCTTCCTCGTCACTCAGCCCACTCTTTCTGTCCTTCTCCAAACCCACATCTCAAACATCTCAGGTCTTCTATATAAATCCTCCCTTCCCACTTGACTCGAACGGCGCACCGCTCAGTTTTCACCAGTCATTTCTTCATGTCTCTTCTTTCCAACGATATCAGTCAGTTCTACGTTTGCGACCTTCTAGGCGTGCATGTGCCGTTGATGGCTGTGCACGTCGCGACGTGTCAAATTTCCGTTTCCGAAGTCGTCTTGTTTGTTTTGCTTCGAACTTGGAGTGCTTATCAATGGCTAATTTGACGTCCTTGTAAATAAAATTTGACTTTTTCCACCTCTTCCGGGCTTTATGATATGGAGCATACATTTGAAATTTTACTGAAGTCAAATTTATTTACTCATAACATATTTATCGTCTTAGTACCGCTATTTACAAATGTTATCTATATTCGGTGTCATGAGGACCCTGCTTCATGTTCTTAATTTAAGGCACTTCTTACCATGCTGTTGCGGAATCATCAAAAAATAGGTAGTGGTATCATAAAAGTATCATGATTTCTTTCCCACCGGGATGGCTTGCGGTCCGGTGTTCACTCGGCACGTGAGAGGAAGTTGGGGGGAAGGAGCCGGCAAAACCCCATCCAGACTTCCCATGTATTATATTGTTGCTGCTGTTTCCATGTGGTCCATCTATTTGTCTCTGCTGCCTCTGGTTGGATGTATCTGGTGGCATATATGGCTGAGAATTTTTCTTGCAATATCATATCATTTATTTATTTGCCACAGACCAACATTTTACCGGGTACCTGAGATATTCCGCACCATAAGAGTTTTAAAAAATATTTTAATATTCATTATAATTTAAATTAATATTGAAAATTTTATTGTGTACAGTAATTTATTATCTCTATGATACGGGTCTTATAGGACGTCCAGTAGAAATCCAGTTATTTTTTTAACCAAAATACACAACTCGGCTAACTCTCCTGCGTCGGTTTAAAACCGGAGCGCCGGAATATCATAGTTGCGAGGTTTATTATGCAAAATGATAGTCAATGCCCAAATTGGCCGCTACTCGCTTTGGGCCTGCAGCATAGCCTATCGCATGCGCGAGCACATCTGAAGGTCATGCTTTCATCTTGGTCAAGAAATCAATCGAACGAGACCACGGTTTTTTTATGCTTAATAGTCACGAGGTAATGGAGTCGAATCGATATAGATGGCGTTGTGAACATAATATCACGTTCTTCCTTCCTCCTACCCCTCTGTCGGAACGCCTTTGAAGTCGTAGGCAGGTAAAAAATGCTAGCACTTTTAATTTGACCACAACCCTCGATACAAACTAAAAATTGGTAAAATAAAAGTTAAGAGGAAAATCCCCGACAAGGAGCAAGAAGTGCGTGCCGATGACCTATTCGCCGTCGTCAGCGGCAACCGAATCTTTGTTTTCCCTGCGGCGCACTGTGAGGTTAATCCCCTCTTTACGTTGATAAAAGTAAAAAACGAAAGTTCAAATTACGGATTCTTAATTAGAAGACTGGTTAGCATGACGCTTTAACTGCAACACGGTGCATGGAAGATGTTGATAATTCAGCACTTACGTATAGAAATCACTGTGAAGGTGGAAGGTGAGCGGAGCGCATGTGCCAAGGATGCAGGCCCCGAGTTGGAAGGTCGATTTTAAACAAATATTACAGCGCTATGGTTTCCTCGTTTCAATTCGAATCATGGAATCAAATCAGATCAGTGAAAAATATTTGAACTTTAAAAAAATAATTTTGAGGATATACGCGTATCAATAGTTGCGATAAAAATGTATTTTTTCCAATGAAAATCTCAAAATTATTAGTGGAAAGCTTTATGATCGGATGGAATCGTGACAAGATTTTGAAGTATAATATAAAGTAAAATGTGTGGAAAATTGGTGCGGAGTAGTATTCCCTTCATAGTACTTTCAGCACTATGGAAGTCTGGACTTTCAGTACTATCAAGGGAATACAGTACTTCCCTTCGTAATCGAGGTAACATTCTGATCTCCTTGGCGTCTCAAGTTCTGAGAGGGCTATGGACGGTGGTGGCCATATCTTCTCACTAAATCGGGACTGCCCATAACCCGCGTAGGCACCAAACAAGGGTGGGGGGTACGAGGGTTGTCAGCGAAGGTCCACGTTTAGGGTTGGGGGGGCTAAAGGGATGCCTACGTAAACAAAGGTCGAGAGTCATAGCTACAAGAGTACAAAAAGAGAAGTATCGGGCTTGATATGGTGGAAGTTCAGCATATTGAATCACAGAAATGGCGATTTTCCACTAGATAAGGTTTAATACGACCATGGTTTCGATGCACTGCATCATCATCAGTTACATTCACAAAAACAGATCGGGTATGTATACAAAATTTTGCAGAAGAGGAGATGGGGTAGGGAGGAGAAGGGTCTTCCATGTATGCTTAATGGTGACTCGCTTTTTAGATGCTTCCTTTCATCCCTATGGTGTGTTTTCCCTATTACTCCTCCCCCTTCCGCCCCTCCCCTTAACCTTCCTCATTTCCCTCCCCCTCCCTTTCTTTACTTAGTCCTTCTCCTCCTCCTCCTTAACCACCTCCAACCTCACACCAACCCTTTCCTCCCCCCTTCTCCTCCCTACCCCACCTTCTCTTCTGCAAAATTTGGTATATATACCCGATCTATTCTTGTGTATGCACCTGATTATGATGCAGTGCATCGAAACCATGGTCGTATTAAACCTTATCTAGTGGAAAATTGCCATTTCTGTGATTGATCAAGCTACAAGAGTAGTTTATTAGTAGAGTATTACAAGAGTAGAGAGAGTATTACAAGAGTAGTAATTAACTCGTTTCACAGCTTTATCCGCAAAAAAAGAAGTCTAATTGGACAACAGTGGGAGATGGAGGGGTCCGGATGAAGTCTGCGAATGTCCACGATGTGGGATGAGAGGGTCAAAAAGTGGCCTATTTTTGTCTAAATGGATTACGGACAGCCCCTACCTCGATCGTATTTGCGGAGTCTCACGCTATCTCTTGACATTGGCTTGCAAAAAGCATAGCATCGCATTGCATACATAATGCGTTTTGCTTTGTTTTCTTTTTTCAAAACTACGCTCATTGCTCATGGGTTCTATATACGAGTGGAGACTCAAAAATAACCGGACACCATTTTTAAAAAACGCAGAATTTATTTTTCCAAGAAAAAACATTAGTTATCTTCGAAGTACTCTCCATTAACACTTATACATTGGTTCTAATGTTTTTTCCACTGCGCAAAACACCCTTTGAACCCGTACTTTCCGATATCGGCCCCGGTGGCGGCGGGGTGAAGTCCTCGCCTGCTAACTCAATGGTCGTGGGTTCGAGTCCCGCCTGGGTAGAATTATATCTGCCCAGGACATGGGTGTCTGTGCCTCGTCCGTTGTTACTGTTGTTCACCCGACGTAAAACGGCCTAATGTGCTGTATTCGGGGCAGTGATAATAAATAAATAAAAAATAAATTAATATCTTGCAGCGCCGCCTTCGATTTTTTTTTCACCTCCGGAAAGTCTGAAAACAGTTTTCTTTTCAGCTCCCTTTTTATCCAAAAGAAACAAGTAATGAAATGGTGCGAGATCCGGTGAGTAGGGTGGGTGAGGAAGCGGTATCACGCGGTTTTTTGACAAAAAATCACACACAGAAATAGCTGTGTGAACTGGAGCACAGTCATGGTTGAAGAACCAGTCCCCACTCCGCCACGAATCCGCCCGATTCAAGCGAACAATATCGCGCAACCACCTCAAAATATTCAGAGGTCTAGGTTCACCGTTTGGTGCTCATGAACGTACTTTGAGTGAACAATACCAACCAATGAGCAATGCAATAATCGTTTTCATTACTTCTGGACGTGGAAACCCGGTTCGGGCTTTGAATGTCTTCGATCGACATGTCGCCACATTCGAATCACAAATTCCACTCCTAAACTTGAGTTATTTTCAAGGCGGGCTTTTTGTACGCTTTAGACAACATATCAACCGCATCAAATGCACTCCTCCCGAGCAGAAAACAAAATTTCAACGACACACGCTGTTCTCTAAAATCAGCCATTTAAAAATTCGAAGAGGTCGAAAAACGTGTCTCACAAAAACTGTCTCAGGGGCTCGATACAACAGACTCAAGCGATGTCGCTTTGAATTCTGACATTAGAAGGGATTATTTAATATCCACCTAGTGACAGAAGCCCGAACAGCAAAACTGGCTTGCGCAGCAAATTGCGTCCGTTTACTTTTGGTCCCCCTCCCACCCCCCCCCCCCCCGTATGTAAAATTTTATCCTGCTGTTTCATTCGTCGTCATGATAACAAGGAAATAGCACACGTCAACTCGAACAATCGTGTAGTTTTGACCAAGAATTCGAATGTGGCTGAAAAGGAGGGGAAAGCCAAATGTTTCCACAAACACATTAGAGCAGAGTGTAGCAAAATAAGCGGCCTCTGTCTAGAGAAAAAGGGGTGTGATTGCTACGTCGCGACGCGTCGTTCGCCGCGTCGAATTCGTGACTTCCCAAAGCAGTCTGTCCAACTCCAACACTACCAAACGGAACTTATTTGTCCTCTGGAATTGTTGGTGGACACATGATGACATCTGAGATTTTACCTAAAAATTGTTTACTTACTACTTTTTCATTTGTTTCTACATTGTTAAATGGGCCAGGTAAACTACGGTGAATATCTTAACAAAGTCTTTCCAGCGTTGCAAAAATTAGAGCATCAGCACATAGGATGCAAGAGGCGTGACCGTCGTTTCTCAAGAGTCCAGGGCCTTGTTCCTGTCTCTCTAGCAATTTGTCTCTTTCACAAGCTGTTGTTTGCATCTCTTTTAAGGAGGAATAGTTTGTAATTTACATCAGACTGTGATGTAAAGATATCCTGGTCGTCCTCTCCTCCCCTTCCTCAACACTCTTCCTTTTGCTATGTTTTAATTAAATTTGCCATTGAAATTGATGACATTTTCCTGGAGTGAATTGCTTGAAAGGCTGTCTTTGTCCTGCTACGTTTCCCGAAGCTTGTTCATTTTTTTTTCCTAATGGATGAAATTGTTTTTTTAATTCTCCGACGAAACCCTATTTCGGCTGCCTGGAGCCTATCCCTTTATTTTCCATCTAATATCCATGCTTCACAACCATACGTGAGCATGGTTCACAAAATGGCCTTCACAATTATTTTCTTTTCTGCCACGAGGAGTGATTCTCAAATTGTTTGGCCCGTGACCCAAAATTGCCTTCAGTCACTGCGGACCCGCGCCTTGGGTTTGGGAGGTGTTCATTCCAGGGCATTATTGGATTGAATTTGCATAACACATTGACTCAGACAACATATATTTCAGTTGCATTAATAAAAACAAAGTTTTAACATCAAATTAGATCATCCTGCGGTTGGTATATCGCTGTTTCTGTCCAGATATCTCAGCGTCCGATTTGAAATATGTGTCCAAAGTTAGAAAAAATACCGGCCATATCCCAGCATACGGCGAGTAAGACTATTATTTTCTGATTTCTCGTCGTTAACTTCTGATACATGAGAGTGGAATATCTGTTTAACTATTTATAAGGCCCAATAATGATTGAAAGATGAATAGTAAATATTTTAACTTTGTGTCTAAATTCTTGGATTTTTTTCCATTAAAAAGAAACGCCAAATTTTGTCTTACCAAAAGTTCCTAAAAATTTATGCCATATATGTAGAAAATTACCAATCACTTAATGTTATGAAGTAAAACTAAAATCTGTGAAGAAATATTCATGCATGACGGGAAAAAGACAAAATTAACTGGCGGACTTTCTGAGTAAGCTGTGGAAGCGGGTGGAGAACATATGAGAACATGTTAAATGGGTTCAGTGAAGGAAGGAAGCTTGGTAAACGCGCGTTTAGAAAGGAGGTTTGCACTGGGGGTGCGAGGAACCAATAGAAAATATGATGAGCAGATATGCTGAAATAAGAGCAAATATGATGAAATATTTAGAAGGGACATTTTGGGTAACTCCAGATGTGAAGAAATCATTTGGAGACTATTTAAAAAAATCTAAATTGGTGCCTGGTTCCTGCCTCACCGCTATACAACCCTCGAGACAAGTGAAAATGGCCGCCGACAATCATTTTCTCCCTATATGCAGGTATATTTATGGTCGTCATGAATGTTATATATACGTGAAGTATTCGGAGTTTTTCTGATACTTCTACCTTTCAACTTACTAACACCTCAATCCACTTACTTGCACAGCGATGTTCTGAATGCTAATTTTCTACAACGTATATTTTTTTCTGTGAGATTAGTTTTGTGCCCAGTCCTGAGATGTACTATTTAACCCTTATTTTACCCATATTTGTTTGATAACTCACATTTTAGCCAGGTTTATCTTGTACTGTGCCCAGCGCGAAGGTTTTTGTAAAATAAGCTCCAAAAACTATTCCCGTGAGGCGTTGTAAATCTTCCATGCTATGATATTCTCTTCTGACTGCCTCCTATATTCAACAATTGTTTCGCAAAAAGAAGGCTGTATATTTAAGGACATTTTCTTCATCTCTCTGCTCAGTTCATGGCTTATAGCTATCGTCGTCTTTCATGGCGTATCGTAGCGTCTCTCTTTCCATGACATATCTCAATGGTTTATTCTTGTTTAATCGTTTATACTTTTAGCATTAAATTTTATAGGAAGGTCACCCATTGCCTTTCACATTATTGTTTCTTTAATTTTAATTTGTTAATTTATCAAGGTGGTACTGACTGTTTTCTTGGTGGTCAATGGCCTGCTCAATTTTGCGTTCATTTTAGTTTTCCAAGTTGGGAATCGTTTTTTTTCGCCTCGATTCCGAAGGGATTGCCATCCTATTTGTCCCTCAAAGGTATCTTGCTCCTGTCTTCGTCAACTTCATGAGAAATCACCTTAGCCGTTGAAGCGCGCTAAACCAAAGTACTACTTGTATGTATGTACCTCTCTATCTTGCCCGCGTATAATTTTTACGTGTAGTTCTCGCCACTGGCTACTCTTCGTCTGGGTTAGGATGGGAATTCGCTTTCCGTCGTTCAAAGCCTATCTTCCCTTTCCCTTCAAAATGTGTTCCATCCGTATTCTTGGGCACGTAGTGAGTGCCGTACAATGGAACGGGACGATGTGAGCGTCTGTGGGCAGAGTTGGGAAGGAGAGGGATGGCTGCGGTGTAATAACCGACGAACGGGGAGTGTGGGGGACGGGGAATGCGGGGTGCCTGCGATTACGCGCTCACGGAACGGCCGTGCTATATCGTGTGTTTATAGGGAGCGGTGGTGCCGCCGCCGCTGGGCGGATTTTAATTGAGACATTTCGCTCGGGAACCAATCTTCGCACCCCTAATCCCCGCTCTCACCCGTTAACGCATGGAACGCGGCGGCCGGACCCTTGAAGGGACGACGATTGGGTTGTTACCCTTTTAAACGGTTATATTCTGCAGTTTAACCCTTCGTCGTCCATCCCTTCCACTCTAAAAAAGGGGCCTTATGTGAGGGAGGCGGGGTGACTATTCTTGCGTTAGGCCTGGTGATCTGCTTACGTGGAAATGTTGAGTCCTTCACTAAGGCAGTGCAAGTTATCTTTAAAATATTAGGTTAGAGTCTTATTAACAAGAGGACTATCAAAAAACCTGAGAACAATTGTTACTTCCTGCATCAAATGAATCTATTATTTTGTCCCTGGGCAAATGACTGGATTGAGGTCATCTGTCAACTTTTTGCAGTAGAATGACTCATAGAAGAGCAGGTGTTTTATTTGACTTTGAAAATTCATGCACGAAAGAATTATTATTTTGTCATTAATACTATTGGGCATTTTCCGCTTTTTGTCGTACAGTATAACTCGATCAGCTAATTACGTAAGTACACAATAAAAAGGTCGCAATATGAAGAGAAATTATGGGAAGTATTGGAAATTACCAAAGTAAAGATTGATACTATATAATAGCTAAACTTTTAAAGCCTTGAGCAACATTATACATCATGAAGCACGTGAATGTGTGGGGTATAGAGCAGGCATTGAGTGTGGAAGATGAGAAACGTATCGATGTTGCCGTTTCGGGCATTTAGCTCGATAAGCGGTGGACATGGCGTGGAGGCAATATGACTCATCTTCATTTGTAAATCCTTTGTGAAAACATTCATTCGGGGATGCCGAGATCGTCCAATAGTATTTCATTAGTGCCAGGATGGCCACTCGAACCAGCGGTCGTGAAGTTTAAGGGCCAAACTTACTTCTTCGCTCCCCTTGCTCACGCATGAAGGTGCAATGCTTTTGGATTTCCCGTCTCCGTTCCGGGATGGAAATGGTGGGATTAAGGCGGGGGCGCTGTAAATGTTGAAAGGGGCGCCATGGAAACTCAATTCTCCCTCTCAGCCGCACCCTGGCTTACCCCTTCGCTGGAAAAAGAACACTCCCGTGCCCCAACCCCTCGGGCACTCAGGATAATACCTCCTAAGGAAGGGTTCCACGTCCACTCTATTTAACCGTCACTTTCCCTTAAAACCTCGCTTGTAACTCTAAAAGAATACAATTGCGTCTCGGGACGGAATCCCTCATCATGGATTTTTCGAGAGAGATCCGTGTTCGGGTCCTCGTATCCTCACCCCCTGCACTACTGTACTTTGCTCCCTTCCTCTTCTGCATTCGCCGGGGCCGTGAGCGGTCCTCCGCATCCAAACGAGAGGACCAGGAATCTTCCAAAGCTGGAAGCAGACCTTCTTTGGCGTAATTCGAGGGAGATTTTTCCATAGGCATATTTGAGACCGTATTCAGATTTTATATTTTAATTTAAACAATGGTAAGAGGCATAATATAGACTTTGTAACATTAACGACACAAAAATATGTTTTAAAAGATTGAAATCCTCAGTAATTAACTAAATATGTATACATACATATTTGGCTTGACTATTTTCTCCAAGCCGTGCGCTGAAAACTCCTTCAAAACAGGATTTTTTTTAACTGTATACATTCCTATATAAATGATAATTCCTTCGGTAAGTAATTGATCTATTGTTTAAAGTAGTTCAAAGTTCATATAAATGTAAAACTGCTAAAATGTTGACGATATCGATGCGTTAGAAATTTCACATTTAATAAAAAGCTCTCTGGAATGCATGCTCGCACCGTTTCCCATTAAAAATGCCCGATATTTTTCGGCAAATATCTCAAAAAATCTCGAAGTAAATGCATGATATTTTGTTATATACGGAAAGATAAGATTTTTTCCTCGATAATGAATCCAAATTCATTTAATTTTATGAGAAACGATATTTCGTTCAAATTATCTTGAGCGTCGGTGTTTCCACGGGGACACGGCGAGCGGCGTCCCCTGGCGTCAACTCCGACAATCGACGCACTGACAACACCATTCATCCCTTGTGGTACGCCTTTTATGATTTTGAATGTGTCGGTTCATCTTTAGACAATTTATAGCAGTTTTACTCAACCAGAGGTGCTCGAACTCCCAGGAGGTACGAGAGTGTATACCATGGAGTGAAAAAGAACATTTCAGTTTTTTGTATTAATTAAATATATTTATTATCCTGGGTTTTTGCAAATTTTAATTTTTTGTTATGTAATTTTTCCATTTTTGTACATTGCTTTCATAAAGTTCGAAATTGATCTTGCAAATTTATTTGCCTCCCTCACTTTTATTCACCACTGAATTTTTACTTTATAAGGTGAATAAATATTTAGGGACGTGGGGCATAAAGATGGTCGGGACTGATTGGTCACTAGTATGAGTATCATTTATATCAGACGATTGACTTTTGTGGAGAGAACTCGCACCAAATCTCTTAGACTTGAGTGTTAGAAAAGAAATTTTTTATTTGTTTGTGGATGAAATCAATTTGATTTTTTCTTGGGTCATAATAATTTTCCAGTAACATAAGCTTGGAAATTAGAAAGCTCTTTATTGAATTGTATGCTTTGAGCGTGCTGTTATACGGCAGTGAAACCTGAACAATTGCAGCTACAGAGAAAAGAAAGCTGAAAACAATGAATTTGCCGCGTTATCGGAGAGTAAAGATAATCGTATGGCCATAAAAAATAAGAGGTGAAGAAGTCCTTCAAATAAATGGAAAGATAACATGCCAATAAGAAAGATAGAGAGGATAAGAGATGAACTGAGTAGGCACATTTTATGACTCAACACTCTCTTCCATACAACAATGAGAGGGGAAATGGGAGCATCAAGGGTGAAATGAATTAGGAAAAACGTGAAGCTCATGAAACGTTTTTCTGGTAGGAGAGTTGATTGGAGAACTGCCGCTAACCAATTTTCGTTCTCATTCCGTCTGATGATAAACCTTCTACAGCCGAGGCCATAAGGTACATATTTATAGATGTCGTTTGTCCGTCTACAAATTAAAAAATAATGCTCGTCAAATATGCCCGTGCGTTGAGTTATTTGTTCATGTTTGGACGTTAATTTAATATCATTCCAGGGTTAATTATATCTGCTAATATGATGGTTTGCTTCGTTATTCATTTCATGCAGTGTTGAAGAGTAATTTGTGATATGTACGTGGTGAGAAAATTAAATTCAAGATATTACTATGAACTTAGCGGTTTACACACAATCATGGAGTTACATACTCAACTTCAATTTTGAGACCCTTAGCGATTTGCAATATCCATTTATGAATGATTTTGAATTTTCCATGCCAAAACACAGCGAGGATAATAAGATAAATGAGGTAATAAGATAAAATAGGAAATCATGGTGTAAAAAAGTGAATTGAAAAATACTTCATGCAATTATGAGCTGGTAGTCTCGAGGGAGACTATTAGAAATCAATGAAGCGACTTCAAACAATGAATAGCGTCGGAGTGGCTACCGAAGGAAATATGGTTCTTCGCAAAGAAAGATTCGCATCACCTGGTTATATTTTCAATAGACTGGCCTTAGTCATTGCCATGATCTCATTGAAAAAAAGAGATGTAGTTGTTTCACTCTGGGGTTCCTTCATGAGATCCGCTGGTATCGATGGTTAGTATAAATGAATTAGTTGTTCAGAGCAAATATTTAGGCAAGATTTTTAAAATATTAGCCCACATGAAGGGAAAAGTATTCACGCATATGCGAAAAGTTAGCAGCTAAATTTTACGTGTGCCTTACGAAAAATTACTCGCTTGTCTGTTGTCTCCAAACATCCATTGATCAGCCTCCTTGGAGATCAATGGGATGAACTAATGACTCTTGTCAATGTAATACCTCGCCTATCAAGCCCACCTCTCGACGATCAGGGCCGCATAGTACACGATCGCATTCCGTGAATAGTGGTGCGCTCTAGGACGGCACTTGGCGAAGTGAGATACTCATCTACGTGTATATCTAAACAATTCACTGCGTACCTAATTGAGGGTGCGTGGCTGGTGGTGACTTATCACCAACAAGTTCTACAACGTAACTCAACAAGGATAATGAAGCTACTAGTATTGGTGAATTCGGAAAAAATGCAATTACTTTAAACTCAATCTTCACAAACTATGTGGACGTGAGCTAAAAGCTTTAGAACAACGCGAAATTTTCAAACGATGTCGTGACCCTGATTTTAATATTATTATAGAATATTTGCTACCCGCCAATTCCCTCACCCTATGTGTCATTGCATTAACATTTCCCTACTCTCAAAATTTGTCCTCTACCCTCTCTCCCCTCCTACTTAAGTTAATAAATAAGGGAGTGTGATAGCGTTTTCAATCACCTAATAATGATGCTTAGATATCGAAACCTGGGTCGTGTTCCAGTCTGTGTATTGTAAAAGGTTCACCATGTTCATTAATATTTATGACTACTGGTCAGCAGTAGATACTTCACCAAGATTCATGCACTATAGACACGCCACTTATGTCATAGAAATTAATTGTATGAATATACTTTGCAACTACATGGACTAAGAAATAAGTTATCCTGAAAACATGAAAAGCTCTCTCTAAGTACTAGGTAGCTGATTAGGATAGAAGCATTAAGGAGTACTTCAGCTGACTACCTACATCACTTATGGACAAAGTGAAAATGAAGTGAAAAGTCATTGGTCTCTTTCTCCTTACGAGTGAGCGCGTACAAGAGCAAAATTGCGTTTGAAACCTGAAAATCGAGTCACAACAATTGCTTAGCGTGTGTTTCGGCTAAATTTCCAAACATTTGCATGGTCTGAGCTCTTTCTCATCGTCTCCATATGCGAAATAGTTGTATCGAATTATATAAAGCATGTATCACGTCAAGTAGTCGTTTTATGCAAAATAGTTTGAAATGCTGCTGGTCTTCATTTCCCCAATGCAGCTTAGACACTCACAGCTACATTCGTTTCCGTATCTCCCCTCATGTTCTCAGGGTGTTTGAGCGTTGATACTTTTCTACGGAGCCATAACCCCTCTGTCTAGTCCCCGATTAAATTTCTTTCGAATTCGTTTTACCGCGGAGAGTGCCCTCTCCCTTTGATTTTGACAGGAATGCATCTTTAAAATTAGAGGGACAGTGGTTTATTATCAGATTTATTCAGTATGGACACGGTCAAACCTCGGGAAATACGTGGTCAGTGCGTCAAAATCCCCAACATTTCTCAGCTTTTTATAGGCCCCATCGGATATACATGTGACTGAGACGTCAATTTTTGCCGCTGTCGAAATATGAAAAATTTCCGCGGAACTGCTTCAAGTTACATACTATAAACATGGTATAATTCATTGCGGGCATTTCGCAATGTAGTTTGTCTAATGTCAATTCAGCTTTGAAAATTCCGGTTTCATTTTGAGTTTTGCCCTGAATTATTGGTGGTTGAAAAATCTTTAATGGGATATTTTGTGAGATTTCAAAGCCTCGCACCCCCGCAAAGCCCCGCTTTCTTAATTTGATGGAGAAATCCGCATTGGGCGGCGGGTTGTTGTCACCCGCCGACCGCTCTCGGGAGGAATAGACTGCACGATTAAAATTAACTGCCCGTCGAATTGGACGTGCATTCAACCCAATCCCCCCTTGTCTCTGCCTTTTATCGGTGGATGGCGCTGCGGCGTGTAATACTAGTAGGATTACCAGGTCGCCCCGAATCCAAGCGGCAGTTATCTCCGGGTCGCTTAGCGACGGCCCTTTAAGGCGCTAATAGGAAAAGTCTCGTCATATCCGTCGATTGAGGAAAGGTAATGGGTGTTCTTTTGATGACGACCTCCTCGCCGTCTCTCTCCCTCTCTCTATCCCTCTTACTCCCTTCGGGCTCGTTAAACTGATCGCCTGTCTATCTCCATCTCTGGGAAGACCTTTCTCCCTTAATTCCTCCACTCTTAAGGCTCTGAGAGGAGGAGGGATATCTTTTGATCCAGCAAAATCATTCTTGCGCGTCGTGAGCATTTCCACCGTTCACCTTCGTGTAGGAGGACAAGTAAATCCATTCCCAATTACTCGGAATCCCATGCTTAAATGAGCTCCTTGCCTTCTCATGGAAAAGCAGCACGCTTTTTGGATTCGAAACTCATAACTGCCTGTGCCAACGACCGGAAACTTTGTTAGACATCGTCTCAACTACGTTTTTGGCTGGCAGAGGAATCCTTGTGTATTGCAAGGCTTTAAATGATTCATAGATAATGATGCAAATAGAATTCCTCCTCCAGGACGTAAGTATCCTTTTATGAAATACGTAAGGAAAGGATAGCGATGCTATTGTTAGCAGTACGTTGGTGAGGAAGTTGGGATTGATGAGTAGTTATTAATAAGTAATGTAGCCCGGGGATTTTTATTCTTAGAAAATTGAAATTCTCAGCCGTTTTTATAAAATGCGGAATTGGTAGAGGTTATTTCAATGCATATTCCAGATTCAGAAATTTGACGTTAGGTGAGTGCTTACCACTTCTCATTCACCACTGAGATTCTCGGAAAAACTACAGTTTGTTTCCTCTTGAGACTCCTGCAATTTGTTTCTTCTCCACGGGTCTTCTATCCGTTGAGGCTCAAAATTACTTTATAAGAGACGATATCGGCACAACCTAACCCATTACCAAGTTCTCATTCATAACCTTCCATGTCAGCCATTAATGCTGGCTTTTTAATGGCGCGGGCACCTCAATTACAGGCATTTGAGGAGGTCTGTGGATGTGAAGAGCAGAGAGTTCCTCCGCCTCCTACAAACGCATGACCTAGCCATCCAGTCAGTTCGGTTATGGGCCTCCTCGTTAGCTAGGATTCGCAATCTATCCAGGAGTTGAGATTTCTTTTGTAATATTGTGCAAAGGATCGTTTCGGTCGTCTTAACTATAATGAAGTCAAAGCCGTGTGAAGTGCCCCAAAGGAGGGCGTGCTGCGTCCTCTTTCATTGTTCTTAATGTCGACTAATCTATGACACGATTGTGAATATTTACATACTTTGATACAATACAGTACCGGAAAACATTGGAAGAGAACTTTGCTGCTTGTTATTGAGGTCTCATTCTGGCCATACTACCCAAGTTTGCGATCTTTGTGAGAGGTATGGGTCACAAGTCAGAATCTATACAGCAGAGGTCGGCACGATCATAAAATACCCACCATCCACAATGGCATATGGCTGCGTGTATGTTATTCATCAGCCACGAAAAGAGATGAAGTCAGGCTTTAAGTATAGGTACAGTGCGTAAAGAGGTAAAGAGTAATTTCCTCTTGCTGCTAGTAACGTATTCTAGGAGGAAGAATCCCCTGAATATTTTTGTTAGACAGAATTAGTAGTTTCGTAGACTTTGTCTGCTATACAGTTTTTGTATCGGAATAAATAGCATTATGCATGCATTACTTCAATTTTTTAGGTGTATAAGAGTTTATTTGAATATCTGGTTTCTATCGTAAGCATACTACAATTTTTTGAATCGAAATTCTCCATCTGACCGTATGTGCCCACTGTAATACAAGTTTCTCGATCGGCCGGTTTTGTAATTTCTTCTATTCTGCCTCTTTCAATATGCTCGCCACATTTTACAGCATACTTGGTATTAATTTATACATTACTTATCGGAAGTGGGTATAATCTGTCTAAGATTTTTACATTTGCTTCGTCCGTTTACTTGTGAATTCTGTGAATGAGAGAGAGAAAGCAAAGGGCCGAGTATTCGCAGCATGTAGTCTAGTGGACGTCCGTATATTTTATGAACATCATAAGATTATTTGAAGAAGTATTCATGTAGTTAAGTCCATAATACAGTACAGAATTACTACAAATAAAACCATTTTAACCACAACTATGATTACTATTAGACTTTTTAAAGTAATAAGTTACTCGTACAGACGAATCGGTCGTCATATACAAGTTTGTCAAGTAGATTAGAGCTATTATTCATTCATTCGGCATAGTTCAGTCTGCTAGAATATCTTCGAAAGTCCCAATATGGCTATATTTTAAATTTAAAAAAGCATAACCATAGTATTTTTATTTAGTGGTCATTGAAATTTATCTTGGCAAATCATTTACTTGAAACTCAACTACGGATATTTTGGTCAAGCGATAAAAATTTAATTCAAGTATTATCTCATATTCAGCCATTTTGGAACTTCCATACCTGGTTTTAGCCATTTTAATTCTCTCTTTCCAGGCATGCTGAGCTTCGAGAACTCAAATCAGCGCACAGGCAGGCCTTTTGTTAAGTTTTTGACTTTTGTTTCGAAATCATTTTCCTCCCGTGCCTCACGCCACTGAAACAGTTCCATTGGCGGCCGCTCCTCGGGCCGGGCGAGGGTCGCAGATCGTACGCTTCCGAGTTAACGCTTCTTCCAATGATATAAAACGTGGAGTTTTCCTTCGTGCATGTCATACGGATAAAACGCTCCCTGCGCTCAGTAGTTTAGCTTCATTTCAGCTAATTAATGTCTCCCTCTTAATGAAAAAAAACCTCTTCAGTTACTTTGGTTCTGCTCTCATTTTGAAAGAGTCCATGCCGTACCTTTTACGCTGACTTGCTAAATTGTCCGCTCTCTATCTTTATAATTACATTAAAGATCGTGAACTGGATTTCCATTCAATAAATTTGCATACTTTTGCAGTATGATAATTGATTTTTTCTCCCGCTAATGTTTTCCGAAACTTCCTCTTGTGCTGGTACCAATTGTTGTCTTTGAATACACGGCATATGCGCCTACGTCGTTGAACGAATTTCTCTGGCCAGCGGCTTTATCATGGAGAAGACCATTCATTCTCCACTAATTGGGGACTGATTTATTTTTATATATCAGAGCATTATTTAAGGACTGCGGCAGATACGGAACTAATTTAACTTCTTCAAATTACCGTCCTGTGATTTTTCTGTCTGCATATAAGTTTTATTTCTACTTCATCATTCATAGGTCATTCCAAAAGATAACAGAGCGCGTAGTGTTTATCCGAGGCAAAGATCAAGGTTTGCTGAATTCACTGTTCTTTGAAATCAAATTATGTTTCTTAGGGCCGCATTATACGGTACATTTTATTGCACCAACGAATGTACGAATTCCTTCATGAGGAAAATTGTACCGTGTAAAGCGGCAATTCTGTGATTGTCTGAATGACTTTACAGGAAATAGAACCTGCTCTAATCCCATTCAGTTTCTTGTACATATTATGATACATTCGTTTGTACAATAAAATATAACATGTGAAGCGGCCCTTAAACATACCGTTTCCGCACAAAAGTGTCCAGAGTTATTCATAACAATCTATATTAAATTTGCGGTGGCTATTTTGACTATATTTGCCTACTAACAAACGATAGTCCTTTAGGAAGAAGTTCAAAATAACGGATATTACGACTTTCATTCTATACTTTGGGAAACTATTGTTAGCATTAGTAAGTTTTATAAAACATCGATTTATTTGCTATGTTAAATAATTAAATACTCCATTGATCCTTGCTTTCTGTCCAAGTTCAACTCTGATCTAATGGAGATGGCCATTTTTCGTGATCGCCTTACATTCCGGAAGTTGACTCTCACCACAGATTCATGTATGCGCTGCAAGGCTAATCAGCTTTCAAGTAGCAATAAGATATCAAAGATGACAAATTATTTATTTTTACTGTAAATTCTGAATCCTGAATGCTTGGCTATCATCCCTTAACCTGATTATTTCTCATCCTTTTCACTCGTGATTAACTTCATGATTCTTGAACTAATATAATCTATATCTGTGTGATAATTTTTTCCCAAAGTTTACTTCACTGGTTGCTTTGTTTGCTTTTTGATTGTTTGAATTTTTCCTCCGCGTGCAATAATTTTGTTGGATTCAAATCTCAGAACACTCTCAGTGAACTTTTTTTGCATCTAATTCCTGAAATAATTTATTTTTACAAAGTGTAAATTGATCATGCATGCCCTTATCTTTGCAAAGATTCTGAATATATTCCACTCTACTGATGTTTTTTCCTCCTGTGCACCTTGAACATTATAACAATACCTCTTCTGGATGAGCAATAAATAGGATATTGAAATGACTAATAATTTTCACATTTTAACACTTGCTTGATCCAAATGCAATTAGAGCATTTTCCCTCACAGAATAAAATTTTCTCCTTTACGGGCTCCCAAAGGACTTCCGTGCCCAAGAGAGACTTCCGTGCTTTTGGTCTGTCCTAGTTGATGAAGTAAGCTCATCTAAAAAGCATCGATGATTCTGATCACTTTGTAAAATTTACCCTCCCGTTTTTGAGGACATTATTATCATCAAAGTAGAGGGAACGAAGATCAATATATCATATCACTATAGAGAAGTGAGTGATCTCTACATCTACATAATACCTGCGAGCCGCCACATGGGCGTATTGGGTCACCAGCCGTGTAAAGATGTAAGGTTTTGGGAGGTGAATTGGTGACATGTTTAATGGGATTGTATTTATTGGAGCTCAGTTTTCATCGTGGTCGCATATTGTGCGCGGAAAGAACGAGTTTTTGTACATATCTGTTCGGAAGTGTATCTCTCTTATTTTATCGTCTCTGTCAGGCCTAGAAATGTAGTGAAGCGTCATGATAATATTCTCTGTGTCACTCTGAAACACATCAGTTCTGAATTTCTCAAGAAGCCTAGCGAGTAGCCTCTTAGTATTTAGGGGCTCCCACATTAATCCCTCTAAAAGTTGTGAGACACTATATGTTCGCTTGTAGCAGTTTTTAACGAAGCGTGCTGCTTTTGCAGTTTTTGCAGTTGCTGCGTATCAGTTTTTAAGGATGCGAGTGATGTGAGGGAGGATCTTTTTTATGTGTACATGTAAACTATTTCGTCCATTTTGGCCAAATATTTGTGAAAGATGGAAGAATAGGTGAGGAAACTAATATGCATACAAATAAAGTAGACACCGGAAGAATAGTCGTAGGTAATGAGTGGACTATGTCTGGGAATAGATATTTTCTGGCGAAGTAAACATCTTAGGACAGGTAAATGTACTATGCACAATTTTATTGTGAAGCGGTTAAACTTCAGTGCGCCCGGGAGAGCATGGGTGTAGGCTAATGCCGTAACAATAGGGTCTCAATCGGTCGTAAATGTTCGTGGTTTGTGAGCTATAGTGAGGAACATCCATAAAAGGAGTTTGTTTGGTAGGATTGGCCATGTCGAGAGAATGGAGGATAGTCGAATAACTAAACAGATTTATGGTGGCGAATTATTGAGACGGGAAATGAACAGATCAAGGAAGCCATGGGTGAATATGCTGAAAGAGGCTCTTAAGAGCAGGAAGTCTAAACAATATGGTTCGATGAACGAATTGATGTAGGAAAGGAAAAAGAGGCATTCAAGGATAGGGCGTTGAGGGGGAAATTACCCAAATGAAGCTGAGTGCTACAAGTAAGATCTTTAATAAGAACCTCCAGACGTGAGAGAGTCTAACCTGAGTATAATACCAGCTGCTAATCCTGGAAACACCTGGATTGCTATGGTTACCGCGTAGTTATATTTCATTGCTAAAACTCTTTGATTCATGATCGATTTGATGGACAGAGAATATAACTTTTGTAATTTGAAAATCCAACTTGAATTAGTACTCAGTATGTACATATATGATAATAAATCTACATTTCATACGTAAGAAGTTATCGCATGGTTGCTTCAAAATCCTCACGACGGCAAAATATCAAAATTGTTTGCGTGGTGGTGAAAAATGGTGGATACGATTTAAATGTTCTCGCTTATTTCTGATTTGTACTCGGAAAAAAGAGATGTTGAGTGATTCAGTATGTTTTTCATTCCAAACGTAATATTTTCCCTAAATTACAGCAAAAAATAATTTATCTGGTAATATTTAGTACTCATTAAGTTACATGAATAACATCCTAGTACTTATTTATAAAATATTTTAATAGAAATATCAGCTGAGCAGTTTACGGAAGAAATACGATGAATTGCTGCCATTATACTCATTATTTATGAGCTGATATAGTCGAAGTCTTTCATTTCTTGTTACCACACAATCCTCAATCTTGAAATTTTTCTTAGTAGAAGTAATGGAGTCACCATGCAAATGAAATTATTTTCACATAATTTCAATAAGCATACATGTTTAACCACTTAGCCCAAATCTTTAATACAGCACCACCTAGCTGTAGGTGAGCACCAAAATATGTTTTCTCTTAGATATTCCGATTTTCCGTGCCTATTCCTCTTTCGTTAGGAAAAAATAACTTTTAAGTCTCTTATAATGAAGTATAAACGGTAGCTGAAAAAGTATGTTGCATCGATTATTTTAGGAAAATACTGGGTTGCGAATACCTTCAAAGCCCTTTCTGCAGTGGAGCTGATTTAAAACTTGTGATCATGGTATTTTTATTACGCGACATTATTTTTTAAGAGATCGGAATTAATAAGTTGAGTATTTACTAATGATGATGATGTCTTTGAGTGAGAATCCTCAATTTCAAGTCCACTCGGCTCGTGTTTTTGGAGCTGTGTTTGTGGATATCGGTTCACCTTGTTCGTGGACCGATATGGATATCTCAATAATTCCCTGTGTCTGAGTCAGAGAAAACTCGAGCGAGGCTATAGCCATTAACCTAAATAGTCCAATTTGAGGTACAGTTGCTCATTTGCGGAAACTACTAGTTCATCCAAAAGTTCCTGTGACTCAACGTGATTGGGGGCGACGCTGGGACGAAGTTGGGACGGAGGGGGTGGGGGTGTAAGTGTGAGGCGGGGGGAGGGGTGGAGGAAGGGATGAACGGGCGCAATGGAATGGGGCGAAGGCGAGCGTTGGTCGGTCAGTTGAATCCTAATGCGAGTCATGCGTCTCATATTCCAAATTCACGAACGCGGAGCTTGGTGATACCTTTGCCGAAAGTGTCTTTCAACACTCTCTCATTATCAAAATCAGTTTCTGGCTTCTAATATCTCCAAACTTCTGTCCTCCAGTCCGTGCCAACTGATTCTCGTCTGTGATGTCAAGTAGTTGCCAGCCAAACAAAGGGTCTTAGGTTCTAAGCCATCTTTGGCGGGCTTTCCACCTCTCAGGGTATGATGGAGTATATCCACGCAGTTTTTTTGTAAAAGCAACTCGATGCTAAAGATGTTAAGTTCACACTTTGCAATATTTCGAAAAATCAGTTTTTTTTAACATTACATGAATGCACCTATAACACCGATCTTTCACGTTTATTTTGAGCGTTTCTCCCTCTCTTGGCATTCCTCGCCTGTTCTTTGTATCTATTCCACCCCTAACACATACATATCTTTCGATTTCGTTTCGTTCAGAGATGTATACTATCCATCTCGTTCTTCTTCGCCGCTCGATTTTGTTGGTTGGAGTAGCAATTGTGGGTCATATAGAGCACATTTTTACTTCTGAAGTTGGCCGAAAAAAATTATTGGACCACATTTAATTTGATTATATATGTTTCTGCATTGGCGATTACCATGCAGACCAGGCAGTAAAGAAAATTGTACCGAGATTATACTTTATTATATAGTCTCATTGAAAGCATGAGTTTTAGTGCAGTATTCGAAATTCTGACGAAATTGCATTTAAGTATGTTGCATTTTAATATTGGATATGACCTTGCACCTTTTCATTAGTTGTGAATAACTATAATAAAAATATATTAAATAAATTGATCCTTTCGTGTTGAGAATGAAATATGTTACATAGGTAATCACATAATTACAAAATATGTCTCATGCCACGAGGTGCTTATGCGTTTTTGAAAGGGATGGATTTCAAATGCAATTGCATCATGTACACAATGTGTTGAAATAGCATTGAATTGCCATAAAAAGCATTTCAAAAAAGTGTAAATTTTCACTTTTTATGAATAGATGGAACTAGTAGCAAAATTTATTCAAAGTCTCACGCAAATCGTTACATAATTAGTAATAATTTAACCCGCTTAAACACGTGACTGCTTGAGTTGTATTTTACGTTTAGCGCCGCTTCCATTCTGATTTGAGATCACCGCTTCATCGCCGCCGAACCATCCGGTTGAGATCACCGCCTCCATTCTGGCGGAAGTCATTCAGGCGGAGACCCCAGCAAATTTATCATCGGATTCATTCGTGTGCCATTTAAACCTACACTTAAATCTGTGACTTGTCTTAGGTAAAACCTTAACTGAACGGAACCCTGTCTTATCTGACAGAAATCCACACTCCCGACTTGACGGTACACGGGTTTTCATATGCATTACTAGACCTCGTGTTAAACGTAAAATGCAAAACGTAGAAGTGTGGTAGTATCCCGGTGGCGTGAACCTGAAATTTGCGCAATTCTACTAACAACACGAATGAAAATTTTGATGATAGCATGTAAATAAAGTAAATCATATCAAGCAGTATTGTAGTCTTCATAGGCTTTTGTCGACTGTAGTTGATAAAATAAAATTCAAATCTACTTACATTATTAAATATATTAGCCGGAAACTAAGAGTCTTCCATTTTACCTAAGAACAAGAAGAGTAAACAGGCGTATAAGTCGGATATGTGTGCATTTCGTGAAAAATTATGTCAAAGCACAATATCGGCATTGCCATTTCTTTATTTCTCATGAATGCAGTGCATCTATAGTATTTCGGCCTCCATCGAGCAGATCACCACCCCATCCACATTAAGATTGTAGCAAAGGCTATTCGGTTCGATTCACCATTCGATTGCTAGCCGACTAAAGCTGGCTGCGAGTGGTGATGAGCAGAATTTTTTTGTTGTCGTCAGTATTACCGTTGTGTTGACTCCATGTCATTTGGTGCACCGTAATTGGGACTGCTTTTACGAAGCGGTCTGATATTTTTCCGCGAATATCCATCTTTCCATCTCCTCCTATGACATAAATTATGATTAAGTGAGAGAAAAGCGAATAAATAGGTAGCAAATGTCACTAGTGTAATACTCTATTGATCTCGGATTATTAAGCGCTGGCGTCTGGAATTGATTACACTAGACCACCCGCCTGAAAGTAGGTGCTTAGCGAGTTAATACTTAGCGGTTATTTCTGAGAAAGTGACAAGTTTCCGGATTTCAAGTCTCGTTTTTGATTCGTCATCACTGTGTGAATGACTCAATCTGTATTCAAGTTGGTTCTCGTTGGAATCGATTCTCGATGGACGAGAAAAACGAGCCTATGGAAGCGTCATCGAGGTCGGAAGAGGCGTCATATAGTCTGCGAGCGATCGGCCATTGGTCGTCGAAGGCGAGCCCTCAAGGCGTGTCTTCTTCGAAGAATCTTTCAAGTCATTCCACGGATGCAAATGGGGAAGCGAGCATCATGCGTATTCTCCCAGAGCGAGCGTAGACAGACTTATTTAGTGTGTGACATAATCGGACGAATTCCTGGCATAAAGATTTTTCCGCATGCCGGACAAATATTTTTGTGAGTATAAAATTTGAGATCTCGATATTTACGTGGATGCTACTGGCCTGTAAACTACTGGATACTACTGGAAAATCAGGAAAAGTTAAAGAAAGTGATGGATTTGCCTGTAAAATTGATTTTCCAGCTTGAAATATGATTATTTCCAGCAAGTTATACCAATCAAGGCACAATCTGCTAGTGAAAGGACATTGGGTTTCAAACACCGTGCATGAGGCAGTGAAGCTCTTATTTAATATTCAACAATTAATCATGCGTCTTGAGTAAATATTATACACCCATGCTTAGGAAGATGGAATATGAATTCTTCAATGTTTTTGAATTTGTAATGGGTGTCCGTCATCGTGGCCAAGACCTAAGATAATTATTGCCTAGAACATTTCAGCTCACCCACTTTGGGGTGGCCGCTGGGGCGCGAGCCGCTGCAGCACAAGGCCGTTTGGGCGCGAGCCGTTTGGATGCGAGCTATTTGGGTGCAAAGACGTTTGGGCGCAGAGATGTTTCGGTCTGAGACCGGTTGAATATTATGGACGATGCTACGATGCTATGCCTCCCTGCATTACCACTCAGCTGGTAACGTGCGCATGCTTTCGGCTAATGCTTTTATGATTCATAATTACCCATGCTGATGCCCTTAAATGTACTAGTGGAAATTTTCAAAGCTTATAGAAATTGTCTTCCGGGAGAATTTGGACTCATCAGCATAGGATGGATGGCCGTGGAATTTAGCAAAAATAGATATGACTTAAAGTTTAGAAAGTTTTATAACTGGGGATTAAAACTACCTCTGCTAATATTCAATAGTTACATTTAACGGTATCAGGTGAGATGATGAATCATAAAAGCATTAGCAGCAATCATAAGGGCGTGGTAACGCTTCAGCCGAGTGATAACGCGTGGTAGCTTAGCATCGTGACGTCGTCCACAATATTCAACCGGTCTCGCGCCGAAACGCCCTCGCGCCCAAACGGCTCGCGTCCAAACGGCTAACGCCAAATGTCCCCCTCCCGAATATTTTCCCATTAGAGGTAGAGCTATAGTGGCTATTCTCCATTTGTTGAGAAATTTTACACTCCGTACAACAAGCGCTAATGCGTTAATTTCCCCCTATTTTTGCGCTCTCTTTAAAATATATATACATAACGGATAATTTTAATTGGAGAAGTAAATTTTGACCCATAAAGTCCTAGAATTCTGGTCTGTAGTATTCGTGTACCTAATTTGTAAGAGACTATGTAAATCTTGTAAAGCTGACTGAATGAAAAATATAATGACCGTTCTTGGCACGAAGAGCCGATTTAAGCTTGGTGCGAAGAGCCGTATGAGAAATTTAAGTAATTTTTTTTTCAAAAGTAGGCGGCTGGCACCCACCGGGACTATCTCTTCCGCAGAAAAGGGTCCTCTAAACATTTCGAATTTTGGTAGGGACTCTATTTGCATGGCAGAAATAAGTTGCTTACGTGCTAATGATTGCCTACCCCTGGCCTAGAGCCTTAATTGAAGGCACAGGCATCTGAATGATCGTTGCATTTAGGCAGGTTTTAACTCACCAAAATGTAAATAATTCTCTTTGGCGATCACCAGAATCGATCTTAGTGTAAGGCATAAAATTATTTCTTTGCAGTTTTATAACTTTATTGTCTCCAGTGAGGTCAATATATGATTTAAGTCGATAGTGATGCATTACAAATGAAATTATTATCTACAAATGGACGGAGTTCGAATGATCTCTTGATTGATCTGATGATGACAGATGACCGCGCGTAACCTAATTGGAAGAATAAATAATTCGCAGATCCTTTGATTGAGAAGGAAAGAGCTCATTTAAGTATTAAATTTCGATATCCAGACAAACAGCAGTCTCAAAATTTTGTGATGGAAATTCTTCCGCAACCCTGCTGAAGTAATTTCAACCACATTTATTCAGGGAACTTTTTCCACCGCAGATCATTGCAAAAATGCTCGGGTTTATCGACATGTAGTCAGTTCGCCTTGCTGTCTACTCGTCAATCCGGTTACAGAAAGGTTTGGACCGTTATATTTAAGTATCGCGGTATTGCTAAAATGCAGAGAATGTAAAATTGCTAGGTAGTGAGAAATAGTTCTCGACTCTTGAGTATCTGGTAGTACTTAACACTCGTAGTTGTTTTTTTAGCGTCTATCGTGACGAAAAAAGACCCGAAATGTGATATAGATTGCAGTCACTCTGGAAAAAATGATGGAGATGAAAATTTATCGATTTATCATTAGTTTTCCTCCACTTTTTATGCATACCTACAGATATATAAATCACCTTAAAAATCGGTTAACGGTTTCTTGCCTGCCGCATCATTAATCAAAAGGAAGATCGGCTAGAAAATCACATTCGAGAGTTACATCTCCCAGCTGCTGAGGGGAGGGAGGAGGCGTGGGGCGCTGTGGAGGGTATATGGGTGCAAGGGAGGGGGTGGAAGGGGAGTCGAAGTGCAGCGGGTTATAAATTTGAATTTGGTGGGAAGCTGTTCGCAATGCACTAGCGGGCGGCGGCGCTGTCCTCGCGAATTTACGGCCGACGGGATTCCCAGAGAATATCGCACCTCCCACGGATATACTGTGAACCTTCTGAGGAAATTTTTTTCGCGTCACTTATGATAAGCATGTAATTAAAGTGGTATCATTTCATAAAAATCAATCAGTACCCATTCCCTACTTCCTGAGCTTTCTCAATTACTTGTTGAATTGGTCAAAGCTCTTTCGCCTTTGGGCTTCAACCGTGCCGGCAACGGGCGATTTTTTGTGACAAGTTGGGCACTCCCAGAGACCTTTTTGACCCGTGGAGATTTACGACAAATTTCCCTACTGGTCTTTTAACTGATTCTTCTATTTCAATTTTGGATTCGCCATCATTGTTTTGAAATTAGATAAAACAGTTTCTTTTAAATATTAGGGGGGGGCAATTTTGCTATGGATTTGATAGATAATTCTATGTTCTATAGCGGTTATAATAGAGTGAGTATCTACTAAATTACTGTCATGAAAATACGAAGGTGTAAAGTATGACTCCATTATACTAAGTACTACGGAATTACCCTCGAGTCATTACAAGGACGTGATCAATAATCAGAACCGAAGTAATTGGTATGATATCACTCCTGAAACAACTCAACTATATCTTATGCTCTCGCGCTGTGCTGCGCCTCATGAGTTCGTAAGTGAACGGTGGAATTCCGCTACCTGTCTCTCGTGTACCAAATTACGTCCTAAACCGTGCCTAATTGGACTAGTACCACCTTTTTATTCTCGGCTATCTTCGTTTATTTGTTGCATTTCATCTACTACTACTTGAATTCATCGTTGGGCCATCATTTTTTCGACTTCTCTTTCAAAAGTTCTCTGTTATCAGCAATCTCCGTGGAGCTGTAGTAGTCCTGCATTATGTTCCGCCACATAACATGGTGTATCTTAGTGAATAATAACCTAAATGAGGTAAATAATTAAACGTAGATTATTTTAGTCCATCACTTACTGAGGCATTTGTGAAATCATTCTACCTTAATCAATTTTCCGCTACTCTTTTACCTCAGGAGCAACTCTGTCATTTAACTAAAATGTGAGCTCGATTGGAGAGTATATATAATGATTGTGTGCTATAAATAAGAAAACTTTGAGCGTTTTTAGTTCAACGTAAATCTCTTCTGTGAATAGTCATTAAGCTGATATTTACAACCACCCGTAACGAGATATTTCCCAATGAGATGCCCACGGGTGTGGACAGAGGCAGCAAGTGCAGGAGCTCCCTGTACGGAGCAACCTCGAGCTTCAGGAACAAACCATTCATGGAGGATGCTAATAATAGATAGACACTAACATGCCATTGTGGATGATGATACTTTTATAATCCTTGATTAAATAACTTTTGTTGTAATAATCCTCGATTTCGGCTTATCTAGCCTTCGGCCGATTCCATTTACCCATAATACATTCAGAAGAAGTTAATATGAAAATGCCTGAGGGCCATTGAAATCAATCATCTACTGTGTTATGGTTAGGCCACACCTTGAATAGGTACATTTCATAAAGTTTCATAAGTTGTAACCAAAGGTTTAAGGTCATAAAGTTTTAACAAAAAATTAATAAAATACAAAGAAATGCTGCACTCTTTGTTAAACGCTTCTTCAAACGAACAGTTAGTGTTTCACAACTATAAAATGGGATTAAGTTGGGAACTCCCACAGACTCGGAGGCTACTCACCAGGCTTAGCTTGCTTGAGAAATTCAGAGCTGGTGTGTTTCAGCGCGACACAGTGAATATTATCATGACTCAACACTGCATCTCTAGGTTTGACAGATGCGAAAAAAATAAGAGAGATACACCGCCGAACAGATAGGTACAAAAACTCGTTCTTCCCACAAATAATAAGCGACAATAATAAAATCTGAGCTCCACTAAATACACTCTCATAATACAGTCACTATTTCACCTCCCAAAATCTTATCCCTTACATCTTTACCCGGCTGGTGCCCTAACGCCCCCGTCACACGCCCATGCAGGGGCTTGCAAGGTAGTATGTAGATGTAGATCAATGTCTAAAAATATAAAAAGTGCATTGGATATCGGTAAGTAATGTTACTTATATTTTAAAAGCTATTCCGAAAAATTCATAGGAAATTAAATATTAGTTATCTGAATTTACTTAACAAACCATTTACGTTTTACCATGAACCTTATCTCCCTCTCTCTTTACCCGCTCCCCATGGAGTGAAAACTATGCGTATGCCACGAATGTTAAATCCGATAAAATGTAAAAAAAAATATGAAAACTTTGCGTAAGTGCGTAAAAATTCATATTTTTGTATACTTATGAAATACTATCATAGTATACGAATGAACCCAAAAAGCTATTGAAAATAATATTTTTACAATATGCAATAAAGGTCTATTTTGTAATGATACAACTTCCATGAAACGGAAGATATAGCCTTGAATCTGAATTACTCCTCTGGTACCAATAGGTAGAAGGTAATATGCATTAAAAGCTATTTATGCTATAAATGGCTTATTTTTACATTAAATGTTTCTGCTCAAAAAATAGAAGTCAAGAAATATGCAAGAACTTGGGTGAGTCCGTCAGAAGTAACGGATTGTCAAAAATGGAAAGGGGTGAACATGGACCCTACGGTACTGCCAGTGTTAATATTTTGCATTCTTACTATAGAGATTATCAAATCTGGAATCATATACATTTTTTCAAGTACTCTACCGATAATATGTAGGTTTTATTTAATTCCAGAGAATCTCCTCCTAGTTTCCTACACTTTCAGGGTCCTATCTACCTTTATTTTTTCCGTCTACACCTCAGAATACGATCTACCTTTCTTCGTCCCGTCCATAAAACCTATTCTCTTGTATGTATTACCATTTTCTCAGCATAAATGTAAAAAAACAATGGTGACAACCGGCACCCTTGCCTTGCCCCGCGACACATAGTTGCCCACAACGATTCACTGTCAGCCACCCTCACCTGTGCTATGTGCCCTTCAATTACAGTACCAGTTCCTATTAAGCTGTTAGAGGAACGCCATCTCTCTGCCTGTTATAATTGGAAATGCTGTTGTTTGCTGCATTCTTGAATGATCCTGTCATCTGCTTTTAATATGAGTTTTGTGACGCCTTTTAGCTAAACACTTACTGATGCTACTCCGACTCGTGCCTTTGCCTCATACGAATAACATGCGGTTGTCAAACAAAATTATTGTTTGATCGAGAACAAGATTTGCATTTGAAGGTTGCTGGAGCGGTAACCGTGGGTCAATGAGCGCTCATGTTTATAAATGAAGTTAGTGGAAAAAAAAGCCTTCGACCCAATTTCTTTTAAGTGCATCTATTTTTGCGTTGGGACTCACTATACATGCAGCAATTGAAATAGCACAGTCAAAATACTATTTTTTTCTCAATTTAATGCAATCCCGAATAGAATTGACAAAAGCATTGTAAACTAATTACCTCCTCAATTAATGCGTGTCATCTTCAGAGATTTCGGTGCGATATTCAAAATTTACACGAAATTACATGGAATTATGTATTATTCATTGAATATTGGATTCCACATTACTCCATGATATTTGTTGGTACATACACCTATAATAATTAGAAATATTATAATAAACCGTACGGTTTCAGGGTGAATAATGTGAAATTTTGCCATGGCAGGAAAGAAAAACTATGCAAATTCCACTTAGAGAAAATTTAATACACCACCCGGGTTTCAACACATTATGTCATCTTCAGGTGGTTCATCTATTGCCATATGCATGACAAAGTGCTTTGTTGGTATTTGTGATTTCTCCTGCGCAGGACGTAACTAGCAAAACAGGTGGTCGGAATTCGAGTAATAATTTTTTTTGCTTATGGAAACTTTTACAAAAGGGAAATTCATACCCGGTCTAGTTTCATTTCCTTAGCATCTTTATTAATAGCTTATCTCACGTATAGCAGTTCCTGTTGAGTCGTCGTTCTTCGGCAAATGCCACGAAAGGGAGGGAGATAGGGAAAGAGGATGACATAATGTGTTGAAACCTGGGTCGTGTATTAAATTTACTCTAAGTGGAATTTGCATAGTTTTCCTTTTCTAACATAGAAATATAATGCTTAGCGTTCACGAGAAAATAATTACATATTTTATCGAATCGGAAAAATGTATCTTGTATCATAAGCCTACGTGATTACATACCATTAAATTACCATAAAACTTAATTAAAATGATGTATTTTTTTTAAATCCGCATACATCTCTTATCAAAACACGTATGCAAAGTTTCGTGTTTATCTTTATGTGAACGATAAATCCTCTAACTATCTTAAACGTGTGCTAATGGCAAGCGATTCTCTATTGGAATCCAAGTAAAAATGAATATTTCCGTCTATGCCGTTGAATTTATTGTACACACGAGTTGGGATTCTTCACCTGGTAGATATTTCTTTTGAGTGCGTAATGCTGGAATGATCACTCGTCCCCGACCGATAACTAGAAATAACTACTAGAGATGATAAAGCGTCATGAAAATTACATTTGCGCTTGAAAGACGTTTCCGTTTTCCATGCAAATACCTTAATGCGCGCCCACCTTCGACACGCAGCGCCGGCACGGCCTAGTCTCCCGCTGCCGCCACGGCGGATTCCTCACCTCTTCCCCCCTCTCTGCCCCCCTCCCTCCACACCGAAACTGCCGATCCGTGCACTCCGAGCAGGAAACATTTTTCTAATCGGGACAGACAATTTTAACCTGGGCTGATGAAAAATAATTATCGTTTGTGCAATCAGTTTTGCTCACATCCCAGAATAGAACTGCCTACGGCAGCTCTATGCGGAGCAATTCTTAAATGTCTGCGAAGGAGGAAAATTCTGGAATGCCGTAGACAGCTGTCAGGCGGTAACATTAAACATTTGGATGCAGAAACATTTTATGACGACCGTTTGCATTTTTAATGCTGGATCTGAGGCAATACGATGCAAATATTGAGAATGTGCATATGAAATACCACAAAAGGGTGTTCAACGTTCGTTCACCATCGTACACATGGGTTAATTGAAATGCGCTTGTCTTTTAAGGAAAAGTCGCGCAGACGGAGACATTTTTATTATGATGATGCATGAATAAATATCCAATTGGAATTACCTTAAGAAAATCCCTAAAAAATCTATAGAGGAAAATATACCTAATATTGTTTGCTAATCAAACGAAATATTTTGCTTGAAATTTAGAATAGGAACTTTGACTATTTAACCTAGGCGGACACATTCTTTTTTTTCTGCTCGAAAGAAATCTGTTTGAATTTCATTTCATTGCTTCAATGATAGTATGCTTTATCAGATGCAATTGATTTTTCATAGTATTCATAAGACAGATATTTGTGAGTACTCGAAAAAAATAAATAGAGCTAAGAACCCTATCGCCAGTATTGTCATGTTCATGACAAGGCGCGTTGTTGGTATTTGTGATGGCTCCTGCGCATGACGTAACCAGCAAAACCGGTGGTCGGCATTCAAGTAGTAATTTGTTTTGCCTATGGGAGCTTTTTCAGAAGGGAAAAACATGCCCGGTCCAGTTAAATTTACTTAGCATCTTTGTTAATAGTATTTCTCACGTATAGCAGTTCCTGTTAAGTCGTTGTTCTCCGGCAAATGCCACGAAAGGGAGGGAGATATGGAAAGAGGTGGGGATGAGGACTGGTTACGTGAAAATGTGCTAATTTTGCTACAGCTGAGAGGGTGAGAGACTATGCAGAGAGTAAACTCTAATGAAGGGGACTTTTTTCAAGGTCACGACATTCTTTAAAAATTCCAAGCTGCTCGAAAGCGTTGAGCTTTCGTCATTCATTAGAAAAATGCAACGCAATAACTTCAAAACCTCTTTGGTGATTGCGGGATGAATGGATTGTCTTCGAAGCTGATCTTCTCATCGTGATTGTCCTAATATTCACTCTTATGTTCCGCTGCTTGAGAGCAGAAGTTTATTTTTATGTCTCACTAACATCAGTTTCTCTGTGAAAAAATATATTTTGGGAGGGAGCATCCCTCCCATTTTTAATATCGTTCCATTTCATCTAAGAGTGTTTTGTATTGTTTATTTTTCTGGCTCCGACCAGCGTAACTGCGAGTCGTTTACGGTATATATCGTGTATCTTCAATGGTTTGCGAGTTAATTTTGTGGAATTTTGAGTTCATATTGAGATGAAATTAGAACACTTTGTATAATCCACACAAAAATGGGTTTAGTGGCTCACCGGTCGGGCTTATACTATTAAAGTTTTGTGTGGATTATACAAAGTGTTCTCATTTCATCTCAATATGTGGTATATCGTTCTGGTGTGGGTGACGCTCGTCACTAGGCACCCAGCGATTGCACTGAGGCCCGGAACCAGGGCCCTACTCTTGGTCTCGGACGTAGGACGGGTAAATCACCGCGCCCCCCCTCCCAGGCCGGGCGCTGAAGAATGGCCGACCTTTTATGGATCGTATCCGCAGTCTATATAGGAAAGGATGAGGGAGAAGAAGATATCCGTGGCATCATTTTAATATTATGTGCATCCTCTCCACCCGGCGGCGCGAGTGAGTGAAGAATGGCGCGCTGCTGATTCTATTTCCGTCCATTTTATCATCAATCACCCCCGCCTCATCCTCTCCACCCACCACCCTTTCCACAAATACCCACCCTCCCTCCTCCCTTATCCAATATTGCCCTCTCGCGACCCCCCAGGATCGGATTTGCGCTCCACTGTGAGGTCGGGGTGGGGGAGAATTTAGTGTGGAGGAATAGTCCCTCGCCCCATTATACCCTGCGGAAGACATGGACATTGCCACCACCTACCCCCTCCCTCCTGCTCATCCCCTTCAATCCCTTTTTCCCGGAAAGGCTGAGAGCAATCCATATGTGAGGACGCCTTCTTCCTACACACCCTCCACTTTGCACCTTAAAAACTCCTCCTGTCAAACTTTTCCGCCACTAAACCCATTTCCCATCGCGTTTTTTCACATGGGCTTTCGGGATGAGCCGAAAGAAACGCGGGGTGTGGGAGAGAGGGGGAAGGCTAATCATTTCTCATTCTTCTCGTCTTTGCCAGGGATAAGCGAGGATTACGTAACGCTGTGTAGTCTTTGACATTCGCTTGGGTTGGCAAAATGGCCTTGTAATACGGATTTCCTTATCGTATAAAACTTGGGCTTTATCAGGAAGTTTTGCCAGGTAAGAATGTATTAAGTCCAAGCTCATTCTTCCTTAATTTTAGTTTTGAAATATTGGACAAATAAAACAGTATCTTTGTTGATTTGGTGGTATGTTTCAATCGACACATTTAATAATAACTTTGATAAGTATCACCTGAAGATGATACTTATGTATTGAATCCAGGATCGTGTTTTTATGTGTGTTTTTTGTAGTTAAGTAAAAGTTATCATTAAATATGCTAGGAATATTGGAATATTTTCATCCTTTGGTCCATTTTGCTATTATAAGCTGATATTTAGAAGGTCTCAATTTCATTTATGACCTTGACTGACTATTGTTGGCCTTTTGTTCTTTGACTGTTAAAAATAGATGGCATTGTTTTTATTTATTAATTTTTCTAAAAGTTCTACGCTTGATAGGATAAAATTTGTCTCTTTCAGTCAAGAGCTCAGATGTTTACGAATTTTTCTAGTCCAACCATCGGAAAATTAAAGTAATCTAATTCCTCCAGTTAACAATGGTAGGCACTGAAGTACAGCTGCCTTTATTTAACTAATATTGAGACATAGATCTCAAATTTGCAAAGATATGCTGACATTTTGCAAAGATTAACAGAAATCAGTTAAATTTTTCAATTTTTTCAATTAATTCAATTTTTTAGCGTTCAATGGCGGTATGTTAAGCAGTTTTTGGGATAATTTAAGTTTTACCTTGTCTATTTGATTACATTTGTCTTCGATTACCCTTTTTATTTTGACTAAATGGTTTTATGTAGCGTTGAATCAGCAGGATTCTGTGTGAACTGTTTTGGTTTGAGGGTTAAAAATTCCCATGTAGTTCTATATATACACCGCGTTCAGATCAGATACACTTCCTTTTATTGCTACACATATTCTCATATTAAAAATACTGATAGTATACTAAATGTTTCTAATATGATTATGGATGTGATTTGAATGGCCTTGATTGATCATTGTTTCCAAAGCATTGAAAATGGTAGGCTGAAAGAGTGGATGCCAGAATTTTCAAAACGTAATTTTTATAATTTCATCATTAGTTACAATATGCAGGTTGATCAGATTAGTTTGTATTATTTTACGTATTGTGAAAAGATATCCACCGCTAAAAACCTTGCAAATTTTACCCATATTTCATGTTTATTTCTAATTCGTTCATGTCAATGCGTGTGCCATAACGTTATCTAATGAGTAAGACTTATCGTTATAAAGTTACATGTTGACTGAACAATTATGTAAGCTGTGGCTTCTTTGGAATTGATTGATTATTATTTAAATAAAATAACTTTTGACTTTCATCGGAGATGGTGGTTCTAAATCATGGAAATAATGAACCTTATTATTTTTACGAACGCAGGAAAATAAATATAAGTGGATTACATGGTGGGCTCGAATTTGAATCGGGTTGGATACAAGTATTCAAACAAAATTTTTTCGTTTTCCAAAACTTTCCAACATATTCTCATGACGTTATAAAGTACATTTGAACTGCAGGCAATTAAAGGATATTAAAATAAGGGAGGAAAAAGGGAATGAGAGTATGTAGGTATATTCATTTACAAGTGAAGTATAGGCAAGTATACTTCATTTCCATAAAAATGAATACCTTGAAAATATTTTTTTTTATATTTAGTATTCGTTAGAGTTGATCTACGGATAAGAAAACCCCAGAAAAAGTGATTGTATATGCGTTCTATTCTGAGGCTATATATTACAGACTCATACTTTTTTATTTCAATCCTCCTCTTGTATTTCCTTCACGATCTCTTTGGTAGAGTATTGGCGTGAGGTTTTAAGATGTATTGCTTCATTTCTCAATGAATTGATTCTATAATGACCTCCTTCACAAAAATGCGTCTATGAAGTTCATTTAGCGCAAATATATAAGGAGTTGGCTTCTTTCGGTCTTGGTAATAGGTGCTTTCGTGTCCTTCGCTTAACTCAATTCCGTTATTCGGGCTTTAAATAAACGATCACCTCTAAATACCAGATATGGTCTCTTCGATCCACAGTGTGAAAAAAGGGTTAAAAAATTGTTTACCAGCTCTATGAACAGTATTTTCAACGATAAAAACCGGAGAATGTGAAGAAAATATTGCGAAAGGAAATTACTTCTGAGCTCTGTTTACTCTTAATGAGTTGCATCTAATGCGAAGAAAACGGCTCGCGACGGCCTCGTGGATAATAAACAGGGGCAGATATGAGATATAGTCCCCAGCGTAACTGAGTCATAGCTAATTTTTTCTTTAATTATTAGGATCTTTCAAAATGCTAATGGTTTTCTCTGGTTTCAGTAAACCTTATCGGCGGTTGGGAAAGTTTGCAAAAATAAAAACGTAAACTTTTATCTTGCCATACCAAAACGTTTCTTTAGAACAAGCTATATTTGTTTGTTATCAGCAGTTTTCAAAGCGCTGGGTCATCATAAAGTCTTGCCACAAGGAAAACTTTGCAATGTGGTGTGAATAAAATATGCCTGTGGAATTCCTAGTTTTTCATTTACATCAGGAATTAAAATCTATTTCTTCGTGATAAAACAAAATACTGGAAGTTTTTCCCTGATAAAATAATTAATTTGACCACTTTCGATGTCTATACATCATCTACAGGTCTTAAAGATGATGAAGTAGCAAAGAATCTCTCAGATTTTTAAGTTAAACATCGTGACAAAACCTGATATTGATATTGAACTCTTTAAAACAAACGAGCAAACCTTGGTTTGAAGAGTCGACTTTGTAGTATTAACAATTTATTTTTTATTTTCTTCAAAATTATAACAAAACCACCGAAAAGGTTTGACCAAACCTCTTAAAACCTTTAGTGCTGAATAAGATTATGAAAAATAAAGAAGATATATATTTGTACTGTTACATAGCTACGCTGGACTACCTCATATACTTACCTCATATAGTTGCCCCTGGCTTATTTATAAGGGACCACTATGGCGCGCCAGTTACTGCGCATTTGATAATACATCTACACCATGTTCAAGTCTTGAAGATGATTAGTAATATATAAACCAGTCGAATTAAATATTTTGTCAGTGAAAAACCGCAAGGATTTTGGTTCCGTCATCACTGAAATGGTTCCACCCCATCACGCCTGAAACTGTTTTACATTACCGCGTCTTTTTATCCAGTGCAATAAGAGTTTCGTTGGCGTATATGGGATGTGCTTGAGCGGCGGCGCCCTTTTAAGCCCGGCCACCTCAGGATCACATCGTTCGTGCGCTAGGGTCACCGAGGTGTGAGAAGTCTGTCGATGCACACGCGTGGCTGCTCACGCCGCCAAAGAATCGAGAGTCTCGCCTCTACGAAGCATGCCCACGATTCGATATTTTCTCCTCGCACCCCTTCCCCGCAGCACACCACGTCCCCCACCCCTCTTTGATCACTCGCCGTGAAGCGTGGGATTGAGAAAGCTCACGGGCCCGAGAGACCCTGCCTCCGTCGGGAGATAATTTTTTTAACCCGAAATTTCCGATTTCGCGCCTCTGCTCTCCGGGCTGCGGAAATTCCTCAATCTATTCTTTTCGTCTCGTGTGAGGCTGGATAACTTACCGCCCCACACACCCAGATGATCGAAGCGTTTTTGAAAGAAAATCGTTAGCTTTTGCATCTGATTCTATAGAATGCATTGAGCTGCGGAAGACGGTGATCCGAGAAAGGACGGGTGCTTATTTCTGGAGCAGTCTTTCAAGGGATGAAGTATTATGACCTTGTGGATTGGGGATTTAGCTAAAATTTCCTCACCTTTTTCATGAAATTGAGCCTGTAACTTTCACTTTCATATTATGTGAGTATCGAGAGATTTGATTTTTTTGCTTTACCCCGGCCCCGGTAGCAGCAGGGTAAAGTTCTCGCCAGCTAAACTTAGGGTCGCGGGTTCGAGTCCCGCCTGGGTGGGTTTTTCTCCACCCACGGTATGGATGTATGTCAAGTTCTGTTGGTACGGTCCCTGGAAAATCTGATGACCGCCTTAGCAGCCAATCGGGATGACAGGGACATACGGGCCAACAGATTCGTCCGGCAAGAAATAAAGGGACAAAAATTGGCATTACTTGAAAGATTCAGATATGAATGAATTTTTAACCCTCGCTTTACCTTTAGAACTCACGACAGAGGCAAAATGAGAAAGATATATTGCCGAACTGATCGGTATGAAATTTCTGTCTCTACACTCATATAGTGATCTCTTGTTATGTGGGTAACTTACCTCCCCATTCATGATTAAGTCGTCTTTAAAATAATATTTTTTTGCATTAGAGCCCGCAGAATGCCTGGTTATCCAAGGAAAGACGAGTGCTTGTTTCTGGAGCAGCTCGTCAGGTGATGATGTGAAATAACGTTTTGTGTTTAAGATTATGCTCTGACTTCCTCTCCTTTCAGAGGGAACCGAGTGGGTATACTTTTCCAATAACTCTCGCTATCTGCGGGAGACCAGAGATTTGTTTTTGGTTCAAGCAACTTGAAAGATTTAGAGGATAATACATTTTTACCACAAGGCAATTCATTAGAACTGAGATAAACGGCTGAATGGGAGATATAAATTGACAAACTGATAAGAATAAAAATTTCTTCTTTCCACACACAAAAAGAGAGTAAGTCTAAGACACTAACACTAACATGTGACATATCGTCAACCTAAAAATCACCTCTAACATGCGTTCACGTCACATCATGGACGTAGCCAGAAGTTCAATGTTGTGAGGATTGGGGTACATTTTTGTGTATAAAAAGAAGGCGGGATGATTTTTTTAAAAAATAGAGAATATTTGTGTGTTTAGCTAGAGTACGATATAGAGTATAAGATAACGATAATGACAGAAAATTTATACCTGCAACTCTATGATTTTTGCTGTGCAAACTTCTGAATAAAATACTAAATCCACAGTTTTTCAAATTTTCATTCCAAAATAAACACATCTTCAAGCTGTATCTGAAACAGAATAATAAATGAATGCAAAATTTTTATGCTGAAACTAATTCAACTTTAACCTTTAGAGCCACGGTTAAAAAATACATTCAAAATTTCGCGGAGAAGGGAGGAACCGACCGCAGGGCTAACCTCATGTCACTGCGTCAAATTATACCTTGAAAAGCGTCTCCTACGATTGATTTTTGAATAATGCGGTATTATCTTCTTATCCATAATGAAGAGAAATACTCATTGCTTTTCATTCTAATTTTTATTTGCTCGACGCGACGTTGTTTGCCGTTTTACGCTATTGTCAGCTGTATAAGTTTAGTATAATTTTTTATTTTTGTGATAGTAACGCGGGGAGAAGGTATGAATAAATTACTAGCTTATGGGAAGGAAGTCAGGGGAATTGAGATGAAGGGCTGGTGAGGTGGGAAAAGTTATTAATTAACAGCATACACACTTAGCTCTTGCTCATTGTTTTAAGTGTTATAACCATGTAATGAGCAACTAAATTTGTATATTTTATCTGTAATCTTAAGGAAATACTATGTACCCAGTCAACACTAGAGATCTACTTAAGATTTTGGGCAATTCACAGCACATTGATTTTAATCATTGTGACATTTTATTTAAGTTAAGTCGTGCGATGGTGCCATTTTTAGATCAACATATGTCCCTTAATGTAGGAAAAACATTAAAATATTTATTTATGAAAATATTGCATCAAGAAATTTCTGAAAAACAAAAATATTCCCTATAAGTTCATAGCAATATTGACTTCGTTTTAACGGTACGCTATTTTTTTCAATTTGCAAAATCTCGCTCGTACCAATATTTTAAAATCTTTGTTTTATTTTAATGTATCAACAATAGCTTATTAAAGTTCACTGCAAAACCTTGTTAGGTTTTCCTCAAAAGTTTCCTAGCTGCCGACATAAATTTCATTATAATTTATACTTTGGTATATCACTACGAGACATGGGAAGGAACAACGAAGTGGGAATAGATTTCATACCTGCAAACTTTCTAAAGTGTATGGGCCAGAACGGTGAGGGAAACTTGTTGCGATAATTTGTAAAATTTTGAGGAGGGAATGTTGCTGAAAGACTTCACAAATGCGACACAAATTCCAAAACCAACGAAGAAGCCAAGCATAATCTTGCGAGGACAAAATGACAATAAGCTTAATATCCCACGCGGCAAAAATTGCCCTTAGAATTATAAAAAAGAAGACTAGAGAGCAAGGCCAACAACTTTTTTTGGTGGCAACCAATTTAAATTTAGGTGAAGGACGGGAACGCGGGACACAATAGGATTGATGAGGACGCCAGTAGAGAGTAATCTAGAATATGGGAAAGATATATTTGGTTGCTTTTTGAATTTCAAGGAGTATGGTTGGGAGGACTGGGAATTTTGTGGAATGTATGTGTATGGGAACTATTTTTTCCGACATTATTGCTTCACATTGAGTCGACTTTGTTTAAGGTGACTGGTAACTTCGCTTTGCAGGGAATACATGTGCTGGTCAATTTTGGCTCCCACTTGACTCAATTAACTTCAATTTTTTTCCATTGACGGTATATACAGTATCAAATAATTGGTTCTGGATGCGTTATAGGTCTGGAAAATGTTCAAGGGTGTGAGATAAACCGGCAAGACGCTACTCAGACCGCCCTGTAATTTTCAAGAGATGAATGGCTGCTTGTTTCTT
This sequence comes from Ceriagrion tenellum, assembly GCA_963169105.1. Lineage (NCBI taxonomy): Eukaryota > Metazoa > Arthropoda > Insecta > Odonata > Coenagrionidae > Ceriagrion > Ceriagrion tenellum. Next base: position 136,066,409 of record OY720640.1, read on the forward strand.
GCGTCTTGCTCGCGGTGGTCGGTTTTGTGGTGCCAGTCTCGTGATTCTGTACAGTGTCGCCTTGTGTTGCGTGCTGGTTCTCCGATCTGTATAATGCTTGACGTCTTCTTTGTGCTGCAGTAAGGAGTGGTGAATGTTAAATTCAAGTATAATACTCCAGTTTTCGTTGAATTCTGTTATCGTCGGTTTCAGTTAACGTAGATTTTTTCCACGAAAAAAAACTGTCTAAGTTTTCGTCGGCGTGCCCGCGCAACCTTGCTGCTAAGTTTACGAAAACAGTAGGCGACCCACGCGTCGTCCTGTTCAGTGGGTTGGTCTTCCAAGCTATGTGAGCATCACCCCGCGCATCTTGCCTCGATTTAGGCAAATCTTAAAGCGGTGGCAGGAACAGACTTTGGACAGCTTTCTTTTGCAACTTGGGTCTGCTGACTCTAAAACTGGTTCTAGTTCCAAAAGAGTAAGAAGAAAAGTGACCCCCGAATAGTGCCTTGATAACTAAAATCCTTATATGGAGGTGGATCCCTCCACCAAACAATAATATCTGCAACTCTTTCGCCCCTCCTCGCCATCTTCCATACATTAGTCTTTTATATTCATTTTTATGTTCGTTTTTATTGTATATTATTTCTCTTATGTTCACCTTATTGCTTTTTGTATTAAAAACTACATGTTTCCTCTATTAAACGTGGTTTTGGCAAGTATTTTGAGAGTAAAGAACGAATTACTTGGGTTCATATTTATTCATAAGGATATAATTATCTCTATTTTCGTCTGTTTCAGATTTCGTCGATAGTTTTTGGACTGGTTATCGACTAAAACCGAGCTATCTTCGTATACATGATTAAAATATGGTACTTATTTTTAGGTGTGTCCGGATTATCATATTATTATAATCTCTATGCCCATTAGTTTTATTCACGTTTATATATAAAAGCAGGTTTCCCCCTTAGTTTCTGCCTCGTCTTTTCTAATGACGGGCAATCGATCGCAGAATTTGCCGGATCGACCGAGTGCCTATTGGTTCCCGAGGTTGCCTTTCGAGCTTGGTTGAGTATTTCCCATAGCGCCCGTGGGAAAAAGAGCACCCATTGTGTTTTGCGCCGTTGGTCAGCCTCCCTCCTTTCTCTGGGCTCCTCCAGTGACCCACCCCTGCATCTCTCTTTTACACCCCCATCCCTACCATATATCCTCCAACATCCCTCCCCTGCCAATAAACCAACGCGCGCGGAAGGCTGGGAACGGATGTGTGGTCACTACTGAAATCTATGGAGAGTAAAAGTGTGCATTTCCAGTGATCGAGGAAGATAGGTAACAGAGTACTCTCATCGCACCAATAGCATCATTTTAACGTGGATTTGACGACTTCTGTTTACGTACACATTTGAGTCAAACTGTGTAAACGTGTCCTCATTTTTTGACGTCTATAGATATACGCGTAGCAAATTGTATCATACCGAATTTTTTTTGCTATACGATACAATTCTCACATGCAACTTTATGGCTCATGATGAAAGTTTCGGAATAATTCATTTACACGTGAACGAGTTTTTCATAAACGCAAATTTTTACATTTTATGTCATCGCAATGAATTCTAACAAATGTCAAGTTATCACGCTGATTTGAGAAACATATTAAACTCTATCTTCGTCCGCATGTCGAGCGCTGCGCCGAAAACTCAAGTCGTAACAAGCTTTTATTAAAGGAAACAACGTTTAATTTTCACTTCATTTTCATTGCTTAATGTACAGCGAGTTTCTACGCATAAATAAATGTAGTTCAATAATTTGCGGTGTTTGAATTTATTTTGACTAACTACAGAAACTATTAAAATGTGTACTCGAAGACCGAAGGTTATCGCACTAGCCACCTAATGACCCAAAATGATTTTTTGATCAGGCTGCTTTTCCATTAAACAGCCTTAAGTTACTGAAATGAAACAAAGCTCCCGCTGTAGTGGCATAGTCGATGATATTTCGCTCCTTTTTTGTTTTAGTAATTTATGTGATGAAAAATTTCGTATGTTGAACCGTTGCTTGTTTGTTTGACATGATTCTTCCCACACTGACTGATAGAGTTCAATTTTTCTCTTTTCTTTCCTTCTATACTAGGGTGTATGATCCAAATCGTGTTCCCGCCCAGCTTCTCACGTTTATTTAAGAGCTGTTACCTTGAGGCGGTGGAGAAACACCGGAGATGAAGTCAGTGGGCCCCCCATTAGTCGGCCATGAAGCTGAAATATGGACGCATATGGGATTGGTAAGCTAAAATTACTTTCACCTAAACATTGAAATTTTTCAAGGTGACTTTGACTTTTCAATTTCTAGGCTGGATTTTCCGGGCGTTACGCTGCGTCGTAGTTTTTAATGAAAACAGTTTTGTTTGCATTCCATCAGGCGTATTCAGGTCAGGAAGAAAATCAGAGGCTGTTTTTAAATAAAAAACACCGCGGTGAAACACCCGGAAAATGCAGCCTTAACGTCAGAGCACTGCTTTCATTTTTTACAATTTTCAGATTCTCTTAATTGTGTAAAATATCTTAGCTACCAATTGCTTGATGGAATTTAACTTTCTGCATTGATAATTACTTCTTGCAGCTTGTACCGTTTGAGAGAGGTCAAAGGTTAAAAAAAAACTGCAATATTTTCATGAAAAATTTCCTAACGCCGCTAAAATTATAAGTGAATATTTTCATCAAATACGTGCTAATACATTAAATGTGTTAATACATGCTGTCTTTGCGATGGACTACCGTTGTAAATGATTTACATCAAATGTAAAACAATATGAATCCATGTTGATTCGAAGATCTCACTCACTCCCTTCCGCATTACATCCGTAGCTTACTGTTTCATTTCGATACAATTCTTTATTTAAACTGCGCATGATTTAAACATTTTTGAAATTCACTTAAATGTTCTTCATCCTTAGCTTTTGTCAGATACACTCTCCATATATTTTTTTATTCTATGCAGATTTCAATATTCTGTTGCGTCACAAAATATTATGATGAAGTTCACTTCATTGACCAGTACTTTGCAGTTTTCATTACTCTTTAAAATCTCCGCAGCATTTTTTCCTTCTTGATTATGTCCATCTATTTGGTTTTTATTATTCTTGGACTGTACCAAAATTCCATTACTTCATGCTTCTTTCGTCCATCCACTGTTTTCATCTGAGTTCTCACATATGTTTTAATTAACACATTTCATCATTTATATGGCTATATTGCTATTGTTAGTTGACTTTGTTTGAAGACCTGGATTTTATAACAGTTAGTCTGCATGGGCTATAATAGCAAATATGTCATTTTTCGGATTTCTTGAAACCGAGAAATTAGAAGACAGGAGAACTTTAGTTTCCACTTGATGCTCCCAGAGATCAGGAGGTCGAATGAACTGATTGAATTCGCTACAGCGTGGGGAAATGCTGAGGAAGAGAATGTGTAAACGGGTCTACGTAACAATTTTTTCAGCATATTCATCTACATCTACAAAATACCGTGTAAGCAACCTCTAGGGTGTGTGGTACGGGATGATTCCACACTAAGCATGCAGCACTCATCCCAGTTAAAATCAGAACCGCGCACTTTCCCCCGAATGCCAGGCGCAGGCCAAAAGCATCCAAGACAACGGTAGGCAGTCAGACCAGAAACCAGGAAAAAGATACGTAGAAGAACATGCTAGCATGCAGTGCAACACTCAAGATACAACTAGTGGTTAAAATTATTAATGCGACAAATAAATAGCACTACAAGGTACTTAAACAGTCAAGAATATCATGCCAGAGATTGCATGCGAGGTTAGTACCTATCTAAAATTCATGTTAAGATATTTAGTACTACTGAAAAAAACCTATTTAGCCTAGTCAATTTCCTAGGACTGATCTATCGCAACTATTATGGTCCCTTACTGTGTGTGGAAAAAAAGACATTTTCAAATCTATCGGTTCTGCAATCTATTTCCTTAATCTCATTGTTGTGATCGTTCCTACCATAATAGTTTCTCCTGTGGCACTACAGCCCAATGTTGGGTCTAGGCCTCCTTTAACTTCTGCTTCCATACATTCCTGTCTGTTGCTGCTCTCCTCCAGAGTCATTGTTCTAAGAGATTCCGTGTGTCAGCCTGTACTTCATCTTTCCAGTGCTTACTTGGTCGTCCTAATGGTCTTTTACCGTACATCCGGCTGTCTAACGTTCTCTTTGGTAGCCTTTTGTCGCTCTTTCTAGCCACATGTCCGGCCCACTGCAGTCGCTGTAGTCGGATGAATTTTGACAGAGGGGGTTCTCTAAAAAGATCATATAATTTATTGTTGAATCTGATTCTCCAGATATTGTTTTCCCAAATAGGTCCTAAAAGTTTTCTAAGCACTTTCCTTTTTGTCTTCTCTGTCACACTCCATGCTTCCCAACTATTAGTTGCAATGGAACTTTTAATTGTCTAGTAGATTTTCAGCTTGCAATTATGATGCATATTTTGAGATCTAAGTTCATATAATATTGCAAAGTAGGCTTTATTGATTAGTGTTGTTCTTCTTCGGACTTCTCTCTCTTCTGTGCCATCTGCATTTAATTCCACCCCTAGGTATACAAATCGGTCTACTGGCTCAAAGGGGTCATCTAACACTATCAGTGATCCCCTGTTCCCACTTTTCTGTAGAAGTATTTTTGTTTTTTTTTAATGGGTTAATCTCAAAGCAATACATCTAGCATGATTTTTTCATTTTTAGGTATGTTTGCTGTTCCGCTTCTGCTCTTCGGCTCATAATATTAATATCGCCGGCATAGACAGCCAGTTTTTTTGCCGGTTAACAATTTTTCTCTTCCCTACTCCATCTGCCTTTGAGTGCCAACCGATTTTCTAGGTACTATGCTAAAATTGCCGAAGCATTATTGCTTTAATCTTCATAAGTAATCTGCATTTAGGTGCCATCTGTGAACGATCAGTGAAATACCAGCATCTAAGAGTGACATTGCAGGAGGAGCGCTATCGCGCTCCTGACACTTTTCGCGAGAGACAGGAGCGCGATAGTGCTCCCCGGCACTCAAAGGGTTAAATAAGGTATGTGCCAGTCCATCTTCTTGCTTCAGACTCCGAGATTTTGAATACAACTGTCAGTTGGTTTTATACGCACCACTGCTACTGTGCCCTCAATTGTCGTTTTGATTAATCTTATTAATGTTTTGCGGGATTTTTAGTTCGATCATAATTAGATAGTTTTCTTCTATTGGGTGAGTCATATACCTATTTGAAATCTATAAATACATTATATACATCAATGTCATATTCCCAGGCTTAGCGCAGGATTTCATTTACTGTGAAAATTTGGTCTATTGTTGACCTGCCTCTCCTAAATCTCGCTTGATATTCACCAATAATATCCTCTTCTACGGTTATAAATCGTTAATACTGTATGTTAACATTTTATATGCTGTGCATTGAAGAGAGATCCTTCGATAGTTATCACATTTCAATTCGTCTCCCTTTTTTTGTATAGGGCATATAATGAATGCTCTTTCTCCAATTATTAGGAATTGTCTCTTTCTCCCATATATTTGTAATCAGTGGATGCATTTGTTCAGTTAGGTGTTCACCACCTAGTTTATACATGTCAGATGATATTTTATCTATTTCTGATGCCTTGTGTTTCTTTTGGGCATTTATTGCGCCTCGCACCTCCTCTAACGTAGGGGGTTCTATTCTTTCTTCCATATCAGCATGTAGATTCATACCATGCCCGTTATCTTGTTCCTTTTGTGTTCCTAGTAAGATTTGGAAGTATCTCATCCATATATTTTTTATGTTTTGTGGGTGACTCACTATTTGTCCTGCTTCGTTTCTGCATAGAGTAGTTCGCGGTTTTTTGTCCTCTATAATGCTTTAACCATAATAGTTTTGATCTAGCAAAATATGAACGTCTGGAAAAAAGTAGTATACATCAAACCTTTGTAAAAGATTTATATTTTTTCTCACGATGGGATTGAGGTTCCCACCCTAATTCCCTCAACAATTTAGTAACACTGCTATGTTTATCATAACAATTTTAAACAAATCTAGCTGCCCTACTCTGCATTTGATCTATATCTGAAACTAGTCCTACTTCGTAAGGGTTCCATATAATAGCAGCGTACTCCAAGTGAGGTCTTATGAGAGAAAAATTACATCGCTTCTTTACTTTTTCGTCGCACTTTCCTAGTATTTTTTTAATAAATCCTAATTTACGACTTGCCTGTCCACAAATTTCTCGTATATACTTCCCAAACGACAAGTACTGAGTAAGGGTCACTCCTAAGTACTTAACTGACTCTACATTTCTTAGTTCGGCTTGATTAGTTGTGTATGTCTCGTTGGTTAAGCTACTATTCCTCCAAAAATTCATAACAGTGTACTTATTAAGATTTAACTATAACTGCCAAGTGTCGCACCATTCGTTTATAGCATCTCGATCTTTCTTCAACGCAGTTCAATCAGACTGTGTTAATATCCCTGTACAATACTGCGTCGTCCGCGAAAAGGCGAATTTTACTAGTAACGACGGTGGTGATATCATTAATATACAAAAGGAATAATAAGGGACCAATGGCCAAATATTGTGCAATGAAAGCATCATATGCAATGAGAACTGAATCTAAATTTATTTTTAATTTTGCTCGATGAACAAGAAAAATTGTTCTTAAAGCATGCGCGTGCCCTTTAATTTCAAATAAAATTATATTTAACTCCCATTCACTACTGAGGTTGTTCAGTTTTTTTTAGTGTGACTTTTTTTAGTTGTGATAATTTAGTGAAACTTTAGTCTTAAATTTGCCAAAATAACTCAAAGCTACTTAAGCTGTGATTGCACTCAATTTTTCAATTCTGATAGAATGCCTTATGTGCATGCGCCACTAAATTTGCAAGCCAAACATTCTTTTTTGTGCTCTGTCGCATGATGGAACTCAATTCAGTTGCTGGGGTACGTCGATGTCCTTCCTATTTTCGCCCTATCCATCCTATTATATTATCGCCCTTCTCGCATCCCTATTCGTCTCGATTTAAAGGGGATATGACTCCGCTTCGCAGAATAAAAAGAGCAGCTCTCATCCGAGAGATTCCTGGAAAACACGCACGTTCGCTCGCACGCAAGCGCTGTGCCGAATATTCCATCCTTCCCGTCCGCCCCGAAATATTTATTCGCCTTTTTCGATTTTCAATTTCTCTCTCTCTCTCTTCCTCCCTCCCACTACTCCCTCCTCCCTTCCTCCCACCCGCCCACTTCCCTCCCCTCCCCCTTTTGCGTTCACTTTCGCTGTCACACGTGATCGGCTTGCGAGAGAAGAAGAGAACGCCCGCAGAAACAAAAGAACGGAATTGAAGCGACGGGAAGTTCGAGAGGAATAGAAAGAAGGCGTGGGGAGGAGTTTCCTCGGTTGATGTGGAAAGTTGGTCACAGAAAGGAGAGAGCTGTTTGGAATACATTTTCTGCGTGCATAGGCGTGAAGTAATGGCTGTATCAGTGTGGAGGCTTTACGCGGGTGAAATTTTTCGCTTCGCGATGGAATCAATTGAAATATCAGATAGTTACATTTTTTCATTGCTTACGAAATTCGTGTCTTATGGAAAGAATGCTTTCAGCAGTCATTTCATTCAAGTTTGAACGATTCTTTAATATTCTACAAAAGGAAGAGTCTTCAAGATACACTGAAGTAAATACAGACTGTAGTTTTAAGAATAAAATTTATGATATGCACTCTTGAGAACCAAGTAGAATGTTAACATATTAGGCAGGTATTTGTAACTAATTCCCCCCAAATGGGATGCTAACATTCCAGCATTTATTAATGCCTTTCTGAGTACTTTTACTACTACTCAACTGAAAGCACTCTTTTCTCTGGTAAAAAATGGAGTGATACAAAAATCATGCCCTTTGATGAATAAGGTTATATTCAGGAAAGGGACGTGGGTGCTACTGCTGTGAGCAGAAAGCTATTAATGGCTGTAAAGGCTGTCTAGGCGGCATTTAAAAATTTAATTTTCAGCCGGTAATCCTATATGAATATAGAGTTGCCAAAAAGTTGATTTTACGTCTTTTCAGCTTCATTTGGTGTTGACCAATTTTACTTCAAATGGCTATAGCCGAGCGTATCAAGATTTTTTTGGAAGTCTTGAATATTAAAAAATACCGCGGAAGTCCACAACAATGATAATCAGATATTTTTAAAGAGTTATTTTCTACCATTCTTACGTGATTATTTCAACATAGAGTGTTTTAGGGTCATTGCTGGTATAATAAACTAATGCAACCACAGTGTTGAGTGCTATGGAAGTGGAACCGAATAATCTCGGAGGTGTATAAATAAGTGAAGAAGAGCTTACATTAGTCGAAACCAGTGAAGTGGGAACTACCCGGAATCAAATGGAACATCTTAGAAATCAATATCATATTTCGTATCACTACTCTTTTTTACTTACATGGTTATTTTTTCTCTCGCGATCAACTAAAACTCAATACATGATTTCAATATTAGTCGCCCAAAACTATTGGGTCGTCAATCATTGCATTAATAAAATCATAGATCGACTCGAACAAAATGATACCGAAAAAAACAAATTTCATCCACTAATATCCTATAAAGATCTACTCCCATGTAGTGGTTTATGTAATCCTGCTTTGTCAGCCTATGATAATACTTAGAACCTATGTTATGTTAAAGTGAAGGGAGACTTGGATTGCTCGGCATTGATGCGTGATTCAACACAAGAGGACAAATATGTGCAAGATTATTGGGTCACAAGCTTTAAGAGAGAGAAGTTGTGGGAAATTTTAGAATGATAACCATGGAACACTAAAGAAAGACTTTAAACTATCATCAAAGTTATAGATAGTATTGCTGCAGTCCAATTATCACCAGGTAGCCCAGTGACATGCGAGACTTCACGCTTACAATTCCCTATGAGAGAGAGATAGGCACTTCCAACAAACTTATAAGATGATTCGCAAGACTGGGATACACAATTTATCTGGTTTCATCTCTGCTTTTGATTGCACGCATATTTGCCCATCTTTTCTCAGTTTGGAGCCTCGAGTAGAAAATCATCTTCTAACTCTTTCTCTCTTTTGCAATGGGGTGAATACGCTTCTCTCATAACCAGCGATCACATCTCTGTTGATTTTATCGATTTCGGTTCTTCCCCTCAGAATATAATTGTTTTCTCGAGACCAGGTTTCAAAACACCTGCATGCTCTAACTCTCATTATCCAGGAGAAGAGAGGCTGTTTTCAGCAATTAGTAATAGAAAAGGGGAATAATGGAAGGGAAAAGTACCATTGATTCGTAGTTGACTCTCTTTGTACACCCCAAGCTAAAATAGAGTTTAAGAGGTGAGCACCATATCTTAAGTTGACATAATATTTTGGAGCATTATTCTAGTTATATATAATTAATTTACAGGATAACGTTTATAACATTTTAAAATTTTTTTGGAGATATAACGGTGTGTATTTTTGCTGCTATAGTTTCCTGCAAAGGACAATCGTGATATTTAAAGCATAGAGGCAGAACCCTACCTTGTGAAAGACAAGATTTTGCTAATTTTATTCTAAATTCGTGATATGATCCTTTCCTTCACTTCAAGGCTTAGAGGTATACACTGTTTATATTAAGAGTACTCTACCCGCCTAGTGCTTCGTTGTAGTGGTAAAAAGACATAGTCTCTATGTCTCCTATGGGCATTATATAGGCCAAATTTCCTTCGCGAAGTTGTATTCTTCTGTGCTATAATAATCAGCTTCTTTGACGTCGCATTTCAGGTTTCTACGTCGCTCTTTTCACCGATATGAAAAATACGGAAGTGGCCAAATTCCATTCATTCAATCAACACCGCCCTAATTCCTCATATGAGGGAATCCAAATGCCATCATCATGTGGAGGAAACAGGTAGTGTTGGTATGACGAAACTTGTAGGCACTCATGAGCGGAGAATTAGAAACCACTGAGTGTGAATCAAGCTTTGATGAGTAGACAGAGGCACTGTAGCACATCAGGAGGGGTCTCTGGAGGTAGAATCGATCCAATATCTCCTATATCCTTTGCTCTCTTTTGCGTCATGTTCTTTATAACTGAATGGCACAAAATTTTTTCTGCCTTTACGTTGTGATTAGAATTAACTTGGCCAGCGTCCAAGCGTTTGAGTCTACCACATATACCGCTTAGCGGGGGTTTCGAGCTGCAGAAAACTGGTTCTCATGGTTGTCCCTTCAGAAGAGATCTGGCAAACTGGCCAAGGGTTTAAAGAATATTTGGTTTCTCTATCGACATGCGGGCGAAGATATGACAATGCTGTGTGGTAGTGCACTTTAAGCGTCTGCATGAAAAGCTGCCCGTAACGCGGTTACTGCATACTGCCCTAGGTGGTATCCTTGTACACACTACTTCAACTTTCTACGAAATATCAGTTAGTAGCCTCGTGGAGCCATATATTTACTCTGAAAGTGGAGCCATAGACTTGATGGGCGGCGGAGGCTGTATAAAGTTGTCCCATTAGGAAACAGATATTTTGATTCATAGCGAACGATTGGAAAGTGTGTGGAGTGCATGAAAAAGAACCAGAGTGGATAAATGAAGTGAAGATGAGACAGGTGGATGTTTTGCGTTTTTTTGAAGTCGAGCGCAAGTGGCGGGAAGTTGTTACGGCCAATGGCTGTGCATTGGTATAATAGTCAGGGACTTCCGAAAGAGTGCCCGTTAGGCAGGGTTTATGCTGCATCCTAAATGAGATAGTAAAGGGTGTGGTAAATGAGTAAGTAAAATCTGGTAGCCCGTAGGTTCCTCTTGTGCTGCATGGAAATGTGTTCGAAGGGCCGTGGTTCTGATGTAATAGCTCACCGTCATAATACGCTTAGATTTTTGAGCTGCCCTTCCACATGTAGCGTCATTCCTTGTTTGAACTTAATTTTCTGGGGATGGACCTGTGTAATTAAAGCGTGCTTCGTTGATTTTGGGCGCGTTGAAAGACTTGACATCTCCTTTCAAATGTCACAAACAGGTTAGTTGTATTAGGGTTAGAAGTTGCCTGAGAGAGTATTTGGTGAACCTGCCCAAGAGATTTCTTTTCAAAATATCTAATGAGCCTGAGGAACAAGTGCTGTAATTGAGAAAGTGCTTGGAGCAATGCGCCTTTGTGACGGTCGGAATAAGGAAGAACCCATTATATAGATTTATGACTTGTATTGGTCCCGAAGGCCAAAGCCATGAAGGACATTCGGGTGCTTGCTTGCCTAGGTTATGTCAAAAAGTGATACATCCTACGTAAATTTTCTTCAAATACTATCTGATATCTTAACTTTATCGTTTCTTGTATGGTCTATTTATAATTTTTCCTTTTCCATAGACTTTCTGTCCTTGGAACGCTTATCTGTGGCTTGGCATAAAATACAAACTTGGAATGTTTCTTCCGAGGACTTCAAATACCAATTGAATTGCTTCAATCGTTGCCTATGTCATACCCTCTTGAAAGAGGTGCTCTCATTAAATATATTTTTGTCGTTTCTCTCGTCATGGGGACTTAAATGAAAAGAGAAGTGTTGATCGACACATTAATCTCGTTATTCATAATTATAGGGTTATTTAGAAAATTTATATCGTTAAAACTTCTTTATGTCCTTCTTTCGAGAGTTCATAAATATTTTTTATCTTCCCAGTGATTCAATTGTTCTTCATATGATATACATCATGGCTGATGTTTCTCCTTTTCTGTTTACTAATCTCCGTTTTACCTAAGATTTTATTCTTTACATTGATATCTTATTCACACTCTAATACAGTGGCCTTCAAATTGCATTATATCGTGCTGTACTTTATGGCGGTTGACTCTCTTGTGAGATCACTATCCCTGTATTCAAAATATGAAAACTTCAAGAATGATTTTCTCCAATCGTTTTGCAGAAAAAACGAGTATATGATTCAATTTTTTATGCAGTGATAGAATAAACAAATACTGCCACTTGCGATAGACTAAATAAATGCAAAGCTCCATGTATCACTCCATACATCTCAGAGATTCCAAAGACGTTTTCCAAAGTAAATGTAATTATTACACTCCAGTAAGTATTTACGTAATAGAAACAGGCATGATATGGGCAAGGAAGAGTAGCGTAGGAGGTGAAGAGGTGCGAAGGGAGTGCTTTACAATTTAACCGATCACGTGCAAAATCATCTTGTTATTCATTGAAAGTTATTTTAGCTATCACTTTCCTGCTCATTATCCTGATCTGTGGGATAGTCGAAACATCTGCGGATAATGCACTCAAAGAACGACGTTCCCCACCGTGCAACGCAATATTCCAATTTAAAGAGATATTGGTTTGAAGGATGGTTATGGAGTGCGGATGAGCGCAGGTGACCATTCCTAAGGAATCTTAGAAAAATAGGAATTCAGTCGAATCTGCGCTCCTGGCGCCTCTGAGGCAAACGCTGAAATGCCGCTCGTGCTGGTGTTATTGGAAGCTGAGTGTCTCGTACGTCGTGGAATGTGAAAATATTTCCCGATGAATCGTCCTCCGCATGTTTATCGCCTTTCCCGAAAGTCTTTCCGTTGGCGAGTCTGAGAATCTATTGACTTTCCAAGATATTCTCCAGGTGAACTTGAAAGGCATTGTTTTAGATTAAAGAGGACGCACAGAATGCACCAAAGGAAAGCGTTTAAGCATGATAAGAGGAAGAATAAGTCATGCATAATTACCATTGCGCTCAGGGCCGACAGAGTCAACTCAGCACATTAGCTTTTGGCTTTGGTGTGTAAGAAATAAGACATTTTCTTGAGATCTGTGCTGTGCACACAACAGTTAATTCACCAATGATAAAAACCTTTAATTCAAGTAAATTAGTTTTCACGGCAAAAGTATCAGATATATTATGGACGAAGATGGAGTAAGAACATACACCCAAGTCAGTGGCTTACCAAAGTCTTCTCAGGTGCTACAGCAAAATTTAAAATTGGTTTAAAAAAATCATGAGTTAATCTAATATTATTTTTGTCTAGGAACTAAGCTCTTAATATCCAAGGAATTGATGCTATCATCATTTAGTTATCGCAGTTTAACAACTATTTCATCCCCAATCCGTCATCGCATGCTTTCTAGACAACATTTTTGGAAGCTGCTCCATGGATCCATTAAGCATACTTACCCTTCAAAAATTATCAGAGTCTACCTCTTCATCAATACAGCCTCCGCCCAAACTTAATGGCTGTCAAATTCTTCCCCGTATGACGTTTAATTGGATCTTTGAGGACTCCCGAAAGAAGGAAATGACGCCCAACTGAGGCATCGCATGGATTCTTCTAAAAGTTTTGACGCATGGAGGGGAGGTAGGTGGCAACACTCCTCGTGTCCAACCCCCGCCCCCCACCCCATGACTCCAAAGCCCTCCCACCCCCGCAAATAATAGAAAGCGTATGGTGTACAATTAAACAACAAAACAATAGGAGAATACATGTTTGCTCTTTTTATAGACCTCCAAACTCCGAAGTAGATACTATTTACCAATTAGAAAATCAAATATCCGCATTTACTTTGAGAGATAGTAAAAGTGTAATAATTATTGGGGGAGATTTTAATCTCCCATGTATAAATTGGGATTCTTACACGGTAAAACCGAATTCGAGGAATAGAAAAATCAGTGAGATCTTACTCAACGTACTCTCAAATCACTCGCTATCCCAAGTAGTCGACAAGCCTACGAGAGGTAATAAAATATTAGACCTTTTAGCAGTAAGCCATCCTAAGTTGATAAAACATATCAATGTTCTCGACGGTATAAGTGATCACAGAGCAATTCTTGCAACCTTAAAGACAGAAGTGGAGTCAGCCGAAAAACCAAAACGCAATATTTATTTATTTGATAAATGTAACTTCTTTAAATTTGGCGAGATGCTTAATGATTCATACACGGACTACGTAGCTAAAACAGAGGATAAAAGCACCGATGTGTCATGGAAATACTTTTTAGAAATCTTACGCCAAGGAATCAATGAACACATTCCGCAAAAACTGAAAAGTGATAGCAAAGAACCTCGTTGGTACAATAACGATGTTAGGAGAGACCTTAGGAAACAGAGAAAACTGTACAACATGTTCAAAAAAACCATTACGTTTGATGAAAAATCGAAGGAACTAGAAGCAAAAGAGAGTTACCTTGCGCAACGCTCAAAAACCAAGAAAACTTTGCGTGCTGCACTGCGAAATTTCAAGAAAAAAATACTTGGAAAATTACTCGAAGAAAATCCTAAATCTTTTTGGTCATATGCGAGAGAACTTCAGGGAAAATCTTCTACCGTAGATTCGTTATTTGATAAAGATGGTAAACTTGTCACAGAAAATATTGATAAAGCTAATGTGTTAAACTCCCACTTTGAAAGTGTTTACACTACAGACGACACTGCGTGTAATTTAGACATTCCATACATTGAGGAACCGATGAAAGAAATAACAATTCAGCGCGATGGGATAACCAAACAGCTACAATCGATAAAAAGTAATAAATCTCCGGGTCCGGAGGGAATACCCGCGCGCGTCCTCAAGGAGTTAGCACCACAGATCGCACCGTTCTTAGAGATAATATTCAATAAGTCATTATCTGAAGGAAAGATACCAATGGACTGGAAAACTGCAAACGTTACACCGATATTTAAAAAGGGAAACAGGCATGACCCAGGAAACTATCGACCAATATCATTAACATCGATTACAGGCAAGATTCTCGAACATATCGTTGTTAGCAACATCATGACTTTTCTGGACAGTCGAAACCTCCTGCATAATTGTCAGCATGGGTTCCGGAAAGGTAGATCATGCGAAACACAGCTCGCGCTCTTTCTTCACGACGTTCTCAAATCTGGTGAATCGAAAAAACAAGTTGACGCACTATTTCTAGACTTTAAGAAAGCTTTCGACACGGTACCTCACAGAAAACTATTATACAAATTACAGTCATGCGGGTTAAACGAACAAGTAGTAAACTGGATACGTGACTTTCTGAGTGATCGTAAGCAAAAAGTAGTTCTTGACGGAATTAGCTCTGATATAGTTAAAGTGACATCAGGTGTCCCGCAAGGAAGCGTTATTGGCCCACTTTTGTTCATTATATATATAAACGACCTTTGCTCCCGAATTAGCAGTAAAATACGTTTATTTGCCGACGACGCTGTCATATACCGCGAAATTAGTGATCAATCTGACTTTGAAATTCTGTCATCGGACTTAAACAACGTTCATGCGTGGAGCAAAGAGTGGGGACTAGAACTTAATCTGAGCAAATGCACGGCGGTGCACTTCTTGCGTAGGTCGTCCAACTATCCCCATGTATATGTTGTGGATGGCGTTAGCATAAATGCGACAGATGAAGTGAAATACCTGGGAGTTACGATAACTTCGAACCTATCGTGGGGGACACATATAAGAAATATTTGTGGCAGAGCCCTGAAGAAGTTAGGATTTGTCAAGCGTGTTGTGGGAAGATTATCGGATGATAAAGTGAAAGAGAGGTGCTATTTCGCACTCGTCCGGCCACACCTTGAATATGCAGCGAGCATATGGGATCCGGCGGAGAAAGACCTAGTCCATGAACTTGATAAAATACAAAGGAAAGCTGCGCGATTCGTGAAAAACTGCTACGGCCGTACAGAAAGCGTTACACAGATTTTGAAAGATTTAGGGTGGGAGCCGCTAGAGACTCGGAGGCTACGCGCTAGGCTTAGATTGCTTGAGCAATTGAGAATGAATATCTTTCAGAGCGACACGGAGAACATCATATTAGAACCACATTATATTTCCAGGTCCGACCGAATCGATAAATTAAGGGAGATATTTTGCCGAACGGATAGGTATGGGAATTCGTTTTTCCCCCGAACAATTAAGGACTTTAATAAATGCTAGGCGGAACTTTGATTTTTTTTTGTTTTGTTGACGGCTGGTGTCCTAACACCCCCCGCCACACGCCTTTTGAGGCGGCTTGCGGGGTAGTATGTAGATGTAGATGAAATAAACCCACTCTTCGCATCTCCAATCACTCCCAGCCACTCTTTAAGCCGCCAAGGGTGACTGATTTCGAATCCTCCGATCGAAAGCCACAGTGTCTGCCCCCTTTCTTCATCACGCCTCCTCACCCCTCCCCCACTTCCCTCCCTCCACTGAAAAGATTTGGGCGTGGATGGGGTCGAGGGAGAGAAGTGAATGGAAAGGATAGATAGATGATGCATGAGTTGTTTCAGGGAGGGCGGGAGACGCCGGGGATTGGGGATTTTAAGGAGCGAGGGAGCGGGTCGCCTCTTTCGGGAGACGGCTGGATGCGGCACGGTGTCCCGATGGCGGGGGAGGGGGTGGAGGGAGTAGACGGAAATATTCCCCTTCCGACCCCCAGTCACTTTCTCCGCGTCCCGTCCCCCCCAGCGCCCCCTTCCTTCCAACCATTCCTCCCTCCCGCTCACCCCCATCCGAAAATTCACTCGCGTGCCTCTCCCCACGTCGCTCTTTGTCTCCTACCTTCCTCCCTTTCTGTTCTCCTTTCTTCTCGCCCTCCCCCTCAGTGCCCTCCGACGAAAGGTCCCGTCTTCAAGTCGATGCTTGTCCTTTCACCCTTCCTAGCAGACCCCCTACCCGCTTCTCGTCCCCCACTCTCTTCCGCCTTGTTTGCATTCCTATGTGCTCGCATTCTCTCTCTCTCTCTTCATCCCTCTCCCTCTTCCTCCTGTCCACCCGACTCACTCGACAGACGGACGGACAGACAGGCAACGCCCCCCCACCTCCTCCTCCGCTCCCTTCAAATCTCTCTTCCCTTTCTGTCTTCCTCCCTCTTTTCCCCTTCTATTCGCCTCTTTTAAGATGGTCATGGACCCACCATGTGATACTACACAAATACTTAATTACACATTTTTTTCCATTTGGTTTAAAAAATATCCTGATTTCGCCGATAAAATAGGTTGCCTAATGAGAAACCAAATTTAGGATCGAAATATCCAAATTATTCCTCGAAAATAGTTTGAATTTACTTTCTTTCCATTTCTTATTTCGGGATTCGGCTGCGTCGTTGTTTTTCTGAAACGTTTCTTTTCCTCTCCAGAAGGCATCATCAGGGTGTCAATTACGGTTCTCTGTTGTTAGGAGATAATGTACGATATCTCCTCGTAACGATAGCTCGTAACGAAAAATGAACCGTAATTAACACCGCGGTCAGAATTACGATCGATTATTTTTGCTGGGTTTTAATAGAAGAGTCGGTGGGGTCGGTCACTTCTGATTGGCTGCCCCTTTTAGAGCCAAAACCAATTTTTGGCCCCATTTTCTCCCTCCGATTTGCGATAGCACTCTTTTCCACTTAGTCGCGAGGTGATGCCCATCATCTCTGTTAATATTGTTCGGGAATTTTGTTTAATCTCTCGCAACTTCGACCTGAAGACGTCTCCAGGAAAGGAGCATCGTTGAGCTTTAACACGAGACTTAAAGAATTATTGTGTGACGGGCACCAGAGGAGAAAGTAGCATGAAATATCCAGTTAGTCATCAGATATACAGGAGGTTACGTCACCACCCCCCCTCTCACGGTGGTTGGAGAAATATTGACAGATCGACTTATCATGGATGGAAAAATATCGATGGGAAGAGATAAAGAGGCATATGGAAATGGCTAGGAAAAAAGCACGAGGGCAGCCGATAAAGTTAGTCAATTAGCGTACGACAAGGAATCATAGAGATGGTTCCAGGAAGGGATTGCAGCCATTAGTTCATGCATTGAAATTTCAGGGTGGGAATTATGGAATGATGATAAATCATAAGAAAAAACAGATATATGATTCTCCGAGACAAAAAAGCAATACTAGTCCTTAAAGCAGAAGGGAACAAACTGGATACCATAGATATATTTAATAATTTAGTTAGTACGTCAGAGGAAAATGGGCATAGTAGTGAAGGGGGATTAGCAGAAGAGCAGCGGTAGCAAATGAAGCGTCTAGATGCCGAAGTGAGTTGATGATGGGTGAGGCTATAAATAATAGGCTGTTGAATACTTAAATATGGAGTGCAGTGTTGTGCAAAGCAGAAACTTTGACTCTTAAGAAAAGTGGACGAGAATAGGCTGAAGACTTTCAAGATGTTGATATGGAGGATAATAAAGTGGGAGAATGGAAAGGAAGACATACGAAGAAGTGCTTGGTGTAGTGGGTGAGGGAAGGAAATTCCTAAATGAGAGTAGGGAGAGGCATGGAGGGTGATTGGAAGAAGTTTTGAGGGGCGAAGGGTTGCTTACGGCTCAGATCGGAATGGAGAATGTTAGCTAAGTGGGGAAGGTGAGGAAAGAGAATACGTTTTATGGATAGGGTGAAGAAGGTTCAGCCGTAATCTGAGTTGAAAGAAAAAATTTTCTGGTGGTTAGGGCTCTGCACATATACATATTTTATTACCATTGAATAACTACAGTATTCCTGTTTTTCCAACGTCGCGTATATTTTTTATGCTCCTTCAGGACTGATTTAGGATTAGTTTTGTGGAATTAAATCTAATGCTACTCTGAAGAAGCGTATCAGATGTGCGTGCCGTTGGAAAAAACGATCACCATAATTCAATAATGATTGAACCCATATCTTTAGAAAAAGTATTAATTTGATTAAACCTCAATCCTAACGGCAATAAAAATTACTTTTAGTAAAATTTCATCAAAATGAGCACAAATCCACTTTCAACATATGTTAATCGAAGAAAGTTCTGTTAAAACTCTGACGTTATTTGCGTCAAGGCGAGAACATACATTTGCAGTTAACGCTGTGATAGCCAATATCACAAATGTTATAACGATCACATTGCTTGAATTTTTACGCAATTAGTCGGTACTAAGTACAGTGTAACTTGTTAAGAAATCTATCAATTCTGTTTTCTTCAGCGAGAATTCTAAAATAATTATACTTTTCATAGTTTTACTATCTTAAATGTTAGAAATTCAATATCTTTTGGATGGCTTTATTTATGCTAGTGAAAATAATCCATCCTCTGGGCGGAATGTGCTCGAAAATCCCCTTTCCCTTCATTCAACTGCACGATATGTGAAATCAGACAATAATTTGCTGACGAGCGTTCTCGTCAAAAATGCTACTCGGAAAAAGATGAATTGGACATACTCTGTGCTTAGCGTCCTCTTCAGTTTAATTTCCCCCCCTCCTCCCACTCACCCAATGCGTCTTACCTCCCTCTCCACATAGCAAAAATTAAAAGATTCTCCAATGGCCGTAAAAATGGCACCACTCGTCAAACATGCAACCACACAACACTTACTGTGTTGGTTTGCGGGAAAAGGAAATCCACAGCAGGGACCAACCACAGCCTCTCTACCAGAATACCCTCCTGTGATGGTTTTCGGGTATGTTACTTCCTCGCCAGTGACCACCACAGACACACACACTCAACCCAGTTGGGATCCTTTTCGAGGGCTAATGGGACCCTGATAAGGATGCCTGGGTTATAACCTGAGATCCTTCTTAGGGCTAATGGGACCCTACTAAGGATGCCTGGTCATTACCACAATCACACTCACAAGTACTCAAATCACTCACTCACACACACAGACGGTCCCAACTTCTGGGAGAAATCGCTCAAAAAGAGCGTGGTCAAAATATAAACACAAAGAAAAACGTGGGTGAGCGTCGGATACTCGTATTTCGGCCACAAGGTGGCCCTCTTCAGCGAGCCGAAGGGAAAAGCACTTGCAACATGAGGTTGTAAGTGAACGAAAGGGGAGGACAGCCAGGAATAAATACACAACTGGTGAGTAATTTGGTATGGCCTCGGTCTTTCTTAGCCTCGACACTGACGTAATTTTGACGTGAGAGCCTCGACTACTTGAAACGGGGCCATTCAAAAGTGGAATTTTGTCGGCGGTTTTGACTTCACATCTGCGTATTTATCGAGGTTTGACCGTGCCGAGTTAGGCTCCTTGATCACCTCCATTCATTCCACCTTTGTGCGACGCAACCACCCTCTCTTCGCGTGTGAGCGTGTTAGATGGAGGATCCCATCGTCAAATGGTGGTCAAGTTGGTCTAGCAGCGTGGACTGGAGGTGTTGCCTAAGGAGGTGCCGTCAAATGAAAATATGGCGTCACAACCATCTATATATTATGTATAAGCGATGTCACTACGACACACGAGAGTCAGTGTTGAGTGTTCACGCGTGACACGTGCCTTCGCGCTAATAAAAGCACCATTTGTTGAGTTGAAATCAGAGATAACCATCATTTCTGGCAAGCGTACTTGAACACGTAAAAACAAAGGAGGCGTGGGAAAGCACAGACTTCCTCATGGCTTTCTGTAAATTTACGTTCCCTCTCCCTTTTCTATACTCCATTTTCCGTTTTTCCTCCCATTTCCGTTTGAGGACGCACCGGGGCCACCTACCCAGGAGCCACGCCTTGTTCCGTGATCGTCCAGCACGACGACGCCCCCCGCGAGTCGCACGCTCACGCACGCGCTCGCGCCCATTGATTGAATTACGCGAGTGACAAGGAATCGCCCCCCCCCCCCGCCCCGCCCTTCCCCCGTCCATTAGAGCGGGCGGGGGCAGTGCGACGGGGCGAGACCGGAAGTGAGGGGCCTCTCTCTCTCTCTCTCCACGGCGTTAGAAGGCAATTGATGGCCTCCTTGCCCCTCGATACCTCTTTAAGGGTGAATCGCAAAGCGCCCGAGGCCCTGAGCACGCATTTCAAGGATACATTTATCTTCCTGATTGCTAGTACTTCGGTTTCCTCGGCAGAGAGAAATAGGGTTCGGGACTGCGACGAACGTTTCCCTGCACTAACACACTCACACACACCTCGAGTATGGTTCTCTTTCGTGATGAGACCGGCAAATCAAACTTCACGGAAGTCGATTGGAATCTGTTCAACCAAACAACAGATTTACTCATTTCCGCAGCATATGCCTCGGGTGAAGACTTTTTGATAAATTACCTCTAGACTTTCTTACGGTCGTACCCGATCCTAAATTTGATATTTTAAAATGCGATTAGATTAAGTCCTCCGTTTTTACGGGATCGACCAATGCTTACACTATCCCCGTAAAACCTTAAGAAGGTTCACTTCGTTTATTTATTTCAATACATAGCAAAGAAATATGGAGAAGTTCGGAATACATACAGAAATTCCGCAGCCGTTGTTAAGGATGTCATTTGTGGGCATCATTTAAAACTGGTGGTATTTTTTTCATTGTATCATAAGCCGGAGTTTGTAAGCGATTTTAATTTTCAGTTATAATTCTAGGGTTCTTATAAAAAATATTGCATCTCTCTCTCGTTGGCTCTCTTCAGAAGACATCGACCTATTTTAAACATCGCAAACCGTGTAATCTTCCTTTCATACCTAGAGCGCAGTGGGAGGAAATGACATCAAACTCACCTCACCGCAGAAGTGACAGAAGTGTGGATAATCTCTAACTGCACAGTGGAGACAATTAGTGAATGAGAAAGCGCCGTATTCTTAGCCTATAAAAACGTAGTTAGTGGTTGGAGTGTGTTATATGAAAAATAGAAGGAAAGAAACTTTTCAACGAATGTTGTTTTATTATAAGTACACATTTGGATGTGATATTTTCTCATTTTTTGTGGAAAAATTACTTAAACCTATGTTTTGTTTGAGGATATTGAGGAGTGAATCTACTGTTGCAGTATCATTTAGCTAGGAGTTTCGCGAGTGAGGAAAGTTTATTGTCCATATTTCCTGTTTATTTGCTTAATTATCAACCTATTAAATCTATTTTCCTTGCGCAGGTAGGAAAAAAATAGCCTCGTGGAAGGATTTTGGTCTAATGAAAGATAATATCAGGTCACATTATTTCATTGGCAGTATACTGATACCATTGAGTATCGTAGAAATGTTACTGCATAAACCATAGAATCGGAAAAATTGACCTTTATTGCAAATTTAATTCTTTCTTAAATGCATTATGATAGTACTACGCATTATATTTATCAGCCAACAGTTGGGAAATGGTTGGCTGGTACGCGTTTTTGACTAATACCTTTTTTAGTATATTAAGACTTCCTTGGCGTTGCGTAACTAGTTGGTGATATGTCTTTCCATTTTGCTGGCTCCAGCTATCAAAGGATATAGATTATCTGCATATGGCGACATAAATTAATAATTTGATTCAACTGCAGGATTATTTTGTATAATATTATCTAAAATTGCCGTATAAGAATGGGAGGCATTTTAGAGAAGAAATTGACTTCGATCATCCTCGAGTATTATAATGACGGATGCCTCTTTTCATATGTTTAACGAGATGGTGGCCGCACGATGCCTTTCTCGTCGTATAAAGTCTTTGGAAGTGCCAAGCAAAGATTCTCCTCTGTTTGCCTGGATATTAAGATAACTCGAATGGCAGAAAACTACGCTTTTGCCAAGTTCGGAAAAGGCATTCGCCTCAGTCTCATGGCTACTACTTATGCTCGTGTTCTTGGCGTAGTGATTAAGCAAACGTGTGAATATTTCCAGCCGAGTCTCAGGAATACACGTACATCCTTTTATTATATCAGGGTAAAAAGTCTTAAAAAAGCATTAATGGATAATCGGACGGAAGCAGTGGCCAAAAAACGGCCTTCTCTTCACTGGTTGACCAGATTCCTGTATCAGAAATGGTGGCAAATTTTTGGCGAAATCTCGAAATCCTCTCGACGTACCTTGCTGACAATGAGAGCATTTCCTGTTCAATATTGCGTCCGTCAAATGGGACGTTTCTCGAGGCGTCCTTCGTTAAGACCAGGTTAAAGCCGACGGTGGTGCCATTTTCTTCAGTTCTTCTTTCCTGGTATAATCACTATTTTACCTATCTGCTACAATTCTGAACAAAGGAAATATATTCAACTACCGATCATCTATCCAAATGAGTATATTAATGGCTAAATAATAAAAATTCCATATCTGTTCTCATCTCAGCAGGTCTTTATGAGGTTTATAGTCTTAGGGCTATATTACGATCAACGTATCCTTACGTGACGGGAAGGGGCGGTGGCGGTCACTTTTCCATAATCTTCCCGTCCATGAGGAATGCCTTTTGAGACCTAGGATTTTAAATCCCAATTTTTGAGCGTTTATCTAAATATACGTCTAAAAATTTGCAAATTAGCGGTTATTTACTATATTTTCAGTCCAAAACTGATAATCTGAAATAAATACCGACTGATACCGCTTCATTAGCGCTAGTTATATTTCATTACAGAGTTGAAAAGTAAGATGGACAATCTGGAAATTTAGTAAATTTAGTAAAATTTAGAAATAAATTTAGTAAAAACTGAAACTAAATCTTTCCTCTGATTTGCTGACTTTGACGTGGCGTGGGGAAAAATTTAACCTTAGATGAGGTTCTCTCTTTCTCAGTCAGTGGCGTCGTCAAGTTCTATCTGCCGTGAATGGCTTTACTAAATAAATATAGGCCAAGATTTTGAACGCTTTCGCCCCTTTTCGTCACGTCATGGGACACTGATCGTAATCACCCTTAGTCAATCGCTACATGACTCCGAAAAATTCCCTTTTTTACGTAATATTATTTATAAAAAATCATTCCGCTGGAATGCGTTTCAAACCCAGATCTCTTGAGTTAGCGCCGAGTGTTTGGATCTGATTCTACCTGGTTTTACTGCACGTCAGAATTTTAAGAAATTTGCTACTAGGACGTTATTTCAATTTTCTCTTCAGTACAATCATTTTTAATATCATTCCTTTCACTTTTTTCAGCATTTTTTGCAACAAATTATGAGGCTTCTTTTTCATTACCTTTTGAATAACCTCTGTAGGAAGGATCTCCGCGGTAAATGAAAGTTCAGGGAGTGTTATTGGCCATTGAGAGTTAACTTCATCATTTAAAGACCATGGTGAGTGAATCGGTATCAGTTTAAAGCAAAAAGACACTTTTAAAAACAATTTCACTAGTTGCTTCTAAGTCTTCCGTGGTGATTGACCGTCCCGAGCGTCTTCGGGTTCTTACCCTTTTTGTTCATTCTGGAGGAGAACTGTATCGCCAGTATTATAGTCCCGATATTCAAGGCTGAATATAATATTTAGTGGTCTCTTCGGCAGATGTATTTATACATATAATTACATTTATCGTAGAAGTATTTATGACATTTTGAATCCCTCAATTAATGTCAGGAATATCTATAATTACAAATAGACTTCAGTCACTTCCTTAACTTCAGCTTAAACACGTATTTATAACCAAATGCATTGGGTGTTAATGGTACTGTGGTCTAAGAACTATCCTGCGGGTGAATAATGAATACGCTCTCTTATATTTTTGTAACGAATTTGCTGGGTATCATTGTAATACTCTGCTCATGCTGCTAGACTTGTTGGTTATTGTACGACAAATTTACTTTTCCATCCTCACTTGCTTTCCTGAAATTCAAGTTGTGTTACTACCAGAAATCGCTGTGAATACGGCGTCAACGGGATGAATTGGCTAAGATAGGCGCATGTATTCAATTAGAATGGTTTAATTTTTAGGAATTCAATGGGTTTCAATCAGTGAGTTATTAACTCTATTGTCATGTTTTACAATATTCCCGGCATTTTCTTTCCAATATTTCGGCTTTGCATGATAGAGTCTTACGAAACGAAATGCTCACAAATGCATTTCCTATCCGATAATGAGAGCCAGTACGAAGGGTATTATTTAGAGGAAGGCGGGTGGAAAATTCAGAAAAATAGGCTTACTCCATTGTAAAATTCCATGGCGCAAAAAAAGTTGAAATTCCATTGAAGCAAAACATGGTCGATAGCAAATGCTCAGATATCGATTGTGAACTTTTCATATAGCTATTTGGTATTTTTTTCCAGGCATGAGTTGGAGGATGTGTTTTCTTTAAATTATCAATGTATTTTTGTTGGAGTTCTATGGAAACAGTCAGCATCAGAAAGATTCAATCAAATAAATATCCTAATCGGAAAACGAGTTCGTTTGCAAGGAAACACGATCATAAAGAGTTTACTGAAGGTTGCTTGCTCGCGCGCTCTCCCTCTTTGTCCCCGTTTCGGGACGCATGGTAACGCATGTGCATACGATACCCGAGCGGAAAGCGCTCTTTATTATTTATAATTGCGCTTTTTCAATTTAAATGCACGCTCAGTTCAAGGTAAGCGATTTCCAAGCGAAATTGAAGAAATGGAAATCAATCTTCTAAAGCTTTTGTATTCGGCACTGACGCATTTCCTTCGCCTCGGTGCACCGCTCGTGGAATGATAAAGCTCAGTATGAACAAAGTGCATCTGTTTTGAATAGGCGCGAGGTAAATCCACCGATTCAAAGCCATCACACAATGCCACCTTCGCTTTATTTGCGGATCGGTGGGAAATAACACCCAGTGCCCAATGGGCGTCTTTGTGGAGCGAAAAATAGAAACATCGGAATCTGAGACGAATCGCTTACATCGCCCATTCGTCCACCCATGAACTTCCATTGAAATTATTAGGTAGTTATATTTATACTGTAAATATTATGCCCAATAGTAGCATTACATTATTTCCAGTGGGTTGCCATTTTCATGGTGTATTGTAAAGGAAAAGTCACCTTTCCAAATCCGCGACTCGATGCATTGATTATTTTCTGTGGATATAATGAGCAAGGCGACCAATTTATGCATAGGGTTTCATCATAAAATTAATATTTTGAAAACCTTATCAACCCATACCCTCCCAATCGCCTCTCCTACCTCCATAAATCACTTAACTTAGCGCACTTTTCCTTCTTCATGTCGGAACTTATAAATGTATATCCCCGTCAATATGACGTGTTTTTGAAGGCCTGGCATTGTCAACTTTCATTTTTCCTGGATATTTCTGACAGCCTTTTGCTTCAATCGTATGACCGTCCCTCCATTTTTCTCCATAATTTCCATTGATTACAATCGGTCATTGTCCAGGGAAATGTGCCTCACTGCACATGCTATGAATTCTGAACTGTTGTGAACTCGTTTGTCTGCTCAGTCGTTGATTCGTCGTTTCCGCTTAAATTTACAAACTAATTAGTAATTAGTGTTGATAAAACCATAGAGGTAGGGTTTGTTGAATTTTATTTAAGCACAATGAAATTAAATAGCGTTAATCTATTTTTAGTGCGAGACTTGAATTGGTAATGAGAATTAATTGGCTACGGTCTGTCTCCGATTGGTTTCAGATTTAAGCATTTCTCAATTACAGTTATGGATATATTGAGTAAAAGTTTGCGTTATGAACGTGACTAGTTTGTTTTTACCTCCATGAAAACAGTCTAAAGTCTAGCATATACTCTGGAATGCTATTTGTAGGCAGATATTTTGATGTTTCTTGGATATTGCCTGATTTTGTTCCGCCAAACTATAATTGATTTATCCCAGATCTATGTATGGTAACTGTTTATTGCATGCTGGTGTTGTGTTGTGTCTATTCTTATGATATTTTAAGATAATTCTTTACGCGGGTGATAAACCATAATGAGATCTTTGATGCAAGGACAAATAGTTTCGATTTTTATTTTTTACGTTTCCCATGGATACGGTCACTTAAAAAAAGGTCCAGCGGTTTTCGTGGGTTGAATTGGAGCTTGATATTTCAGCAAACATACATTTTCATAGGATAGGACTCCCACAACTCTCATTTAACTGCCAATTTGTCATTTCCTTCCAGATTCGGTGTGATGAAAATGGTACAACGAAACTAGACAAAGGAGTGCCAACTTGGGGAAATAATCCAGGCTTTTTTTTGGTGTGCTTCTTTCCCGTTAGCAAGGCTGACAACATGTTTCTGCGTTCTATAGTTTCCGTTCTTTCAGCTCATTCGTATCTTTCGCGCAATATATTTTTCTTGGTTTGCCTCACTTTTACTTTATTCTACTATCGCTCTTCTTTCCATAATCCAGAGCGGCAATATTTAGTTTTGGCTGAGTACACGGCTCGAGCCATTTAATTACCTCCCGATTATTTTATTATCTTTTTAACATGTCTTGGGCGCTAGGATGCTGGACTAAAATTTGTGAGAGCGAAGAGAAAGTGGCTCATCACGTGGTTTTTCAAGAGCCAAAAGCTATATTCCTGATTTTTTTCTCTACGTTTTTCCATTTATTCCGTACCCTCTCTTTTAAATCGAGTCATTAAACGATATTTGAGTAGCCGTGTGTTGGCAAACTGGCGTCATCCTCTCTTCTCGAGTACTAATGAAAATTACACGGGTGGTCTTCAAAATGGAGGATGAGGTATTTTGCACGAAGGTGCGCTGGTGTACTCGGACTGCAGAAATGAGGGAGGGAAGGCTGTCCTTCGGACAACTGGTGCACACGGAGCGGTTACGATCTCTTCACTCTCCGAACTTGTGGTGATACCATCACTGCTACTCTCTGCGTCCAAAATTACCCCTGAATACGGAAAAATTCCAATTTTAAGAATATAATTGTAGGTTCTGCTTATTATTTGTTTGAATACGAGGATATTATTTGGTCAGAGACATAAAGAACACTAAAAGATATGATACCATTTCATCACTTTCTCTTGGTTATTCATAATGCTTTGGAAAAAGTATTTTATGCCTTAGTTAAAACATTGCTCAGTGCGTACAGTGAGATGGATGCATCCTGTGGGACCCTGAAGGAAGCCACTTGCGTTGAAAATGATCTATTCCAATAATCTTTTTAAGGCAATTCTTTGCAAGGATTCAATATTTTCGGTTTTTATTATTTCCCGAAGCTACGGTCACTCTAAATAAGGTGCAGCGATTTTTATGGATAGAATTGGCGTTTGATATTTCAGAAAAAATACTTGTTCATAGGATAGGGCTCCCATTTATGTTGTATGTTTTATTTAGTTGAAGTCTAACGATGGGAGTTAATTTTCTGCATTCGACATGTTCCACAGTTTTCATGATGTTGTTCAAAGTTCTGCATAGAAGACATGCCCTTAAATAGTGATTACGCCATATATTTATTTTATTGATAAATCGACACAGCAGGTCGCTTCTGTTTAAGTTATTGGCGGCACAACAATTGTTCTTACGGCGAGGGTGTCATGGCTATGACCGTTGTGACGATTCTGTAAATGCCATAGGTGTCATAATTCCACCATAGCCGTCATAGAGTACGGCGCTTGAATATCCCCGTAACAGGCGTCACTAGGTCGCGGAATAGCATTGTTAACGTCAATTTCGAAGGATATTCAATCAACTATCGGCAATGTTTCATTGAAAATAAATAAATCACCACCATAGTTCACAATTTAAAAAATTGGAATCCAAATACTACTGGTATTGCTTGAATGTGAATTTAATTTAAGTGCACGCGTTACATTTCTCCAGAGAACATAAAGAGTTTCATGATCAACATCATAAATGATATATGCAATGCAATTCATTGAATATTAATCATCAAACTCTTTAACGTCCATGTCCGAGTCACCGACTGTCGAATTCTATCACTACATTTTCAAACTGTACAGTTCGAATTATGGCGGAACTTGCTCAGTATAATCGCAATATTATTTTGTGCGTGGGTGGCTGTTTATCGCTAAATTCTGTCTCAAGCGATTAAATGCTTAGGTACCCTGTTAATTTCTTGAATATGTGTTGTTTTAAACTTATGAAGGATCTCTCTTATAATTTTCAAGCATAAAATTTGCTTTATTTCATTGCAGTTACTCATAATGCTCAAGGACGATTATTGAAAAATTGTCAGTCATTTGAATGGACACGGTTCCTGCACACTACTCCTGCTAACTGCGTTCGTTTGCACAAAAAACATTGAATTTGGAAATGGAAAAACATGAAAAATTGAAACTCTCAAATTGCTCGTTTGGAATTAAGAACGATTATTGGAATATTTTCAATGAAAATCGCTGAAATAGACTCGGGTCACTGCCGACTACTGCTGCCGCTAACTACATTAATTTACGCGCATAATCATACATTTTATACTTCCAAATAAGATAAAACTAAATGCAAAAATAAGCATAAAAGTCTTTAGCTACTTTGATTATGATTATTACCGTATTTTAATGCTGATATTGACCTACTGTGTATTTCAAGGTCTCTCTCCGGGACCTTTGAACGCTTAAGGAGAATATTGGACATATTAATCCCAACTGTGCGATATTTTTCAAACTTTGGGCAAAACATATGGACATTTGGGCAAACATATGGAGTATTTGCTGATGATATTCAACAATATTCTTTCTTTAGCTTGATTTATTTATAGATCTAGCCGAAATAACGTTACTATTTGTTTTCATCCTTTAAAAACACTTGTATGTTGATGGTTGGGAGTCCATAATGCTTCTGAAAAAGTATTTGATGCCTTCATCATAAAAAAACACTCCGCTCAGTAAGTACAGTAAGGTAGCCACTAGTCAGTTTTTGCATGGCTCTTAGGGATATGTCTTTTATTTTCATTGGTTCTTCTCGTTTACAAAGGGTTACCAACCTACTAATAGCTAGTTTTTGTTCCCTCCCAATTCGCAGCCTAGTCATAAGCCTATGACGTTGGCTCACAGTATCGCTCGTGCATCGCAGCCGTCTTTAAGTTGCCCTCCATAGCTTACGCCATAGCCCTTACGACTGACGCCGATTATATTTACAGAATCTAACCGCAGGTTCAACATCTAAAAAAGACCTTAAATGTAAATGCATAGTGAATGCAGAAGCGCTTAGTGTATGAAGAATGAACGTATGGGTCGAGTAATTTTAAAATATAGGCTATACGCTCTAAGGATACAGATCAAAATAGTATTGAGTTGCGAAAAGTTCAAATCGCTATGATGCAATTTTTTTGATTTTATCCTTAGGTATCACTGGTGAAAATTGGTATCAAAACAACTAAATTTCACGAAAATTTGTGCATTATCAATAGTTGCTTCATTCACCTTACCAACCAACTTACGATGATTATTTATCAAATGGTATTTAAAGCCTGCATGAACTTTCCTCAGGAAGTAAGAGTGAATGGCAGAGGCTCGTGGCCATGTCATCCTATATGAACAAGAGAGGAAGCAGTGAGGCATGAGGCGGTATGAAGAGAGGCGGTTTGTGAGAGGGTGGGACTGGGTTGGCTTATACATATATATATATTTGGAGGAGAAGGTAGGGGGGGTCGAAGGAATCGAGGGGGAGGAGGGGGATTAGTCTCCACTTTTTCTCTCGCCCTGCGTTCTGGCAGGGGGTGTTTGACTGGTGTGTAAACAAAGCTTAAAGATGGCGTAGAATATTGGGTAAGGGGTAGGATGGATATTTTGGATCAGATGATTTTTTCCACCCCGTTTGTGCGAAGTGGGAAGGCTGGAAGGAAAGCAGGAGGGAGGCGTGGGGGGAGGGAGGAGTCTCCCCTCCCCATCCCATCTTTCAGCTCCCTCCTCCCCTCCCTCCTCCTTCTTTAAAAGGCAAAGGGGCGCCGAAGGGACGACGTGTCAAAAGGGAGATTGTCGAGGTGGGAATTATGGCGGTGAAAAACGTCGAGTGATAAGCCTCGCGAAGCAAAAAATTAGGCGTATTACGTAAGTGGTTCTCGCTAGCAGGGAAGGTGATAAAATAAATAATTCTACCTTCCCGTTAAGGGGATGAACACAGTGATTGCAATGCTGTCATAACTATTTCTTCAGTTCATTTCTTGTCAATATCGATTATTAAAAGTCATATGCCTGGGGTCTTCCCGTTCGAATACTCTCTGTTGTGAATCATATTTGTGGATTGCACAGAAAATTTATTATTCGTATTCGAACAAGTTAGCATGTTCTCCTGGGATGTAAAATGAGTCCACTATGCACGCACTTGTTTTCTTATTTAGAGTTTGAGAAGGTTTTTTTTCTGTTGTTATGATCCCACCATGAAAACATATTATCGATCTGATAATTGATTATCATCAATTTGAAAGCGGCTTAAAATGGCGTGGTGTTACAGGTAATTCATTTTCTTCACTAAATTAATTACATCTTAGGTCTGTGGCACCTATTCTTTGCATATGAAAATTACGTTAAAAATTCAATTTCACTAGTTTAGAAGGCATTTTTCACGCTTGGCGTAGAAATGGTTCCCCATATTAACTCTCAGGTACATTATATAGGTCATTTACTGATGTTTTCCGATTTACTGAAAAATGTTTCTCCGTCGTAAAATCACTTCATCTACGTGTGTTCAATATCCTGCATACGCTTCAAGTTTGTGCGGCTGGGGATTACCAACTCTGGTCTACCATAATACAACTAATGAAGCTGCCGCTATTACCCCTATAGAGAAAAACATGCACATTGTTTTCAGGAGGTAACATGTATCAACATACATTTACTCTAGGTAACCCACCAATTTTAAAGAAACTATTTGTATCCTCCTAATACGCAAGACATTTTTCTTTAATTAAAGTGTTCAAGTGCTGTTTGTTAGTAAGCATGGCAAACATAATAAGGGAAACACATTTTTTTCAATTGTTATATAGAATGTTTTCTTGAATATGAAGTTTTTTCCCGAGCTTTGGAGCTGGGTAACTTTAATCCTTATGTTCTAAAGAAATTAAAATCCAGAAGTCCGGTATACTGGGCCGTGGACCTCAGGAGGGTATAAATCCACTTTTTTACTACGATGGTTGCTCAAAAGCTAATGCCCCACATTTTTCTCTCAAAAACTATTTATTCTACAGAAATGAAATTTATGAACTTGTAAGAATGATATTTTATTTACTCATTTTGTTTTTCCACATTATCTCCTTCAAGTTCTAACGACTTCCTCCAGTGAATCATCAGGGCATGTATACCACTCTATACTTGTCCTCCATCTAGTAATATAGCCAGATTTTCACTGCGCTAATCACCTCTTGTCATCCAATGTGGTAGTGTGGAAAAGTTATTGGTATCATAATTCAAAATAGATTAGAAAAGAAGAGAAATTACTAAGCAATTCACATTATTTCACGTCTTTAGTTTGTGCCAGACTGGTATTTGTGAGCCTAAAATTGCAGTCTGTCCTCTGCAGAGTGTAAAAAATTGTCCAGAGAATGCAGATGCAGGATTTGGTAGTGTCTTGATAACCTGATGAGGCACTGTGACCAATGGGGATGGGTCTCTTTATGACCGTTTTAACTCACTGATATCTGTCATTAAGGAGTTAAAAAAATGTGGGACGTCACTTTATGGCCAACTCTCGTATATAATTGGACAGTGATACCAGATTTATATCGGAAACATGCACAGCGTGCCGTGTAATTGGTAGCAGATAAAGATAGAAGCAACAGAAAGTTATTGAACTAATTATCGGCACTGTTAGTGGACAAAAATTGTTAATGGTCTCATTGATAGTTACTATAACTACATACACTTCTTCGTACTGCTGCTTACATCTACTAAAAATTCCCATGTCTCCGGTGGAAATAGAGAAAGATACGCTCCAACTAATACCCTAATTCTGTTGACTATAAGATTGCATACGATGGGAACCAATCGCTATCTTTCATCCTGTGCTTCACGTACGATGATCTCTTCTGCTTGCCGCACCTCGCGTGTGGGTGGGGAGTGCTCGTGCAGAAAGCGTGGCAGGTGGGCGTTCGACCAATCAAATTCTTCACAAGCACGGTGCACGAATACCTACCCCTCATTCGGGTGCCGTCATCGTGTGCTCCTCCGCCCGCTTGGAAATAGTTCGCCGTTGATAACCGTGGGAATGATTGCTGGCGCAATTCCGGTGCCGCCCGACCAGCTGGAAAAAAAAGAATGCATGTGGAAAATGAAACGGCCCAGACGGGAATATTGCCTTGCGGGCCGATCTTCGATTTAAAATAAAATCCCCAGACTCTTGGATGAGAAAGAGTCACTCGGCGAATTGGAGTAGTTTCCTATAACGTTACATCGATTTGTAACATACACCTGATGTCGTATTATTTGTCGTGGAATGAAATATTGATGCAAAATGTTACGTTTGGCATCACCGGTGTTAAATTAGTTTCTCTTAAAAACGTTCTTCTCTCATTAATTGGTCGTAAAATTTGAGATTGGTTGACTGCAGCCCTCAAGCCTCCCCTATCAAATACTATTTTCCTTAATCCCACTGATCTGATGTACTTTACTCTTTATTTCGTCTACGAGCGTATTCCGTTGTCTTCCTCTGGGGAGTTTTCCCTCCATTTTCTCCCTCAGTTCCCTCCATTTTCTCCCTCAGTTCCCTCCATTTTCTCCCACAAACCTATTGTGTCTCCCGGAGTGTCCAATCCATCCGATTTTTCCGTTCCTGAATATGTTTTCATGTTGTCATTTCCATTCCACTTTGTCTCTGTCATTGAATTTCTCATCAGCAAGCATAATTCAAAATTTACTTGGCATGGTCATAATGTAGTTACTCAAATTATATTGAATAGGAATACGAATACTGGTGTTATCTCGTGGAAAAAGTAGTAGTTACAGCAATAATTTTTAGATAAATTAATGGTAATTGTTGTCTGTTGCACCATATCATGGAATAATATTTACCGTTAACCATATTTTAGCAAATTATCCGTAGGGTATCATGGCATGTTAAGGATTGCCGTGTGGCATTTGTAACCCAACGCGAGATCTTTTTAATCATGCTAGGGCATTCTAATTTTCTGTAGTATCCAAGTCCCCGAACGGCTCCATTTCAAAAACTCAGTCCGGAAAAAAGTTGCTGGAGATCATCACTCAATTTCCACTTAACTTGGCGCTTTCCTTCATTTTTACTTCCCTTGTAATTTATTTCATGCGTTGTATTCTGAATCTTACTCGATTATTCTTTCCAGAACTCTTTCCCCATGCAGTGAATGCGAGGTATTTGTGCTGCGGAGTGTAAACTTCTCTATCCTTCTGCTGTTATATAATGAACAAGGCCGCATCTTCTTCGCAGAGATTTGACAATGTCAAATTTTTTTCAAAATTTCCAGCTGGTATGAATTCTAAAAGCACTGTCATCAATAAAGCTTCAAGAAAACTTTATCCTTCCTGCAAGATTCACAACTAATCAAGAGCATAGATAAAAATAATCAGGCTTTATAGTCCTATGTTACAATACTCCAAGTTCAAACTATTGATTTTACTTTCTAATAAATAATATATGTACTTTATCATATTTTTTTATTCAAAGAGTAGTATTCTAGATATTTGCAACAAATATTATTGGAAAATGTATGTCCGTCTATTGCAGTCGTGCAAATTTTTATCCTTTCCCAATAGAACTAGTTGATGGAATATAGAATATTGTTATGATATATCCTCTACCTCCGTCATTTAAATATAATCCCTTTCTGGGTTGCTTCTTAATGCGATGGGAGATTAACGACGGTTCAAAAACTGTTACCGCTATAAAACCATGCCTTAACCAAGTAAAACCTTGAATTTTTTAAAAAGAAATTATTCTTGTACATACGATAATGAAACTAAAATTTAGCTGATAATTCAGAAATAATTTCTTTAATTAATTTTCATTTGCATGCACTCAAAGATGATTTCTTATTTATACTTCGCAACATGTGGTGTTTAATTCAACATGGTCCTTGGAGAATTGGATCGCTAATGGCCACTACGTTCAACTCATTAACTTTACATTTCAGTGAGTTAATTTATTTACTCTTAATTAAATGACGCTATGGTTGACAAAAACCGAATGACTTGAATTATGCATAGAGTTAACCATGTAGGAAACAGCTACCCCTAATGAAGCTCTTAATGTATTTTCATTACATCATTGCTTAAAACTTATTGATGATAAGGGTTCATCAATTCATTTGTGGACATAGTCGCGTACTTTACTTCGTTAATGGTCGTTGCTGTTCTTATCTTGGGATGGTAGGACAAAACATTAAAATTTTGCGATGAAATAAATATACCCAAAGTCGTAGAATGTTGAATGAAAATCGATTTTGTAAAACAAATTTCGTATTTCACGCATAAATTTGCCAATGTCTCTCCGCAGAAGTTGTATTTTATCAAATTTTTAAGTGAGTTCAAAGCCACATGCAGTTTTTTTACATATATGCTTATAGACTAGTAGATGGTGATTGAATGTAACACGCAAAGTAAATCATTTAAAAGGGAAATACTACGTTTGCCTTGATTTTTTTACTAGGTAAAAAGCGCTCACCGGTTTCTCAAACTCGTACATAATAAACAATAATCATCCTTATTTGGCAGTTATTTGAATTTTATTAACTCATGTCAAGCACTTCATGGAAAAGAATGCTTCCACATATACTCCGTAGCACAGTTTTAATCACAAATATTGGTCAAGTTTATCTTGGATCATGTATTAGGCAATCAATCAGCTAAGGTAGGTTAATATGAAAATAAATAGGTAAAATAAACCCTAACTTTTCGTCTCCTTAAATAAGAACAGATTCAAAACATTTATAATAATGGGCAATCGATGAAATATCATGATCAGCAGTCTAACTAGTAGTATCAACTTAACCATTCTTCCATTTCTCCTAAGCACACACTGTCACACAGAATTATTTATAAATTTTGTACTATGACCGTTCCATATATTAAATATTATACATATTATTAAAATAATTACAGTTATAATATGTAAAATTTTGGGGGGAGAGTCCAAGATTGTCAAAATGTTGCCGAATGATGGGGTGGACTAACAGTGTCTCAACTCTTAGTCTCCATGTAGAAAAAAATACAACCTTAATTAATCATATCGGTCCTTAAATGTACTCCTTAGTGTAATGTAACCTTTGCTAAATTTCCAAAGACTTTCGTGATATCTGTTGCATATCTTCTCTTCGCGCTCTATCACATGCATCGTAGTGCATATATTGTAGTGGCTAAGACACTAAGTAATGAAACATGGGAAAGGCTTTTAGGTTAAATACGGTTTTATATTGGATTATTTCATGTAATAGAGCTAGCTTTATTAATTTTACAAATTATTTATTCTGCAATTCTTAATTGCGGTAAAATTCTATGAATTCTTTGAAGATTCAAAATTCGCAGCCTTTTACCTCTTGGAATTTAAGTTATAATTTTATAATTTACCGGTACAAAAATATCAATGATTCCTTTAGCTTGTCTATGATTGATAGTTAATTCAATTTGTGTTACAATATGGTGTTTGAAAGCATGAATAAATAACGGTGGCATTTATAATTACAAGTCATTATCTCTATCCGAATTACATGGGAGATCTTGACCGATTTTATGGGGAAAAACTGAGTTTCATGACCATATAAATGATAAAGAATTACCTTAATGGAAAAAAGTCTTGAGCATTGTTTACCCTGTCAGTTGATCCATTGTAGTCAATTAATTCCTGTGAACACCCTGGGTACTCCAAGGGTCTCGCATGTGTTGCATGTATCTCCCTGCATGCGGCGTCGGGGGTAATTATTCATTCACCTTCCGCCTAAATAGCTTCCTTTTTGCCCCGCAAGGGGGGGTGGGTAGGTGCACGGAAGAGGAGCGGTTACCATGACGATGGCGGGTGCCAGGCGCACACAGACCCGGGCGCCGGCCGCACCCTTAGCCGACTCAGTCGAGTCACCGCGATTAATGGCGGCGAGGAAAAAAATGAGTGAAAACGATTCCTTGCCTGAGCCTAAGCGCAGGCAAGGGATGTGTAGGAAGGGAAGAGATTAGAGGGGTTAGAGATGGGGGGAGGGCTTCTGCCGTGTTGGTGGTTGTGGGAGGCCGCGGTAACTTGGCCTTACCGTTTTCGATCTGATGATTACCGCTCCGCCGCGGCGCCTCCATCGGAAATCAAAACTCCTAACCTCTCCCACAGGCTTGAATAGTTTTCCCCGTCATTCCCGTCGTCGGCACCTCCACACACTTTTAAGTGTTTTTGGGCAATCTAAACTCTTTCGTTCGGCCAATAATATTTTTCCCCAGTTCTTCACGCGAACGTCAAAGGCCTTCCTTCCTTCCTTCATCTCGCCCCGTCAACCGGCGGGAAAAGTTCCCTCAAAAGTGGATCGCCATCCCGTGATTGACTCTATCTCTCTTCATCACCCGTCACCGCGAGAGAAGGCAAGTTAAGGTAGTGTGAGTAAGATAGTTCCCTAGTCATAATAGAGATCATATTCGAATTATACGTTTCGATTGGAACAGCTGTGAGACACACGAATTAAATATTGCATTATTTATGGTGCAATAATATAGTTCAACATGACAGAAATTGTAAGTAAGTAAAAAGTAAGTAAAAAGTAAGTAAAGTAAATAAAATAATGAAAATATGTATATAGGTCTTTAACATGGCTCATTTTTTCACGCGGTGCGTTTGAAAATCCATCAAAAGGGAAGGTTTATTATGATTCCGAAGAATTTTCTGCGGTGACAATATGATTAATTTTAAAAAATATTTGAGAAATCACACACACTGCACATTGTTGATTTTTTGACGAGATCTAAGTGTAGGAAATGCTTCATTTTTAATATAAGGTCTCTCTAGAGTGCATACACGTACCATTTTCCATATTAAAGGGCTGGGATGTTTTGGCAAATATCTCGGAAATTAATGTGGTAAGGGGTTGAATTTTTGTGTCAATGGGAGGATGATATATTTTTCTTTAAAATGAGACAAAATTCATTGATTTCGAAGTAAAATGATATTTCGCACAAACTACCTTAAGGTCCTCACCTCCTCGCCTTACAAAGCTCGTGCCTTACGCTTGCTCCCCGCCATGAATCCATCTACAGCCACTCGGTACCTGGCAAGCCAGCTCAAGGGTGTAAGGCAGGGGGTGGCTTATCCTCAATATGTACTACTACAATAACGTAAATATAGATACCAATATTGGCGCATGAAAATAATTGTTAGGAGGTGGAATTTACCCAATATGCATTCACCAAAGATATTCCACATAAACTAGAAAAACTAATTACGCAAATGTATTTTGTAGCTATGTAAATGGAGAGGGGTACAAGAGAAATACCGTTAACATGCAATTTGTGCAATCAGTACTTGGTAAAAGAAAAGGGCATTAGAATCAGGAGGAAATTTAATCGACTGTTGAATACAAATATTCACCTCCTGCTCCCTCTTTCCTCGAAATTTTCAATGAGACTTCTCTTCAGTCATATCGGAGACCATGTTTGAATTTTACTTTAAAATTGAATTCATTGGACAATGGCCAATTTCTCCGTGGGAAATTCCTCGAAAGCTAATCGGAAAGTGCTAATATATTGCATGATTAGAAATATGAGATCTTTTCTTAGTTATTAGACCAAATTCATTATTATTTGCGCATCCATATCTCGCTGGAACCAACTTCCCCTCACCTCTAACAAACGCGGCTAATATACTCGGGAAGTGAGGTCAGCGGTGAAACTTAATGGCAGCGGTTGAGATTTCTTGAGAAGGGTTTTCATTTATTCACAGGTGAGAGGGAATCAAACAAAAAAATAATGTTAGGCTTTTCAGGAAGCACTCGTCCACATGCACCTTATTCCATGCTCGTCCCACTCCTTGGCGCGCAAAAAGGAAAAGTTTTTAACTCTGTAAAGACTGTCGGCGCGCATACGAAATCTCTCTTTGCTGCGAGCCTTTGAAGATGGCGGAAGGTGATGATGATTGATCGATTTGGTTATTTTAGCTCGGCCGACCGTCACCTCCAGGAACGAGCGCCCTTCGAGCGAGGGTGAGTGAAGGGAAAAGGGATGCAATCTGCCCGCCTTCCCCACTCCCTCTACCTAGCTGTCTATTTCCTCCCCCCATTTCCCTCCCCCCCTCCCTTCCCTGCTGTTTGAGGGAGCTTTGGCTGTTTTCGACGCCGTGGCCGAGAGGGGTGCAGTGTGAGCGGGGAAAAGGGCGGCCACCGAAGTGGGTTTGAAAGGGGAGTTAGTTTGGGAAGTGAGTGACTGATGGGAAATCCATAGAGATGGATGGTTCCGCCCGTGCGTTTAGGCTTATGAATTTAGGTATAGATGCGGTGCACCTTCTCCTTGAGGTCGAACTGACGAGGGAGAAGAGAATGATGCCGGCATCCATCGTTTGCATCGCTCTGTCACTGGCCGTATCGTCCGGTCCATTGTAGCGTACTCAAGCTGATTGGAGCGACTTTTGATCTTGGACAGATCTGCGTGAAACTTTGCTTGCGAGTTATCGATATTAATTTTTATAGATAAAAGTGGTAAAAATTGCTTCATGCCAATTTTTCAGCCACTCATTGCTTTTTTAACATGTAGCTTTGTGGAATATGATACATTATTAGTAATTATTCCACTACCTATGAAAGGCTTTCTTCTAATCGCAAAATAGTACTTTATTAATAATCATAATTCTTGCTAACAAATATCAAAATGTGAAGCCGAATCTAATATTTAACAACAACATACTTCAATGTAATTTTGTGGAAATTTCGACAGTGGCGCCGAATACTGTGGTCATCGCATGCTGTTAATTTAGGGAAACAATGAAACAAATAGCTCTTCCATTATTTTTATTGCCGCTTGTGTAGATCCACTTAAATGGAATGTAGTCAAAAATGCTTTCTGACTAATTTTGAAAATAATTAAAATGTGAACACACGAGTATACCGCTCCGACCACCGCAACCCTGCACGCCGCGCCGCAGTCTCCAGATGTTTGCTGCACCTTAAGCACATTTCGCTTATCAAAATTCCTCGCTTCTCGTTGCAGGGCACTCTTAAAATGGCCACGTTGACGAAATTCAGGGACATATTCCCCCGCTGGGAATTGATCTGAGGAAGCCGCGCAATATACTTGGCGAGCGTGATAACGCACGAAGCACGAAACCTCCATTCATTTAAAGCGTCCTTTTCCATAGATAACCTGGCTAGACACTTGGCTTAAAATGATCGAGTGATTATCTACACTGCAAGCATAGGTCACGATTGGAATAGAGCAAGCAAAACGTCACGAATTATGTCTCAACGCGGTTCCTGCTTTTTTTTACCTAAATTCACACTTTTCTTAATTCATCAGGAGAATTTATATCATAGTTTAAAATAATACTTTGACTGTTTCTCCGTATTTTCTTTCATCAGGAAAGGTCTTTCGGGCATTAGGATTAGCATTTCTCCTACGAAAAGATAAAAATTACTTTCCCAAAGATATAATAAGCTCTGTTATTAAAATGGATGCAATCGGTCATTGATCCTAAGAAACATGGCGTTAAAATGAAAAAAATGTATTGTGGCCTCCGACTTCGACGTCGACCACAATCGGCGGAATTTGGATTTGGAGGATTGAAGGTGCACCACGGGTCCGGGGGTGTGGGGAGGGAAATGCCATGCACCTGGGAAACAAGGGGAATGGATAAGGGGAGGGAAGGGGTGGAGTAGCGAGGGCGATTTGAGAGTCTGGTTGCGTCGGGTAAAAGGAGCCTTTAAACACCATTTAAATTTGCATAACGATTTAATTGAGGTTATAAAGAACAAACAAGAAAATACATATTAACACAATCCCTTTCTTTTTTAGATGGAAGTTAAAAAAACATTAAACAAAAAGACTTCCATTTAACACTGGTCTTATCGTTCTTAAACTTTCTTCAGGTGGAAACAATATTTGGTATGTCCAACAATGAGATTTCACACAGAAAACGTCCCTACTAATTCTCACAAATTCTGCACGCACACACGCACTCACACAACATTCTGAGGGGAAGAAAGGGAAAAAAATTTAAAAAATACGGAAAAAATGATACGGACGTCTCTTCTTTCACAGTTACGTCTCCTTCACTTGAGCACTGGGGGGAGGGGGGATTTGTGGGCAGGGTACAGTACTTATCGGGTCACATTTTCTTATGATGTCGCCGGTGATGACGATGGTTCTCCTGATGGTGGCTGTGGCCGTGGCTTGTGGCTGTGGCTTGCGGCTGTGGCTGCACGATCGCGGAGGGCGGCTTCCCTGACGGCAGAGACTTGAGTGGCTCTCCTCTCGATTTCAGCCGCTCAAATTTTCCTTCCTTCACCTGGCTCTCCGTCCTCTTGGGGAATTGACCTGCCTCTCGCGACTTATCCTGTCAGCCCTTTTAGCAGTCCTGCTTCGCCTCCTTTCACGTAACTACTCAGCAAGAATAAGCAGAAGAAGAAGAAGAACCATGCTTCTGTCCGACGCACGTCTTTTATAGAGTGTTTGTAGAGAATTTGGGGAGAGGGGGGGTGGAAAGGGGAACACTTCCTCCTCATTGAGGGGGTGGAGAGGAGACGGCGGAGATCACTTAATGGGGTCATATCACTGGCCGAGGGGGGGGGGTCACATTTGACAGGGGATAGAAACAAAACTGGGAGAGGGGGAAACACCACATTACTCATTCACTCGTTTACTCACGCAAGGTCGCCTCCTCACACTGGCGACGCACACATCCACTGAAAAATACAACGGAAAAAAATTAATTAGGCCTACTTTAGCCCTCGGCGAACTCCGCTTAATTTGCCCCCTCATGTAACGTCCAACGAGACCGGTTACAGAGTGGGGGAAAATTTTGTATTTTCTCCCATAAGTGAAGTAAAATATAGTATTTATATGTTATGGTTGGAATAATGACATAGGAAAAACCTCTTTTTCTTCATTTGCACTTAATGGATCAGGCAAATTTGCCTATTGCGGAAACAATCTTAACCGTCCAATCCTTTGTAGTCCGCTGGGTTTCTACTCCAAGGAAGTTCTGTGGAGACAGTCGTGCTGCATTCTTCCTCCATATTTGCGCCATATGATTTTGTATTTTTTCTTTTATTTTGTAACTTTGAAATTTTTAAATCTTTTCTCATAATTTCATTTCGGATTCTATCCTACAGTGTGAGACCATTTACTGTTCTCAGGATTTTCACTTCAGATAATTCAATTGTATTCTCTCTCTCTTTGAGAGTAACAACGTCTCAAAACCTAGCCAAACCTATTTTGAACAAGAAATCCTAAGCTACCTCGTACTATAATGCTAATAAATACCTTTTGCAATGACTCTTTGTGCCCAATATTCTTGGTGAATATTCTTACACCGTCTTTCAGTTTCTGAACGGAGATCACCACCTCGATTATGTACTTTTATCTCCATAATGAAACGTACAGTAGTCAACATGAAAACAATGGTTCACTCAATTACACGTTAGGGCGCCTCGGCCATTGGCCCAGAGCTTTGATGTTGGTCACGGAACTTCATCTACGCTGATTGCGATAGTACATAGAGCGAACAACCGTTCTCGAATATGCGCCACATTGAGATCTTGACATTTCTGGAAATCAGTAATGCCAACTTCACATACTTTAAATTTGACAGGAAACGGTAGGCTCCATCACAAAGGGAAGAAACGGGAATTATAGGAATGAATGGATTATTCTTCATTCAGTATATCACACTAAAATAGGGTGAGACATGTTATCCTCTACCCTTTGTAGTTAGCATACCAATTCCGTGCTAAAAATTGAGCGAAGACAATATGTGAAAATCTATATTACGCCATCTGCCTATTCTGCAATTGATCACCTCACTATACGAGGTGCACCGTAAGAAATTTATCCTTTATTATACTATGTCGATCGCTCAGTGATGTGATAAACATTCTTTAAAATGTGATATGGTCATGAAACCCTGTTATCTACTATAAAATTGATCACGCAACCAGGAAAGACGTGAAAATATTTGATACACATCACGGATAAGTAATTAGCAGTGGTTTTTCTCATCATAGGGAGACTACTTTGAAGGACTTGAGCATGAAATATTCAAATGATTTTCTTGTGGTACTACTGTAAGCAGTTTTTAATTAAGGATAAGGAGAGGATGTAGGGGGAATCAAGCGAATGAAAATAGATTCTGAAAGAATATATCGAAGGAAAGACCTCTTGCCATGCTAGCTACAAAAGTATACTAGCGGCTTTTTTCTATTCAATTAATTTTTCTATTAAAAAAGGATTTACCGCGATGCTTCGCACTGAACGCTTACCGCCATGGGCTTACCCACACCCTATGTTTACAACGTAGGATATAATTTAAAATACCTCTTTTATGTTTTGATATGAAATGGTCAAGGGTATGCTTCTATTATAAGTCACAGTAAATATTGGTTTTCTGTCATCCGTAAAAAAATACACATTTCTGGTATACTGTCCTCGTTCATTTGGTCAACATTAAAAAAACCGTTTAATAATTTGGATCGTAAACTTTAAAGAAAATATAGTATTGCACTGTCGAGAGTATAGAAAGATTTTGTTTGCAGAGAAAGGGCAGAAAAAAGTTAAATAAGCCTCAAGGCTGGAAGTAGCGTGTAAGTGAATGATCTCGACTGAGCGCATTATCTTTTCGTGGCTATCTCAGATGCATTATTTCTAATACTATTACAAACTATGATAACTCTTATCGCCCCATGGGTATCATTATGTTTAGTTAATTCTTCATGGTCATTACAGAAGTTTCATTAATTAGAATTTCCACAAATTTTTCGAAATTCGGTTTACCTCCAAGGAGGAAATGCCTTCGGGAAAACACCTGAAGATCTCTGCAGAACTTTGATTATTTATGTTAGTTAATAGAAATTACGAGTTTAAGTGCCGTTAGAATGGCTCACCATTTGGCGTTTTCTCAAAACAAGCCTTGGCTTGATGGGCGAGTGCTGCCGGGCGTAACTAAGTGAACTTCGAGAAGACGGAGAATATTAAGATTGCTCGCGGCAGCGTGAACGTTTAAGGAGGCATTTCCAGACTAAGGTATAGAGACTTAAGAACCAAATATGGCCGGAGGGTAATTTGAAAGTGTTTCTACACCGTTTATTATCGTCATTCGAAGGTTCTGATAATCGTCGCGCAATATCGTGAAGGACCAACTGGCTGAGCTGAATGCCATTGCTGGTATATTGCAAGATGGCCTCTCATAATCAGTTACTTTTTTCTAGACCAATATTTTTGTGAGCAGACACTTGAAGTGGATTGGCGATTGAATGGAATCATGATAGGTCGGACCCTAAGAATTTGTACGCACAACCGAAAACGTAAACGTAACGAAATTCAATTCTAACATGTAGTAACACATGTCTGAAAGATTCGTAAAAAAATACACGAAAAATTTTTTATTTAAATGTTCTATTTACCTGGAAGTAATTAAAAATAGACGTCTGTCAAGATAACAGTTACTTTGTTTAAGCATTAGCTCTATTAATTCTCAAGGAAAACCGAAGCTAAATCTGACATTTATACATATTATTATTTCAACTGTTCATGAAGATGAGTCGACTTTCTAATTAACCCTCTCTCCAGAATTACGTTACGCAAACGTATTCTTGGCGCCGCTGCGGCAATCGATTGCCGTGAAGTTAAAATTGGTGATTTGAAATGAATAACATTTATTTTCCATATTCTGTATTTTTATTAAATATTTAATGAAACTAAAATACACCTTGAACACATCTTATATGGACAAGAACAAAGGATTTGATGTAGATATTAGAGGAAAAATTTGTTAGCATTTGTTTGAGCATGCATTAAAAATACCAGGGAATAATTTCGGTGTAAAAGTCACACTTGAAATATTTGCCAATTTATTGGGCACAAGTAACTTTGCAATAGCTTGAGCTTTTTCGCTCAGGTTCCCAGTCAACCTATCTTTCCGGAGGTATACTCTGAATACTAGAAATGTACCATATTTATCATTTTCGAAGGCTATTTGTCCAT
The DNA here is from genome assembly GCA_963169105.1 of Ceriagrion tenellum. Taxonomy (NCBI): domain Eukaryota; kingdom Metazoa; phylum Arthropoda; class Insecta; order Odonata; family Coenagrionidae; genus Ceriagrion; species Ceriagrion tenellum. The sequence continues at coordinate 136,110,985 of OY720640.1, forward strand.
CCGTCCCAGTTTTTGCTTTATCATCAGGCAATGCTTCCAGGAGACAATGCCGGTTTTCCAACTTTTTATACCCCTCTGAAGATTTAGCTAACAAGGGAAGATTACGTACTCTGTCTCGCCGATTTGAATGCCGTATTTTCTATGTCATGCACGAGGTCAAAGGCAACGCTAATTCACCTTGGACTTCGTCAAATGTGTTCTAACTTTATTGTAGTTAATCAATTTACAATCGGCAATATCCGCCCTTAGCATAAAATGCAGGGAAAACTAGTAATTAACAACTAGCGCAGTTGATATAGCGGTTATCGTCACGGATTCGTGTGGGTTATGATGGGGGTTCAAATCTGCAAGCGTTCTGCCATCTTTTTCTTCTTCATATACACGACCAGGAAAGATATTTTTCCTCCAAATTACATATACTATGTCTACCCTATGTCTTCACCTCACTTTTATTCTTGTGACACTTACCACAAAATTCGAACTCCAGTTTGAATCTTTAATGGCAAATGGCCTCTCTGGGGGCTGGTGATGGAAAGCTTACAATGTATGTCAATCTCTGTTCGAAGTCCGTAATCCAATTTACACATACGCCCCCTGTTTTCTCTACCAAAATTTCCATCTTTCTATCACCTTACCCATAGGCGAGTCAGGGTACGTAGTCTTCTCTCGTGAGTAAAAAGACAGAAACACGTGTAAAAGATTCATAAAAATGTACAGCACATTTTATTTTTCTCTGGCTACTTTGCGGTTTAACTATTTGTTTAGTCTTATCTGTGTTACACTTGGTGAAATTATAGGACAACATTATTTCTTTTTTAATTTGTTTTTCTAAAGCTATTTTGATCACATGCATAGACGACAACAAAATTACAGACCTGCCCATTTAAGAGACTCGTGATACCGATGTCATTGCTTTGGTGAGTCAAAAAATTGATGACTGCTGAAAACGATAATGAACAGGTAGAAAATTTTCCACTGTAACTTTTTGCATAGCCCTTATGATTGCTAGTCAATAATTTTTAAATTTATGATCAGCTTGACGGATGTAAAAAAATTAGCCCAATTTACATTACGTTTGGTCCCATGATAAGGACTACCAACGTACTATTAAATTTCAATTCTAAATTTGGGAAGGCTCTTGTCCCGTTTACTTCTCCCAATATGGCCTTGGTGAGAATACCCTGAGGAAGAATGGTTTTCTAGGCTTCCTTTCAAGACTCTGAATCACTCCGAATCTTGTGTTGATGTTGAAGCATTACTCCGTTAGGAGGAAAATTTGTATCTATGGGCCAAGAGTCCTCTTCATGGTGACCAATCAACTAAAAAGAGAGTCTTTTCATACATTTAAACTATGAGAACAATTATATCTGCCATTTTCTGGCTAAAAATTTCCGAATAATTTTAAGGATAAATAGGGTAGAGCCGTGATTTGAACGAGAATTTAGTGAGATGGGAATCAACCAAATTCACAGCGCCGACAGAATGGATCAATTACCCCTCTGGGAGGGTGTACCTTTATATTTTCTCTTCAATGACGAAAGTGTTATCAATAGCAGAGTGCCATCTATATGTATGAGAGTCAATGTTTGTTTATAATTGAATTGTAAATGAGAAATAGTGAAGTTCACATGAGAGTAGAAGAGGAAAGGACCATATGGAACACTGCAGAAACAATGAACCAAATGGATTGGACACATTCTGAGACACAATGGCTTTGTAAAGAACATAATTGAAGAAAAAATAGAGAGAAAAGTCCCTAGAGGAAGATCCAGATACAAGTTTATGGACAAAAAAGAAAGTACATCGGAAGGGCTGCCAGGAAGTGAGGGAATGATGGGGAAGGGTGAAGGGCTGTAGTCAACTAGTCGTACTATGATGAGTTGATTTGTAGTTGGGTTGGCTCCTTGTGTGCCATGGTCCTCATCCCTTTGGATTGGTGTTCTTCCTCTGATAAAAATGATTCCAAATGTCGTTCCTTAGTCACATTTGCACTGTCATGAAATCATGAGACTGGAAAAATTGGCTCTCGGAAATTATGGACATCGGGGGCGACCTTCTTGAGTCTTTGTCTAGCATGATGTGATGTATTATCTATGCTTCCTTTTTTCCCCAAAATTCCCCTATTGCACCTTGAAATGCATCACTGGAACGGACGTTTCATACACATACTATCCTACGCGCCACCGCGTGGGCGTATGGAAAGGAGTGTTAGGACACCAGTCGTGTAAGGGTATAAGGATGAGGTTTTTGGAGGTGAAGTGTTACGGGTGTGTGGATCTCCAGTTATATTATGGTTCCTTATTGTACGTGACAAAAACGAATTTTTATACCTATCTACTCGGAAATGTTACTCTCTTATTTTATCGCTTCTGTCGGACCTAGAAAATTACTGTGGCGTCATTGTGATTTTCTCTATGTCGCTCTGAATCACTCCTGTTGTGAATTTCTCAAACAAAATAAATCTATCGCGGAGGCCTCCAAGTCTCTAGGGGCTCCCACCTTAATCCCTCTAAAAGTTGTGAGGCACTATATGTTCGGTCGTAGCAGTTTTTAACGAAGCGCGCTGCTTTCCTTTGTATTTTATAGTTAAAAAATTTTTTAGCCTTGAGTCCAAATGCTCGCAGTGTATTCGAGATGTGATCTAACCAGAGCGAGGTAGCCTCTCTTTTACTTTCTCATCCAAGTACCTCCCAATTATACGCTTGATAAGTCCTAGTACAAGGACAAATCGTAGAGGACGTCCTAGATTAAGCTATACGAAGCAGATCATCAATGACTCTGGATGCGTCTCATATGGTGAAATGAAGAGGAAAGCTGAGCAAAGAGCGGAATGGCGTGCCATTGCCAACCAACCCATGGGTTGATAACCGAAGAAGAAGAAGTCCTGGTGTCTTTAATGCTGTGCCGCAGGTTTTGTATGTGTTCTCCACGAAGTATCTGAAGTTTAGATAATTCCAAGATAATTGATATTTTCTCAGAACTTTTTTTTACTCATCAACAGTATATTTATGGCATTGGTGGGATGAGTTTTGCAAGAAGTATACTGCGATGCATTGACTAAGATTTTGATCTAGTGCCCACTCCTGGCACCGCGACAGAACGTTATGTCCGATAATAGAAGTTCTGAGTCCGCGTCCTCGCTAATTTCACGGTAGATGACCATATCGTCAGCAAATAATCTTAATTTACTACTAACTCGATAACGTAGGTTATTTAAGTGTATAATATATAAAAGAAAGCCGATCTCACTTTCTTGAGGAATACCAGATATGACTCTTACCATATCAGAGCTAATATCATCAATAACTACTCTTTGCTTGCGATCCCTGAGAAAGTCCCAAACCCAATTCACTATTTTTGCATTTACTCCGCAAAATTGTAATTTGAATATCAGTGCCCTATGAGGAACCTCATCGAATATTTTCTTGAAATCAAAGAATATCGCGTCAACTTTCCTTTCCCATTCACCTGATTTTAGGATGTCGTGAAGGAAGAGCGCAAGCTGTGTTTCGCAGGAATGCTTCGGTAAGTTGCCATTGAAGAAGTGCAGATTATTCAGGAAGGTATAAATATTGCTATCAACATTGTGCTCAAGAGTCTAGCATAAAAGTGATGTTAGCGTTATAGCCTGGTAATTTCCTGGATCATGTTTGTTACATTTTTTTAAATAATGGTGTGACGTTGACAATTTTCCAGTTTTTGGGTACTTAATAATTTTGGATTCGGAAAATGATTAGTTAAATATAATTTCTAAGAATGTTGTGCAATCTGTAGCGGTACCTCCTTGAGAACGCGCAGGTATTCCTTCCGGACCTGGGGACTTGTTACTTTTAATCGAACGCAGTTGTTTAATCATTCCATCACGTTGAGTTGATATCTGTCAGCAATCGGTTCGTTAAGTCAAGTAGGTATGTCTAATATATACTGTGTCATTCTTAGTGAATACACTTACGAATTAGTAGTTAGATAAGTTGGCTTTGACGATACTGTTGGTGACCACTTTGCCATTTGTGTCCAATGAATACCCTACTGAGGAAGATTCGCCTATGGAGATCTTTTGCGTAAGACCAGAACAATGGGGGCTCGTGTTGGTGTGGTAGATACAGTACTGGCTAACCATACGGGCGGCCACGGTTCAAATCCCTGCAGTGGAGGATGTTTTTCAGAGGAGACCCGATCCCTAGTTAAGTGTCTTGTGGAGGGCACTTCAAGTAAAGTGCTCCATTTTTAGGATGAAGCATTAAACCGTGGTCTCTCTGGTGCCTTTCGTTAAGAGCGGGCTAATGCCGACGCGGTAACGATTTGAAGCCTTAAAATCTGGTTTTCCTAAAGAAACCGCGAACTCCTACGCCTTTTCTTGCACCATTGGACCTGAAAACGGAATATTCCTCGATCTAGTTCGCACAAACCATACCCAAACTAACTCGTTAAATACTTCTTCTTGTTTAATTCAAATTTTCTTTTTTTTTGCAATTTCGCTTAACCCAGGTTCACGTGCCCAGGAATGAATTCCGCTTCCACGTTTGATAGTTGCCGTTTAACACAGGGTATCAGTGCATGTCAAACCCTATTACGATTGCCAGGACCAGCAGTTTATTCCGGATAAGACAGGTTTCCGTTTAACTAAGGTTCTGCTCCAGGCAGGTTTCTCTGTAGTTCGATACACAAAATATTGTCCTGCGCGTCTTACAACTAATGTGGATTGAGCTATATTTTGGTGGATTGTGGTTACAAATTGAAATGCACGTTAGGCCCATGAGTTTTAATATTAATTTACGTTTAATTTATAGTTTTATACGTTTAATTCTTAGTTTTTTTTTTAAATGTGTTGATGGCGACAAGCGTTAGAAGGAATTCCATCAAAAAGATCGTGATATTTCTCTCTTGAAGTGTAACCACGGTTTTTAATTAAGTCTGAGTACTTTACTGGAGTAAAAGCTGTATCAGAAATTTAATCATGAAAAATTTCCACCTCTGGTTTTCATGACCTTGACGTATAACGAAATATTTTACCTCGATACTTCTGCTTTTGATTTGCCTTACACGAGATAAAATTTGAGAAATTCCGTATATTCAATTTCTTTTCTCATTTGTATACAAGCACATCGATTCAGTCGCAGGCAAAATCCGAGAATGATTGGATAGTAGAAAGGAAATGTTTTTTTGTCATCCTCTTCATATGCGGACGAATGATTTCACGAGCAAAGAATGAATGCCTAGGGGTCCAGACGTGAGAGAGAGAGAGAGAATGAGGGAGGATGAGGTAAAGAGAGATAGCGAGTGTTCTCTAAGGGAGGTTCTGCCTCGCGTACGACTAATCTGATTGCCTGGTCGATCCAATCATTTCCTCGGCATTACGTTTCCGTGATGCCGCTTAATCAGCTTAAAGGGGGCAGACATTATTAGAGCGTTCCTATGTCATCCCCCGTGGCATATTTGCTCACTCAGGCGCGCGTTGTGAGATTACAGGATCATAAAAACGCCTTAGGCTGGCATTTTTCTCGGATGGACGGAGTTTGAGGAAGTTCCCTAATAGCTCGCTCAAGGCATGCTCGTTATTACGCCCATCATCGAAAGAGGAAATATTTTTCTCGCATTATCTAGGATACAATGTATGAGTGCTTGGGAGGATTCTTTAGATGTATACAGAGGTGGGATAATTGTGTTTCTGTTCGCAAACTACCATATTGCAATGCTTGATTGTCTGGTTTTTAGAGGTATACGTAATTCAAAATTTCCTCCCTAAAGGGAGAAATATTACGCGAAAGCAGAAGGATTGGAACTGTTCGCAATATTTTACGGCATACTATTCTTTAGACCCGTAATGTCTTACGCAAAGTACAGAAGTCAACTAGTGGTGCGGCTTTAGTCCCGGAATGAAGAAGTGAGATCAGCAGAAGTACAACTGTGGCATACCTATATTTTGTTCAGAGGCTTCAATACCTCATTTCGGCAAAATGTCTCAATCCGGTGACGCATTGTGAGGAAATTTTCATGTGGTCATCGTCGAAGAATCACGATATCTACTTCTGAAACAATAAAATTTTATCTATGCGTCTCTAGGAGTCCCATTCAATGATTTTCTTGTTGGTGTTGTGAATTTTATCCTTTTTTATGACTTTTTTTTTTAAATCTTCTTAGTATCAAGGGCTGAAACGTAGATTCATAGTTTCATATTTTTTACATTTAGATTAGATGATTTGTTGCCCTAAATGGTTAAGGAAGGTGGGTGTTCCTGTGAAAAAAACGTTTAGTAATCAGTTTGGAGATATGCGCAAAAGTATTATACTCATCCATGTTAAATCAATCTGACAGCCAACATTTTTCTGGCAAATGAGGAGCAATATATTTCCAGATTTTCAGATGGAGTTGCGAGACGCAATTATGTTCGGAGTATTTTATATTCTGGATTAAAGCAATGAGTTAACTATCTTTAAAAATTATAGATCAATAAATTAAAAAGCTAATCCATGATAATTAAATGAGGTAATTTTTTCAGCAGTTCATTCAGTTCATTTTCTACTGCTCGGAAATACCTTAAATTCGTGGGAAGAAATGTGTTTGAGGAGGACTATTGTCTGGGGTAACTGGCACGAGACATTGTTCAGAATCCATGGCACCATGGTCCTTCCTCATTAGCCCGTAAACATTTTACTGTAACCTTTTACCTGAAACTAATTACAGATTTTGATACACTGTGGTTGCTGAGACGTGAATTTTACCGTAGAGGTTCATAATGCCAATTCCGACTACCGAAGGCTCATGTTTTGTGTAAGCTACGAAACACAATATGTTCGCTCGTAGCAGAGAACTTTTTTTAGGAAGCACCCAGCTTTCTTCATTGGTCCGTCAAATAAGAGGCTCTTGGTTCGATTCTCGGATCTAGTGGATTTATGTATGACTACATACCAACCATTTCACCGAGACAATGAGAAAAACAGCTGAGATTGCACTTCTGTTTACTTACAATATTCAATTATATGGAATCCAGACCAAAATTCTTAAGGAGCAGCACATACACTTTGGATTTAAACGCTCGAGTTGATCTAACATTTCTGATCTCAGGTGGCAGTGAGTTCCACAATCTGGCAACAATCACCTTGAAAGATTTATTAAAGTTAATTATTAGGTGCTGGGGAATACGGATATCAATTCTTTCTATTCAATTCAATCAATGGTTTCTGGTGGATATTATGTGAATATTTATTTTCCAAGTGAACAAATTGGCAAAATAAAGTGGATTATTAGATGATGAAATTTGATATGCAAGGGTAATATGATCAAATATACGGTGTTGTATGTATTGTAACCAGTTGAGTTTGGCCAAAAATCATTCGGATTGCTGAGTTCATGATCACTGTGACTTGGGTAAACTTTCATCATCAAAGTTTGTGAATAACGAAGAGCAACAGTCCTCGTGTGGGAATATTAAGTATTGCACAAGGTTTGTGTGTACTGTAGCGGGGACAATATACTTGGTGTTATATAGTTGACGTAGTATGATCAGGCATTTCTGCTCTGGATAATTTTCTTTTTGCTTCCAGCTTAGGTGATAATCGAATGCATTTCAGAGACTTTTAACTGTTTTTGCATAGGATATGATGTATTTACCTATCTCAATTTTGGGTAAAGACGAAATATATAATTGGGTCTTGTGATAAATTTGCCCAATTATCATTGACTTAGTTATTGATTTACTTTCATTGAGTTTAACCCTCATATGGATTCACGAATTTAGTGACGTCGTTGGATTTACGGCGCCGCAGCGGCGCTCCGTTATATTTTGTCATTATCTTTCAAACTTGGCCTTTCTGATCATGTTTTCTTGTAGATTATACTAGTGACTTCTATTTTATTTATTTTTAATCAATTTTTGCAAGATTTGACCCATTATTACAGAAGTTATAGCTATAAATCTTTAACACTGCATTCTTTTCCGTTTGTTGTCGTAATACTCTCTCTTTTTGGTCCCTTAGACGGTTATTTTCGAATGAAGGTTTTAATTTCGTTTGTAATGGTTGTTTTAAATAATTTTTCTATTAAATTCTAAAAAAAACTATTTTCTATTTCTATTTCGATAAACTCCGCTTTATCATGTGCACATTGCTTAATTTTTTATGTAACCAAATACTAAAAATGAGGACCGAATAAAAGTCGGATAGGTCCATGTAAAATAATTTGGCTTCACTACGTCCACCCACATGTTTTATCTTTTTAGTATGAGCAGAAGTCTGAGTTCTTAAACGTTAATAATTGAAAAAGGGTAGGTGGAGTGAGCAGAGACGAGTGATACCGTCATGATTTTTAAGGGCTATATTTTGACGATCAAGGCAAATGTAACAGACATTCTAGGAGCTTATATCCTGCAATTTCTAAAAAAAATAAAGGATGAAAGTCATATGGGTTGTGAAATGTGAGGAATGTGGGACAATCAGCGACGCGTTAAAGAGTTCAGCGCCGCATTGGAGGGAGGGCTAGAAGAGCCGGCATTTTAGGCCTACAGTGGAGCCCATTTCCTCACTGAGGATGTCTCCATAGAGATTGACAGGTAAAAGTGATGCGGGCGAGTGCGGCAGATGAGGTTTTGCTTTGGGATTGGTGGGAAAGGCCAAAATAATTATTTCTAAGAAGTTTGGATTGTAGGTGGTAAGGAAGAAGGAGCAGGAAATGGGAAAAAAAACATGGAATACAATGGCGTCTATTTTCTTCGGTCCGGCGCTGCGTGAGGGACTGATGGAAAAGGAGCTACTGTTCTGGGGTGACCAAAATACCCTCATGCTGGGAGGACACCCCTCACCTTTTCTTTCCGTAGCATTGCACTGACCCAAGCATTGAGACCATCCGTACTTTCCCACTAAGCCTCATTATTTGTCATCCTCCGCCTACTTTCTTCCCCCCAAAAAACTGATTGAACTTCTCCCCACCTCCTACGACCCACCCGAGCTAGACCTTCTCGGAATGAAGGGAGGGAAGCACCCCGGGGCGCTTTGAGATAAGGCGCGGATTCCCTGTCCCTCACGCAGCGATGGAAGGGTGAAGAATGAGCAGCCTATTGTGTCTAATTGCCTCCTTGCACTCTCAACCTTCCTGCATAATACGGATTTTCTACGCTTACCTGGCCTAACGATTCCGGTATTCCCTGATCCTTGGCAGTCGACTAACCATCATGTATCTCCACCCCTTCACCTCAAAACAACCTCCATGGAATTACCCACCTGTCTCTTCCTCACTCACCCATTCATGTTAGTAAACATTGGTCGACTCAAACCTCTGTGCATTTGAGTACACAAAGAAACGAGAAATATATTTACAAATTTTCACTGTGTGGTAAATCGTCTATGTATTTTTTCATCGTGAAAAGATTTTTACCATGTAAGTTCTGTCAATGTCAATCCATAGGTAAACGGTATCGTCCTCGGAATTACTATTATCGCCAGCAATTTTGTGAAGACTATCGCAGCCGCAAAGTAATATTTTCGAATGAGAGGTACGAGACATAACACCAACCGTATGATGTGTTCTTCACGGTGGTCAGTCAAACTTTTGAATAGTCGTCCCGAGTCTCAGCTACTCATTCACCGTGAAATTTCCACACGAAGGTCAAGAGGCGTTATTGCATGAATTGTGAAAATATATTGTGGTTAAATTTTCTTGGGATTGCTGTTTGGTATAATTCTATACATAGTAACCCTGGGATATCCCCAAAGGTGACCATCACCACAGCAGGTACGCGGACGCGGAGGATGGACGCGGAGAGAAGGTATCCCATCAAAATAATCCTGGAGGCCATGGAAAAACACCCTAAGGCTAGCCATAAGTTTCAAAGACTTGCTTACTTGAAATAGATGAAGTTTTGTCGATGAACATTTCAAACAGGCGAAAATTATGATAATTATATAAAAAACAAAGCAAAATTGGCAGAGTAAAATTTTCCCGTTGTTTAACAATTTAAATTTGTTTACAAAGTTTAAACGTTTTCATATTATGATTATATATATAAGGTACCATTTCATACAAAACATAATAACTTTTAAATTAGTATTGAGAGTGCAATCCCCGACATTGCGACGAGAAAACTCTCGGCGCCGCAGCGGCGCCGTAAATCCAACGACGTAACTTTTTTCATTAGAGACCAATAAAATGAAAACTATGCACACTTTACATACGAAAATATATTCGTAGCCTAAGAAAACAGAAAAAATAGACTACTGAAAGTTTCAGAAAGATCCATTGGAATGAAAAATTTTAAAATCATTTTTAAAACCACGAGCGCCGCTAAGGCGCAGAGAATCCATATGAGGGTTAAAATGATGTTCCTATACTCAAGTAGTTGTTCGTTTGATATCATTGTTGATTAGTGGGATAGTTCATTCTACATTTGTTATCGCTGAATGATTTTATAATTGGAAGTAATCGGCATAAATATAGTATTTACAGTTTCTAATAACTTCTGGAAAATCACTTAAATATAGCAAAAAGAGAAGAAGGCTTAATATTGAACCTTGAAATTCACCCTATGTTTATTTATCCAGTTACAATTCGTACTTCCTGGTCCTTTTACAGCTTAAGTACGGTTACTTTGATAGAATCGAAACCATTCTCATTCAAACTCATTCAAACTCATTGAAAGATTGTGTATGGTCAGCTTACAAAGGAGTATCTCATGGACTACCATATTGAAGGCTCTTGAGAAATCAAACAGTGTCAGCATATTGGCCTCACGATTGTCTTTGATGTTTAACAGTGCTGTTTTGGTGCTTTGTCCCATTTGAATACCAGATTGACAAGCAATTATTATGCGGTTATTGATGATAAATTCATTCAATTGCTAAGAGACCACTCGTTCAAGTATCTTTGCTCAGATGATACCAATTGGTCTATGGTATGATGGATTGGTTGGTTCAGAATATTTCAGGATTGGGTAGACTAGAGAATGCTTCCAGATTGTGGGATGTTGCAATGTTTGAAGGCATGCATTGAATATGTTTAAAAGTGCCTAAAAATAACTGGTAGTTCATTATTTATTACTACCATATTGATTTGGTCAAAAGCTTTTGCATC